>JAOTOL010001638.1:670000-1357500 GCA_034440575.1 Imbricaverruca yamaguchii | reverse complement strand
CTGTGCGCGGGCGACGGTTAGGTTCTGCTCGACACCACAAGTCATCGGCGCCACGGAACTAGCTCTCCAGAGGTGCCATTTGAGAATTTCCCCGGGGACCGAGACAATCTACAGCATCGCGACGTGTCGTCTTCATTGGCGGCTGAAAACACCGCTGCAACCCAGCTGGCCCCACCAGTAGACGTTCTTAAAGCCATAGACCAGCCGGCCTAGCCAGTTGACGTTCTTAACACGCGTACGTCCGGGGGGCAGATGTCTGCCCCCCCCTTGCAGTTTTTCCAAATTTGCAAGGCCAAACCTCGCATGGCTGCTCAGTCGTCTTTCCCACATCTCCTCCAAAAAAATTTACTCTGGGTCATCTCAGGTCAGGTCACCAGGTCAGGCGAAGTGACCCAACATCCCTTGGAGTTCTAGGTGGCATAACTTCCACAATAATTGGGCGATTAACTTCAAACTTATTACACGTTATGATCTCATCAGGGACCATAATATATATATATATATATCGGTTTTTTTCGTAGCATTGACCTGAGGTGAGGTCGCGACCATGGCTTCCTACATTACATGGCTATGGTAAAATGTGCAACTGTTTCCTGGTTACATATTTGCTCTCGGAATGACCTCACAACGGTTGTGGTGTGTAGTTGGAAGCTGTGCTCAATGTTACCGTTAGCATTTTTGTTCAGTGACCTCACCAAGGTCATCTGAGGCCACCTGAGATCACTAGCACACTTCTGCGCATTATATCGCACTGCATTGCGCTAGAAGGCTGAAATTATTGTCATTGTGTTTGTATCGTCAAGACGTGTCGATTGATACATTGCATGCTCTCACTAGGTTACTTCATGACTTTGACCTGAGGTCATAGTGTTGGTTTACCTGACCTTAAATCACACCGCCTATTGTCGATAGTACATTTCAAGGACTGTCGAATAGCGTTCGGCGTTTGTTTCTATCTGTTGCAGGTCCTGAGATGTGCCGATATATAAGCGCCCCTACCCCGATCTGGTCGAATTTGACCTATGATGACCTAGTGACCTGAATATTTACTTGAGCGGAAAACAATGACCGAAACACTTTCGGTAGAGCCTGTCACCAGCTATCAAACGCCGGTTTTCGTTTGTCGCTAGCTAGCATAGTTCTAGAAATCTTAGGGGACAGACATCTGCCCCCCCGGACCGGCGAAGTTGGCGCGGACCGCCGGACGTGCGAGTGTTAAAGCCTTCAAGCGAACTTGGCAGTTGATAGCCAGACGCAGGTAAGCGTAGGGACGCGCAGACTCAAGACTGACAGCACACAACACAGAGCCCGCCTGAGCTGGTAAACTGTCGCTGCACAACCCCGTGCGGCCGAAGGCGCCAGACAAACACAGGGGTAGCCGCAGTAGTGCATGTTCAGCAAACGGTTGGCAACACTGCTCCGGACCTGCAAACTTACGCCTTGACGAATTGGGTAGCAAAGGTGACGAGGCGGCCTTCTTTTGACCCGCGTCTACCGGGAATCGCCGTCCCTTCATTCATATGTGCAGGGAGTGAGTTTTTCCCACTTCGTCAGATATTTCTTTCCCCAATGCACTCGTATGCACAACAAATCCATCATCAGATATCCCAAAGTTCCCAACGCAATCGCACACGGTGTGGCGCCCACAGTCACAGCAACTGATTGGCGGTGGCATCGCCCTGCCCCCCCCCCCCAGCCCACACCACAACGCCCCACCCCACCCAACCCACTGCATCCCACCCAACCCACCTCCGCCCTCGGTAGGCGAGGTTTAGCCAACTAGCCCTGGTGTGGATTTGTAGTGAAAGGAACGGATTAAATAATATGTTGATGACATGGACGTACGTGTAAGTGCACTTTTCAAGCGATCGAACGTGACCGGTTCAACCGGCAGGACATGCATTTACCGAGCCAGCACGTGCCCAGTGGTCAGGATCGGACCGGACGTTACCCGCAGTCACGCAACATCGACATCTACCGCTTTCGTTGCGCCACGGATTCCACCTGTGAGCAACTCCCGGGCGATTCCGGGAGTTTCTCATAATGTCACGCCGAGACGGTCGCCGATCTTCGCATGTAGCTGTGACGCTAAATCCCTAGTGTTTAAGCGTCTGCACAGCCGAGCCCCTGAGGATCGGTGTCAGTGTGACTGACTATGACGCATCCGCTGCGGCGTCAGCACCATGTGCAGCCTACACCGCGTCAGATAATAGCAGCGAACCCGGCCACAATCTCTTCAGATGCAGTGGACACATCCGGCCCCGCACGAACGGACCCCGGGTGCCCACTCCTGCACGGTCAGAGCAGCCTCTGAGTCAGCCTTGTCCGCTCCGAGCAGTCACTGAGTCAGTCTTGTCCGCTCCTGCACAGTCAGAGCCGCCTCTGGGTCAGTCCTGTCCGCTCCAGCAAGGTCAGAGCAGCCTCTGAGTCAGCCTTGTCCGCTCCCGCACGACCAGAGCAGCCTCTGAGCCAGCCTTGTCAGCTCTCGCACGATCAGAGCAGCCTCTTAACCAGCATTGTCCGCTCCCGCACGGCCAGAGCAGCCTCTGAGCCAGCCTTGTCAGCTCTCGCACGGTCAGAGCAGCCTCTTAGCCAGCATTGTCCGCTCCCGCACGGCCAGAGCAGCCTCTGAGCCAGCCTTGTCAGCTCTCGCACGGTCAGAGCAGCCTCTTAGCCAGCATTGTCCGCTCCGAGCAGTCACTGAGTCAGTCTTGTCCGCTCCTGCACAGTCAGAGCCGCCTCTGAGTCAGTCTTGTCCGCTCCTGCACAGTCAGAGCCGCCTCTGAGTCAGTCTTGTCCGCTCCGAGCAGTCACTGAGTCAGTCTTGTCCGCTCCTGCACAGTCAGAGCCGCCTCTGAGTCAGCCTTGTCCACTCCTGCACAGTCAGAGCCGCCTCTGAGTCAGCCTTGTCCACTCCTGCACAGTCAGAGCCGCCTCTGAGTCAGTCTTGTCCGCTCCTGCACAGTCAGAGCCGCCTCTGAGTCAGTCTTGTCCGCTCCTGCACAGTCAGAGCCGCCTCTGAGTCAGCCTTGTCCACTCCCGCACGGCTAGAGCTGCCTCTGAGTCAGCCTTGTCAGCTCTCGCACGATCAGGACAGCCTCTGAGTCAGTCTTGTCCGCTCCGAGCATCTTGTGAGCCAGCCTTGTCTGCTCCCACATGGGTAGAGGAGCCTCCGAGCCATCCCCATTCCGGTCCATATCGGCAATTTCTATTGGTCGAAGTGAACCTATACCGGTCCAATGATAACCTGTTGAATAAGCAACGCGCCAGTAGTTCGTCGCCCTTAATTTTGCGAAGTAAAAAAACTCAAACTGTGACCTGTTGGGAATGTAAACTAGCCCCATCAGACAGGCCGTTTTTCTTCCGTAGTTTTTATGCTTGCTCTCTTCCTATAAAACATAATAGAGTTCAACCAATTTGGGTTCACTGTTAATCGACCTGACCACAAAGACAACACCGCTATGGCTTGCGATGAGGAGGCGGATGTAATGGTGCTGCACAATCACTTCATGCGCCCCTAAGCCCAAATAATAAATCGATAACTCAGATACCCTTTGCTCTTCAGCCAAGTTCTCCAATACAGCTACATGGCATAACACCTTAATAACACCTCACCGCCGAGACAGGTCGCTGTGCTGGCCTATTCATCAATGTTCATAGCACTCCAGCTGAATCTACAGGCCGGCAGCCTGGGAGGGCTTGTCATCCCATTCAGCCTGTTGCTGCTGGCGTTGGTGACGTCGCCAAACGGCCCTGGCCTCGGAGCTCAGTGGCGTCAGGTTTGAGGCGGCCGTGTCTGAGATCACTCACCGATCCTCCGTCCAGAAGAGTCGCGGGCGCCGCCGCCAGCGTATGCCTCATCTCCAAGCAGCGGTCCCGCCTCCACCGAGAAGTTCCCGACGGCCGGCTCTGCGGGCACACGTCAGGTCAAGGTCAAACAGGTCGACCGCATGGACGGCTACAGGGCGTAGTCGGGATAGCAAGTGAACTGCATGGGCGGGTACAGGGAGTAGTCAGGACAGCAGTTAATAGTTGGTGACTCAGCTCACCCATCACCCCCCCCCCCCCCCACCACCGTTCAGGTAATTACTACGGTGCCCAGTTGCTGATATCACCGCATCAGTCAGAATCAGTCAGGTTTTACCCCGGGGATCAGACCCGAACATAGGAGAGACCGAACCAAATTGATTTGAGACTGATCAGTGCAGGTCAGGTTAGAGTGTTGCCAGCAGCCAGGTCAGGGTGAGGTAAGTGACAATGGAGCGTTCAGGTCAGTCCAGGTCAGTTCAGATCAGGTTAGAGTGTTGCCAGCAGCCAGGTCAGGGTGGGTCAAGTGACGACATAACACATCAGCCCGGGCGTGATACTCATGGCAATCTGGCGAGGCGAGCAGAATAAACTCAAGATGAACGAGCCAAGAGTGAACTGCCTAATCATCCAAAAACTACAAGGTTGCATGCACGGGATGGCCCCAGCAGGCAGAAGTGAAGTTCATCGGGTGGTGGAGGAAACTGAACGTAGTGGACAATAAGCGAACATAAAATGTTGTCCAACATGGGGACAGCAACTACCAATGTGCTCACATCATTAGCCCAACGATGCAATCGCCTCCGTTGCCAAACCGTGGACGATAATATCACCCGACATCAAACTGACACCGGCCGATACGGAGGAACAAATGGCCGGGTGTCGAGCTGAACTGCCGCTGTTGACGTGGCTGCCGTGTCTGAGGACACCACGGCCGCCCGCCTGGGTTCGGCGTGGCGCGATACAAGCCGAGATACCGGCCGTCTTCCCCCGGCGCGTACTGACGGGCGACATTAGTGTGCCGACATGTGATCGGACCGATACGGTGTGCGGGCCACGGTCGGCTCGCGCGCCCATCATTAGCCGCTGTGAGCGGCCCGGCTACTGTCCTTGACCTTCGTGTCCGTCCACCGACTGTACTTGGCTTCTACGGCTGTCCACCTGCCTCCTACAGCTGTCCACCGACCGACCCTGGTTCCTACAGTTGTTCATTTAGCTCATACAGCTGTCCACTGACCGTCCCCGGCTCATACAACCGTCCACCTGGCTCGTACCACAGTCCACCGACCTTCCATGGCTTCTACAACTGTCTACCTGGCTCCTACCACAGTCCACCAACCTTCCATGGCTTCTGCAACTGTCCACCTGGCTCATACCACAGTCCACCGACCTTCCCTGGCTTCTGCAACTGTCCACCTGGCTCCTACCATCACCACCTTCCGGCTTCTGCAACTGTCCACCTGGCCCTACCACAGTCCACCGACCTTCCCTGGCTTCTGCAACCGTCCACCTGGGTCCTACCACAGTCCACCGACCTTCCATGGCTTCTGCAACTGTCGACCTGGCTCCTACCACAGTCCACCGACCTTCCCTGGCTTCTGAAACTGTCCACCTGGCTCCTACCACAGTCCACCGACCTTCCCTGCCTTCTGCAACTGTCCACCTGGCTCCTACCACAGTCCACCGACCTTCCATGGCTCCTGCAACTGTCTATCGGCCGTCCCTGGTTCCTGCAACTGTGCACCCTTGCTCCCAGCGCTGTCCACTCCGGATTCTGCAGCTGTCCACCTGGCTCCCACAACAGTCTACCCTGGCTCCAACTGTCCACCAACCAACTTTGGCTTCCTCGCATGCAACTAATGTCCGTTGATGCGATGCCTGACTCGACACTAATTCTGGTCCCGTACCCAGTGAATCTTTAGCATACGCAGGGCTACAGCACCTGGTAAAATTTTAATACTGGCGCCGCACCTGGGACTTCTGACATAGCACAGGTCAATGGCGCCGATACCTGATTCTGCACTAACACTGGTGCTGTACCTAGGGGACCTCTGACATACACAGGTCGCTGGCGCCGAAGCCTGATCCGACACTAACACTGGTGCTGTACCTAGGGGACCTCTGACATACACAGGCCGCTGAGACTAAAGACCCGGACATGGGCCCGGTTAGCGGGCCGGCTGGAGACCGGCGCACGGTGTGGCAGCGGCAGCTGCGGCAGCTGCGCCAGCTGCGCCGTGGCGGCCGCCGGCGGCGGCGCCGCGGCACGTGCCGACGCCTGAGAAGTACCGCCTGGACACGGCCGAACCCCACGCGGCGCACAGCGGGCCTCGTTACTGTTGCAAAGTCGCGAGCCGCGCGTCGACCGGTAACATGGCTGCGGCTGGGCTGGGCGGGGCGGGGCGGGGCGGGGCTGCCGGCGGCTCTGGAGCGGTCGCGGGTGGCGCTGGGTTTCACCATTGCCACTGTCGCCCTGCAACCCCTTGCAGGGAGTCTCCTCTCGGAAATGACGGCGATAGTCGCCGCTGTCGGAAGCGCGCGTGTCCCTGTCCGCACATGTCCATCCGGACATCCGGACATGTCAATATCCTGACATCCGGATATGTCCTGCGATGGATAGTGCTCATTTTACGCCAGGCACATCGTGTTTTGGTTATAGCCTGCATACCCTATACGTTAAATGATCAACAAAGAAAGCCTGAGGACATATCCGGCGCATATTACCCAAATCAAGAGGTTCGTGTTGTTGCCGAGAGTTATAGTTATGCTGCGCTTGCTGGGACCTTCTAATGATCCAACGAACTACGACAACCCAAACCCGGCGTGGTCAGCCTGTCCGGCCGACACCCGCCAGGGACAGCTGGTGTTTTCAGTCTGCACTTCGAGCGTACCTGCCAGAAGTGGAACCTCGTCAGATGGCCCGGAGACAGGCTGGTGTACTGCTGTATACTGCTGTATACTGCTGTATACGCTGGCAGCCCGTATGCGCGTGTGCTTCCCAAAATCAGGTGAGGAAAAGCGGTCACAAGACGCCTGATGTTACGCCTTTTCACCATGCAGCCACACAACGCGGCGTACACAATATTGCACGTTCTGGAATGGAGGAGTTTGCTTACAGCATTCAGGGCACTTATAGAAACCTATCAGACCTGTGCATCGCAGATAGATGACGTGCTAAGCTTAACCATGCCGATGTGATATTTCGGCTTTGAATTTCGTCGTATGCACCTTGCAAGAGATAACTGACACCGTGGACACAGGTGTTCGATGCAGCAATTTTGCATTCCGTGATTATTTCACATTTCAGTTCCCTTCAGCCGGTGCAACAATCATCTGGCCTCTGATTGTTGTGTGGTGAAATATGCGTGTTGCGACCTCCGGGTAGACGGAGGGACTTTGTGACGTAGACGGCTTTGTGAGGCCCCACTGTATTACATACATACGTGAGAACTAGTCGGAACACTTTTAAACGCACGCGGTCGGTATTTCTGGAATTGTATTACAGGCAGATGTCGCAGGGGCGGTCCTGGTGGCGTGGGAGGGACAGTGTTGATGCACGCGGTGAAAATGTCTGAACCCTTAGTTATTCATTAATGTATATTATGTCTTAGTTATCTGGCTCCAGGCAGAAGTGTCACAAAATAGTTATTTTCGCTTCGTCTATGTGAAACAAAAATTGAATGCGCCCCTGGACGAAGCTTGAATCCGCCCATGGGAGGTTCATCGAGTTTGGTGGTCCTTTCATATGGGATCACCAATCGAGTTTGAGGACGCCTACTTCTCCGCCACGCTTGTTGCAACAGGGAGTGCGGCGCGGAAGGCTTGCCCTCTGCATCCTCAAAATATTACGGTCGGAACTCGAAGACTGATTGTCAGGCACAAGCCTATGGAAATTAGTCTATTTCTCATTTTCTTGGTATTTATTCCCAATATCCGAGCTTCACGCTCGGCCGTGGAAGACTGGCGATGCCAGCTTGGGTCACTGTGGGATTTGTGCCTTCTATCAGACTTGAACCTCTCATGAGGTCTGGTCGGGTTTTGCCGTACTGTGGAGCTCCTATAAGGCATTCTATCGGCCAGTTTGATCGACCCTTTTTGGGCGCCTGCAAGTCAGTGTGTCTCGAAGTGTCTCAAAGTCAGTGGCATGATCCAGACACTTTACCTATAGGCAAGGACAGGGCGTTTTGCAGCCCTTAGCAAAAACATGATTTTGCAATGTTTTGCGGGCACTCAAGGAGTCAGCCATGCATAAGTGCTGATGTATATGAATGGTCTTCCATAAGATTGGCAAATGAGCCACGCAGTGTGCAGCACCGGAGCGGTAGGTGGACCGTACTAGGTGTGTCTTGTTCTACGCTACCATCTTATATTAATTCTGCAATGTGTAACCTACACTGTGCAGTCTACACTGTGCGGTCTACACTCTGCAGCCTATACCGTGCTGCATACAGGACGCGTATCGCATCCTGGTGCGGGGACTGTCCACTATGACACACATTCTTGTGAGTAAACATGCTCCACTACACGCCGCGAAACTACAGATGGTTGTGTAGTTATCAATTACAATTGTCACTTTTGGGCCCGGCGGCACGACACGACAACTCGTAAAACGACACGCGAGTTTTTTTTTGCTGTACTATATCAGAATTTGGCGTGCCACACCCATGTCAGTCCTGCCACTACGTATTCTTAGTAATACAATTGTGATATGATCTCGGAGCGCGGCCAGGATTTTCGTTAGCGGTGATAAAAAGCACAAAAAACAATATCATAAAAAAACGCTTCCGGAGAGCGAAGCGCGCTGAAAGTTTATCGTTTTGTATAATACAAATCTCATTTTTCCTAATCCAGTGTATAAAAAAATGAATGCCCCATCGTTGGTTGCGCCTCTGTATAGATGCAAATAAAATTTGTCCTTCCAATTTACTACACTGTGCTAAATTTTCACAAAAATTATGCTGATCTAAAATGAAGCAGAAGTGTAGAGAACAAAACATGGTGATTCCTACATGCATACCCATTCTCCCAGCACTTGATATGCAGTATTTACCAATCACATGCAGTAACCGTGTAGTATCACTCCACAATAGCCCATGCAATGGAAATCAGAGGTGCAATTTAGCCAAAGGTCAGAAGTACAATCTGCCATGGGTGTCTGATATTTTCCGCGTTTAAGAAAAACAACCGGTAACTCCAAAAATGAACATCTTGCATATTGCATGTTGCCTCAGCCTTCCCAAATAACATTAATGATATGCGAATTAAGCTATGCAGCGAATGTATCTCTGGATATGATGTTGATTTAGTCACAATGTGAAACATTTTGCAGCTCCGCTCTTGTTTGTTTTCTTCATCAATTAAGATGTTTACCGTCTTCTCAAAATGGTCTTTTCTTTTTCCGTGCCCTTTGCTGTGTCCATCATTCAGCTTACCGTGTCATGGGTCGTACTGTGTTGTAACTGCTGTGCTCGTGCCGTGTCCCGTGCCATCTTTTGTACACAAAAAAGAATAATGTGGGGACTATGTGTGTATCTATATTTATGAATTTGTAGTTATATACTTAAACGCATGTAGGAATGGATATGGTCATTTCTTCTACGTATGTTATATACACGCTCACACACACACACACACACCACACAAACACACACACACACACACACATACATACATATATATATATATATATATATATATATATATATATATATATATATATATATATATATATACATTGCGTTCATCGGTCATACATTACCGTCTATCATCAGTGAAAGTATTCAGTCGACAGCTGGATGATTCCGACCTGGATTAGCAGGGCGGACATCTTGTCTGTGCGAAGGTGGTCCGCTCATCGACCGTGCCAACGTGCGGCGAAAACAGTCGGCCAGGCCAGCTGTTGTCCCACCACGGGCCGCACCGCTTGTTAGTGCAGGAAATGGGCACACCACCGCGGAGAATAGGGATGAGTCGCTCTCTCTCTCTCACTCTCTCTCTGAATACAACACTCTGGGGTGGCGTGCGGGGCTTGTGTGGAGAGGCTGGAGACAACGCCAAGCTTAGGAATTTCCGCTCTATAGCGTCTCTTCTACTTCAATTTTAAGTTCACAACTTCATAATAAGTGGTCAGGAGTGTGCCCTCTCCTGTCCCTGCGGAGAAGGTGCACTTATGTATTGGACGCAAATAGGCATATAAAATAAACAAACCAAGATGCTGCGGGAAGCGAAATCAGCTGCACGGTGATGTTAAGGAACTTGGATGAGCTAAGCGAATGCGAGGGAGAGGCTCGCAGTGTGCGAGTTGTGCAGGATCGCCAGTTGGTAATTGCGGCGGAAATGTCTACGCGGAACAATACAAAGTGATCGGAAAAGGCGGATGATAGTGTCCACCAGCAAGTGGCCGATCCATTGTCGGCGACAGGCTACATTTGTCCTGTCGGGAGGCTGAAGGCTCGTTGAGTTGATCAATGGCTCGGCAGAACGGTTATGTGCAATGTCAAGCAAGAGCCCGGGTTATGAAGTGGATGTTCGACAAAGGTTGACTCGAGAATAGCACCAGATGTGGAACTGAACGTGGCTTTGAAATGTGTTTCCGGAAAATATTGAGACTCGCAACGACTTGGTCGGCCCTAGGTATTGAGAACGTCTACGAGCTAACCGAATGCTGCAGATGATAGAGCGGCACCTATTGCCTGCAGTGTGCAGTTGAGGGACTATTTCCTTCGTGTACGGCAAAATAACCAGTGCTGTTCGTTGTGCAATGGTCATTGGCCCCTATGTGCTAATATGAGCTATGTGTGTTCCGCGCTCACGGGAAAATCGGTGTTTTTGCCGGCATTCACATTTCTACTACCATTCTTCTTTACATGCACTTCTTCACGTACGAAATAAGAGGCGACACCAGCGCAGCCCCACACACTGCGCACCAAGACGGTTCGCAAAGGTTCTCTCGCTAAAAGCTAAGCTTCAGCAGCCTTGCTCTGCAGACCAGTGAACTAGCGAGGCTATACAGTCAGCATGCAGTCTCAAATTGCAGTTGGAAAATCCATCTGAGGGGGCGGATCAGGGGACTGCAATGTCTACTGATGAGTGTCCGATAAAGGTCAGAGGACTAGCAGTGTCTACTGATGAGCGTGTACTGAGGAAAAGAGGACTGACATCAAATAGCATCGATGCCAATCGCTGTGTTGCATCTGCGCTGAACGTCGGCAGCGTGTGCCCGGGCGAAAGTTTCACTCACAGCGAACACAGGTCGAGCTGAACCTTTCTGAGCTGGACGCTTCGTTCCCTGCCTGCTGCCGGGAGCTGTGTTTCCACTCAGCTATCAGTGGCAACGTGGGGATGACAACTTCGATCATGGTCGCCGGTGTGTAGGTATCGGTGTCAGTGTCAGTGTCAGTGTCAGTGTCAGTGTGTGACAAATTGCAGAAGCGCCGCAGCCCGCGCCGCGACAGTCCGCTGATGATGGCCACGGGAATTACTTCGCTGAACCCTCCGATTGATACGGGTGAAGCGCACCACCAGGACACATATTGAGCTACTAAGACGGTCAGCTACTGGGCATAGAGTTTCCGCAAGTTCGATGTGCCTCCTCGTATTTCTTGGTCTTTAAGAGCTCTGCAGGGGTCTCCTGTTGATTTCGGGACCTGGGGCCTACAAACAATATGAGGGTGACTTCCCGCCAAGCTTTAGAGAATTTCGTGAGCTCTTATGACCTTCCGTTACGACTAATAAGCTCCTGGTCTGGGGCTTTAGACAACGTGATGGGTCTTCCCGTCGAGCTTTGGGGCGTTTCATGATATCTAGGGGCTACTCATCAATACCAACTTATCCATCAGTTCTTGAGCCTGCAGATAACATGACGGTGCTCCTGCCGAGCTTTGGGGCGTTTTCGTGGGATGAGCAGCCAACCTATCAACAACACGTGCAGTTCTTGGGTCTCAGAACAAGGTCGTAGGTTTCCCGCCAGGTATTGTCTCCTCGTTACCTTCGGAGGCCTCCTATTATCACTAATGGGCATCCCGATCTGGGGCCTCCGGGAAACATGATGAGCCTTCTGACGGGTGTTGTTTTTTTCGTGAGCTTTAGAAGCCCGTTGTCGATATCAATGCGCCTCCAGATAACATCACGGTCTTGTCATCTGTGTCATCTGTGCCAGGATGATAGGTCTCCTGTTATGCTTTGGGCTTGCTGAAATCCCGGGAGCCAAAATATATGCTCGCCCGTTCTACTTCACGGCAGAGGTGACTGCCATCCTCACCGGCCCGCCTGGGATTCCCCTAATAACGAGCAGTCGTGGCATTAATATAAACATGAAATGTACGGCTGTGATGAACTTTCGTGCGTTCACATGCACCAACAAACCTGCTTGGGTGTACCCTGAGTGAAAGCTACTTGACTGATTGTGCCTCTTGCAGACATATTTATAGTTATATTTGGGATAGACAGGGAAGGCGTGACCGATAGATCATGATTTTGGCTGGACTATCCAGATGGTGAGCCAGTGGGCCAGCGCTTGTCATGCGAACGAAGTGCGAGAGGGCGCAGGTACGACCGGTTCCTTGGCATGGTGTCGCTGCCAGTGTCCGGGTGGCCGGCCGGTTCCTTAGCAGGGTGTCGCTATCGGTATTAGAGTGACCAGCTAGTTACCTGACAGGGTGTCGATATCGGTATTAGAGTGACCGGCCAGTTACCTGATAGGGTGTCGCTATCGGTATCAGAGTGGCCGGCCAGTTACCTGATAGGGTGTCGCTTTCGGTATTAGAGTGACTGGCCAGTTACCTGACCGGGTGTCGTTATCGGTATCAGAGTGACCGGCCAGATGCTTGACAGGGTGTCGCTATCGGTATTAGAGTGACTGGCCAGTTACCTGACAGGGTGTCGCTATCGGTACCAGAGTGACCAGCCAGTTGCTCGGCAGGATGTCGCTGTCGGTGTCCGGGTGTCCGGGTGTCCGGGTGTCCGGGTGTCCGGGTGTCCGGGTGTCCGGCCGCTTATCTCGCGGTAAACACGGACGCAGCGTGGGACGGGACCATATGCGATTCCACCGTGGCTCGATGGCGTGACAAAACAGGCTGTGGCGGCCGGCGGAAGTGAACTTCGATAACGGCATGACCGACACGGGCAGACAGCCGGACTCCAAACACGGTCCAGCCGAAATGAGGAAGATGACGAGTTAGCCGCCTAAGTGTATAGCAGGGTGTGTCACGTCCTGCATTGAGGAAGATGACGAGTTAGCCGCCTAAGTGTATAGCAGGGTGTGTCACGTCCTGCATTGAGGAAGATGACGAGTTAGCCGTCCGGGTGGACTGCGGACTGTGGCACGTCCTGCAGTATCTGATGGTAGCTGATTCGTTTTTCGCCTCACGTCTTCAGTCGTGCAACATCACGCCGCCTATACTGCCCATAATTTGTTGATGGACAAACAAGGAAGCACTGCGATGAGTAGGATACTGAAAAGCAAACATCAGTCGCCACCGCATTGTTTTGCCAGCTCGAAGTTTTATGAGGCGCAGTAGGTATGCACATAATCGGGTTGGGCCTCATTTTAGCCGAGGACTAAGGAATAAATGGAACCAGTTTGCCAAATTTGGATTTGCACTGCCATTTGCAAAAAAAACGTGGCAGCACAAAATGCTGGACATATTTCTGTCAACTGTGCCTGACATTCTTGCACATTCCAAGCTGTTTGTGTTCTGATTCCGCAACTGACTTCGAACATGTATTAATGTACACTGGCATGCACCGATGTAATTGACGTGATTCATACAGAACCATAGGCACGTTACTACATCTTTAGCCTCTTAAACATCTGATAATCGGCAAGGAACCATTGCTCAAAAGAAAAACATCTTGCATCTTCGGTAAGAATTTGACGCGGCAGATGCCCAACTTGGGGACCGAAGCCTGCTCCCAGCTGGTCTGCTGTGGCCGAAGCCCGAGCCCCACTCAGTCTGCTGTGGCTGAAGCCCGAGCCCCACTCAGTCTGCTGTGACTGAAGCCCGGTCCTACCCAGTCTGCTGTGACTGAAGCCCGGTCCCACCCAGTCTGCTGTGGCCGAAGCCCGGGCCCGGCCAGTCTGTCGTGGCCGAAGCCCGGGCCCGGCCAATCTGCTGTGGCTGAAGCCCGAGCCCTACTCAGTCTGCTGTGGACGAAGCCCGGTCCCACCCAGTCTGCTGTGACTGAAGCCCGGGCCCGGCCAGTATGTCGTGACCGAAGCCCGGGTACGGCCAGTCTGCTGTGGCCGAAGCCCGGGCCCGGCCAGTCTGCTGTGGCCGAAGCCCGGGCCCGGCCAGTCTGCTGTGGCCGAAGCCCGGGCCCGGCCAGTCTGCTGTGGCCGAAGCCCGGGCCCGGGCCAGTTTGCTGTGGCCAGGTCCGTCTTGAGCCCGATCAATATGCTCTGAAGCCCGGTCAGAAGACCGGCAGATTTTTTTGCATAAAAGTAATCCTTTTGTGTGTTTAACCTAATTGATGGTATTCCAAGCAAGCTATGCCCATAATAGGTGTTAATCATCAACATATGCAGTCCATATCCGCTGGATCCGCTTTCATCCCCATCATACATATGCATGGGGATGAGTAGTCTAGAACTAAGATGCCCACCTCACAATCGAAAGCTTGTGGGCTTGAGTCTCACCTTTCGGTACTATTCGCCCGCGACCAATCGGCGTGAGAGATTGGCGACGCTACATGACTCCACGATCGACGTGTCGTAAAACCAACAACCACAATATATATTTGTATTGTTGCAATTAATATACAAGAAAGCATGCATGTTGTCAATTTAAGAGCATAAGCCGTTATGATGAATGCCATTAGTGTAACACGTGTAAAAAGTGATGCACTTAATTAAACTCTCGGACATGACATAAAGGTATATCTTACCCCTCCATGCAATCACAGTCAATGTTTCATATACATTGTAAAACCTTCCTTCCAATCTTTCATCATCCAACTAACACATGCGGCCAGAGATGGCAAGTCAGATGTGCTGGCGGGCGTCCGATTCCGTGTAATGACTGACCGATAGCCGGATGTTCGATACCCGTTCTCACCTGCAGAGGCGTCAGCTGACCGTCAGCACTGTCCCGTGGCCCCATGGGTGACGAGTCACTCTGTAGTGAAAACACTTCACACAGAGCGGTAGTCGCGTCTGGACCAGTGAGGGCACACCGGGTGTCGCGCCTGGACCAGTGAGGGCACCCCGGGTGCCGCGCCTGGACCGGTGAGGGCACCTCGGGTGTCGCACCTGGACCAGAGAGGGCACCCCGGGTGTCGCGCCTGGACCAGTGAGGGCACCCCGGGTGTCGCACCTGGACCAGAGAGGGCACCTCGGGTGTCGCGCCTGGACCAGTGAGGGCATCCCGGGTGTCGTGCCTGGACCAGTGAGGGCACCCCGGGTGCCGCGCCTGGACCAATGAGGGCAACGCAGGTGTCACGACGGAATCGCGCAGGGCACCGTGGCCTTGGCTGGGCTCGGTATGCCTCAGCTAGGCTCGGCACGCCTCTGCTGGGCTTGGTACGCCTCGGCTGGGCTTGGTACGCCTCGGCTCGGTACGCCTCGGCTTGGTACGCCTCGGCTCGGCACGCCTCGGCTGGGCTCGGCACGCCTCGGCTCGGTACGCCTCGGCTCGGTACGCCTCGGCTCGGTTCGGCACGCCTCGGCTCGGCACGCCTCGGCACGCCTCGGCTCGGCACGCCTCGGCACGCCTCGGCACGCCTCGGCTCGGCACGCCTCGGCTCGGCACGCCTCGGCTGGGCTCGGTACGCTTCGGCTGTGCTCGGTACGTCTCGGCTCGGTACGTCTCGGCTCGGTACGTCTCGGCACGCCTCGGCTCGGCACGCCTCGGCTGGGCTCGGCACGCCTCGGCTCGGCACGCCTCGGCACGCCTCGGCTCGGCACGCCTCGGCACGCCTCGGCTGGGCTCGGCACGCCTCGGCTCGGCACGCCTCGGCACGCCTCGGCACGCCTCGGCTCGGCACGCCTCGGCTCGGCACGCCTCGGCACGCCTCGGCTCGGCACGCCTCGGCACGCCTCGGCTCGGCTCGGCACGCCTCGGCTGGGCTCGGCACGCCTCGGCTGGGCTCGGTACGCCTCGGCTGTGCTCGGTACGCCTCGGCTCGGCTCGGCACGCCTCGGCACGCCTCGGCACGCCTCGGCTGGGCTCGGCACGCCTCGGCTGGGCTCGGCACGCCTCGGCACGCCTCGGCTGGGCTCGGCACGCCTCGGCTGGGCTCGGCACGCCTCGGCTGGGCTCGGCACGCCTCGGCTGGGCTCGGCACGCCTCGGCTGGGCTCGGCACGCCTCGGCTGGGCTCGGCACGCCTCGGCTGGGCTCGGTACGTCTCGGCTGGGCTCGGTACGCCTCGGCTCGGCTCGGCACGCCTCGGCTCGGCACGCCTCGGCTGGGCTCGGCACGCCTCGGCTCGGTACGCCTCGGCTGGGCTCGGTACGCCTCGGCTCGGTACGTCTCGGCTGGGCTCGGCACGCCTCGGCTGGGCTCGGCACGCCTCGGCTCGGTACGCCTCGGCTGGGCTCGGTACGCCTCGGCTGGGCTCGGTACGCCTCGGCTGGGCTCGGTACGTCTCGGCTCGGTACGTCTCGGCTGGGCTCGGTACGTCTCGGCTCGGTACGTCTCGGCTGGGCTCCGGTACGTCTCGGCTCGGTACGTCTCGGCACGCCTCGGCTGCTCGGCACGCCTCGGCTGGGCTCGGCAGGCCTCGGCTGGGCTCGGCACGCCTCGGCTGCGCTCGGCCTCTCGGCACGCCTCGGCTGGGCTCGGCACGCCTCGGCTGGGCTCGGCACGCCTCGGCTCGGCACGCCTCGGCTGGGCTCGCCACGTCTCGGCTGGGCTCGGTACGCCTCGGCTCGGTACGCCTCGGCTGGGCTCGGTACGCCTCGGCTCGGTACGTCTCGGCTGGGCTCGGCACGCCTCGGCTGGGCTCGGTACGCCTCGGCTGGGCTCGGTACGCCTCGGCTGGGCTCGGTACGTCTCGGCTCGGTACGTCTCGGCTGGGCTCGGTACGTCTCGGCTCGGTACGTCTCGGCTGGGCTCGGTACGTCTCGGCTCGGTACGTCTCGGCACGCCTCGGCTCGGCACGCCTCGGCTGGGCTCGGCAGGCCTCGGCTGGGCTCGGCACGCCTCGGCTGCGCTCGGCACGCCTCGGCTGCGCTCGGCACGCCTCGGCTGGGCTCGGCACGCCTCGGCTCGGCACGCCTCGGCTGGGCTCGGCACGCCTCGGCTGGGCTCGGCACGCCTCGGCTGGGCTCGGCACGCCTCGGCTGGGCTCGGCACGCCTCGGCTGGGCTCGGTACGCCTCGGCTGCGGCTCGGCACGCCTCGGCTGGGCTCGGCACGCCTCGGCTCGGCACGCCTCGGCTCGGCACGCCTCGGCTCGGCTCGGCACGCCTCGGCTCGGCACGCCTCGGCTGGCTCGGCACGCTCGGCTCGGCACGCCTCGGCTGGGCTCGGCACGCCTCGGCTCGGCACGCCTCGGCTCGGCACGCCTCGGCACGCCTCGGCTCGGTACGTCTCGGCTGGGCTCGGTACGTCTCGGCTCGGTACGTCTCGGCTGGGCTCGGCACGCCTCGGCTCGGCACGCCTCGGTTGGGCTCGGTACGCCTCGGCTGCGCTCGGCACGCCTCGGCTGGGCTCGGCACGCCTCGGCTGGGCTCGGCACGCCTCGGCTGGGCTCGGCACGCCTCGGCTGGGCTCGGCACGCCTCGGCTGGGCTCGGCACGCCTCGGCTGGCTCGGCACGCCTCGGCTGGCACGCCTCGGCTGGGCTCGGCACGCCTCGGCTGCGCTCGGTACGCCTCGGCTGCGCTCGGCACGCCTCGGCTGGGCTCGGCACGCCTCGGCTGCGCTCGGCACGCCTCGGCTGGGCTCGGCACGCCTCGGCTGGGCTCGGCACGCCTCGGCTAGGCTCGGCACGCCTCGGCTCGGCACGCCTCGGTTGGGCTCGGTACGCCTCAGCTGTCGTGTCTCGCCGGATCCTCGACTCGCACCCAGCCCAGTTTCTCGACCACGGGGCTGATGTGCCTTCGGTGCCCGATACTCCACACAAGAGGCGAGTAGTTCTTTGCTAAGATACCCGTCTCCCAACGAAAAGTTGTGGGCTTGGATCCCACCTATCGCTACTCTTCGCGCGGGGCCAATCGGCGTGAGAGATTGGTGACGCCGTATGATCCAACAATAGGCCAATTACTGCACACAACCCGGGCGCAGTGGTTCCTGGCCTCTCAGCCGTTTGGATGTCGGATGTGTGGCCGTTGCTCCAGTGCTCCGGCCTGCCCATGCCGCTGGACATTGTAATGGGACAGACACGCATATGTCATATGTATGTGTGGGAATATCAGGGCCTCCACAATCGCCTCCTTGACGTCGAAAGGTAACCAATGCGTAACTGTTGTTAGGCCGGACGGCGTTGCGTGGCAGACGGTGATGGAGCATCGGCCAACGTACACATAATTTCCCATGAACGCCGGGAGCGTTCTTATGAGGCGACGCACAGCTGCTTTCCCAGACCAGTATTTTCGCCATGTGAGAATGAACTCGGAGCGTCCTTTATTGACGGTCAGAGTAGCTGCGAAACGTGGAGCTGTCTTAGGAGGTGAGGCACAACTGCTTCCCCAGACCAGCCTTCTCGCCTTGTAAAGCAGGCCCGAGTGGCTGCAGAATGTGAAGCTTTTCCTAGCTGACGTCAAAATCAAGGACTAGACTATAAGATGTAGCCATCGCTCAAGTGGTATTACCTGTAATTCTTTGGTAAACCCAATTCAACTGGATTGGGCTTATCGAGGATATACTGTTTTATATTAGACGTGTCCCGAAGAGGATCATCTGCTCGTTCATGGCTGTTTCAGAAGGACGTGGGGGGCTCGAGCACCAAGCCGCTGAGCGAGTTCCAGTAGAGATCCTACTTTCCACGGGCTGGATCACTCATAGAGGGACATTGAGATGAATCATGGATGCAAACCAGAAAACTCCCTGCTCTGTGACATGCATCTGTATGATAGTACGAAAACAACATATCGCAGTTAGTGCTTAAAAATGTGGAAAATTCAGATAGTCTGTCGCCAGTATGCCAATCAACTGTCATGTCACGAAACGAAAACTGCGTCATGAAACGACAATTGTGAAAACTGTGCTCGTCAACAACAACCGCATGTTCTAATGACATTGCGTGGATGTCAAATGACAGAAACGTTTGTATGCTGAAGGAAGACGGTTGCTCCAGATCTGAAGGGAAGTAGCCGTCCGCCCCGCCTCTGCGTGGCACGCCACGAGACCACGTGCCGTAATTAGCGGCCGACTCCCCGCCCTCGCCAGATATTCAGCCGGCAATGAACGCGTCGACACGCTCGGAATACTGAATCATTGCGCGCCGTTTTTGTCGCTTCTGCTCTCATTGTGTGCCGGTCTGGACGCAGTGCCGGGCAAGCGGGCGGTGCAGGGGGAGGATAAAAAGAGCCGACGGTGACTGCGTCAGTCCTGCACACTCAGCGACAGCCGACATTCGAACAAAGCCAGACTCGCGGGACCTAACGGGTGAACAGGGCCCGGCTCAGCGAGAACTAACGTCCGAAGAAGGCCCTATAGCGCGACAGCTAACGGGTGAACAGGGCCCGGACCAGCGAGAACTGCCTGTGAACAGGGCCCGGCCCAGCGAGAACTGCCTGTGAACAGGGCCCGGCTCAGCGAGAACTGCCTGTGAATAGGGAGAAAGGGTCCAGCGAGAACTGATATAAGAGCAAGGTCAGACTCCGGGAGAAATGACGTAAGAGCAAGACCAGGCGCGGCGAGAACTGAGGTAAGAACAAGGCCAGACTCGGAGAGGAATGGCTCACGAACATTGCCAGACTCGGCGAGAACTAATGTAAGAACAA
Source organism: Imbricaverruca yamaguchii (assembly GCA_034440575.1). Classification (NCBI taxonomy): domain Eukaryota; kingdom Metazoa; phylum Arthropoda; class Thecostraca; family Neoverrucidae; genus Imbricaverruca; species Imbricaverruca yamaguchii. Next base: position 1,337,807 of record JAOTOL010001638.1, on the reverse strand, counting down.
AGACAAGCGATGAAAAAAGGCGTACGAACCAATTCAATCGGCCTGTGTGTAGGCTTTTTCTAAGTCAGGATAGGACCGAATAAGCCGAAGGCAGGTGGATGTTAGGTGACAACGGTTCGCTGCTGGGCGTAGCTCGGGGAGCTCGATTTCGAAGCTAAATTACCGAGACCGATTGTGCGCGCCTTCGGACCTATTAGCACCCATGTCACACAATTCCGCTGCAGTGAGTAACGTCAAAACTTGGTAGGGCAACAGTGTAGCTGGCACCAACCATAAACTGTGGCTACAGAAAGTACACAGCAGAGGTTCAAACAGTAGCGTGCTGTAACATTGACAATAGCCACAGCCTTGTCAGCCTACCTGCCCACCACACACACGCACACACACACACCGCGCACGCGCGAGTGGGAGAGATGGCCGAGACCGGTTTATGACCTCGGTTTTCCTCAGATAACAGTTTCTACGGACGGTTTGACGTGCTCAGCATGTTCAGCAGGACAGCCGAATCGGTATGATTCGAGTGGGACGACAGCACAGGTATGATGAGATGAGCCAGCGTGCACGAAACCTAAGCTCTGATGGCATTTGCACGCATAGCACAGCAGACTTGTTCGAGTGATTCGGGCAGTCAATACATCTGTTCGAGTAGATGGTATGAGTCGTAAACTACGTTCCCGGTCCCGCTGCGACAGGGGCGCAGGCGCGCAAACGTGATAATCAGGAGCGCCGGTACCCAGTGCCGTGAGTCATCATGATAGACTGCATGTCCTCCCACTACGCTTCGAGATGAAGGTCGCGTCATGCACAGGTTGTTGAGCTCATCAAATTAGCACGCATCACTGTTTGGTGCCAGGGAGGACCTGCCGACTTCAATGCAATACCGCAGACCACAATCTTACTTCCTACAAGACCCATTATCCATCCTGGCTACGCCCGACCGCCTACGGACCCCCACCTTTCTGGCTCCTGTTAGCTGCACGAGCTGGCCACTGAGAGAACGCATTTATTAGTCACGTCCCCGCCTCCCCAGCGGCTCAGAGTTACACCTGACTGCCCTGAGTTCAGAATTCTAACCGGATTGCTCTCAGGAGTCCAGAGTGACACCCGCTGGGTTCTGCCTCGCCCCCTCGGTTGTTCAGAGTTACGTCTGACCGCCCTCAGCAGCTCAGATTTGTCCACAGAAAGTTCACGTTGTGATGTTTTACTTCAAGTTAATTTACTATACGAGGGGCCAGACAGGGGGACGAGTGGTCTAGGTAAGTTGCTCGTCTCACAATCGAAAGGTTGTGGGTTCGAGTCTCACCTGCCGCTACTCTCCGCCTGCGATCAATCGGCGTGAGAGATTGGCGATGCTGCATGACTCAACGGTCGATGTGTCGTTAAACCAATAACCAACCGGGTCCATCGATGTAGTAAGTAATTTTATAGTAACAAATCATGTTGCATTATTTTGTGTGCGTACGAAATAATTGTAGGGAGTCGGTTTGTTGGGTGAAGTGTTTTCTAGCACAAGTCATATCACATTTTTGATGATTAGATACTATATATCAACGTTTATCTACTCTAAAAGATCGTCATACGACAGTGAAGGCTGGCAGCGCCGGGAGAGTGAACGTGGAGCCAACGCATGATAAATTAACGCTGCCCTCGATCGATCAGCACGGTGTGGGAAGCAGCTGCACGGGGCCAAACGACACCAGCATTCTCCAAAATAGGTCTGACAGTGCTACCGTACGTAGTCAATGGAGCGCCACGATTGATTTTGACATGTGGGAGTCCAGTTCAAAAGGACATGATGACTCAGTGATCTGTTCGCACGCTTCGCAATGTCACAAAGGACCTGATGAGCAGCTCCAATGACCTGTTCGCACGCTTTGCGATGTCAGAAATGACCTAATGAGCGATCTGCTCGCACGCTTTGCAATGTCAGAAAGGACATGATGATTAGATCCAGTGACCTGTTCGCACGCTTTGCAATGCCAAAAAGGGCCTTATGAGCATACAAAGTGATCTGTTCGCACGCTTTACAATGTCAGAAAGATGACGGTATATGTTGATTTGCTGTTTATGATAACTCGTAAATCACCAATTTCGTTGAGATTTACTACGATCCTTTAGCTCAGGGAGCGCGGTCTTGACAGGTGCGGGACGTAGAGTTATTGTGAATGCCTTGTATTTACTGGGATGTCAGGTGGGACTCCTCTGGAGGAACCAAGCTACTGAGCGAACCAGATCCTGTTGTTGTGCTGGTCCGCCAGATGAAAATACTATTTTCCGGATGAAAATCTACGTCGTGAGTGCTTGTGAACCCATTCCGTATTTGTACAATTTGTAGATAGCTAATGAACAGAGAGAGACAACGGAGCCCGAACTGTGCCTGCCAGGACTGCCTGTCAGGACGCCACCAATCACACAAGCCCGCTCTGGTGACTTGCGATTCACAACCACTCTATGGGAGCTGTCCGACGAATACGAGACCATCAGATTTGAAAGACGAACCACTTCAGTGCTGAGTCTTTCAAACGAGATGACTCTTTTAAGTTGTAAATGAGGGTAGCATGAAACTGACGCCCTGAAAAGTTGCTGAATAATCTGTGTAGACGGCGTCCGTATGATAACCATTCCACAGTACTTCCCACGCAGAATGTACGTATCTAATTGAGTTTGATAAGCATGTTCTGCATGGCACAAAAACATGCTGTTGGGTACTTATGCTGGGTAACTCGTGCCTGTATAAATTGTGACAGTCTGTTCTCTTGAGTGCCTTTCCTGAAGGAAGCAAAAGTGAGACAGATCGATTGCTCTGTGATGGGTTGTTCGTCCATAATTTGGTTTATGGGGACAACATTAGCGTGCTTTCATTTCTTCAGAAATACGCCTGCTTTTCTGACGAGTTAAAAGTGGTGGCCAAAGGCACGGTTAACTCCTCGGAGCATTCTGAGATGATGCGGCCGCTTATGTTGTTCGGCCCGCAGGCTTTGTTTGGGCCGACAGTTTTCATGTTCGCTGCCACAGCCGGTTCGGAAATATGCCGCTGCGGCAGTGGATCAAGCGCGCCCGCGGAGACAGCCGAGCGCTCTCTGATAGAGGACTCGGTAGATTATCACGATTAAGATCGCCTGACATCGTATCATTTTTCCTGTTGGCCAAGATTGGCGAGATGCACAACTTCTTCGTATGGTATTTCCATAAAGGCTAGTACCGCTTGGGATTAGCTTCAGGTCATCTCAGTTAGGTCGTGAAAACATCAAACGTATTATAAATTGGAATGATTCTCAAAAACAGCACGCTTTGCATAGAAATGAGCGCGTGAATCGCGACTCTGGTGGAGAAGAATGCGCCGAAGAGTGTTTCTTTTAAGCTCAAAGCGGTAGTCACCACCCCATCGAAACAAAGGGGAAGGATCATGTATCACGGTACATGATCACAACGGGAGTGTCTCGCTATCGCCGACCCTGATTCTCTTCTTAATGTTAATCATATCCAAGAATGTATGCACCTATATGTCACCAGTATGCTTTGCCAGCCATTCTTGAAAGAGTGTTTCTAATGTGGGCAGGGCGAGCCCCATTTTAAAGCCGTTTGTTTCGATGCGACACCAGTAGGTTACATTAAACGTGACTCAAGACAGACATGGGACATTCGGTCTTCCCAGCCTGTCGATTGTTACATCTGCCAGCTCAACTTTCCCACTAGAGTTGTCCTAGGCAAAGCACAGATTGAGCCTACAACAGGTTCATCACAGCGCGTGATTTTCCGGAGATCGCCACCAGCGACGCCTGTGGACATTGTTCGTGCTTGCAGCGTGGGTTGACGTTCAGCGGATCAGATGTGCGCCCTGGGAGACACGCACAGCACACGTCGGACCGCGTCGTGACGTCACAGATGACGTCACCGGCCAGAGTTGTCCGACGCTTGGCGGCGGCGGGGCGCACGACCACCAGGTACAAAACCTAACCGCTGGCGGACACCGATACAAGCGACTCGGCATCAACGACATAGCAGACCCCTGGCGTCCGCAGCGACCAGCTTCCGGCTGCCATCGTCACTTGGACTGGCAGCCGGCCGACATCTCCGTCACCTCCGTGACACTCTGTGACCTCTACTGTGACAGCCTACTGCGAGCTCGTCACATCCGCTGTGCCACACACCGTCGTGTCGCGTTTGCCCGATTAACCACTGGCACACGGCTCGGTCGGATCTTCCTCGGTTCACTTCGCGTCGAGCCGAAAACCAGCCGGCCCGGCCAGGCTCAGTTGTGGTGAGCGTGACGTCACCCATTGAGCCGAAGCCGTCCGGCGCCACGCTGGCCACCACTGTGGTCCGTGTACGTCCGACCACTCGGGGACATTGCCATTCCACTCCACTCCGCTCCACTCAACTCTGCTCCACTCTGCTCCATTCCACTATGTTCCACTCTACTCCACTTTGCTCCGCTCCGCTCCACTCCACTCCACTCCACTCCGCTCCGCTCCACTCAGTTCCACTCTACTACGATCCACTCCGCCGGCACGCCACCACATGTTAGCCGAGCCGGGCGCCGCCCGCTGGGAGCGGCGCGGTCGCGTGCCGGGGCACTCCGACCCGACGTCACCCGTCCGGCTATATTCTGACCGGCCGACTGCCTCCAGACAGCTCCGACCTGATCAGCTCCGAGCGGCGAGACGACTAGCCGACAGAGCTTCTTCGGTCTGGCGACACTCTGGTCAGAGGGATTGCTGATGTCATGAGCGTAGTTAAGTGGATCTAGTCCACCCTCCCTCCCCTGCACACTTTTCGTATTGCGTTGAAATATTCTTGATGTGTGGCATGTTCTACACAATTATAAATAAAGAAGCGTACATGTACCGCTGCGATCAGTTGGTATGAGCATGACAATTTCCCAGCAAGTGATTATATCCATTGCTGGGAATATTTTCCTTGGACAGTCCGGAGTCCAACGGTCGCTTAATGACCGAAAACTGAAAATTGGCCACTACTCTAAGCCTGTCATAATGCACTACACTCGTCTTATCTAGCCATACCCAACCGAATCCCTTTCAGCTGAATGGACCCAGTTCTCGGAACCCGCAAGATCGAAACCTTTCATATGCATGCTCTCTCGTGTCATATCATCGTCACGTCCCGCCATAACTTACCAGACTCAACGCGCTAACGTAAATTCTTCATATTCCATCACAATCCACTATACCGCGCCACTTCCATCTGACCCGACCATCCCGTCAAACCCGTCATATCCGTCAGCTCCATTCGACCGTCCGACACAAATCTGTCAAATCCGTCAGATCCGGCAGATCCGTCAGATCTGTCAAACCCGTCAGATCCGCCCGATCCGTCAGATCCGCCCGCCTGTCAGATCCGCCCGCCTGTCAGATCCGTCCATCAAATCAGATCCGTCAGATCTGTCCGAGCCGTCCGAGCCGTCCGGCCGTGAGATCGGACGCGGCCGGCCAGACAGAGCGCGCCGGCCGCCTCTCGGCAGCCGGCGCCGCTCTGCCTGTTTGCAGATATCCGTTACGGTGGCTGGCGCTACACGACAGCCGCGGCCGACACGTGAGCGCCGGCCCGCCGCGTGCGGCAAATCCGCGCGTTTTGCAACTGGGCGCGCGCCGTTGGCCGGGCGAACTGCAGCGGCCGCCGGTGCGCCGGCCGGTCCGCCGGCGGCCAGAGCCGTACCCCCAGCCGGACGGAGCGATACGGACCGCCCGGAGCCGTACCCCCGCCGGACGGAGCGATACGGACCGCCCGGAGCCGTACCCCCCGCCGGACGGAGCGGGACGGACCGCCCGGAGCCGTACCCCCCGCCGGACGGAGCGGGACGGACCGCCCGGAGCCGTACCCCCGCCGGACGGAGCGATACGGACCGCCCGGAGCCGTACCCCCCGCCGGACGGAGCGGGACGGACCGCCCGAGCCGTACCCCGCCGGACGGAGCGGTACGGACCGCCCGGAGCCGTACCCCACCGGACGGAGCGATACGGACCGCCCGGAGCCGTACCCAGCCGGACGGAGCGGTACGGACCGCCCGGAGCCGTACCCCGCCGGACGGAGCGATACGGACCGCCCGGAGCCGTACCCCAGCCGGACGGAGCGGAGGCACGGACCGTACCCCCGCCGGACGGAGCAACGGACCGCCGGAGCCGTACCCCACGGACGGAGCGGTACGGACCGCCCGGAGCCGTACCCCCCGGACGGAGCGGACGGACCGCCCGGAGCCGTACCCCCGCCGGACGGAGCGATACGGACCGCCCGGAGCCGTACCCCCGCCGGACGGAGCGATACGGACCGCCCGGAGCCGTACCCCCGCCGGACGGAGCGGACGACCGCCCGGAGCCGTACCCCCACGGAGCGACGACCGCCCGGAGCCGACCCCCGCCGGACGGACGGACGGACCGCCCGGAGCCGTACCCCCGCCGGACGGAGCGGGACGGACCGCCCGGAGCCGTACCCCCGCCGGACGGAGCGATACGGACCGCCCGGAGCCGTACCCCAGCCGGACGGAGCGATACGGACCGCCCGGAGCCGTACCCCCGCCGGACGGAGCGATACGGACCGCCCGGAGCCGTACCCCAGCCGGACGGAGCGATACGGACCGCCCGGAGCCGTACCCCCGCCGGACGGAGCGATACGGACCGCCCGGAGCCGTACCCCGCCGGACGGAGCGATACGGACCGCCCGGAGCCGTACCCCCGCCGGACGGAGCGATACGGACCGCCCGGAGCCGTACCCCCGCCGGACGGAGCGATACGGACCGCCCGGAGCGCCAACATGGCGGCCAGCGGCGGTCACTAGCCGTACGAGTTCAACATTCAGTCTCCGGGACGAGCCGCCCAGTGAACCCTCCGCGTCGCCCATTCATCCCCGACTGCCATCCGTCGGTGCTAATGGGATCACACTCTTGGGACGGTTCTGATTTCAAACTGACTAGAAGACAGCTTTGCGCAGCCGCCACCGCTGATCTGAGTGGAAGGTCGGCCCGCTCACCGTGCTGACCTGATCGGATGGTGACCTCGCCTGCCGCGATGATCCGATGTGAGCATGCTCCGATGTGAGTGTGGTCACGCCGCCTGCACTGACCTGACTCGAAGGTGACCTCGCTGACGAGGATCCAGTCGGTGGCAAACTGCAGCTGCAGTCGCAGGAACTTGGCGGTCAGGTGCGGTAGCTTGATGGAGACGTTTCTGGCGCGGTGGAACATGCCGCCGCCCATGGTGTAGTAGGTTTGCGGCTCTGTGTTGTAGTGTCGGCCGCCCACCGAGCCGGTGACCCGAGCCAGCGAGAACACCTGCCCACACGGTAATCGAGCCGGTCACTTGAGCCTACGAGAACACTTGTCCACATGGCCATTGAACGGGTCATCTTAACCTGCGACAACACTTGTCCATATGGCCAGCGAGGCAGCGACCCGAGTCCGCAATCACACCTGTCCACACGGTAACTGAGCCGGTCAACCGGGTCAACCGGGTCAATAGGCACCGGGTCACGCGTCGTCCGGACCTTGCAGTCAATATTTTACCTATACGGCCAACCAGACGGCCAAACGACCGATGGTGGTCGGAATATCCCTCCAGGAGCTGCCCCAAGGTTGCTACTTCTGATATATATTGTTGGAGTTCGAGGCTTGCTACGATTGACATTCTTTACAAATTTGCCCATTTTAGCTCCACCTATGCCATCATATCTCCCATTCTGTTTGACAAAGAATGTGGTTCATGTCGGTCGGTAGTTTGTGCGGTAGATGAGATAGGTAGCCGGTGAAGAGCGGAGCAGTAGGTTTTTAGCAGTAGGCAGGAGAGCAAGAGGACGTCAATTTTCCATACAATACTATCCATTATATTTCATTTCAACAAACTTAGCGGATGTTTCCTTCCGTTCCTCCTCCCCTCCGACTGTGAGGGTCGACCCTGCTCGCACTTACCTCAATATCTTTCTTGCGGTCCGCATTGGTGTGCAGGATCACCTTCGAAAAGTTCCTGACCCGGTCGAACTCGAAGATCATCTGCAGAGTGTCTCCAACTGTTGAGTTTTTCCAGCCCACCCACTCGAAACCTGCGGGCAACACCACACTGGAATATCCGCACTGGAATGGGCACACTGGAATGGGCATGTTTTTGCACAGCTTGCGCTGAATGCGCGTGCTGGGCCGATTTCGCCAAGAGAAAAAAAAAGCACGTATGATGCATCGACTGGGCGGACAGATTACGGCGGCAGCTGCCTGTCCAGCTGCCTGTCCAGCTGCCTGTCCAGCTGCTAGTCCAGCTGCCTGTCCAGCTGCCTGTCCAGCTGCCTGTCCAGCTGCCTGTCCAGCTGCCTGTCCAGCTGCTAGTCCAGCTGCCTGTCCAGCTGCCTGTCCAGCTGCCTGTCCAGCTGCCTGTCCAGCTGCCTGTCCAGCTGCCTGTCCAGCTGCCTGTCCAGCTGCCTGTCCAGCTGCCTGTCCAGCTGCCTGTCCAGCTGCCTGTCCAGCTGCCTGTCCAGCTGCCTGTCCAGCTGCCTGTCCAGCTGCCTGTCCAGCTGCTTGTCCAGCTGATCGCGTGGGCTGCCCACCAGGGTTTTGTCGAAATCAATCAGTCAGGGTCACAGCATACACTACGAGTCGAACGAGCCTGGGATTGCATGGGCACGTGTGCCCCACAGGGAAACAGTCGCGTTTAAAGTAGGCGCACCATCGTCATGCGCGTGTGTTTCGAGCGGGGCACCTCCGAGTTGAGAGCGGTGTTAATTATAGCCAAACAATTTGGTGCCGGGCAGCTCGCTGCCCGGACTTCCTGGGCATGCACAGTTTGTAGCGATAGGTTCCGGGGTGGCTCGTGCTGTACAAGCAAGCTTCTTACATTCGCCTTGAAGCTAGGAAGGCTAACGGCCTATACTAATACAACACATCCCTATGAAACTGTTTGGCAATAAGCTCACTACAATGATTCTGTCCCTTGCTTGGTTATGAACCACGTGACCATCAGGCGCGTTCATATGCTTTCACTGGGCATCTCCGAGTTTCCAACTGCACGCGAGATGGCAACCAAATTATGTGGGCGGTGAGCCGACCAAGAAGGCTATCTAGATATAGTCTGTGTTTAGTGATGGGTGTGGGTGTACGGACCGTGTGTTTGCATCCCTTTCCATTAATCTGCACTGCAAGCTACATCTGATACTCCACAACCGCAATAATTTGCTCGGAGCATGCATGTCACGCTCAGCCACCAAATGTTGCGTTCGGAAGTGGTGTGGGATGCACCATGTGTTTGTCAGGCACGTGCATCTACTTTGAATTGAGCACCAGCGAGCTTCGAACAGCGTGTGTTACGGCCACATCATTTTGTCTATGACTGGCCAATAGCTAGGGCTATTCGGGCTTAGCTGATTTACGGGGATAGAAGAGCATATGAAGGTGGAACGGCGTGTGCGTGTGTTCATGATGTGCTTATGCTCTGCATCTTTACTTTAATAACGGGAGCCATGGGTCATTCCATAAGTCGTACAAACTTTGTATTTCGTGAATACACGCGCCTCAAGATATTCGCCGTTTTTGACGTCGGTGGTAGGGTTACCATAGCGTACAGCATGACATCCAATTTGAACGGGAACACCACCGAGTTGAGCACAACATGCGCCATCACTGCTAAATTTAGCCAACGGGCAGCCAGTAAGCAAGACTATCCGAGGATGTTTAGTGTGTAGAGAAGCGCGCCAAGGTATGTACGGCGTGCGCATGCGAGCCTATGGCGCCTCTCCTCTGGCTAGGCAGGCGCACAGCTATCCCTAGCACACACTCCACTCTAAAATTGGCTGAATGCATGCACCCAACAGGGGAAAAGTGGCTTTCCGGGTGGTGACCACGTCGAGTGAATCATGCTACCGTTAGGCAGCATTTCAGGCAGAATCGTCATTCGGTTTGACACGCACTTCCGAGTTTTGAACGGCACGTGCGATGATGATCAAATGTCATGGGTGGATGGTCTGATATGAGGGGGCTTCCCGAGCATACTCAATTTTCAGTGATGGATGCCACAGGGTGTGTGCGTGCAGCACGCTCATGCGTTATGTACCATTTCCCATCCGCTGGCGCTGGAGACCATATCGGATATGGCACTACCGCGAGAGTTGGTCGGGGTGCTTAACGTTAAGCAATCAGCTTTTGCGCTTGGCGGAGGACGAAGGTGCGCTGGTCGAGCAAATGCATCTATCTTGGCCGGGGCACCTCCAATTTTATAAGCGCGAGCGATTCTGCCACAACATTTGGGGAGTGAGTAGCTATCGTCAGAGCTACTCGAGCACACTTTATTTACGGTGCAAGCTGACATGGTATGCATGTTCTGGATGTTCTGCACGGCCTTATTATCCGGCACGTGATATCCGTTCTGTGGGCCTGTTTCCCTGAGTTGTGACCACCGACCGTTCCACCAGCCATGCGGCCATCAGATTTCCTAACACGTCGGCCCCGCAGGGAATCGTCCGCTGTTGACGTCTTCATACCGTTGACGTGAGTGTCGCCATACCGTTGACGTGTATGTCGCCATACTGTTGACGTGGACGTCGCCTTTCCGTTTACGTGGACGTCGCCATACTGATCGTCAGAGTTGCTCACACTGCCGATGTATCGTTCGCTGCCCGGTGGAATTTCTCGAGCTTCTCACTGTCCGGAAGACTACCGTTTAACTGTCCAGGCACCCGCGTCTGTCCATACAGTACTGTGTGTCTACGGGCAGTCCAACGTTTGTCCGTGCAGCCTTCTGTCTGGCCGGGCAGTCCAACGCCCGGCCGAGCTGCCGTCGCCGGGGGAGCGGCCACCAGCCGTCGCCGGGAGAGCGGCCACCAGCCGTCGCCGGGAGAGCGGCCACCAGCCGTCGCCGGGGGAGCGGCCACCAGCCGTCGCCGGGAGAGCGGCCACCAGCCGTCGCCGGGGGAGCGGCCACCAGCCGTCGCCGGGGGAGCGGCCACCAGCCGTCGCCGGGGGAGCGGCCACCAGCCGTCGCCGGGAGAGCGGCCACCAGCCGTCGCCGGGGGAGCGGCCACCAGCCGTCGCCGGGAGAGCGGCCACCAGCCGTCGCCGGGAGAGCGGCCACCAGCCGTCGCCGGGAGAGCGGCCACCAGCCGTCGCCGGGGAGCGGCCACCAGCCGTCGCCGGGGAGCGGCCACCAGCCGTCGCCGGGAAGCGGCCACCAGCCGTCGCCGGGGAGCGGCCACCAGCCGTCGCCGGGAGCCCGTCGCCGGGGGCGGCCACCAGCCTTCGCCGGGAGAGCGGCCACCAGCCGTCGCCGGGAGAGCGGCCACCAGCCGTCGCCGGGAGAGCGGCCACCAGCCGTCATCGTTGACAGTGACGGCGGCAGTGATTTTCATACGTCAACAGGGTCCGCCGTCGGCTCGCTGGGCCCGCTGGGCGGTCCGTCGGCAGAGCGGGGCGTCCGTCCTATCGGGCAGGGGTTCGTCTGGAGATCCGGCATCGGGGCAGACCAGACACTTACCGGCCGTGATAGTGCCGCTGTCCGGCCAAACGACCTTAGGCGGTCGACGGCCGGTCGGCGAGTTCAGCAGCAGTGACCTAGGTCACGGACGCGGACACGATAGCACCTCGGAGGGGAGTGCTGGTGATAAGTGGCCACTTTACTCTAACCGCCTGTATAATGAACTGCCGTATGACTATCCGGCTTATCGCCCGGTAATCACGGCATACCACTCAAAAGTTGAATATAATCGGACGATTTGGTTCGTAACTATTCACTGGCACGACCACCGGCGGGGTCTATCGCTGATGCGGATACGCAGTCGGAGACCTCCGCACAGGTGTCGGACTGGCGGACACAGGTGTCGGACCGACAGGCACGAGAGTCGGACCGGCGGACGCGGGTGTCGGGACAGATGAGCACTGTATGCCGGACCGGCTGACATAGGTGTCGGACCGGTGGGCACGGGTTTCGGACCGACGGATAGCGGATGTCGGCCCGATTGACACAAGATGTCAGACCGACGGGGACCAGTGTCGCTCAGCGGCGCGCCTATCCAGCGGGCCGCCAGACGATCTGGCTCTGTCCTCCAGCGGATAATAGAGCAGCCAGGTGACGGGCTAGGTGACAGCGATCCTCATTCGGGAGCATACAACTGTTAATTGCAGCTGACGGCACGGAAACGGCGCCCGTTGCGTCAGCTGATCGCCGCCAGCTGACGCGCTCCTCGGCCAATCAGCATCGCCCCGCCCGCCTCTGCAGACGCCCGCCCGTCTTCGCATACCCGATGGACAAATCAGTGGCTGTGATCGCGGTGCGTACGGCAACACGATCGGACTGGGTGACGAAGAGCCGCACTGCCGCGTGTCACGTGCCCGTTATCTGACTCAGTGTGGACGTGCCTGACGTGGTGCCGACGGCGGCCATTGTGGCGGGCAGCCCAGTGTTCGGCGGGGGCGCTTCTCCGATTGTAGCGATCGTCACCACCGCCGGACTTCGCTGGACACAACAGCGATGGGTCGTCGGAGGAACGTCGGCGGCACCACCTGCGGCGCTTACGGCCATAGGACGATAGCGGTGCCAGTCAGACGAAAACGTTCAAATGATCCGAAGAAAGCAGCGTAAAGGAGAGAGCGAGGAGAGAGAGAAAGAAAGAGAGAGAGAGAGAGAGAGAGAGAGAGAGAGAGAGAGAGAGAGAGAGAGAGAGAGAGAGAGAGAGAGAGAGAGAGAGAGAGAGAGAGAGAGAGAGAGAGAGAGAGAGAGAGAGAGAGAGAGAGAGAGAGAGAGAGAGAGAGAGAAAAGAAGAGAGAGGAGAGAGAAGAGAGAAGAGAAAAAAAAATAAAATATATATATATATATATATATATATATATATATATATATATATATATATATATATATATATATATATATATATATATATATATATATATATATATATATATATATATATATATATATATATATATATATATATATATATATATATATATATATATATATATATATATATATATATATATATATATATATATAAAAAGAAGAAAAAAAAAAAAAAAAAAAAAAAAAAAAAAAAAAAAAGAAAGAAGAGAGAGAGAAAAAAAAAAAAAAAAAAAAAAAAGAGAAAAAAAAAAAAAGAGAGAGAAGAGAGAGAGAGAGAGAGAGAGAAGAGTAGAGAGAGAGAGAAAGAGAGAGAAAGAGGAAAAGGAGATTAGAGAGGGGAGAGAGGAGATAGATGGAGAGAAGGAGAACGATGAGAGAGATGACCAGTTTAGAGCCGATAATCAATGAGCCACCGTATATTGCTGAGTGAGTCGGATTCGAGAGAGGAGGCTGAGCCGGGCTGACGATACGTGCGGAGGAACGATTAACTAGAAGATACGACCGACTATACGACCGATTGTCGTGGATGGCTGTTCCCCACGATTTCTGCCCACCCAAGACCCTCTCAAAGGAATGATCGTCTTCCTTCTGAAAATGTTTACTTAAAACATAGCATGCGTTTCCCAGACTAGCTGAAATTCAAATCATCAAGAGTAATTTTACTGATCGCAGCCTTAACCTGCGCCGTCTTTCCGGTCAAGCCCTCACACTCCGTCTCGGGAGTATCACTGTATACCTCCCCTCTAGTCCCAGAACCAAGCGTTGCACAAAAACGAAAGTGGTGCTATCGGAAAGTGCTCGACGAGTAGGGCCTGAAACCACCCCTAAATATACTCCCAAAAAGTGGCATCACTAGGAAATCTATGAGGGCACGATTCACTTCATTTTCTTGGCTCTGGAAAGTTCATTTTGGAAGAGATTTTAAAAGCAAAAGTTACTTGGGATAAGAAAGGGAAGGCGAAAGCGATCGTGGCCAAAAAATGTTCGGAAACCCAGAATCAACATGCAAATTTTTGGACAATAAAAAATTGAGTTTTCAATTATCCTGATTTTTTCTTCGGTTTTGTATGGGACCGAAAAACGTTGCCTTAAGTCAATTTACCCTCATAAAAATGTCTTACTTGAGCCAGAATATTCCGTTTTAGCCATAATCGGCAAATAATCAAAACTTATCAGTCATCAAAAACAAAAAGTTGACAATTCCTCTGGTGCGTTTTGCTACATCCACAAAGATAAGCAAACGCTGAAGGTTTCACTCAAATATCTATATCCGTTAAAACGTGGCGATTGCTTGGGTTTTCTTCGGAGGTGACACTCGATCTTGACTAACTCGTTGATCGTAGACGACGTGATCTCAAAATGTTCACATAACATGCCAAATTGATGTGGAAGATGGCGTGACCAATTTCGGTGCGCTGCCACTCACAGTTTTTCACTATCTGCGAGGCACCCTAGGGGGTATACAATTGGTGGGTTGACTGACTGATGAGCTCTTGGGGTGTCGGAACGCAGTTCTCCACCATATAACTTTATGGGCGGCAGAACAAGTGCACAAGCTATTTAAATCAGAGTATCAAGGCACTGGAAATAGTCAATATTTGGCGCGAATAAACACATATTTGCACTGTCTATCATTTACTGGCTCTACAGTTCCTTCGCTTCGGAGAAAAGGGCAGTCATGCAAGACAATCTGTGACTTGGTCCCAAGTAAATCTGTCGTATGGTGGTATAACTTGATATGTTGGCCCTGCTCACCGTGTTTTGTTGTTGGTATTTGGTGCGTCGTATTTGCTCGTGCACACGGGAATATTTCGAAAACAACGTGGCGAGAATTACGTGGCGGTCTCACTGTACACTGATGTTGCGTGCAAGCTCACATACTATGTGTTTCTAGTTTTGAAAACGAACCGAAATATTTCCTTCAAATTTGAAGATCACATCACAAGGAATCAATCATCGTTTTCAGCCAGAAATCGGCAGGTTGGTTTTCGGGCTTTCGAATGTCTCAGAAGTCACCTAACTACTCAAACTGCTCGAACTATCCGAACTACTTGGCGATAGATCGGAGCCCCGGTATTAGGAATAAAAGAGCAAATGTGTTTTTGCACACCTAATATGTAGTCGATGTTCTAGGCTACATGTTGACTGCGAGATGTGGCGCTCCATTCCGCGCTGAAATATTGCCCTGCTTCTCCTCATTTCCCAATGATGGGCAGAAAAGCAGAAAGGCAAATATGAAAACATAAAATGACATTTTTGCTTAGTTCGTAACATCACGGACCGTTTTTTCCTTCCGTTTATTTTTAGTCGTGACGATCTTAAGCAAATTATATTACTCAGCTAGATCAACCAATAAGAAACGTTAATGTCCTTTAATCACATGGGCTTTTAAACGCCCTTACCCTCCTTTTCCCTCCCCTACCCTACCAACCCTCCCTTCTCAAACATGCACCAGCTTCCCTATGAAACGCAGCATGCATCACATTCTACCTCGCAATGCCTTCGTGAACCATTTCCGAAAGCCGTAACTTTCCCGAACGGGGTTTCACCCCCACCCCGACCGGCAGGCGATTGAGAACCTCTAGGCTATTCGCTGACGGGTCACCCGGCGCGGTCCGTACAACACCCGTGCCCAGAGTTCACATGGAACGGATGATCGCGGTGCGCCGTGTCCATTGGGTTCTCTGTAACAACCAGCGACGCCGACGCCACGGCACGACACGCCGCATACGTCATCAGCGACTTCCGACGACGTCACCGACACTCCGCGACTCTCCGAGCCGGGTCGTCTCGCACCAAATGTGCTGCGGCGCAGATTCCAAATCCCTGAAGGAGACTAACAGCGTGCTTCGGTACGCCCAATCGCAACATTTTAATCACGTTCTGAAAAGAGCATGCGCGGTTCGAAGACAAAGGAACAAAAAGCAGCGTATATAATATATTAGGTTGTATGAGGTTATGGGACCCAAGAGAGCTATGGCACACTACCGGACAACGGAGGGGGAATTGGATGAGATTGGAAAGCCTCCCCGGAGCCAATACCTAATGGCAATGGAGTGCGCATGAAAAATAGCATTACGTGATAAAGGAAGGGCACCACTGATATATCTCTATCTACCTGTCTATCTATCTATATATCTATCTATCTATATATCTATCCATCTATATATTTATCTATCTATCTATCAATATATATATATATATATATATATATATATATATATATATATATATATATATATATATATATATATATATATATATATATGTTTACATATACATGTATGTATATATATGCATATATATATATATATATATATATATATATATATATATGTTTACATATATATACATATATCCATATATATACATGTATATATATATATATATATATATATATATATATATATATATATATATATATATATATATGTATATACATATGTGCATGCATATACATATATATATATATACATATATTACGGGGAAAACGGATGGTGCAGTGCACGAAATGTTGCTTCGAAGAATGGAGCCGGTGCGACGATTGCGTTGGCTGTTGTCGAGGTCGGGGTACGCATCCAGCCGAAGTCGGCGGATCGATGACCACTTCGACCGCTGGCCGACTGGCACCAGTGTCCACCAGACCCGAGAACTCCCGATTCGCCGCGACCGCACTAATTGGACCTGGTTGCCACACCGAGTGTATCCCACTGTCTCGACCGACGCTCTCCTCGGCGAACGGAGAACATCCGGTTACCAGATTTGCGGTACGCTTGGGATTTCTGTGATGCCAAGAAGTTCTGGCGAAAAAAGCGACACAGCAACCACAGAAAAAGTGCGCGATGTTGCGGTCGCTTCGTGATCATCGCACCGGGAAAGGCACCGCCATTCACCTTCCACAACGCAACCATCGCTGCGTCGCTGCGACAGGGACCGGTGTCGGAGGCGTCCGGACAGCGTTGACGCGCCCGAAGCGCACCAGGAGTGAATTTACGACGGGGACACGCCCCACGCGGGCCCTGGGAACACCGGGGCTGACGCATTGCGCCGGTCGCTCGGGTGCCAGCGGCCAGAGCTGGTCACGACCGGTGCCGGTGACACGACACGGCCGGCCGTTACGGCTCCGGAGCACGCCAGCACGAGACAGTAGCGTGTGACGCGGCCGCCGTCTGCTGGCGGCCGGGACCAACAGCGCCGGCACCAGCTGAACACCGAGCAGGCACTCCACGGGTCACGTCACGTCACGTCACGTCAGCTGGTTATTCCGCGCTCGCGTGTCGGACATCCGATGTCGAGCCAGATCTGACGTGGATCCGATATGAATCTGGTCCGGATGGCAGGCCGGATCCGGCCTACCCGGCGGTTCCATGGCGGTTCCGATGTGGATCGGGTCCGGATAACGGGTCCAGATAACGGGTCCCGATAACGGGTCCAGATAACGGGTCCCGATAACGGGTCCAGGTGAATGGCGTTGCGTTTGAATCTGTATGTATTATTCACAGCGCACCTTCTGGAGACCGGATTGACAAATCGGCCGATAACAATTACGAATAAATGTTTATCAACACGCCGGCGGGGCCGCGCCGAGTTTGTTTTCGCCCGCTCGGCCGCCAGCCCAACACGGCTCCGACCTTGGCACGGACGGTGACGAAGGTAAACAATTTGTCCCCGTTGCGATTACCGCGTGCGTCGGCCGGGGCGAGCAGCCAGCGTGCGCTCTGGATTGCACCGTGGCAGGCCTGTTGGACGCTCGTTCCCGCCTCTGAGCCTGTGCCACCGACAGGGGACGGGCAGATCGTCTCACCAGACGCCGCTGATCGTCTCGTCACACCTGAGCTGTTCCGCCACTGTGACGCGTCACAGGTGGCTCAGAACCGCCTCGGAACGGAACACCGGGCATGCGGTCTGGTCAGCCAGTGCTCTCGGCACGGTACGGAGCACCGGGCCATGCTTTCTGACCAGGCAGTGCTCTCGGTACGGTACGGAGCACCGGGCCATGCGGTCTGACCAGGCAGTGCTGTCGATACGGTGCGGTATGAAACTGGTCCATGACTGGCATCTGCTGAGACCCTTCGGCCCATTATTGGCTTCTGCTGTGACCGTATGTCCATCCTGTGGTACAAGACTGACATCTACCATGACCTTACGGCCCATGACTGACCTCTGTCGTGGCGTTGCGGCCCATGACTGACCTCTGCCGTGACGTTGCGGCCGATGACTGACCTCTGCCGTGACGTTACGGCCCATTGTCGACCTCTGCCGTGACGTTACGGCCCATTGTCGACCTCTGCCGTGATGTCACGGCCCATGACTGACCTCTGCCGTGACGTTACGGCCCATTGTCGACCTCTGCCGTGACGTCACGGCCCATGATTGACCTCTGCCGTGACCCAGCGACCCAAGACTGACCTCTGCCGTGGCCGTAGTCATGTCGGAAGTTGTCGCCGCCGAACGTGCCGTCGTTCAGCTGGCCAGTGCCACCGTACAGCTGACCCTGGTTGTGCAGACCGTCGTAGGTGCGGTCTGTGAGGTCCAGTCCCAGCCAGCTGCCCTCGCCCTGGGGTATCGAGTACGACAGCACTCCGTCTGAAAACGGCGCAGCCGTCAGGAACGTCGGCCAGAGCGGCTGTCGTGCGGCGGGTACTGTGGTACCGGACACGACACACCACACCACGTCACCACACCACATCGTAGCACCACACCACATCACCACATTACACCACATCGTGACACCACGCCACATCACCACACCACACCAGACTGCATCACCACACCACACCGCTCCATCACACCACATAACATCGTGACACTACATCACACTGCATCATCACACCACATCGTGGCAATGCACCGTACTCCACCACCACACCACACCACATGGTGACACCACACCACATGGTGACACCACCCCACATGGTGACCCCGCTCCGCATCGTCGTGCACCGCTGGCAAGCTTCATGGCGATACAGCCGGGGAGGAGAGTGTTGCACGATCAGAGGAATTGCACTGTTGATTGACGCAGGCGTTGGACCGGAACAATCTATGCCCAGTCAGATGAGACACTCATACATGCACATGCACAGTCATCCGCCCAAGCAGTCCAGTAGTCCGTGTTCGCTTGACACACATATGCACACAGCTTATCGACATTCAGTTTGAGTCGTTCTGGGAGGAGGTACCGACTTGTTCGTTTCGAGACGTACCAGGAGGGGGTTACAGGTCCACACCAGAGTGGTTACTGGTCCATACCAAGACGTACCGAGAGAAGGTAAGGACTGGTCCACATCAAGACGTACCGGGAGGAGGTAAGGACTGGTCCACATCAAGACGTACCGGAAAGAGATACCGGCCTGTTCACATCAAGACGTACCGGAAGGAGGTAAGTACTGGGCCACACCAAGAGATATTGGGAGGAGGTACAGACTGGTTCACATCAAGACGTACCGGAAGGAGGTAAGTACTGGGCCACACCAAGAGGTATTGGGAGGAGGTGCAGACTGGTCTGCATCAAGACGAATCGGGAGTAGGTACAGACGGGCCTACATCAAGAAACCTACTCGAAGAATGACAGACAGACAGTCCTCGTTAGACGCAGCTGTGACTAACGAAAAAAGAGAGAACCAGCAAGCAGAAAACTTAGCCGAAGCTTACCGACAAAGTGGCAATAACGGTCCACCCATGGTCGCGTAATGTGTCGTCGAAATGTCATCAAACCTGTTGAACCATGCGTAATGGGTGGAAACTTAGCCACAGAGAAAGAGGCTGTTGCCAGTCATGGAACACGATACAAATTACGAAAGCTGCTGAATGCAAGGGCCACAGCTGTTGCCGAGACAGTTGGTAGTGCTGCTGCAAAAACTGGCATCGTCTATTTTCTACCTGTATATTCAATATAGGCACCATCTAGTGCATTCAATAGGATAATTAGTATATTCGTGCATTGCACTGGAGCGCATCAGAATAAACTTAATATCATCACCACGAAATCTGTGTACACCGGGAATAACTTCGTTTAGCATAAAGGTGGGTGGGAAGAAGAATGTGTCTGGGAGCGGCTCGAATGTTCGCTCACATTCGATAGTTGTTCCACAGTTGTCAAGATTCGCTGAGCATGTCCCACCGAATCTTAAACACTAATGAATTATGCATTGGTTCGCGTGACGGGTTGAACGATCTGGAAAACGTGAACAACTTCGTATAGGCTTCGATACCAATCATGCAAAGTAAAAGTTAGCAGGTGTGCAATAAATCTTAAAATAATCAGTCCATGCTCCAATTACAAGACGATAACCTCGGTCAATTCTGTTGTAATTATCGCTGGTGTTAGATTTTAACGTTCCATTTGGTCTGGTATGAGGCTGAGCTGTCCAGACTTCACGTTACAGCCTTCGCCAGCCTTCGCCGGGCCGACCAGCCAATACACCATCGCCGGGCCGACCAGCCAATACACCATCGCCGGGCCGACCAGCTAATGCACCATCGCCAGGCCGACCAGCTAATACACCATCGCCGGGCCGACCAGCTAATACACCATCGCCGGGCCGACCAGCCAATACACCATCGCCGGGCCGACCAGCTAATACACCATCGCCGGGCCGACCAGCTAATACACCATCGCCGGGCCGACCAGCTCGCACCATACACCATCGCCGGGCCGACCAGCTAATACACCATCGCCGGGCCGACCAGCTAATACACCATCGCCAGGCCGACCAGCTAATACACCATCGCCGGGCCGACCAGCTAATGCACCATCGCCGGGCCGACCAGCTAATGCACCATCGCCGGGCCGACCAGCTAATACACCATCGCCGGGCCGACCAGCCGGCCGACCAGCTAATACACCATCGCCGGGCCGACCAGCTAATGCACCATCGCCAGGCCGACCAGCTAATGCACCATCGCCGGGCCGACCAGCTAATACACCATCGCCAGGCCGACCAGCTAATACGTGTTCACCATCGCCGGGCCGACCAGCTAACACGTGTACACCATCGCCGGGCCGACCAGCTAATACACCATCGCCAGGCCGACCAGCTAATACGTGTTCACCATCGCCGGGCCGACCAGCTAATACACCATCGCCAGGCCGACCAGCTAATGCACCATCGCCGGGCCGACCAGCTAATGCACCATCGCCAGGCCGACCAGCTAATACACCATCGCCGGGCCGACCAGCTAATGCACCATCGCCGGGCCGACCAGCTAATACACCATCGCCGGGCCGACCAGCTAATACGTGTACACCATCGCCGGGCCGACCAGCTAATACACCATCGCCGGGCCGACCAGCCAATACACCATCGCCAGGCCGACCAGCTAATGCACCATCGCCAGGCCGACCAGCTAATACACCATCGCCCCGTCCAGTTAACACCATCGCCAGGCCGACCAGCTAATACGTGTACACCATCGCCAGGCCGACCAGCTAATACGTGTCACCATCGCCAGGCCGACCAGCTAATACGTGTTCACCATCGCCAGGCCGACCAGCTAATACGTGTTCACCATCGCCAGGCCGACCAGCTAATACGTGTTCACCATCGCCAGGCCGACCAGCTAATACGTGTTCACCATCGCCAGGCCGACCAGCTAATGCACCATCGCCAGGCCGACCAGCTAATACACCATCGCCAGGCCGACCAGCTAATACGTGTTCACCATCGCCAGGCCGACCAGCTAATACGTGTACACCATCGCCAGGCCGACCAGCTAATGCACCATCGCCAGGCCGACCAGCTAGTACACCATCGCCGGGCCGACCAGCTAATGCACCATCGCCGGGCCGACCAGCTAATACACCATCGCCAGGCCGACCAGCTAATGCACCATCGCCGGGTCGAGCATGGAGGGGGGGTTAATCCTCCTCACCTACTAACTTTCGAACTGCACGAGCTATTATAACGAGCTATTATAACTGCACGAACTTTACTGTGCATATGTCAGGCCACATTTGGAATACTGCATCCAAGCTTGGTCTCCTAGCTATGAAAAAGATTGTTGGCTTTTAGAGAGAGTACAAAAGAGGGCTACAAATTGGTTAATGGTATAAGCAACCTGGCATATGAGGAAAGATTGAAGAAATTGAATATGTTTTCACTTAGATATAGAAGGCTGAGAGGGGATCTCATCGAGGTCTTTAAATTTGTTCATGGTCTGGAGAAGGGATATCTTGGAGAAATGTTTTAATTGAACAGAAATGCTGCAATTAGAGGTCATGAATTCAAAATTAAAGTTAACCACAGCAGAACAAGGTTAAGGCAGACTTTCTTCACCAACAGGGTAGTAGAACACTGGAACCAGCTGCCAGAAAACATTGTCAGTAGCAGCACATCGAACATCTTTAAAAACAGCATAGACAATTATTATAAGAATAGAGGGCTGCTTTTCAGTATTACAGGGAGGGCTGATTGACAGATTTGGTGGGCAACTGGTTCAGTGTACAGAGTGCAACCAAGAAGGGCCCTTGTGGCTCATAATTGCACTAATTTTTCATGTCTCTTATGTCTTTATAAAATGCAGTGCGCCGTAAGAAAGCCATGGTGATGAGGAGTATTAAGCTGTCGTAAAGGTGCAGCTTAACCAGCAATGAGGCCAACAGAGTTCGTATTAGGTTAATGTGCGATCTTGGCTTAGGTTCCGGGATGTGTTTTGGGGGATGTATTTCTTTCGGCATTGTTTCTCAAGAACTAACACACGTGAAGAATGAATATTAACAAGGGGTGAATTGAATAAATGAATTGAATGAGCAATATTGATCGTAGCAAAACAGAGTGAGAACGGGTGTAGGACCGGGCTTAAAAAACATCCTCCAAACCATACATGTTAGGAATACATGACAAATGTTATTGTCAAACCAGTGTTGCGTGGAACTCATATCACGGCTTATTGCCTAATTTATGGGAATGGCAGTATATTCTTAAAGGTTTAAATAGGTCAGATCAGTCACATGGCCTTTGCATTTGGAAATGGGCGTCGAGCAAAAAAAAGTATATGCTTGCTATCTGAAAATAAAAAGGTTAGGTCAGGTCAAACCATATGGACAGGTCAAATCAGTTCAAGCCTCAACCCCTCAATATTTTACTTTTAAACATAATAATTTTGCTTCTAGGGAGAGCTGGTATGATACTGAAGCATCCAATATACTTTCCAGCTTCTGACCACCTGGCCTGACCGTGGGCTACGCTGGGACAAATTATGACCCAATATAGACGTTCACTTCAACATTTGTCTAAGTGCACACTGTTTGGGGATTAATTCTTACAAAGGTTAAAGTAGGTGAGGGTCATCCCAGGTCATTGCTTAGCCACCCAATGTCATGCTGCACGACTTCGGCGACGCCGAAACACAATTTAGATATGACTTTACGAAGAGCAGCAACATTCTACATAAAATGGTCACTGTACATTATATACCGATAATATTCATAAAATGGTCACTGTACATTATATACCGGTAATATTCATAAAATGGTCACTGTACATTATATACCGATAATATTCATAGAGCAGCAACAGTCTGCATAAAATGGTCACTGTACATTATATACCGATAATATTCATAGAGCAGCAACAGTCTGCATAAAATGGTCACTGTACATTATATACCGATAATATTCATAGAGCAGCAACAGTCTGCATAAAATGGTCACTGTACATTATATTTTAAAAATAATTACCTAATATCAAAATACATTATATACCGATAATATTCATAGAGCAGCAACAGTCTGCATAAAATGGTCACTGTACATTATATACCGATAATATTCATAGAGCAGCAACAGTCTGCATAAAATGGTCACTGTACATTATATACCGATAATATTCATAGAGCAGCAACAGTCTGCATAAAATGGTCACTGTACATTATATACCGATAATATTCATAGAGCAGCAACAGTCTGCATAAAATGGTCACTGTACATTATATACCGATAATATTCATAGAGCAGCAACAGTCTGCATAAAATGGTCACTGTACATTATATACCGATAATATTCATAAAATGGTCACTGTACATTATATACCGGTAATATTCATAAAATGGTCACTGTACATTATATACCGATAATATTCATATGGTGATATGGAATTAGTGTTTACACACTAACTTTAAAAGCACGAGGGCCCGAACGCGCGACTCCGGTTTTGCTACCGCGTCAGGTCAAGTCAGGTCAGGTCATGTGGCAACTCGACCACACGCAACACTGGTGGTTACAGAGCATCGCCGGTTGGATAATCTAGTGTGTAATAGGCGAATGTGGTGCAATAACGGACGAATTTTATGCAGCAATGGACGAATGTGGTGTAGTAATGCGCGAATGCTGTGCACTAATGGGAAATGTGGTACAGCAATGGGCGAATATGGTGCAGTAATGGGATAATGTGGTGTAGTAGCGTGCGAATATAGTGCAGTTGTTCGCAATTAGATGACAAGATAATTTCAGTTACAATCGTCCGCACTCCGCAGAGATTTGACAGATGTGTGGGCGAGCCCAGTACACCCCAGGAGGTGGTGTGAGTCAGCTCTATTTGTCAGCTGGGTCTCATCTTGTGTGTGACAGCTCGTGAATCCCCGTAATCGAGGCGCTTATTCAGGGCACTTGGTTGGGCTCTGGGCTGGGGTGGAGTTGCTCGTGTGTTGATGGCACCACGTCAGTCATGACGATGGTGGTGGCCGTGACTCTGCAGTCGCACACACCAACGGCAGGCGACAACTTGACTGCGGGCGAGCACGAAGCCGGAAGTCTTTTCTTGCGCAAGCCATGAAAAAGCTGGAATGAGTGACCCGACCCGATGGAAGCGAACTCAATCTTTGAAACCTTTCGTCCAAAATGTCAAGTCATGCCTAATGCACTGCAAACTGCATTTGTTGTATTATTTTATTTTGACGAATTTCATCCAAATACTATTTTTAGCGTGTTCCCATTCTTTGGTCCAGATATCCATTACCTGATTTCCGCAACAAAGGAGCTTCCAGCCCGCTTCTCGCATTGACTAGTGCAACGCCTTTGACCCTCGTAGTTCGGGAGAATTGCTTACCCCGTCCAGTACAGAGGGGTCAAGTTGACCCCACCCCAACCTGTGTTCTGACCAAGATAACAAGCGGCGATAAATTATATGTTTTAGCTGCAACATCGAACGTTTAGTGTTGCTTGAGATGTTTCTTCCTTCGCTTTTGGTTGACCTTCCAGATCAGGTCCAATATGTAAATGTCGGATCGCAGTCACTTACCCGCCTTCCCCACATTTTCCCTGGTCTTAAAACAAATGCGATTTGGCGCTTAAATGTCTACTATATGCAAACTGATGAATTTACTTAGTGCAACGGTCAGGGCAACCGACTCCTTCAAGGTTAAATATCTGTAAATGTGTGGAGAACTGTTGAAGATGACAATTTGGAGATCAGATGATACATGGGGATAAGTAAGGAGTAACACCAAAACAAACACATATGTTGTCCACCCTGTGAATTTGTTTTAAAAATAAAGAACCAAACTATATTTTTTCATTTTCAAAAGCTTATCATTTTCAATTTCAATTTAACAAAGCCAATTACATCAGAAATGAACTCGGAGTACAAAATTGCCATGGTTTAAACCAGTGTTGCTTGGAAATAGTCCGTATTTTAGTTTCTAGACCAGGGGAGGAGTGATCTAGAGGTAAGTTGCCCGTCTCACAATCGAAAGATTGTGGGTTCGAGTCTCACATGTCGTTACTCTTCGCCCGCGACCAATTAGTGTGAGAGATTGGCGACGCTGCATGACTCAACGGTCGACGTGTCGTACAGCCAATAACAACAGCAGTAGCTTCTAGACCGGGCTGGAATGCCTCGACATGTTTCCTTTCCATTTCGAATGTTTCCTGCTGAAAGCCTTCGAAATATTTCAGATCGTATCTTACTCATCTAACTTGATTATAACTTAAAATTTGGTATGCTTTGATGGCGCATTAGTTTCCACTACATTATCGCAGGGTGTTCGGAAATATTGATGAGTATGAAAATTACCCGCATGGAAATATTTATCTAGCTTAACTCGTCTTTTGACTTAGGGACCTGGCTTCATGTTACACTTTAATTTGACCTTTGTATGTGATCGTTTGCCATGCGTTCATATTTCCCCTTGGGCTCTATTATACATGGGCTGCCTTCGAAAAAAACTTGTTTTTTATCGCAATGAGAAGATGCATTGCGCCTTACGTCGATTACAATGGGCATGAAATCGACTGCGATGGAACGCACTTCCTATTCAACTTCCGGCTGCATTTTCATTATTCTTCGCTCAGATATATCCACGAACGATGCATGGGCGGCTAGCGATGACAACGTCATCGACGAGCAAAACAAAAAATATTGATGCAGTGACGATACCATATGCCATACCGATATATTCGGGTAAGTGGTAGTGCGGAACGCCCCAAGGCAGCTTATAAGTGCCAATGTCGGTACCGGATACGGGGAGGAAGGAGAAACACATTGCTGTGTTGGGTGGTGGTGGTGGTGTGGGAGGGGGAGGATATTGACTGGCGCCGAGCGAGCCTTGGCCAGCGCCCCTTCGCTGGTCAGCATCCATCATAGCCGGAAGAGAGTGTATGAGTTTTTGCCGGACGTTTTAGCACCCTTGAGTGGGCTATCAATTAGAGATCGTTTCGAGGTGTTCATAGGGACTCGGGTGATTCAGGTCGGTCTGTCGGTCGGTCGGTTGTCGGTCGGTCGGTCAGTCAGCTAGTCGGTCGAGCGGTCGATCAGTCAGTCAGCTCGTCGGCCGATCGGTCGGTCAGTCAGCCAATCGGTCGGTCGTTCAGCCAGTCGGTCGGTCGGTCAGCCAGTCGGTCGGTCAGCCAGTCGGTCGGTCAGCCAGTCGGTCGGTCAGCCAGTCGGTCGGTCAGCCAGTCGGTCGGTCAGCCACGGTCGGTCAGCCAGTCGGTCGGTCGGTCGGTCAGTCAGCTCGTCGGCCGGTCGGTCGGTCGGTCAGCCAGTCGGTCGGTCAGCCAGTCGGTCGGTCAGTCAGTCGGTCGGTCAGCCAGTCGGTCGGTTGGTCGGTCGGTCGGTCAGTCAGCTCGTCGGTCGGTCGGTCGGTCGGTCAGCCAGTCGGTCGGTCAGCCAGTCGGTCGGTCAGCCAGTCGGTCGGTCAGCCAGTCGGTCGGTCAGCCAGTCGGTCGGTCAGCCAGTCGGTCGGTCGGTCGGTCAGCCAGTCGGTCGGTCGGTCGGTCAGTCAGCTCGTCGGCCGGTCGGTCGGTCGGTCAGCCAGTCGGTCGGTCAGCCAGTCGGTCGGTCAGCCAGTCGGTCGGTCAGCCAGTCGGTCGGTCGGTCGGTCGGTCGGTCAGCCAGTCGGTCGGTCGGTCGGTCAGTCAGCTCGTCGGCCGGTCGGTCGGTCGGTCAGCCAGTCGGTCGGTCAGCCAGTCGGTCGGTCAGCCAGTCGGTCGGTCAGCCAGTCGGTCGGTCAGCCAGTCGGTCGGTCGGTCGGTCAGCCAGTCGGTCCGTCGATCGGTCAGGAGACAGTGACTGTGACTGGTGTCAGGTAGTACACAGACCGGGCGGACAGACAGAAGACGTTACGGCTTCCGCCCGTCTGAGCGAGTGAGCAGACGTGACACAGCCAACATAGCTGCAGCTGTCGGCCAGTCATGTCTCTGCAAACCAACTGCTTGCTATCAGCAGTGCGATAAACACAGTGGGTATCTGCCGCTCATTCGATCATGTTTACGTTTCAACGCTGGATGGCGTATACATGTTCGTTGTCGATAGTCAATTAATGGGCAAGGCGGAAAGAAAACAGCTTGCTTGTGTTCCGGCTGGGAGGATGCCACGCTTCATGCGAAGCAGTTGATAAGAGCACGAAGGTTCGCACGAGACACGTAACCTTACATTTAAGCATATTTGCTTCATGATCGCCGTCAAATTTTCTCCGTGGTCGCCGTCGAATTTCCTCCGCGTGACAGTTTCGCGTATCGATGTGGGAGGCAGTCCAACCTCTCGTAGGTGAGCATAGACGATATCCGTCGAGGTTTGACGCCCGCCATCTGCCATCTGACTCCACCATGGACGCCATGATCCTATGTCAATATGATGACCCAACATGACTCGAAGAAACGTAGATACGAAATTAAATTTGTATCAGAACGGAAATATTTAGATTGAGAAGTGAACAGGTCATCTTGTAGTGTCCCTGCTGTAGTTTTGCTCAGATATTCTGTTTTCTTTTTTCTTTATTTCGTTTAAATATTTTTGTTGGGAGCGGTAAAAAAGGAAACCGATGAGATAAACCCGTGTTTTCACAACAAGAAGCAGGAATATAATTGCGGAATGGCATGGAACGGATATCTTCCTCTTGGAACGTTGGATGTTGTCGCTTTCAACACGCTGGCTTCCCGCCTCAATCATAAACGTGCCGAACGACATGACTAAATATTCCAATGAAACCGTTAGGCGCTTATAGCTATCTCATATTTTAGTTAGTCGGTACAGATATCGAGAACACCTCTCACTCCCGGCCCCCGTCCATGGTCAGGAGGACTCTTCTGCATTCACCGCAGAGACCTCTATGGGCTAACCTACCCTAAGCATTTTTTCAAAGCGATGCGAGCCTACCTGGTTGGGCATCATATACGCATCTGGTTGGGCTCCTTAATGCAGTGATATGTACACGTATTCCCTTGCTCATCGAGGTGAGACGTAGGTCAAAGCTAGACGTTGCCCGCATAGCATTGCGGTTCTATCATATCATTGTTCAATATTCTCATTTAAACTTACATATGTATCACAGTAACCATCACAAGTTTTGCTGTAATCGTCAGTTTGAAAGACTGCTTCTAATCGCGGCGATCAGTATGCTTGCACTGAGCTAGCATGATGTATTACGTCATTCTTCATTCATCCAATTTGCTTAATTGGCCTAATGTCACGCGCAATATATCGGTGTATTTTTCGCCATCTATTCCTTACATGGATACTACAGACCGCCAACCTGTTTTTCAGCCGTCACCATCGTATCAGGATATTTGTTCTGGTGGCGTCCAGCTTTATATTTCAACTACGTCAAGCTCGTCTGGAGCGATTCTCACTGCTCGGCAGGCGACCCGTGAACTTCGCCAATGACCTTCCTGCAAATCTTACCACTAGATGCCAGGAACTCTGACCTTTGCCTCTGACATTTGACTACCAAATGCTCTGACTGCTGATTGCCACATGTTCTGATATTCGCCTCTGATCGTTGGCTTCCAACAGCTTTTTACCCCTACCTCTTGTCGCCGGCCACCAGCTTCGTCATTTCTCCCACCTCTGACCAATGAATAGCTTCTGACCTAAAGAACAGCGATTAACGCGCCGGATCGGCTCTCACCTCCCCGTTCGATCTGTCGGCGTCTGGCTCTGACCTGTTTTGTTGCAGCCATACAGCTCCAGGCGCAGGCACACCATGCGGGCGTACACACTGTAGGGCAGCAGGCGGACCCGAGTTGCGAAGATGGGCGGCACGAGCTGGCGCCGTACAGGCAGGTAGTTGTTCTCGTTGCCGGGGAGAACCTGTGGCAAACACGGCCTGTCACGCGCCATCCAATGGCGTCCCCAGACGTGCAGGTCACGACGCCGCAGGGGAACGGTAATCGGCAGAGTGCTCCCCACAGGACAGCTGTTGCCTGTAGGGTGCTCCCCACAGGGCAGCTTTGCCCTGAGGGTGTCCCCATAGGGCAGCTGTTGCCTGTAGGGTGCTCCCCACAGGGCAGTTTTGCCCTCAGGGTGTCCCCACAGGGCAGCTGTTGCCTGTAGTGTGTTCCCCACAGGGCAGCTGTTGACTGCATGGTGCTCCCCACAGGGAGCGGCAGTCTGTGGAGTTCTCCACACAGGGAGCGGAAGTCTCCAGAGTCAGTTTGTTGACGTCAGTTAGCACAGACCCGGCTTTGTCTGGCGATGCTGTTATAATTTGTTGACCGTCTGTTACTACAGACTGCAGGTTTGAACCAGTGCACTGTTGGGTTGGCACGCGATGAACCGCTGTACAGTCAGATGTACGGAATGCCACAGTTTTACTCATTGTAGTTAACATCAACGAGCGCACAAACAAACAAAAAAACAAACAACGAACACGTCATAACCATTTAGAAAATGTGAAGTTACGCCGAAATTAAACATTAGCGACATCTTGCACCCTTTTCGCGGGGCTGGTGTTTAGAATCAGCAACAATAACAAAGACATACACCAGCGTAAAAAGTACATAGAAGTACAGTTCGGGTGGTGGAGTGGATGCACGGAGCATATTATGAAGCACTGGTAGTCAGCGACGTGCCTGCCCGACTTCAGTGGTGTATGCTCAGATGCAAAGGTGTAGCTAAGCTCTGTGAGCACTCCAATTTGCCTTTCTGCTCGGGCGAAATGACATTGTGATGATTCAATATTTCGATTTGCTGTGCCCTTGAATGGAGAAATTGTGGCTGAGATTGGTAGATACGATTTAATCAGCTCTTGTCTGTGCTGTACGCATAGTGGCTGGTGACGGACAGGCCAGCATGTGTGCTTGACTACGATGGCCTCGAGAACCTCAAGGATACCCATCTTTTTTTAATTAGAAATTGATGCGCGTTTAACTCCCAAGATCATGAAATCCAACATAGCACCTTCCACAGTAACACTTCAACCACTTGCTGATATGGTTAAGTGACATGATAGGCAAAGAACACACATCGTTAAGTGTTATGACGGGCAACTGACTCACGGCTCGTGTGCGCATTGCATAAATGGCTCTCGTGACGTCTCGCTTTGTTTAACTGGCCAGATAGGTGACTTCCTCAATCGTGTGGCCAGCAGCGCTGCGGTCTGGCGGGCATTCCATGAAGCGAATTGCAGGCGGGCGATGCCCCCAGCGACACTGATGGATGCACTTCGTCAGCCATTCCATGCAACTGTAGACTCGACCTCAGACCTCCACACTGACCTCTGCACTGACCTTTCACGCCTTCAGAGGTCCCGCATTACATCGACCGCACCGAATACCTCCGGTTGCCACCCAGATAATCACGTTAGCCACGTTCTGCAAGCCGTCCAGTTCCCACCAATTGGTCGGCCGTTGCTACATGTGACCCACAGTGACCGGCTCGCCACTCCGCCGAAGAGCCCCTCTCTCACATTGATTGGTTCGCTACTCTGTTGTTGGCACGGCCTCCACACTGACACCTTTGTCGTTCCGTCGTTTGTGCGAGCGACACACCGGCCTCCTTGCCGTCCCGCTGCGTCCACAGTGGAGCCCGCGCGGCGGCTCCACGTCGGAGCCGACGGCGGCCAGCACGTCGGAGCCGACGGCGGCCAGCACGCGTGTGCGCGCTCGACACATGCTGACCTGCTTTCCGTTCCACTGTTTGTACGGCCGCCAGGCGGTGAGGCCCGGCCGCCAGTACTCGAGTGTGAAGTTGTCGGCGAACTCGACGCCGTGGCCGTTGCCGAAGCGGCCCTGCAGCGACACGGCGCTGACCATGTGCGGCCCGGTCAGGTCCACCTCCAGGTACTCGCGGATGCCCTTGCTGACGTGTCGGTCCGGGCACCAGGCGCCGCCGTCGCGCTCCACGTTCAGTCTGCGACAGCGGCGCTCACCTCAGTTCAGCTCAGTTCAGCTCAGTTCAGTTCAGCTCAGTTCAGTTCAGTTCAGCTCACCTCAGTTCAGTTCAGTTCAGTTCAGTTCAGATCAATTCAGTTCAGTTTAGTTCAGTTCAGTTCAGTTCAGTCCAGGATGGCGTCGGAGCAGCAGGGGTCGGCGGTTAGTCAATGCGGGACCGGAATGGAATTGGTTTTCGAACTCCTGTCTTGGAGAGCAGAATGATCAAACTATTTTGATTGGAAGGAATTATGTTGACTTTTGTTTTAACCCTTCCCATACGTCTATAGGTATCAGCACTTAAACTTGGTTTCTAGTGTAGAAATAATGCAATAGAAACTTTCAAAAAGTTAGATTTATAACCATGTTTTTCACAATTATGCACTTGAGTAAGTTAACCGAAATTGAAATCGGCCAATAAGAGCCACCAGGCCTTGCATATCCCTAAAAGGATCCATGCAAGGCCCGCTAGGCCCTTCAGATCCTGAATGGCAAGTAATAACTGTGAGTCAGTTCAGTGTTGACGAGCGCCATTTGAGTCCACGGGAAATCAGGGTATGAACAATAATAAAATGCACGTAAGAATTTGTCTGCCACGATTTGTCCGCCTTATGGTACAAAGCTCCAACTTCTGAAAGATAGAGAGTGGCTCAAACTTGCTTACATATTTTACGTTGATGCGATGCCTATCACCTTCGCAGCAAGACAAAAACAAAGACGAATATATCGTTGGAACGCAAAGAGCTCCCATCATCATATTTTATCATCACAGCATAAACTTTTCTCCTTTTCCATTAAAGGTTTGATGTTGAAGCGCACCGCAAATTGAACTGGCAAAGTTCTGATGAGGACGTCAGGAAAACCCAATATTTTGCGTGACATGCGGGACAATACTGTTCTTCTGACCCTGGTTCATGAGCAGAGATCCCTCGTGCCCATCAACGCGCAGTCCACAACACCTGAATCGGTTCTGGAGATACCAGGACACCGGGATTTTAGTTTAAGTGAACACCAAAACATCAAGAGCGCGCAGCGTCATGTTCGTTCAGGACGACATCAGAAAACTGGGAGGTCAACTGAAAACAACACCAGGACGCCATCAGTCTGCCGCAGGTCACTTGCTCACAACAGCGTTGGGACGTGATCGATAACCATCAATGTATCATAGAAGACACTGACCAAGCTAGATATGGGAATGAATAAGAGAGAGAGAAAGAGAAAGAGAGAGAGAAAGAGAGAGAGAGAGAGAGAGAGAGAGAGAGAGGGGGTAAGAGAAAGAGAGAAAGAGAGAGGGACGAGGAGGCACAGCTGAAGCTGCTGAAGACATAGCAGTATGATGTGCCGGTCGCGATGGTGATCAGCGGAAAAGATAGAGTCACGTCTGGTGGATGTCATGTGGAAGTGTCACCGCAGGTAGGATTGAAGTTATGATGCAGGTATGATGTAGTGATGATGTGTGATGCATCTGCTTTTGTTATTTTTCATTTTATTTTGTACTCGTAAAGTTTGATGTATCTAGGTGCTAGCCACATGAAGTTCTGAATGATTTAATCAAGCTTTTCCAGTTAATTGATTAACTGAAAATTCCATTTCACACCCTCCCAGCATGGTATTTACCGGATCTCACAGCGACCATTACGGGAGGCTTAACCGCCCGTGCCAGTCTACTCTTTAGGACCGCGTGGATCAGCTTGGCTATCAGTTTAGACTCATTTCCTTGTTGTTTACGTGTGTCCAATCCAATATTGGCCTCGGCGGAAGGGGAAACTTTAATTTCCTCGGCACGAAAGCGGCTCCAGTAAAAACGGAGGAAGCTTGGATCACAATCGTTGCTGCCGCAAAAACGCTGCTGCTTCGACGCTGTAAAACACTTTCTACACACCTTATTCATGGACGAACATCATGATACCTGTGAGTGACGATACGTTATCATACCATATTCGTCGGCGAACAGCATGGCACCTGTTGAAGACGTTAAGTTATCACACGTATTCATCGGCGAACATCATGACACCTGTTGATGACGCTACGTTATCATGCCATATCCATCGGTGAACATCATAGCACATGCTGATGACGTTGCGCTATCGTACAATGCTCGTTGGCGAACATCATGACACTCGTGCATGACGTACCGGTGCACGTCACGGACCAGGGCCACAGTCGGCCACGTCACGGACCAGTACCGGTACACAGTCGGCCAAGTAACGGACCAGTACCGGTACACAGTCGGTCACGTCACGGGCCAGGACCACAGTCGGCCACGTCACGGACCAGTACCGGTACACAGTCGGTCACGTCACGGACCAGTACCGGTACTCAGTCGGCCAAATCAAGGGCCAGGGCCACAGTCGGTCACGTCACAGACCAGTATCGGTACACAGTCGGTCACGTCACGGGCCAGGACCACAGTCGGCCAAGTCACGGACCAGTACCGGTACACAGTCGGCCAAGTCACGGACCAGTATCGGTACACAGTCGGTCACGTCACGGGCCATGACCACAGTCGGCCACGTCACGGACCAGTACCGGTACACAGTCGGTCACGTCACAGACCAGGGCCACAGTCGGCCACGTCACGGACCAGTATCGGTACACAGTCGGTCACGTCACGGGCCAGGACCACAGTCGGCCACGTCACGGACCAGTACCGGTACACAGTCGGCCACGTCACGGACCAGTACCGGTACACAGTCGGTCACGTCACGGGCCAGGACCACAGTCGGCCACGTCACGGGCCAGGACCACAGTCGGCCACGTCATGGACCAGTATCGGTACACAGTCGGTCACGTCACGGGCCAGGACCACAGTCGGCCACGTCACAGTCGGCCACGTCATGGACCAGTACGTAACAGTGTCACGTCACCGGTACACAGTCGGCCACGTCCACAGTCGGTCACGTCACAGACCAGTACCGGTACACAGTCGGCCACGTCACGGACCAGTACCGGTACACAGTCGGTCACGTCACAGACCAGTGCCGGTACACAGTCGGTCACGTCACGGGCCAGGGCCACAGTCGGTCACGTCACGGGCCAGTACCGGTACACAGTCGGTCACGTCACGGGCCAGGACCACAGTCGGCCACGTCACGGGCCAGGACCACAGTCGGCCACGTCATGGACCAGTACCGGTACACAGTCGGTCACGTCACAGACCAGTGCCGGTACACAGTCGGTTACGTCACGGGCCAGGGCCACAGTCGGTCACGTCACGGGCCAGGGCCACAGTCGGTCACGTCACGGACCAGTACCGGTACACAGTCGGTCACGTCACGGACCAGTACCGGTACACAGTCGGTCACGTCACGGACCAGTACCGGTACACAGTCGGCCACGTCACGGACCAGTATCGGTACACAGTCGGTCACGTCACGGGCCAGGGCCACAGTCGGCCACGTCACGGACCAGTATCGGTACACAGTCGGTCACGTCACGGGCCAGGGCCACAGTCGGCCACGTCACGGACCAGTACTGGTGCACAGTCGGCTGGCTGCCGTCTCCGCCACCGTACCGCCCGCGGCCCCGTCACGGACCAGTACCGGTACACAGTCGGCCCCGTCACGGACCAGTACCGGTCCACGCCTGCGTATTCAGACACCGTGAACGGCGTTACGTGCACGGCTCGTGCCGGATGTCTGTAGGGCGCGTCACCACCCGACCGGAGGAAAAAGAGCGGCGCCATCCGGGGTGCAGGCGGATGGCAGCATGGGCTGATGACGCTTCGACCGGATGTTATGCCTGGCATACGTGCACGCAATAACGAGAAGCAGATGACATCAGTGAATGTGATCTCAGTGGCGGTGGCGCGAGCAATTAGTCGATGGCATCCGAGTCGGTGCTGGCAGTGATTTAGTCATCCTACTCAGCATGGCTTGAATTTCGCCAGCTAAGACTTGGGCTGGCTGAACCAGCGATAACAACTGACGGCTACCTCAGCCCCATGAACCCCGTATCATACCGCCGGACCGCGCAGACGCCTACGCGGATACTAGCCCCTTGCCGACCCTCACAATGACGTCAGACTCGTCGAGTCCCTACTGAGAGCCCAGACCGCTGGTCCCAGCCTAGGTCTGTCCGCCGTGTTAAAGACCCGAACCAATCCCAATGGCGTTGACGGCATCATGAAACGAACTGCTCCGAAATCATGCGAAGTATCCTTTGTCATACTCGTGAACAACTCCGAAGGACGCAATCCATGAGGTTGGTTTTCAAAGAGTGTATGATATCGCTTTAGCCGCTGACCTCTGCGGGGTCAGGGTCATCACACTCACCTTGCGTGCTGCGGGCCGACCCGGGAGGGGTCAAATGATGACGTCACGGTGATGGCCGAGTCAGGAATGGCACCCGACTCCATCCCCAGAGCCACATCGCACTGCCCTGTGGAAGGCGAACGTAGTTAGTGATGTTGCCACATCTCACTCACTTGCAATGGTAGAGTTTCCACTGGTAAGGGAATACACAAACAAAATATTGTAAGTGTATGCAAGGAGGGGTGGAAATTTGAAAATATCAATAAAATATGGCAATCAGGCACCCGTTTCAAGCTTAACTCGATCTCACACGCTCTCATTTGCCTGATGATTGACGACAAAAAAGCATGAGGAAGCTCAAGACTCCAGGTAAACGTGAAGTCAAAATGGTTTATTTGTATATGTATCCGGTGTGCGTGGGCAGGCTTGCATCTGTCTGTTCCGACAGCTCTTTTGCTCTTTCGTCCACTTTCTGGTGGTATCACAACCCTTAGCTTGTGACACCCGCGTCGTCCGGCCATATGTATTGCAGAGGTAGAAAACTGCAGTCACGATGTCTAAAAACTGAGTACAAGCACCATTCCCACGCTCTTCGTTCCCACATAAAATTGCAGAGGCTATCCTCTGTTCCCTGATGAGAACAAGACATTCAGGTCTTCAGGAACTGTTCCGGCGGATTGGGGAAGTAAACAGCCGCTCATGGTAGCGGACGCCTCGTTGTAGAACGCAGTCGCTCACCATAGCGCACGCCTCGTTGTAGAGTGCACCCCCGCTGTTAAGGCTTGTGGACAGGGTGCACCTAGTGGCGACTTCGATGGTCAATGTGTGGCAGCTTTAACATTCTATCATCTCTGATTTCGACTAATTGTTCATTGTGGTGGAATCAGATGCCCCTGCACCCAGGGCGCGCCATGGCTTCGAGCTGCAACACAGTGCTGGAACCATTCCAGTGTCACAATGTTATCCGCCGGCTTACTCACATGACGTTAATTAAGACTTCAGAGCTTATTGATGATTGGCTCAGATTGTGTTCCGCAAGATATACCGTGACAGAATAGCGACAGGAATTGATGTCGTCGATATTTGTGGTGTCCGGTCAGCGGTGAGATTTGTATCCCGGATGTGAGCTGGTTCACAGAGTTTGAGCGCCTTGTCCACCGACCTGGGATAAGACCCTGGGCTCGGTACATGGACTCCTGTTCACACAGCTGGTGCCTGATAAATTACGGCTATTAAATGGTATAAGGGTGACAAGGCCAGGCGTGTGGTGCGCTCAGCTGCCCCATGGTTATGCTCGACTGGAAAATGTCATGATTGATCGTGCCGTGCAGTTGCGGTCGGCTTTACTCTCAGACACTTGCATCTCAGGCTATTAATGCAGTAGTCTGGACATGTCTCAGGTACATCGATGACGTGGACTAAAGTCGAGGTAGCGGGAACCAAATACAGTACATGGTGAAGACTCAATCATCTTAATTGTCGCGTCTGCCGCGTAGCAAAACCGCTCTAATTCATGGCACTTATTTGGCGTCTGCTCCTTCCTGTTATCAGACTTGATGTCAACTTCCTGCAGCGACATTTTAGAGTGGCCATTATGCGATTATCCACTTTATGCGATCATTGATGCAGTGTTCGGGCCAAATTCGGACCAATCAACTCAAAGCAGTGAATGAATGATGACCTTACTCGAAGGCTGCTACTAGCTGTACGCGACGTCAGCACCTAACCGCAAGCAAAAAGCCTGGAAGCTTTCCGGATGTGTCGCGATTTAGCGCCCAACCTGCACCGAGTTATACGGCTCCCTATATGAGAGCGATAATCGCCGGTGTATCGACTGCCGACTATACGCCACTGAGTGACGGATGAGGTGTAACGCCAGGTAGCCGCCGACCACCTGCGACTGCGCTCAGCCAGTAGCCACCTGTAGCCGCCCAGTAGCCGATATCCGACCAAGGCCAGCCAGCACGGTGCTCCCGGTCCGGCAGACTACCGGTAATGATCTGGTTCCGGGAGTCGGTGCTGACCTCCTCCCCCCCCCCTCCGGTGGGCGCTCAGCGGAGGCCGTCTGAGGCCGTCTGGCTGCGGTGTGGTTACCCGCGCGGCCGCCGTCTCTCCGCAAAGTGAGGCCGTCTGGCTGCAGTGTGGTGACCTGCGCGGCCGCCGTCTCTCCGCAGAGTCTGGGGCCGTCTGGCTGCAGTGTGGTGACCCGCGCGGCCGCCGTCTCACCGCAGAGTGAGGCCGTCTGGCTGCGGTGTGGTGACCTGCGCGGCCGCCGCCTCACCGCAGAGTTTGAGGCCGTCTGGCTGCGGTGTGGTGACCCGCGCGGCCGCCGCCTCACCGCAGAGTCTGAGGCCGTCTGGCTGCGGTGTGGTGACCCGCGCGGCCGCCGTCTGGCTGCGGTGTGGTGACCTGCGCGGCCGCCGTCTGGCTGCGGTGTGGTGACCCGCGCGGCCGCCGTCTGGCTGCGGTGTGGTGACCTGCGCGGCCGCCGTCTCTCCGCAGAGTGAGGCCGTCTGGCTGCGGTGTGGTGACCCTCGCGGCCGCCGTCTCACCGCAGAGTCTGGGGCCGTCTGGTTGCGGTGTGGTGACCCGCGCGGCCGCCGTCTCACCGCAGATTCTGAGGCCGCCTGGTTGCGGTGTGGTGACCCGCGCGACCACCGCCTCACCGCAGATTCAGAACGCGCCGGATCCGCCGACCACGGCCGCCACGGCTGTAATGAGACAGTCGGCTCTCGTAGGGGTAATGGCGATTGGCGTTTGGCGTTTCTGGAATCCTGCATTTGGAGAGGATGATTTTCGAGCCATGCAATTCGGAAGGATGCTTCATTCTTGGCTCGCATTCTTCCAGTCCTGGTCGGTGGTGGCAGCCGCGCCCACTTATTTCGTGGCCCGCGTTGTGACCTCTTTTTAGCCGTAATAGTTTCTTTTTAACGGAACAGGTAGCCGTATTACCGCACCTGGAGAATGCTGTATTATGGGCGTTGCAGCCGCATTGCAAATGCTTTCCGAAAAGCCGCAACAATTCTTTCGTTGATTACTCGCTACAATTGTAACGCATGAGCAACAGCCGGAAATCCATCCTCTAAAATAGTGGCAGGAGAAATTTGTATTCTGTTATTTTTAACTAGTCGTAGTTCCAGTGAGAATGCACTGCAACGCACTGGGTTCCAGTTGCAGAACGACACTTCAGTGCGATGCCGCGCTCTTGTAAAGGAAAACTTCACAGTGGTCCCAGCGGCGCAGACTTGCTCCCGTCGGCTCGTCAGTTGAGACGTGACACCTCCGCAGCCCGCCACATCATCACCACCGCAACAACCGCCGACGGCTCCAACACGGCAAATAGGATCAGCGCCACTTCCCCCGACTGATCAGCGGCGGACCAACCGAAGCATGCAT
This sequence comes from Imbricaverruca yamaguchii, assembly GCA_034440575.1. Classification (NCBI taxonomy): domain Eukaryota; kingdom Metazoa; phylum Arthropoda; class Thecostraca; family Neoverrucidae; genus Imbricaverruca; species Imbricaverruca yamaguchii. Next base: position 1,298,751 of record JAOTOL010001638.1, on the reverse strand, counting down.
GACACTCGCCGGCGGCGATGTGCGGCTGCCGTCGTGACGACGTCACACCCGGGGAGCGGGGCGGCTGTGACGACGACGTCACACCCGGGGAGCGGGGCGGCTGTGACGACGACGTCACACCCGGGGAGCGGGGCGGCTGTGACGACGACGTCACACCCGGGGAGCGGGGCGGCTGTGACGACGACGTCACACCCGAGGAGCTGGGCGGGTGTGACGACGACGTCACACCCGGGGAGCGGGGCGGGTGTGACGACGACGTCACACCCGGGGAGCGGGGCGGGTGTGACGACGGCGTCACACCCGGGGAGCGGGGCGTGTGACGCCGACGTCACACCCGGGGAGCGGGGCGTGTGACGCCGACGTCACACCCGGGGAGCGGGGCGGCTGTTCACTGCACATCCAGCTGCACACTGTGCGGTCGGTCGGCTCAGGCGCTGCGCCGGTCGTGGTGGTGGAGGGTGCCGCCTCTGGCTGGACGTTCCGCGAGACGACTTGTGGAGCGGCACCGTCCGGGACTTGTATCCTCGGAAGACCACTCGCCGGACTGATGCCTGTCGCCTGCAGAGAAGTGTCTGACGGTGTCAATGGTGTCAGGCTTGACGGTGTCCCGTGGCGTCAGGGGAGGGCGTCACCAGCACCACCGATGTTCCAGTCAAGGAGGCGTCACCAGCACCACCGATGTTCCAGTCAAGGGGGGCGTCACCAGCACCACCGATGTTCCAGTCAAGGAGGCGTCACCAGCACCACCGATGTTCCAGTCAAGGGGGCGTCACCAGCACCACCAATGTTCCAGTCAAGGGGCGTCACCAGCACCACCGATGCCATAGTCAGGGGAGAGGCATCACGAGAATCGCGGTGGTCCTAAGCAGGGAGAGGTGTCCCCAGTATATTTGGCAAAGCTCTATTTTGTGACCGAAGCTCGCGCCCGGTCGGCCCGCTGTGACCGAAGCTCGCGACCGGTCGGCCCGCTGTGACCGAAGCTCGCGCCGGGCTGGTCTGCTGTGAACGAACCCCGCGCCCGGTCGGTCTGCTGTGACCGAACCCCGCGCCCGGTCGGTCTGCTGTGACCGAAGCCCGTGCCCAGTTGGTTTGCTGTCGCCAGACTCATCTTAAGACAGACCAACACGTAGTGAAGCCCGGTTAGAAGACCGGTATGATTTTCGGCATATAAGGCAGCTCCTTTGTGCTTGCTAAGTACTTGCATGAATGCGAAATCGTCAAGGGCCAATTGCTGTTTGATTTGTCCAAGATCGAAGATGATCCACGAAAATTATGCCTCTTTCAAGTCAGTTTTCTTTTGTTTTATCTCAACAGGCCAGGTCGTTGTGTAGTCATTAAAGATATGTTATATGATACTTAGGACAGAGTAGTCATGCAAAGAAAAAAATGTTGAAATCACGATCTAGTATTTAAGCAGTCCCTCCTACCATTGTCAGAGACTTAGTTCCATACTGCCAGCTTAGTGCATCTTAAACAAAAAGAATAGGCATGTAGGTAAATACCTAAGTGCCTTTCTATGTTCAGAAAAGTCCGACTGATATATCCATTGTTCATGGACTGATTATGGCAGTAAGCTGTGATAATTATTACATTAATCAAAGAAACCACAGGAGTGGGGAGGTACGGCCTGATGTTTTATCAGCGCCCACGGTTCTTTGAAAATATTTTGATTTGAAAATATCAAGATTATACAATTTTTGGGCATGCAAGAAAACAGTGGGAACATTTTTTTAACGGTTTCAACATTCGATTTCGCCTGACCTTCATCTTCCCGTGATTATCATGAGTAGATAAGCTGAGACAAAGAAAAACCTGGTTCCCCGGACACATACAATACTGATGGTAAAATTATAAAGCTTTCAAGTGCAATACAATCTTTATCTATTACACATTTATATTGCATACCTTAGCGATGCTTTTTGCCAAAACAAATTATTGGTATAAAGTTACGTGTAGTCAACTGCATTATTTATCATCTACCTTACGTGCATAATAATTTTATTTGGCTCAATTTGTTTAGTGACCTTCCGAAATTTACTCAACTCCGAAGCAGTAGAATACTGACGGTAATTCTCTTTTTGGGAAGTCCTGGCGTGCAAATGAATCAGCATGCGCTGTGAAAGATGACGTGTAGATGCATTGTGAGTGATTTGGGTGATACAGTGAGTGATTTGGGTGACTTGCGTCCTTTATAATTGCTTATAATGTCAAGCAATTGTGGGACCCTACAATCTAGTAATTGCAAACATATGTGGAATTCCAAGAAGCCTTCTTGTTTGTGTGTGGGCTTATCGTGGCTTAAGGTGTGTTAACTGCCATGAAGCCTCCTTGTTTACGTGTTTGTTTATTTGGGCTTGGGCACGTGGACTGCCAAGACGCATCCAAAGAAAACAAATGGGTTGACTATTAGTGTTCTAAAGTGTGGGTGTACATACACTGTTAGTGTAGGTAAGTGCACCTAAGCTTGGTAAATACAAAAATGTGGGTGGTAACTAACATTTTAACATTTTGTTTTCTGTGTAATACATGTGGGTAGTTTCTGTGCAATGCTGACCATTTGTCTATGAAATCGCCATTTTAATCATGCGAACTTACCTGTTAGCCAGATGTCATTTATTGTTGTTTTGGAGGAAGCTTAATGTATTGCGATGTCAGGAAACCATGCTTAATTTTGGATTCAGCTATTTCATATCCTGTTTCAATATCATTAAGTAATGCTAAGAATGGTAGGTTGACGTTAGGCTAATTTCTGGATGGAATTTTGACAAGTATTGTTAGATTCAGAAATTGGGCTGCAACACATGTATCTTGTCACAGAAAAAAAACATTCGGTATAATTTATTTGCATTCCACGTCTCAATTAACAATCATACTTATTTTATTTCTAGCATGTGCGTTGATATTTGTGTTCTGTTTGACATTTTAGTATGAGCTTGCAAAAGACCGATGAAAAGTCTGCTATATATCTATCATAAGAACAGCCCAAAAGCTCGCCGGCCTTGAACGGCTTATTTCGCCGGCTTTCGGACTATATATCTCTCACCTGCAGTCACCAGTGTCACGGAGCCGTCAGTATGGGAGCCGTCAGTACGGGAGCCGTCAGTACGGGAGCCGTCAGTACGGGAGCCGTCAGTACGGGAGCCGTTAGTACGGGAGCCGTCAGTACGGGAGCTGTCAGTACGGGAGCTGTCAGCACGGAAGCAGTCAGTACGGGAGCCGTCAGTACGGGAGCCGTCAGTACGGGAGCCGTCAGGTACGGGAGCCGTCAGTACGGGAGCCGTCAGTGTACGGGAGCCGTCGTACGGGAGCATCAGCACGGGAGCGTCAGTACGGGAGCCGTCAGTACGGGAGTCATCAGTACGGGAGCCGTCAGCACGGGAGCCGTCAGTACGGGAGCCGTCAGTACGGGAGCCATCAGTACGGGAGCCGTCAGTACGGGAGCCGTCAGTACGGGAGCCGTCGGTACGGGAGCCATCAGTACGGGAGCCGTCAGCACGGGAGCCGTCAGTACGGGAGCCGTCAGTACGGGAGTCATCAGCACGGAAGCAGTCAGTACGGGAGCCGTCAGTACGGGAGTCATCAGTACGGGAGCTGTCAGCACGGAAGCAGTCAGTACGGGAGCAGTCAGTACGGGAGCCGTCAGTACGGGAGCCGTCAGTACGGGAGCCGTCGGTACGGGAGCCGTCGGTACGGGAGCCGTCAGTACGGGAGCTGTCAGTACGGGAGCCGTCAACGACCCGGTCCGACCAACGCGACATCCACAGGTCTCCGGTCAGCTCCGGAATGGCAACGATGCGGTCCTCTGCTCGCTTCGCCGCCGCTGGCCCGGTCCAATTTCCGGTGAGCCGACGCGCCGTCACGAGCGAACCCCTCCCCAGATCGATAGCTGCCCTCCTCGGCTGTCCCCCGTGCCGTCCATCTGGCTGGGCAGCTAGTGGTGGGCGGGGCGGGCCGACGGGTGTCTCGAAACAACCGCCGACGCCGCCGACAGCCGAGCCGCAATGACTGAATCGTGACGGTCGCTACAACTGTCAGGACAGCAGCAGCGCCACGTCAGACTGTCAGGACGGCGGCAGCACCACCCCAGGCTGTCAGGACGGCGGCAGCGCCACCCCAGGCTGTCAGGACGGCGGCAGCGCCACACCAGGCTGTCAGGACGGCGGCAGCGCCACACCGGGCTGTCAGGACGGCGGCAGCGCCACACCAGGCTGTCAGGACGGCGGCAGCGCCACCCCAGGCTGTCAGGACGGCGGCAGCGCCACCCCAGGCTGTCAGGACGGCGGCAGCGCCACACCAGGCTGTCAGGACGGCGGCAGCGCCACACCAGGCTGTCAGGACGGCGGCAGCGCCACACCAGGCTGTCAGGACGGCGGCAGCGCCACCCCAGGCTGTCAGGACGGCGGCAGCGCCACACCAGGCTGTCAGGACGGCGGCAGCGCCACCCCAGGCTGTCAGGACAGCCCACACCAGGCTGTCAGGACGGCGGCAGCGCCACCAGGCTGTCAGGACGGCGGCAGCGCCACACCAGGCTGTCAGGACGGCGGCAGCGCCACATCAGACTGTCAGGACGGCGGCAGCGCCACACCGGGCTGTCATGTCGGTGGCAGCGCCACCCCAGACTGTCAGGACGGCGGCAGCACCACACTAAGCTGCCAGGATGGTAGCAGTCAAAAGTTGTGCTGATCACGTGACCTTCCGCACGTGACCAGTCGAAAGGCTCCATCGGACCACCGTCAGGTGACAAAAGCCCTGTTGCCAGGGGTAAGCAGTTGTCAGCGCCACCAAGCAAAAAAAAACGTGAAGATCGACGCACGCCGTAAGTGGAGCATAAATGGCGCCCTGGTCGCCACAAAAGTGATCGCCACGACTGTCGATCGACTTCAATTGACGCTGCAAATCCGCTCTGATCTTAAAACATCGTATTTTACCTGACTGCCAAATTAAGCATAAAAGAACACCGGCTGTTGCAAAATATCTGACAGGTTCAACGATGGTCGTTTCGACGGTCGTCACTACCGCACAAAGGGCCTTATCACCAGTCAATGGAGTCCGGTGGCTGTCGAGTCCTGACTGGGCTGCCATTGAATCTACACCATATTTGTTTCTCGAACGACCATTTTTACTGCACTTATCTTCCTCGCTATCATGCGGTACACGCCAGGGATTAGGCCCCGGCTGTCCCCGTGTGACTGGTGTGGACGGCCTCGTAAGACGGGCGTAGGTGGCTCCATGTGACGGATGTAAGCGGTTTCGCATAGCAGGTAGCTTGACGCTCAGACAATGTCTGCCGCCACACAACTCTCGGGCGGTCTTTGGCATTAGCCTCGAGTGGTCTCGTGTGACTGGACTCATGGACATCCTGGTATGAGGGCTGTGCCTCGTATGACGGGTGTGGATAGCCTCGTGCGACTGGTGTGGATAGCCTCGTGCGACTGGTGTGGATAGCTTCGTAAGACAGGTGGCAATAACCTCGTAAGACGGGTGTGGATAGCCTCGTAAGACGGCAATAGCCTATTGTGATAGCCTGTCTCGTGTAATTGAATTCCCCGGTAGTTCCGTGTGACTGGACTCTCCGACAGTCTCGTGTGACTGGACTCTCCGACAGTCTCGTGTGACTGGACTCTCCGACAGTCTCGTGTGACGTGACTCTCCGACAGTCTTGTGTGACTGGACTCTCCGACAGTCTCGTGTGACTGGACTCTCCGACAGTCTCGTGTGACTGAACTCTCCGACAGTCTCGTGTGACTGGACCCTCCGACAGTCTCGTGTGACTGGACTCTCCGACAGTCTCGTGTGACTGGACTCTCCGACAGTCTCGTGTGACTGGACTCTCCGACAGTCTCGTGTGACCGGACTCTCCGACAGTCTCGTGTGACTGGACTCTCCGACAGTCTCGTGTGACTGGACTCTCCGACAGTCTCGTGTGACTGGACTCTCCGACAGTTTCGTGTGACTGGACTCTCCGACAGTCTCGTGTGACTGGACTCTCCGACAGTCTCGTGTGACTGGACCCTCCTGCAGTCTCGTGTGACTGGACTCTCCGACAGTCTCGTGTGACTGGACTCTCCGACAGTCTCGTGTGACTGGACTCTCCGACAGTCTCGTGTGACTGGACTCTCCGACAGTCTCGCATGACTGGACCCTCCTGCAGTCTCGTGTGACTGGACTCTCCGACAGTCTCGTGTGACTGGACTCTCCGACAGTCTCGCATGACTGGACCCTCCTGCAGTCTCGTGTGACTGGACTCTCCGACGGTCTCGCATGACTAGACCCTCCTGCAGTCTCGTTTGACTGGACTCCTGGACAGCGTTTGTGACTGAACTCCCGGACAGTTTCTTGCGACACCCAGGCACAATGTGGACACGACGGCCACCACCGAGTGTCTGTCGCCAATTGGGACTTTATTGGGCTGCCAGGATGGCCAGACGCGGCCATCGGCGCGGCGCCCAGCCATCACCCGCTGTGACGCCGTCGTCGACACATCGCACACGCAGGCCGGGTAACGCCTCTGGACTGTGGTGCCTGGTGACGACGACCTGGCGTCCGGCGACGACGACTTGTTGTCTTGTTCAGCAATGCCATGCCAAGAGACCAGCTCGGCCACGACTCCCCAACCGCCATTGGTGGTGGTGGTGAACTGGAGCTTAGGGACGCGTCGACAACCGCCATTGGGGAGGGGCAAAACGAGCATCCGAAAACGCACGGCTATTTTCATGCAAACAAAGCTAATAGTTGCTGGACAGGGCTGCAAAATGAACGATTGCGAGCTGCTGCGAGCTGTGAACTTCTTCTCTTAACATAGATTTGCTTGCATGAAGGCAACATTTCGTACTTAATGAATCTGGCAACCATGTAATTTTTCCATTTTTCCTTTTTCCCGACGCAAATCAGTGCAAATATTTGTAAGAAGTGGTGCAACTTGAACAATGATACAGTCCAATACATCTGTTAATTATCACTCAGCATCGAAAGCCAGTCAGTCGCATTGAGGTGTTGAACGGAAGGTGTACGTGGGGCAATGTGTTCGCTCAAATGATTTAGCCGATGGTGGAACCTTGAACTGAAATTTAGGAATAAAGTAACAATGTATTGCTGTAAAGTATCACAGATTGTTCAGATGGTTATCACCATTGCCTTTTGTTTGTGGTTTTCGCATGCATTGTGGGTGTTAATGTTTTTTAAATAGTCATAGGTACGTTTTAAATACTTATAGGCGTGTTTCCATTGCATTATCTATGCATATGCGTTGTCAATATGAGCCGTCTCTTAGTGTGTCTGTTGATGTTTTAGGAACCCATGCGAAGATTATCAATGGGATAACTACAGGGGTGCGGCCAGGATTTCCTTAAGGAAGCCGAGCAAAAAGGTGACGGAGCAGAGACCACCTTGGGCGTGGAAAGCACGCCGAAAATTTTTGGTCTTGCATGGTGAGTCTCAAAACTTTTTTTTTTGATTTAGTTAGTTAGTTATTTATTTGTGTTTAAGGGCGCCTCGACCAAAGCGTGATCATCTAGAGCACATCTTTTTTTATTTAGAACAAAATAATTCGATTTAACTCAATTCAAATCAAAATGTAATTTCTATTTAATTTTTTTATTTTTCCATTTCTTATTTAGTGTTTTTTCGTCGCCAAGGGGCGAGGGTGCTGGGCCCCGCCCGTTCCCTGGCTGCGCCTCTTGATAACTGCTTAGGTAGGTAAACACATGAGTGTTTATTGTCATTTTAGGGGGCCTCTTGATGTTCCTGAACTCACAATAAAGCTTGTCATAGCCGCCGCCGCGGTGGCAGATCTCATCTCACGGCCTCCAACGTAAACCAGACCGAAATGCATATCTTATCTGACAGGTAAACATGAGCATCAACACCAACCGGGACTGGCCGGCCGCTCCCCAGACACCCCGGCATTACTCCAGCTGGTGTCACGGGTCAGCTGAGTAGCGCCCGCGGCGCGAGTGACGGGTCAGCTGAGCAGCGCCCGTGGCGCGAGTCACGGGTCAGCTGGGCAGCGCCCGAGGCGCGAGTCACGGGTCAGCTGGGCAGCGCCCGCGGCGCGAGTGACGGGTCAGCTGAGCAGCGCCCGCGGAGCAAGTGACGGGTCAGCTGAGTAGCGCCCGAGGCGCGAGTCACGGGTCAGGTGGGCAGCGCCCGCGGCGCGAGTCACGGGTCAGCTGGGCAGCGCCCGTGGCGCGAGTGACGGGTCAGCTGAGTAGCGCCCGCGGCGCGAGTCGCGGGTCAGCTGAGCAGCGCCCGCGGAGCAAGTGATGGGTCAGCTGAGCAGCGCCCGCGGCTCCCGCGGCGCCCGCCGCTAGTCAGTCGACCAGCGCGGAGCGCCCCCAACAAGACCAGCCAGTCAGATAAACCACGCAATACAGAAGCACTTTGATACAATAGGTGCATATTGTCTTAATGACGGGGTCGAAATGTTCCGCGCACTCTGTTCAGTACGCCTCCACCACTGCTAACGATTCGCGTAGGACTGAAATAGTGTGGTAACTGAAGGTGTGCAGAACCGTTCAGGACCGTCCACAACAGCTAGTTGTCAGCCCGGGCAGACATAGCCGCCACAACAGCTAGTTGGCAGCCCGGGCAGACAGAGCCGCTCAGGATCGCCCACAACAGCTAGTTGGTAGCCCGGGCAGACAGGGCCGCTCAGCGCCACACACAACAGCTAGTTGGCAGCCCGGGCAGACAGAACCGTTCAGGACCGCCCACAACAGCTAGTTGGCAGCCCGGGCAGATAGAGCCGCTCAGGACCGCCCACATCGGCTAGTTGGCAGCTCGGGCAGACAGAGCCGCTCAGCGCCACACACAACAGCTAGTTGGCAGCCCGGGCAGATAGAGCCGCTCAGGACCGCCCACATCGGTTAGCTGCTGGTCTTGGGAGGGAGAGGCATAGCTGCACAGAACCGCTCTCTATACTGACACTGGAAGATATTCCAGACACCCGGTTTGAGAGGAGGAGGGGGACTTCTTCGCGACGGGTCGAATAGCCGCCGGCGACCCCGCTCAATGTTGCCCTCAATAGCAGCCAAGCCGGGCGGGACGCGCCCACTCAGCCGTGCTTCTCTCCCCTACCCTCGTGAAAAACGACGTCGCAGCCGCCTCTCGAACATCTCGGCGTTACGAGGCTTCTGTTTAAGACCGTCGCGGGACGTCGGAAACTGTCCTGTTTTCCAACTGTGCGGAGACGTCGTGTCAGACGTGGTGGTGCGGGGCAGCGACGACCCGGACAGTCGTGTGGGCAGTGACGGCCCGGACCGTTGTGTGAGCAGGCAGTGACGGTCCGGACAATCGTGTGGGCAGTGACGGCCCTGACCGTTGTGTGGGCAGGCAGTGACGGCCCGGACCGTTGTGTGGGCAGGCAGTGACGGCCCGGACCGTCGTGTGGGCAGTGACGGCCCGGACCGTCGTGTGGGCAGTGACGGCCCGAATCGTCGTGTGGGCAGTGACGGCCCGGACCGTCGTGTGGGCAGGCAGTGACGGCCCGGACCGTCGTGTGGGCAGGCAGTGACGGCCCGGACCGTCGTGTGGGCAGTGACGGCCCGGACCGTCGTGTGGGCAGTGACGGCCCGGACCGCCGTGTGGGCAGTGGCGGCCCGGACCGCTGTGTGGGCAGTGACGGCCCGGACCGTCGTGTGGGCAGTGACGGCCCGGACCGTCGTGTGGGCAGTGACGGCCCGGACCGTCGTGTGGGCAGTGGCGGCCCGGACCGTCGTGTGGGCAGGCAGTGACGGCCCGGACCGTCGTGTGGGCAGGCAGTGACGGCCCGGACCGTCGTGTGGGCAGTGGCGGCCCGGACCGTCGTGTGGGCAGTGACGGCCCGGACCGCCGTGTGGGCAGTGGCGGCCCGGACCGTCGTGTGGGCAGTGGCGGCCCGGACCGTCGTGTGGGCAGTGACGGCCCGGACCGTCGTGTGGGCAGTGACGGTCCGGACCGTCGTGTGGGCAGTGGCGGCCCGGACCGTCGTGTGGGCAGTGACGGCCCGGACCGTCGTGTGGGCAGTGACGGCCCGGACCGTCGTGTGGGCAGTGACGGCCCGGACCGTCGTGTGGGCAGTGACGGCCCGGACCGTCGTGTGACCAGTGACGGCCCGTCGTCTGGCGAGCTCTGCCCAGTGTCGCAGGTAGCGTGACGCCGCGCCTGATGAAGATGGAATGGCCAATGATCCGCGATTGTCACGGACCGAACCGGGCTGGGCAGCGTGCCAATGACCGGAACTGGCCTGGCAGTTGTTACTGGCCGGGCCGGACAGCTGTCACTGGCCAGACCGGACCTCTGTTACTGGTCAGACCGGACAGCTTCTACTGGTCAAACCAAACAGCTGCTACTGGCCAGACCGGACTGCTACTGCTGGTCAGACCGGACAGCTGCTACTGGCCAGACCGGACTGCTACTACCGGTCAGACCGAACAGCCGCCACTGGCCAAACCGCACAGCTGCCACCGACTTCTGTCGCAGGTCGGTCATAGGTTTGACCTGTCAGAGCAGCTGAGCAATGGCGGAAGAGGCCGAGCACGGGACAGGGAAGAAGAAGAAAGGAAAACTAACGCGTACAAAATAGTCACGAAGGGACATTAGCCCCACAGACTGTCCGCGAGGGAATATATGGGGCTTGCGTTCAATGGAAAATATAGGAACGGGTGAGCAAATGAAGGATAATGTACACCGGTTTTTATGATGCACTTCGGATGGGATCATTTATCTAATGTTTAAATGCTCACCCACCTCTCCAAATTATTTGTGTTATTGTTACAGCATCGGCCCATGAAAAATAAACCGACAAGGGAGAACCAACGGGTATTGAAGAGCAGAGAGACGATAGCGATGGGCAGCAACAACAAAAATGACAGAACAGAACAGAAATGCAACTTTATAATTTAGACGACAACAAAAACTAAAAGTAAACAGTTAAAGGACAACGATGCTGGACGACGGACAACAGTAATTGATAACTGGTGGACGAGCTGGCGTTGGCGATTGGGAAAGCGGAAGCGACACTGGGACGGTGTAAAGAGTACTATGAGTGAGTAGGAGAGTGGAAAGGCGGAGTGAGGAGTGAGACAGAGCAGGATAAACGTGGTGGGTTGGACAACGGAGAGTCGTGATGGTTGAGTGTTAAAGTGGGGACGCGAGGGAAAAGAGGTAATCAGCTGGGAGTCGCAGGAGTGAAGGTGAAGGAGACAGGTGGCGATAATCACCTGAGGCGGGGCCTTTTGGCACAGACTGCTCAATCCTATGGCTGGAGAATGGACATCGGAGCTCAGCCCGCGATGGTTTTTGGCCGCGAACGCTCCATCATGAGCTTCGGCGTCGCTTCTAGCACCTTGGATCCGGTTTTGCCTTGTCTATTGTTTATTGGGTGGTTTGCGACGCACTTCATGCACGATCACGGCTAATGGCGCCGCCCACACTGTTTCGTCGGTGGGCCGCGGTATTGGGAAATGTTCCGAATGGCTCCTTGGTATCCAGAGCTCAACTCCTAAACCACTCGACCACTCGACCACTCGTCCCTGGTCGGCCGAGTTTTGCCATCCGATCGTTGAAGTACGAAAATGAACACGACTGAAATGCATTCCTTTCCTTGGCATTTCCTGACATCTGCCAAACACCGTGTTAGAGATGTCGCCGGTGTGCCATGCCGCGTGCTGTGCCGCCGCCTAACGCCACGTTAGGGCTGTCGCCGGTGTACCATGCCGCATGCTGTGCCGCCGCCTAACGCCACGTTAGGGCTGTCGCCGGTGCACCATGCCGCGTGTGCCTGCCGCCGCCTAACGCCACGTTAGGGCTGTCGCCGGTGCACCATGCCGCGGCCGCCGCCTGCCACGTTAGGGCTGTCGCCGGTGTACCATGCCGCATGCTGTGCCGCCGCCTAACGCCACGTTAGGGCTGTCGCCGGTGCCACGTTAGGGCTGTCGCCGGTGTACCATGCCGCATGCTGTGCCGCCGCCTAACGCCACGTTAGGGCTGTCGCCGGTGTACCATGCCGCGTGCTGTGCCGCCGCCTAACGCCACGTTAGGGCTGTCGCCGGTGTACCATGCCGCATGCTGTGCCGCCGCCTAACGCCACGTTAGGGCTGTCGCAGATGTACCATGCCGCGTGCTGTGCCGCCGCCTAACGCCACGTTAGGGCTGTCGCCGATGGACCATGCCGTGTGCGGCATCGTGATGATCCGAGTCGATGAAGCCTGTACCTTGAGCAAACAGGCCGGCAGCGACATTGCGTTTCAACAAACAGACCCGACCGCGACCGACCCGGCAGGCAAATACACAAACTGACGGCCCGGCGGCCCCGATAAAATGGATGGCCGGTGTATTTATGGCGTGTCGCCCTATCGGTCAGGACACAGATTGGGTGCTACCGCCCCCTCCCCCTGGCCGCCATCTTATCGCCGAGTGTCGGCTGCTCTGGCAGCCGCAGGGCCCTACGCGCTCGCGCCGCGTGTAATTAGCAATGCGATTTCACCTGGCTCGGTGATGTATTGGGCACAAGGCCGGGAAGCTTGGCACCTGGACTTTGAGAGAAGACTTTGGACACCTGATGGGTCACTGTGTGCCCGTGGAGGACTGGAGTAAACACTGACGGTCACTGAGGTGGAGTTCGCTGTCGGCATTTCAGCTCCTGGACGACACCCCGGGCAAAAGTCGGCACCTGAGGTTCTCGTCCGCATCTGAGGTTCTTGTCAGCACCTGAGGTTCTCGTCCGCACTTGAGGTTCTCATCTGCACCTGAGGCTCTCATCCGAACCTGAGGCTCTCGTCCGCACCTCAGGTTCTCGCCGGTACTTGAGGTTCTCATCCGCATCCGAGGTTCTCATCCACACTTAAAGTCGTCCGCACACAAGGTCCTCGTCCGCAATTAAAGACTTCGTCCGCATTTGCGGTCCTCGTCCGCAATTAAAGACTTCGTCCGCTGAAGTCGTCGTTGCGCTTAAGGTTTTCGCCGCCACCTGAGAGATCCCGGCCGCGCCTGAGGCTCTCGCCGTTGCCTGAAATCGCCATTGGGACGTGCAGTTCTCGGCAACCGTGGTGAGCGCCCACAACGACACTGACTGCGTCGTTCTGTACATAGCAGACGTGGCTGCGCCTTCTTAAATATATAATTTATTGTATGTCTAAACAGTGTCCGCACGAGTAAAGCACATGACGACATGAGCAGTACCAGGTTGACACGGTCGACATAAGTGCCACTGCATTCTGCGATTGCATCGCAGGACCAACCTGCATCGTCACCACCAAAGTGTCACGTATCACTGAATCGCAAGGCCCAAGTACGCCGTCACCACCTGGTACCTGACGTCACTGCATCACAGGGCCAGACCACATCATCATCACAACCAACCACATCACCGTAAGTATTTCCTCTGAGGAGCTTAGACCCATCAGTGTTCGCTCAAACCGCTAGGGTTTTTGCATCGTCTCCTATCGGACGTCCTTCCATGCTGAAGACCATCACATTTAGTATCACTCGGCAATTTTCGCAAAGCTCCATCCGTGAGCGTCACCAGACCACCACTGCCGTCACCAGACCACCACTGCCGTCACCAGACCAACACTGCCGTCACCAGACCATCACTGTCGTCACCAGACCATCACTGTCGTCACCAGACCACCACTGCCGTCACCAGACCACCACTGCCGTCACCAGACCACCACTGCCGTCACCAGACCACCACTGTCGTCACCAGACCACCACTGTCGTCACCAGACCACCACTGTCGTCACCAGACCACCACTGTCGTCACCAGACCACCACTGTCGTCACCAGACCACCACTGTCGTCACCAGACCACCACTGCCGTCACCAGACCACCACTGTCGTCACCAGACCACCACTGCCGTCACCGGACCACCACTGCCGTCACCGACCACCACGTCGTCACCGACCAACCAAGACACACGCCGTCACCAGACCACCACTGCCGTCACCAGACCACCACTGTCGTCACCAGACCACCACTGCCGTCACCAGACCACCACTGCCGTCACCAGACCACCACTGCCGTCACCAGACCACCACTGCCGTCACCAGACCACCACTGTCGTCACCAGACCACCACTGTCGTCACCAGACCACCACTGCCGTCACCAGACCACCACTGCCGTCACCAGACCACCACTGCCGTCACCAGACCACCACTGCCGTCACCAGACCACCACTGCCGTCACCAGACCACCACTGCCGTCACCAGACCACCACTGCCGTCACCGGACCACCACTGCCGTCACCAGACCACCACTGCCGTCACCAGACCACCACTGCCGTCACCAGACCACCACTGCCGTCACCAGACCACCACTGCCGCCACCAGACCACCACTGTCGTCACCGGACCACCACTGCCGTCACCAGACCACCACTGCCGTCACCAGACCACCACTGCCGTCACCAGACCACCACTGCCGTCACCGGACCACCACTGCCGTCACCAGACCACCACTGCCGTCACCAGACCACCACTGTCGTCACCAGATCACCACTGCCGTCACCGGACCACCACTGTCGTCACCAGACCACCACTGCCGTCACCAGACCACCACTGCCGTCACCGGACCACCACTGTCGTCACCGGATCACCACTGCCGTCACCAGACCACCACTGTCGTCACCAGACCACCATTGCCGTCACCGGACCACCACTGCCGCCACCAGACCACCACTGCCGTCACCGACCACCACTGCCGCCACCAGACCACCACGCCGCCACCAGACCACCACTGTGTCACCACCACACGTGTCACCACAACGTCACAGACCAACTGCCGTCACCGACACACGCCGTCACCGGACCACCATCCGTCACCAGACCACATGCGCACCAGACCACCACTCGTCACCGGACCACCACTGTCGTCACCGGACACCACTCCGTCACCAGACCACCACTGTCGTCACCAGACACCACTGCCGTCACCGGACCACCACTGCCGCCACCAGACCACCACTGCCGCCACAGACCACCACTTCGTCACCGGACCACCACTGTCGTCACCGGACCACCACTGTCGTCACCGGACCACCACTGTCGTCACCGGACCACCACTGCCGTCACCAGACCACATGCCGTCACAACCACACCCGCCAAGACCACCACTGCCGTCACCAGACCACCACTGCCGTCACCAGACCACCACTGCCGTCACCGGACCACCACTGTCGTCACCGGACCACCACTGTCGTCACCAGATCACCACTGCCGTCACCAGACCACCACTGTCGTCACCAGACCACCACTGTCGTCACCAGACCACCACTGTCGTCACCAGACCACCACTGTCGTCACCAGACCACCACTGTCGTCACCAGACCACCACTGCCGTCACCAGACCACCACTGCCGTCACCGGACACAGCCGTCACCAGACCACCACTGCCGTCACCAGACCACCACTGCCGTCACCAGACCACCACTGCCGTCACCGGACCACCACTGCCGTCACCAGACCACCACTGCCGTCACCAGACCACCACTGCCGTCACCAGACCACCACTGCCGTCACCAGACCACCACTGTCGTCACCAGACCACCACTGTCGTCACCAGACCACCACTGTCGTCACCAGACCACCACTGTCGTCACCAGACCACCACTGCCGTCACCGGACCACCACTGCCGTCACCAGACCACCACTGTCGTCACCAGACCACCACTGTCGTCACCAGACCACCACTGTCGTCACCAGACCACCACTGCCGTCACCAGACCACCACTGCCGCCACCAGACCACCACTGTCGTCACCAGACCACACTGCGTCACCAGACCACCACTGCCGTCACCGGACCACCATGCCGCCACCAGATACCACTGCCGTCACCAGACCACCACTGCCGTCACCAGACACCACTGTCGTCACAGACTACCACTGTCGTCACCAGATCACCACTGCCGTCACCAGACCACCACTGCCGCCACCAGATCACCACTGCCGTCACCAGACCACCACTGCCGTCACCAGACCACCACTGCCGTCACCAGACCACCACTGCCGTCACCGGACCACCACTGCCGTCACCGGACCACCACTGCCGTCACCAGACCACCACTGCCGTCACCGGACCACCACTGCCGTCACCAGACCACCACTGCCGTCACCAGACCACCACTGCCGTCACCAGACCACCACTGTCGTCACCAGACCACCACTGTCGTCACCGGACCACCACTGCCGTCACCGGACCACCACTGCCGCCACCAGACCACCACTGTCGTCACCAGACCACCACTGTCGTCACCAGACCACCACTGCCGTCACCGGACCACCACTGCCGTCACCAGACCACCACTGCCGTCACCGGACCACCACTGTCGTCACCAGACCACCACTGCCGTCACCAGACCACCACTGCCGCCACCAGACCACCACTGCCGTCACCGGACCACCACTGTCGTCACCAGACCACCACTGCCGTCACCGGACCACCACTGCCGCCACCAGACCACCACTGCCGCCACCAGACCACCACTGCCGTCACCAGACCACCACTGTCGTCACCAGATCACCACTGCCGCCACCAACCACCACTGCCGCCACAGACCACCACTGCCGCCACCGGACCACCACTGTCGTCACAGACCACCACTGCCGTCACCGGACCACCACTGCCGTCACCGGAACCCTCACCGGACCATCACTGTGTCACGACCACCACTGCCCCACCGACCATCACTGTCGTACCGATCACCACTGTCGCCACCAGACCACACGCCGTCACCAGACCACCACTGTCGTCACCAGACCACCACTGCCGTCACCAGACCACCACTGCCGTCACCGGACCACCACTGCCGTCACCGGACCACCACTGCCGTCACCAGACCACCACTCGTCACCGGACCATCACTGTCGTCACCGGATCACCATGCCGCCACCAACCACCACTCCGTCACCAGACCACCACTCGTCACCGGACCATCACTGTCGTCACCGGACCACCACTGCCGTCACCAGACCACCACTGCCGTCACCAGACCACCACTGCCGTCACCAGACCACCACTGCCGTCACCGGACCATCACTGTCGTCACCAGACCACCACTGCCGTCACCAGACCACCTGCCGTCACCAGACCACCACCGTCACCAGACCACCACTGCCGTCACCGACCATCACTGTCTACCGGATCACATGCCGCCACAGACCACCACTGCCGTCACCAGACCACCACTGCCGTCACCGGACCATCACTGTCGTCACCAGACCACCACTGCCGTCACCGGACCACCACTGCCGCCACCGGACCACCACTGCCGTCACCAGACCACCACTGTCGTCACCAGACCACCACTGCCGTCACCGGACCACCACTGTCGTCACCAGACCACCACTGCCGTCACCGGACCACCACTGCCGTCACCAGACCACCACTGCCGTCACCAGACCACCACTGTCGTCACCAGACCACCACTGCCGTCACCAGACCACCACTGCCGTCACCGGACCACCACTGCCGTCACCGGACCACCACTGTCGTCACCAGATCACCACTGCCGTCACCAGACCACCACTGCCGTCACCGGACCACCACTGCCGCCACCGGACCATCTTCTCACCATCACCACTCCCCACCAGACCACCACTGCCGTCACAGACCACCACTGTCGTCACCAGACCACCACTGCCGTAGACCACCACTGCCGACCACCACTGCCGTCACCGGACCACCACTGCCGTCACCAGACCACCACTGCCGTCACCGGACCATCACTGTTCTCACACCAGACCACCACTGCCGTCACCAGACCACCACTGCCGTCACCGGACCATCACTGTCGTCACCGGACCACCACTGCCGTCACCAGACCACCACTGCCGTCACCAGACCACCACTGCCGTCACCAGACCACCACTGCCGTCACCACCATCACCAGGACCACCACTGCCGTCACCAGACCACCACTGCCGTCACCAGACCACCACTGCCGTCACCAGACCACCACTGCCGTCACCGGACCATCACTGTCGTCACCGGACCACCACTGCCGTCACCAGACCACCACTGCCGTCACCAGACCACCACTGTCGTCACCAGACCACCACTGCCGTCACCAGACCACCACTGCCGTCACCGGACCACCACTGTCGTCTCCAGACCACCACTGTCGTCACCAGACCACCACTGCCGTCACCGGACCACCACTGCCGTCACCGGACCACCACTGCCGTCACCGGACCACCACTGTCGTCACCAGACCACCACTGCCGCCACCAGACCACCACTGTCGTCACCGGACCACCACTGCCGTCACCGGACCACCACTGCCGCCACCAGACCACCACTGCCGTCACCAGACCACCACTGTCGTCACCAGACCACCACTGTCGTCACCAGACCACCACTGCCGTCACCAGATCACCACTGCCGCCACCAGACCACCACTCCGCCACAACCACCACTGTCGTCACCAACACCACTGTCGTCACCACCACCACTCCCAACCCCTACCCCCCCGCCGCACAGACCACCACTGCCGTCACCGGACCACCACTGCCGCCACCAGACCACCACTGCCGCCACCAGACCACCACTGTCGTCACCGGATCACCACTGCCGTCACCAGACCACCACTGCCGCCACCAGACCACCACTGCCGTCACCAGACCACCACTGCCGTCACCAGACCACCACTGTCGTCACCGGATCACCACTGCCGTCACCGGACCACCACTGCCGTCACCAGACCACCACTGCCGTCACCAGACCACCACTGTCGTCACCAGACCACCACTGCTCACCCACACTTCCCCTTTCACCTTTCCCTTCCCTCTTAAACACCACTGCCTCACCAGACCACCACTCGTCACCGGAACCACTGCCGTCACCGACACCACCCGCCACCAGACCACCATTCACCAAAACTCCTCACCGACACCACGTCTCACAGACCACCACTGCGTCACCACCCTTCGTCACCACACTTCGTCACAGACCACCACGTCGTCACCAGACCACCACTGCCGTCACCAGACCACCACTGCCGTCACCAGACCACCACTGCCGTCACCAGACCACCACTGCCGTCACCAGACCACCACTGTCGTCACCGGACCACCACGTCGTCACCGGACCACCACTGCCGTCACCAGACCACCACTGCCGTCACCGGACCACCACTGCCGTCACCGGACCACCACTGTCGTCACCAGACCACCACTGTCGTCACCGGACCACCACTGTCGTCACCAGACCACCACTGACGTCACCAGACCACCACTGCCGCACCAGACCACCACTGCCGCCACCGGACCACCACTGTCGTCACCGGACCACCACTGCCGTCACCGGACCACCACTGTCGTCACCAGACCACCACTGTCGTCACCAGACCACCACTGTCGTCACCAGACCACCACTGCCGTCACCAGACCACCACTGCCGTCACCAGACCACCACTGCCGTCACCAGACCACCACTGCCGTCACAGACCACCACTCGCCGCACCGACCACCACTGCGTCACCGGACCACCACTGCCGTCACCAGACCACCACTGTCGTCACCAGACCACCACTGCCGTCACCAGACCACCACTGCCGTCACCAGACCACCACTGTCGTCACCAGACCACCACTGTCGTCACCAGACCACCACTGCCGTCACCGGACCACCACTGCCGTCACCAGACCACCACTGCCGTCACCAGACCACCACTGCCGTCACCAGACCACCACTGCCGCCACCAGACCACCACTGCCGCACCCATTTCGACCACCACTGCCGTCACCAGACCACCACTGTCGTCACCAGACCACCACTGCCGTCACAGACCACCACTGTCACTCTCACTTACACACACTTACCACCCCCCCCACCAGACCACCACTGTCGTACGACCACCACTGCCGTCACCAGACCACCACTGCCGTCACCAGACCACCACTGCCGTCACCGGACCACCACTGCCGTACCACCAGACCACCACCCTGTCGTCACCGGACCACCACTGCCGTCACCGGACCACCACTGCCGTCACCGGACCACCACTGCCGTCACCAGACCACCACTGTCGTCACCAGACCACCACTGTCGTCACCAGACCACCACTGCCGTCACCGGACCACCACTGTCGTCACCAGACCACCACTGTCGTCACCAGACCACCACTGTCGTCACCAGACCACCACTGTCGTCACCAGACCACCACTGCCGTCACCGGACCACCACTGTCGTCACCAGACCACCACTGCCGTCACCAGACCACCACTTGATGCCGGAACGTGCGGGGACTAAACCCCGCGGTTCTCATTCACGACATGTTTGCTCTTCTGCCATAAAGATCGGCTTGAGCGAAGCCCTCACATTGAAAACGATGAATTGGTGATGCCGCTGAAGCCGACTTTTATGGCCGTCTGCATACAGAGCGTGATTACGGAGCGTGCCTGGGTTCGTGCATTGGCGGTGTGAAACCAGACGAACGTGGCGGGGGATGTGCGAAGTGTTGGGGTCGGCTCGCGAACCCTCAAATGAATCGGAGTCAGCTGCAGTGCCCACGACTATATTTTTATCAACGAAAATGTCACCTCGCCTTCACTCAGGTGCACATCGTACACCAAGTCCACTGTGTGCGATGTGCTTCAATGTCTCTGTTTGCATTGTGTGATAAGCGCGTTGTATCCTTGGACTTACCTCAAGTACGCTACAAACCGCTGATGGTGTGCGATAGCCGACGGGTTTGTGTTAATGCCCTGCATGTAGCATGTATGCATCTATGATCAAGCCTGCGTGTAATGCTTACGACATTAACGGAGACTGTACGCCACGCAAACAATCGAAGCCGATGCTATTGTCAGAGGCTGTACGTCCGAGGCAGCAATCAATCATAAATTATCAAAACAAAATGCTAACCGTCCAGTCGATTTTATGGTTGTGGGATTTCGC
This sequence comes from Imbricaverruca yamaguchii, assembly GCA_034440575.1. Taxonomy (NCBI): domain Eukaryota; kingdom Metazoa; phylum Arthropoda; class Thecostraca; family Neoverrucidae; genus Imbricaverruca; species Imbricaverruca yamaguchii. The sequence continues at coordinate 1,277,879 of JAOTOL010001638.1, read as the reverse complement.
ATATGAGCTGTTGCAAGGTGTAATCAAACGCACTACTCACTGATGTCGAACTGTTGGGACGAGACGAGCCAGGAGATGAAGACGAGAAGATGATGTAGTTTGGCCATCTCCGGATTCACATCTCCGCCTCAGTCGCCTGCAAAGACAACAGGTCACGTTCAGCCACCTGGGGGGGGGGGGGAGCACAACTGGTCAGAGCCAATCACCTGAGGAGGGGCAACTCACATCCAGTCACTTGGGAGAGTCATGTGCAGTCACTTGGGAAGCCACTCTGTCAGACACAGCAACATCTCTGCGGCAGTCGGCTGGTAGACAAATGGTTTCACCACAGTTCCCTGTGGAGACGATAGGTCAGAACTCAGCCGCCTGGAGGCTGGCAGACGGCACGTGCCTATGTCACCGGCTGACGGCACCGTCCAACACACGCGTGGTGGGGCGGCACCGGCTGACGGCACCGTCCAACACACGCGTGGTGGGGCGGCACCGGCTGACGGCACCGTCCAACACAGGCGTGGTGGTGCGGCACCGGCTGACGGCACCGTCCAACACACGCGTGGTGGGGCGGCACCGGCTGACGGCACCGTCCAACACACGCGTGGTGGGGCGGCACCGGCTGACGGCACCGTCCAACACACGCGTGGTGGGGCGGCACCGGCTGACGGTACCGTCCAACACACGCGTGGTGGGGCGGCACCGGCTGACGGCACCGTCCAACACACGCGTGGTGGGGCGGTACCGGCTGACGGCACCGTCCAACACACGCGTGGTGGTGCGGCACCGGCTGACGGTACCGTCCAACACACGCGTGGTGGGGCGGCACCGGCTGACGGTACCGTCCAACACACGCGTGGTGGGGCGGCACCGGCTGACGGCACCGTCCAACACACGCGTGGTGGGGCGGCGGTGCAGTACCGGACCATGCTCGCCGCCAGAATGGTCTGGCGCTGTAGCGACACCCGAGCAACACTCAACAATGCTGCGCCGGATAGTACTGCAGCTGCACCATTCGCCAGTCAGACTACGCCCAACAGCACGAGTCGCCGGCGTGGTCAGCAGTCGTGGCGAGGTGCGCACTTCTCTGGACCAGGAACAGGCCGGACACACATCACGTCACTCGCGACCGGTCGCGGCGCGCACCAGGCAGCACACCTTAGGATAACAGCTCCGACCGAAGGCAGGTGGCGAGAAAGCGCTCGCTTTCAGCGCTCGCCGGCTTAGGCCATCGATTCAGCACATTCTCCCGATCAGCTGGGCCGTTTACTCCATCACACTGAGGCTTCTGACCAATTCCTCACCATTCCCAACGCACCTCGCAGAGCAGCGCAGCAGCCCACCGTGTCCCGTGTGCGAACCTACCGGCCTGGCACCTGCCTTCCAGCTGGAGTACACGCCGCGCGCGCTGTTGGAACAGTTCGGAGCCATTTGTCCCATGTTGGATGGGATGCGCCTGTTCTGCATTCCATTTGCGCAGAGGTGATGAGAGGTGCCTGTCCGATCCGTGCCGTGCCTCATGGACGGTGCCTGTCTCGTCTATGCCGTGCCAAATAGATTGTGTCTGTACCATATATGCCGTGACAGATGGATGGTGACTGTCCCATTTGCGTCGCAACAGATAGGTGGTGCCTGTCCCATCTGTGTCGTGCCATATGTACGGTGCCTGTCTCATTTGTGTCATGCCTTATGGGCGGTGCCTGTCCCATCTGTGCCATGCCAAATGGATGGTGCTTGCCCGATATGTGTCGTGGCAGATGAATGGTGTCTGCACCATTTGTGCCGTGGCGGATTGATAGTGCTGGTTCCATCTGTGTGGTGCCAAATGAATGGTGCCTGTCCCATCTGCACCAAGTCAGAGAGCTGTGCCTTCTTCCTTCCTTCCTCACGATGCGTGGCTCGCTGGAATAGTGCGGCCCCGAAAATCCATTCGTTCACCGCTGAACAAACATGCCACCACCTTGCTGGAGCCGCCGCTCGGTAAACATGGCGAGCACAAATGCGTAGTCATGAGGCAGCGCATGCCGGATGTAAACTTCCGGTGTGAACTGAGCGCCTGCCGAGGTGGTGCGACCAGCGGTGGATCGTCTGAGAGCTATCCACCATACTCCGCCGGTGCCAGCGTCTGACCACCACACTTTACGCGCGCAGTTGAAAATCCATCATGGGATAGATCTCTCATCACTCCGCGTAGGAGGGGGATGGAAATTGGGGTAGGTGGACTGGGATTTAGCTAGTAGTCTTAGATTATCCTTTAAAATGGGGAATTTGCTAGTAGCTGTGCCTGGTAGTAGGTATATGAACCAGCCTTCAGGTATATGATGCTGAAGAAATTGGTCACAGTGACACAATTGGGGAGATAGCTTCTTTAGAACTGAAGATAGAACATTCAATATGGGGAGAGTTCAATCTATATTTATCTTATCTTAGTAGCTTTTCCTAGTAAGCTTAGCCCAGACGGCCCTCTGTGGCTCTTACTAATCCTCAAAACTGCATGACTTGTATCTGTCATCGCTGGCGGGCACAAGCAACTGCCGGCGTCTACCCATCGTAGCTGCGCTGCCGGCGACGTCTACCCATCGTAGCTGTGCCGCCGTCGGTGTCTACCCATTGTACCCGCGAAACTGCCGGCGTCTACCCATCGTAGCTGCGCTGCCGCCGGCGTCTGCCCTCGTACTCGCTCTGTTGCCGATGTCTCACCACTCACACTGCACAAGCGTGGCCATGGTCAGCGGTGATTTACGTGATGAAGTGATCGTTTCCGGTCGGCTTCCCCTCGGCGGAGGAACCTGGGCCGGCGCTCGCACGGTCCAGCACGGGCGCTCCCCTCCCCCACCCCCGGCGGTACGCGGTGACCCTACTTGGAAGCGGTAATCAGCGACTAATCGGCGCTGGACGCGTGTCACAGGAGGGTGGGACGGCTCGCCGAGACGAGAGCGTCACCTCGACAGCCGGCGGCGAGCGGGAGCTCCCAGGGTCACGGTGTCGCCGTCACTCGGCCTCCAGCCCACAGGTGGTGACCGCCTGCGGCCGAATCACTGGAGTGTTGGGTGCCGATCGCCGGACGATCCTACTCATGCCTGCCCTGTGCTCTCCCCACTGCACCGATGACCAGGGAACGTGCAGGACCAGGAGACTAGGAGACGTTTTGGATCAAACCAGGAGACGTTCTGGACCAGACCAGACCATGACCATGACCAGGAGATGAGAAGTTGTTCTGAGCCAGGAGAAGAGATGTCCTGGATCAGGAGGCGAGGAGATTGTGTGGGGAAGGACACGAGGAGATCTTCTAAACTAGGGGGCCAGGGTATGTTATTATATGTTATGGATCAGGATATCAGGAGGCAGAAAACATTCTGGACCAGAAGACCAGTAGGCGAGATATTCCTGACCAAGAGGTGAGGAGACATTCTGGGCCAGAAGACGTTATGTTATGGACCAGGAGACGTTCTGGGCCAGAAGACGAAGACAGGTTCTGGGCCGGGAGGTGACAGGAGACCAGGAGACATTCTGAAAGCGTTTGATGACCAACATCCGGTGACGTGAACAAGAGAAACGACGGCGTCCCTCGCCACCTGCCCCCGCACATGGAGGTGTAACCATACCCGGCGACCAACTCGGCCCACCATGTGTACTGGACACGCAGGGGCCGCTGCTGGGCACATGCTGGAGGGGTAGGGGAGCTGGCCTGTGCGTCGTCAGGGTCAGCGGGGAACACGAGAGCAGTCACCCTTTGAACCCGCAGTTTGTCCTTCGCCCGCTGCTGGGTGTTCGTTGGCAGCGTGGAAGGCGCGCCGCCTGAGACTCCACTGGGCGGGTCGGCCGACGGGGGGGGGGGGGAGCGGGGGCGGCCGGAACGGTGTGTGTGTGTGTATACCCTGCGTTGGAGGGCACAGCTGGCAACCATGCCTCGCATGGCATCCGGTTGGCGGCGGCAGCGCGCGTGCCGGTCCTGCCGCCACTAATGAGATGGCAAGCGGGAGTCGCGCCAAATATAACGCGCCAGGACACGTTCAATTATCGCGCAGTCACTTACGGCGGCAAACGTAACGTCCGCTGTTTACCGACGGCGCGACGTTTACGGCGGGATGAGCTAGCTTGCCCCCCCCCCCCATGTCCCACTACCTTCACTCTCGTACATGGGAGCAAACAGGTGCGCGCACGCCGTCGACGGGGCTCCAGTTTAACGGCGGTCACGCGCTCTCTTTTTCCCTCCGTCTCAGTCTCAGTCTCAGTCTCAGTCTCAGTCTCAGTCTCAGTCTCAGTCTCAGTCTCAGTCTCAGTCTCAGTCTCAGTCTCAGTCTCAGTCTCAGTCTCAGTCTCAGTCTCAGTCTCAGTCTCAGTCTCAGTCTCAGTCTCAGTCTCAGTCTCAGTCTCAGTCTCAGTCTCAGTCTCAGTCTCAGTCTCAGTCTCAGTCTCAGTCTCAGTCTCAGTCTCAGTCTCAGTCTCAGTCTCAGTCTCAGTCTCAGTCTCAGTCTCAGTCTCAGTCTCAGTCTCAGTCTCAGTCTCAGTCTCAGTCTCAGTCTCAGTCTCAGTCTCAGTCTCAGTCTCCAGTCTCAGTCTCCTCAGTCTCAGTCTCAGTCTCAGTCTCAGTCTCAGTCTCAGTCTCAGTCTCAGTCTCAGTCTCAGTCTCAGTCTCAGTCTCAGTCTCAGTCTCAGTCTCAGTCTCAGTCTCAGTCTCTCTCTCTCTCTCTCTCTCTCTCTCTCTCTCTCTCTCTCTCTCTCTCTCTCTCTCTCTCTCTCTCTCTCTCTCTCTCTCTCTCTCTCTCTCTCTCTCCCCCTGCAATTCCGCCCGGTGTCGGTTGCCCAAGAGAGTCGCCGCCGATAATGAGCGTGGCCCGCCGCGTCGTGACGGTCAGCGGCGCCGGAGGCGGTGCTCCAGTGGCCCCCCGGCCGCCGAGGCCAGCCGACAGCTGTTGATAGCCGCGGCGTGACTGGAGATTGTGCCGACTGCGAGGCCGCCGCCGCACCGCCACGAATCGTCTGGCATTCCATCCGGTCAGAGCCGGCTCAAGCAATTAGCTTAACTCGGGCCGGCCGCAGCGACTGCAGTGTGGCCGGTCGTCGGGGTCGGTCAATTAACCTGGCCCGGCGAACCGGCCATAGCTCACCCATCGTGTACCTAGTGCCGGAGTTAACAAAAGAAATTACCCGGGAAATGATCCAATTACCTGGGAGGCGCGGCCGGTTCAATGGCGTCCGGCGGGGCGCGGCGGTCGGGGCGCGGCATTGTCGTGCGGTGACAAATGTGGCGCGGCGTCGGCCGCCGCCGGTCGCGTGCCTCGCCGCGCCGGCGGTGCTGAGATGGCTCGGCCGTCGAAGCGCGCCGTGTTGTGCCGCGCCGCGCCGAGAGCGTCGCTGCCGACGGGCCAGACTTGGACGGACGCCGGCCGGCAGCCGCGGCAGCCGCCTTTTTTCCGGGGCGCGCACGTTGCACCGGCCGGTCGTAGGATGGCCGACGCGGCTGTTGTTTGTCTTCAGAAATCGTTACCCGTTCTGACAGCGGCCTCGCCGGTTGGTGGCTTTAATTGGGCCGGAGGGGAATCGGCCGTGAGTCCGCGGCCGCACATCGATCAGCTGACTGCCGTCAACTCTGGGCACGAACTGCACTGAAGCATGAACTCTCACGGATGTTCCTTCTCCCCCTCCCCCACCTCCTGTCATCGCGCGGACCGAGCACTCCTGCACAGACGAGCTCTGCACCCAAGTCCTGCACAGACGAGCTCTGCACCCAGGTCCCGCACAGACGAGCTCTATACCCAAGTCCTACACAGACGAGCTCTACACCCAAGTCCTGCACATACGAGCTCTGCACCCAGGTCATGCATAGACGAGCTCTACACCCAAGTCCTGCACAGACGAGCTCTGCACCAAAGTCGGTCTATGCACAGCAGTGGATTCTGAATAGTTTCGAGGGAGCGTCGGCGACCCACGGTCACTTTGGAGGTGACATCGCACACCCACCCGTCTCCTCAACGAGGGGCCAGAGCAGACCTGGTGACGCCAGTCTAGGGTCAGAATCTGTCCGGTGACGTCAGCGAAGGGCCAGAGACTGTCTGGTAACGTCAGCGAAGGACCAGAGACTGTCTGGTGACGTCAGCTAAGGACCAGAGGCTGTTGGTGACGTCAGCGAAGGATCTGAGACCGTCTCATCGAAGGACCTGAGACTGTCTGGTGACGTCAGCGAAGGACTAGAGACTGTCTGGTGACGTCAGCGAAGGATCAGATACTGTCTGGTGACGTCAGCTAAGGATCAGAGACCGTCTGGTGACGTCAGCGTGACTCGGTGGCGGTGCGACCCTGAGCCAATGACAGCCGTCTTCGTCGACGGCCAGTGGATTGAAGCTGGAGTTACCTGGACACTGGACCCGGCCGAACATGGCTCAGCTGGCCGGGACACTAGGCCCGCTCGACCATGACTGCGGTGTCCCGGTCACCGGGACCTGGGTTGGCATCGCTGGGGTGTCCCGGCCAACGAAACCCGGGTTGACATCGCTGGGATGTCCCGACCAACGAAACCCGGGTTGACATGACGTGAGCGACCGCCAGATTCAGTTGTAATTGCAGTAGCAATTGAATCATTGGCGGAAGGTGATAGCATCAGCTGTGACTTACGGATAACGCTCGAGCTGTTTTTTTTACTGACTACTTGAGTTAGTTCGCTCCGTGCCACTTGTTACGGCCGCATTTAGAAACCTGCAGAGAGATCGTGACGGCTCCAAATTTAGGCCTTCCTAAAAACACCTCATGTTAGCTTAATAAAAAGCGGAAACAAGTCGGAACGGAACAATGAAAGTTTCGATCAAATGGACGACATACGAAATAGATTCATCGACGTATACCTAATACGATATATAGTATACGAGATAGCACCTTCTATGTTTGCACACATAGATGCGCACAGGTATTTCACACATAGGTGCATGTTGTTTGTCACTGTCCGGACTCAACGCCAGCCAGTATATATATATATATATATATATATATATATATATATATATATATATATATATATATATATATATATATATATATATATATATATATTTGCACTCCCAGTGGATAATAATCATGTCAGTCTTTTCTTTCATGATTGCAGGATGAGGTTGTGCACGGCATGATCCAACATATGAAAGGTCGACAGATGCAGCTTCAATGTAATCAATGAAATTTCAGTGTGTCAAAGTGACGGTGGATGTTGCGCGATCAACTATACGGTCTCCACCCTCGCTCAAACACACGCCGATACAGCCGGAAGCAGGTCAGCAACCCCAAACCAGGGGAAACCATGTGTCGCACCCCGTCACCTCGAACAGACCCGTACCTCACTGGCGGTGGCCTGAGAGCCGTGGCCCACCACTATGTGCAGGTATGGCCCGTACCTCACTGGCGGTGGCTGGAGGCCGTGACCCACCACTATGTGCAAGTATGGCCCGTACCTAACTGGCGGTGGCCTGAGAGCCGTGGCCCACCACTATGTGCAGGTATGGTCCGTACCTAACTGGCGGTGGCTGGAGGCCGTGGCCCACCACTATGTACAGGTATGGTCCGTACCTAACTGGCGGTGGCTGGAGGCCGTGGCCCACCACTATGTGCAGGTATGGTCCGTACCTCCCTGGCGGTGGCTGGAGGTCGTGACCCACCACTATGTGCAGGTATGGCCCGTACCTCACTGGCGGTGGCTGGAGGTCGTGACCCACCACTATGTGCAGGTATGCGGCTCAGGCGACACACAGACGCGGCGGCCGTCTCTCGGGCCGGCTGTCGGCCGGGGCGCCCGCTCGGTCCGGATCCTATCGACTCGCTGTCAAGAGAACACGGCGGCCCTGCAAGCCGGGCTCACCTGGGCCGGCGCCGCGATAAGCGGTGTGCATGTGCCCGCTGAGACGGTGCATACCGCGGCTGCTCGCGCGACGGGGACCGGCCGCCCCGAGTGTGCGGTGCGCGGTACACGGTACACGGTACCGCGGCTGCGCGCGTGACGGGGACCGGCCGCCCCGAGTGTGCGGTGCGCGGTACACGGTACACGGTACACGGTACACGGTACCGCGGCTGCTCGCGCGACGGGGACCGGCCGCCCCGAGTGTGCGGTGCGCGGTACACGGTACACGGTACCGCGGCTGCGCGCGTGACGGGGACCGGCCGCCCCGAGTGTGCGGTGCGCGGTACACGGTACACGGTACACGGTACACGGTACCGGGCTGCTCGCACACGGGGACCGGCCGCCCCGAGTGTGCGGTGCGCGGTACACGGTACACGGTACACGGTACACGGTACACGGTACCGCGGCTGCTCGCGCGACGGGGACCGGCCGCCCCGAGTGTGCGGTGCGCGGTACACGGTACACGGTACACGGTACACGGTACCGCGGCTGCTCGCACGACGGGGACCGGCCGCCCCGAGTGTGCGGTGCGCGGTACACGGTACACGGTACCGCGGCTGCGCGCGTGACGGCGACCCTCCCCCACCCCTCTTCCCCCTAAGTAGGCGGCACGCGGTACACGGTACGCAGTACATGGTACATGGTACACGGTACACGGTACACGGTACACGGTACACGGTACACGGTACACGGCACAGCGCATAGGACGCCAGTACAGACGTGCAGTGTGTAATTAGTATTTTTAGGGGTTTGGACATGTTGAAATATTCATCTGTGCATGGGGACACGTACTTACCGCCAAATTATTTGGAAGAATTGGCCTTGTCAAGAAGGAAAGACATTAGTGCTGCCTACCCTGAGAACAGCACTTACCTTCCCTTGGTACTGCCAATGTGAAATTATATATGCTGTTCTAAAATGCCCCGCAAAGCAGTCCTAAACGTTCATTGCAAAATGTAGCATTCAGGATAAAATTTCGTCAAACCGACTAATGGCATGAAGCAGAGGAACACGTGTCCGATTTTAAGCAGACTACTATTTCATCCATCCTCAGAAGTCGACATCAAATGCTCCAACCGTGATGAAAGCATATTTTCAGAGTAGCAGTACGAGGGCAGCGTTGCTGGCTGGATCTTGATACCAAACCATTGTCGTGCCATGCTTAATTCCGAACAGCTATTGGACATGACGGCGGCCAGCAGCAGGGGCTTTCATCTTCCTGGAGATCTGCCTGCACATAATCTGTATCTATGGGGACCATTAGGAGCCTCGCCCCCTGACAGTTCGTATAGCTATCAGCAAAATATATGTGCCTGCTCCCATCGCGCGAAAGATGGGCGCTAGGGTCGCGGCTGCGACATGCTCCGTGCTCCCAATATATGTAACCGCCCAGTAACTTACTCATTAACAAAAGCTACCGTAGCCTTCATTTACTTACTGTTTATACCGAGAGGATACCTCGTGAAGGCCAAATCCTCCATAGCATCAGTATGGTAAGACGAGCAGGCATCCGACAAACGCAAATGCGTCCTTTTCATGACCCTGGCATCCATTGCCTTCTTGGTGTTATGTTCGCAACCTTTTTCCTTTTTCCTTGGCTGGGCCCTCAGCTCTACTCGCTTTGGATTGTGTCGAAGCGCAGTGGCATAAAATGAAGGCTCTACTCGAAACTATGTTGAATGGCAGATACATCAGATGGGGGAGTTGTACGTTTTGATGACACAAACTGGCACATGAGGCAGACCAATGTATTCTTCGTCTCCGTCCAGTGCTGTCAGTGATGATCGTTGCCAATTTCGGCCAGTTTTAAGTTCGGTCCTCCCCGACGGTATGCCTTCGAACACGAACCAATGTCCCTCCCACGCCTTGCCACCACAGTCGTGTTACGAACTGCTTATAGCTCGCTGGCCTTGTTCACCCCTTCTCCTGTCAATAGACCGACATCGTCGCCCCTCTCCATTCCATGGAGGACCTTGGTGGCGGTCTTCGCCTGTGCGTTGACTGACAGTCGAAAAGAGCGCGCGAGAGGGGAGGGAGATAGATAGAAGATATATGGATAGAGAGATAGGGAGATAGAGAAAGAGAGAGAGAGAGAGAGCCGGACGGACATAGCCATACGGAAGGACATAGCTGGTCTGACAATGACAGTCGAGCAAACAGAGCTGGAATGGTGGAGAAACAAACCAACAGATAAAGCCACACTGACAGTCAGGTAGTCGGGTGAACAATGGACACAGTCGCAGGCAGCACACAGCAGCCTGTGAAACGGCTGTTTGGGCTCAACCGCAAATAAGCCATGAGTTAGTGCCGGCACCGACGGCTACCCGACGGTACCGTCGGCCACCCGACGGTACCGACGGTTACCCGTCCGTGCTGTCGGCCACCCGACGGTACCGACGGTTACCCGTCCGTGCTGTCGGCCACCCGACGGTACTAACGGCCGCCCGTCGGCACCGACGGCCGCCTGTCGGTCCCGACGGCCGCCCGTCGGTACCGACGGTCACCCGTCCGTGCTGTCGGCCACCCGACGGTACTAACGGCCGCCCGTCGGCACCGACGGCCGCCTGTCGGTACCGACGGCCGCCTGTCGGTACCGACGGCCGCCTGTCGGTACCGACGGCCGCCTGTCGGTACCGACGGCCGCCTGACGGTACCGACGGCCGCCCGTCGGTACCGTCGGCCGCCCGTCGGTGCTGTCGGCCACCCGTCGGTACTAACGGCCGGCCATCGGTACCGACGGTCACCTGTCAGTGCCGACGGGCGGCAGTTGGCGCCGACGGCGCCGTCGGTGCTGCGTGCCGCGCCATCGGCGGTCGCCTGGCCCTGTCGCCGTCCCTGGGGCGATCGGGGCCGGACAGGTCACGCGAACACGGCTGCCTGGCAGCCAGCCAGCGGCTCCGAGACGCGGCACGCACGCAGCGATGCGCCTGAAGTCCGGACAGGTGGACAGGACAGCCGGGCAGAGTAGTCGACCGGCGTGTCCGGCCGACCGTGTCAACGACCGAATGTGCATATATACTTATTAGTACATATAGATATAGTTATGCAAAGATAGCATCTGGATGCAAACAAAGTTGTCTTCTTTTAATTGCACAACTATACAAAGAAAAGCAAACCTCTAGTTGATGTTGAGTACTACATGCAAGCACATCGAGAAATTCCTCGAAAGAGACTAATTTAGTGTGTTTTGTTATAGCTGGTGCTTGTCGGTACCAGTCTGTGTCTGTTTTATGGGAGATGTTTGTTCGTGTGTTTTGGTTCACAATATTCCAATGACTTGGTCAGTGCGGGGAATTTTGACATGACATATTGATCGGGAAACCGCGGCAAGTGCACCTAGTTCACCTGCTACAACGTTTGCTGACAGGATTATTGAGTACTTCAGCCTGTCACCTGGCAGGCCATCATGGGCAGATGCTGTAGATTCTATCACGAGCTTAACTGTGCGTTAGAGCAAAGTTCACTGGCACAGAGCACGAACACTTTTGTATTTGGTCTGAAGAAGCATAAACTCTGCAACAAATATGTTTTTGCGTTATCGCCAAGGAGCCATCTATTTTGACTACTATGAACATGGGCAATATCACTCATGTAATATGCATGGTAGTTGATGTTATTCCTAGCAATGAACATTAAAATTTTCCGGTTGTATGTTTAATTTCAACTTGAACCTTCGTGGCACAGTGGCTATAATTTGAAGTGGAATAAGTTTTCGCCGGTTTAAACCACCAGGTGGCTAAAGTGAGCTTTGACAAGTCGGTTCACAACACAGTTTAAATCAGCTAAAACTACCACGTTGCAAAATCAAACTGGCTACGCTGGCATATATATGATATATATATCATATATATATATATATATATATATATATACATATATATATATATATATATATATATATATATATATATATATATATTATACACATGAAGTGTACAAAAGGACATCCTCATGACTGGAACTTCGTGTCTTTTGGTCGCATACGTTAAACAGCAAAAGACATCAGATTTTGTACTTGTGTCCCATTTTTACCACAGGGCAGCCTATCACGACCAACACCGTCTTCCGGCCACCATCTTTAGGCTGACCTGAGCCATGAACCACCGCAGAAATTGAACGCGACTCGGTGGAGCAGATTAAGTGACGAGAACAGGCGCCACACCTAGACGAGCAGTGGTCGAGCAATGGAAGCGAGCCGGCCAGGAACTGACGCACGACCCGCACCGGCCTAAGCCGACTAAAGTGTGTCGTGTGGGTGTGCCGTATGGTGTAACGGAGTTGGCCAACCGTAGTTGCCACGTCCAGTTTCCCTCACCCATCGCCAAATCGCGGCGCCGCTTGCAACGTCACGAGCGTCTCTGCCCCCGCCGTCATGTGTTAACATTGTACCTGTCGTCACGGGTGTGCGAGACCGTGCAGAGCGTCGAGGTGGGCGGCCGCGCCATCGCGCGCCGCCTGGTGGGCCGTCCCGCCGGAGGGGGAGCCGGTCCCAACACCTCCCACAGGACGGCCGAGTCGAGCGCCTCGGGAAAAAAAAAACACTTGGCAACACTTCACCACAGACGTCTGCTCCTCATTCGCACACAGCGCCGACGCTCTCGATGGGCCGATACGGGGAGGCGGCGGGCGGCGGCGGCGGGCGGCGGCAACAGTGATCTCGGCCATGGCCGGCCCGGCCGACCGTCGGCGACGGTTATCCGACGTCCATCGGATGTCGCGCTAAACGCTGTCTGCCGAGCCGTACGAGCCGTGTGATACGCCGCGCGCTATCTGTCATCTCACGTAATTCCACAAAGTGGCCGCACCGAGCCGGCCGGACGTGAGTAACACCGTCTGCCCGGCCGCCTCACCAGGCTCTGGACCTGTCGCCTCTGAACCTTCCGCCTCTCAACCTGCCTCTGGACCTGAGGCTCCCATCCTGCCGCCTCCCATCCTGCTGCCTCTGGACCTGCCGCCTCTCAACCTGCCGCCTCTGAACCTTCCGCCTCTCAACCTGCCGCCTCTAGACCCACCGCCTCCCATCCTGCCGCCTCTGGACCTGCCGGCTCTGGACCTGCCGCCTCTCAACCTGCCGCCTCACCAGGCTCTGAACCTGCCGCCTCACCAGGCTCTGAACCTGCCGCCTCTGAACCTGCCGCCTCTGGACCTGCCGCCTCTGGACCCACCGCCTCTGGACCCACCGCCTCTGGACCTGCCGCCTCTGAACCTGCCGCCTCTGAACCTGCCGCCTGTCAACCTGCCGCCTCTGGACCTGCCGCCTCTGGACCTGCCGCCTCTGGACCTGCCGCCTCTCATCCTGCCGCCTCTGGGCCTGCCGCCTCTCAACCTGCCGCTTTTGGACCTGCCGCCTCTGGACCTGCCGCCTCACCAGGCTCTGAACCTGCCGCCTCTCAACCTGCCGCCTCTGGACCTGCCGCCTTTGGACCTGCCATCTCTCAACCTGCCGACCGCTGACCGGCTCATAAGTCTCTGAACCTGCCGACGGTCGGCCCGCTCGCAAGTCCTGCTGACCTGCTGACCCGCTGACCGGCTCATGGACGATAAGCTCAGAAGTCAGCGCCGCTCCTAGGCCTGCCGACGGGCGTGGACGTTCGGTGGTGTCACCGTCGTACTGGGAGCCCGCCGACCCCGAAACAGGGGTGTCGCCGCCGCTCTTTAGTGGGGGAGTGAGAGCCACCTAAGCCCGACGACGGGCGTCCCTTTGATATCCACACCTGGCCGCGAGATGCCGCTGATTACATCGTAACGACGTTGATCAGCAGCTATCCATCCAAGCATCGCTGTGACAGGAAAACATCTAGCGGGCGGGATTTTAACACATAGTAGTGGGCCGGTCCAGTGGGAACTGGTGTTGGCACGCCATGGCACCGAAGCGGATCCCGAGGCGGACAAACAATGCGTCGCCGTGTCTATCTCGCCGGTCGCCGGACGCTGGCCGCGGAGGTAGAAAGCGCGGGTGTGCGGTGGTGTGATTTGAAGATTGCAGGTGTCAGAACTGATATGGCGCTCCCTGCGTCTCGGTGACTGGCACCGTGACACCCCCCCCCATGACCTGTGTCGAGCATCGTGGCCAGAGGTAGGTAGGAGCACCTGTTCCGTTCAGGAGGGACAAACGGCTCTCCATGGGGGACCTCTTCAAACTAGGGAATCGCTTCTTCTTTTGTGTTTGTTTCTGGAGACTCTTTGGCAACCTCCTGCTAATACACTTGATCTGAGGACTTCAACGGCGTGAATTGGTCTCTGGTTGGTGTTGATTGGCCTCCCTGTCTGGACCTTTGACAATAACATGGGGCCTTGTCCGGCGTTGGAGGCCCTTCATAAGCTCCTGGGGACCATGTTGAGAATTATGGGTCTCCTGAACTGGTACCACCGAGCAACATGCTGACGCCTACTGTCGGGTGTTGGGGTCTTTTATTGAGCTTTAGGAGCACCCGTTAATACTAATTGGACTCCTGACAAGAGGCCTTCTGTGCATTTTTGGGCATATTCGTAAGCTTCCTGAACTTGGGGCCTCCTGTGAATACCAATCCTTCTCTTGGTCTGAGAAATCGGGAAGTTCCTTTTGCGCTTCGGGCTCCTGAAATTTCAGGTAGAGGGTGAGGCAGTAAAAGATATATGTTTACTCCCCTGCTTCCCGGCGGCAGCGACTGCACCCCTTCCCTCGGTGGCGTCGCCCCTGGCCATAGTGCTCCCTGGTCCAGGTTGGGCCCAACATGGTTCTCCACGTGACTCAGTATCGTATCAGACAGGCAACAGTCGGTCGTGCTGAATTTGACTCAGTGCCGTATTTGAGGGTGGCAGCGAGCTCTGCCGGGTTGGTCTCAGTGCATTGTTATAAGGTAGTAGTGAGCTCTGCTGCGTTGGTCCCAGCGTCATGTTGGAAGAGAGCTAGTGGATGCGCATGTCTGTATATAATAGTTTTAGTTCTGCCCTGCCACATTTCCTTCATGCAGCTCCACTTACATCAGACACTGTCGTCATCTCGAGCCAGAGTGGAGATTAAATGCACAATAAACTGCTTCCTTTTACCAACATTGTTTTGACTTTCGTCCACTTACGTGTGACACGGCTCTAACCCAGTGGCAAATGATGCCACCCGCCGCGGTCCGGCTTATCATGCGCCCCTCAGCCGCTTGGTGCCGCTCCGACCTACAGCGCACCGGCGGCCGCCGGCCGTGGACGGACGTGGCGCACCCACGCATGTCGACAAAAACGGCGCGCCGCGGCGCCTCGTCGGCACTGCGGCGCGCTCGCCGCGCTAACGGGCGCTTTTTGCGCGCCGGGATGGCCGCAGCCCCTCCCGGCCGTGCGGCGCGGCGGCGAAAGACGGCGCGCGGGAGACTAACGGGCGGTCGGGGAGAGGGGGGGGGGAGAGAGGGTACAAACAAACCGTCCACGACGTTTTCGGGCCGCACCCCTGCGTGGTGCGCGCGAATTGAGAGAGCCTAAGGATGTCCAAATAATGCAGGGTAAGCATTAGTACTAGTGAGTGTATTAGTGAGCTGGAAGATGCCAGCAAGCACATATCACCGACCATCTAACTCCAGACAATCCATCCCAGTCCTAGGGATGATTGAAAACATGAAGTGTCCCTGACAGAGCCAAAATAGGTAACGCAGGTTAATGCGTGATTATTTAAGTTTCAAATCAGCTGATGTAGTTGATCAGCTTGCAATATCTGTCAACATTATCACGGAGGGAGTATCGGTACTGAATGATGACCGCTTAGACGGTATCTGAGCAGGCATAATTTGAATTTGCTTGAAGACTTCATCAAGATGTGAAATGTGTTCCCAGAATGGTGGGGTTATGCAGGTTTGGCTGGGTTTTGCTCAGTTAGATACAATTATGTTCAAGTAGAGTAATGCAAAGCAACTTTAGAGGCTGCGATATTTGATCGTATATTATCGGAAAGAAATAGAAAAGAAGTAAGGATTATTTGACCTATCCATCTGTCACCTATGTGGATCGTAAACTTTCGGGTCGAAAGGATTCAAATTTGTGTTTTTGAAAATGATGAGAGGGAAATTCCCCAATCACTGACACTACTGCAAACATCACTGAACCAATCTTTTGATGCCACATATATTAGTTTGCATAACCAGATGACATCTTGCATGGCATCCCGAAATTTACATCAATATATCACATGAGACAGGCCCGGGCTGTGGTCGGGGTTCATCCATGGCAGGCCTGACCGGTCCTGGTGCTGCCCGGGCTGTGGTCGGAAGCTCGTCCATGGCAGGCCTGACCGGTCCTGGTGCGGGCCGGGCCCATGGGTACGGTGGGTACGGTGAGGCTGTGGTCGGGGGTTCGTCCATGGCAGGCCTGACCGGTCCTGGTGCGGGCCGGGCCCATGGGTGCAGGTGAGGCTGTGGTCGGGGGTTCGTCCATGGCAGGCCTGACCGGTCCTGGTGCTGCCCGGGCTGTGGTCGGAGGCTCGTCCATGGCGGGCCTGACCAGTCCTGGTGCGGGCCGGGCCCATGGGTGCAGGTGAGGCTGTGGTCGGAGGCTCGTCCATGGCAGGCCTGACTGGTCCTGGTGCGGGCCGGGCCCATGGGTACAGGTGGGTACGGGTGAGGCTGTGGTCGGGGGTTCATCCTTGGCAGGCCTGACTGGTCCTGGTGCGGGCCGGGCCCATGGGTGCAGGTGAGGCTGTGGTCGGAGGCTCGTCCATGGCAGGCCTGACTGGTCCTGGTGCGGGCCGGGCCCATGGGTGCAGGTGAGGCTGTGGTCGGGGGCTCGTCCATGGCAGGCCTGACCGGTCCTGGTGCTGGCCGGGCCCATGGGTACGGGTGAGGCTGTGGTCGGAGGCTCGTCCTTGGCAGGCCTGACCGGTCCTGGTGCTGCCCGGGCTGTGGTCGGAGGCTCGTCCATGGCAGGCCTGACCGGTCCTGGTGCGGGCCGGGCCCATGGGTACGGGTGAGGCTGTGGTCGGAGGCTCGTCCATGGCAGGCCTGACTGGTCCTGGGACCGGCTGTGGTCGGAGGTTCATCCTTGGCAGGCCTGACTGGTCCTGGTGCTACCCGGGCTGTGGTCGGGGTTCATCCATGGCAGGCCTGACCGGTCCTGGTGCTGCCCGGGCTGTGGTCGGAGGCTCGTCCATGGCAGGCCTGACTGGTCCTGGTGCTGCCCAAGCCCATGGGCACGGTGGGTACGGGTGAGAGCCAGGCCGGGATGGGCAGAGTGAGCCCGTGTTGAACTCTGCACCCGGCGCTCGACCGCCGGCAGCCAGCCACAGCGACCTTCCCACGACCCTGGCCGGCGCCGTCCAATACCAGAGGCGGACGAAAGCCACCCGCACCCACCTGCGAACGTCGCTAACATACAGCTCCATTATTAGTAATTATAAGAAGGGGACGGTGACAAATCGAGAGCGAAAGGGGCATCACTGTGATTCTAGCGAATGCAGGGATCTAGGGAATGCAGGGAGCAAGGGCCGGAGAACAAGGGAGCAAGCGTGTTTGTGGCCTCCGACTTTATCGAGGCTCGGAACCGTCTTTACGGCTCATCCGGCCGGCATGAATCCCAGCTATTTCTAGACACGCACGCGGAAGCTAAGCCTTTAAGGAGTAAGACATTAGGTGTGTTTGCCTCTAGCGAGTATTCTTCATCGTAAAATCGATCATCCCTCACGGGCGGCAGGTACTGCATTGGGCCACTTTCCCCATCAGCGTGCATAAAAAGCAATTATCACTGTCGTTAGTATACCTCATGAGTTTGGGGTTGGGACTCCAATCCCTACTACTTCCCAAAGTTATACTCTACAAAAATCTGGCTACATCTGTCGTCAGCCGTCGATATGGAACCCCCCTCCCCCCCCCCCCCACACACACACACCTACCGTATTGGGAAGTGTCCGACCGGAACGTCGGGGCCACAGAGCGGAAGGTTCCCACGGTCGCCCCGGCGGCGGAGTCCAGACACAGGCGGCGGCCTGCCGAGTCATTACTGGCCGGCCGGTACAACAATGGCTCGCTGAAAACCAGCCGCCGGCGCCTGATGGAGAAACGGGCCGGAGTGTAGGCTGGAGTGGAGGGGGCTGTGCAGGATGGAGTTCAGCGTCGCATGTATGACAGGATGAAGGTGGAGTACAGGGTGGCGTGTGGGAGCGCAAAATTGAAATGCAGGATGAAGTGCACGTTTTCTGATTAGAGCAGCAATAAACAGCGTCAGACCACGGTGTCATGACGCTTGCCTCCACCAACCTCTCACGCGATCGTCCCCATCATGCTCAGGCTCTCAGGCTGTCAGGCGGTGAAGTGTCACCACCCTCTCCAGCCTCTCAGGCTGCAAGACGGTGAGGATCACCACCATCTTCGGCCTTCAGGGGGTCAGGCGTTGAAGGTTCACCACCCTCTCCAGTCTCTGAGGCGGTCAGGCGGTGAGGGTCACCACCATCTCCAGCTTCTCAGCTGGTGATCACCAATCACCATCCTCTCCAGCTGTTCAGGCGATGGTTTTTCCGCTGATTTTCCAAAGAAGCGAACCAAGACCGTCTGTTTCCAGCAACGCGTCCCGCATTTCCATGCCCTGGGTGCGCCACTGCGCTGACCTGCATGACATACACCTCGGGGTGCATCAGGCCTGACGAAGCTAAGCAACTCTGACAAAATGTGTCAGGGTCACCATTTGACAAGCGGTGAGCGAACTACATCACTAATCACGATGTATACTACCTGGAATTAAAACACGTCTGAAGCTGACGAATGTCACCCGTCATGTGCAGTCTAATGTCAATAAAATAAAATAAAATAATGCTAACCACTGATGAATTCATCGATGGTGAATGCGACTCCTCAATCGCATCAATTGGTGTGGGTCATGTCATCCTATCTAGATCTGATACGTAATGTGACCAAACGTTATCATCATAGTTCCTTTTAACTCCGTGCTTTTCACCGGTTCGGAGGAGTCACCTTTTTCTCTCCTTGGTTGGTTATTTGGTATCTGTATCGCATCGACAAGACGTGAGCATTCAGCGCAACCTTTTCTCTAATGTAAAATACCGCATGGTCATTCTCCCGTAAAGCAGAGCATGCAGGGCACATCGCACCTCGCCATTGTTCCGTCATTTTCAATGTAATCATGTCCGTGTCCCTATTGAGCGCACCAAATCCCCGGCGCAGAGATCCGCCGATCGAGAGCCCTCCTCTGAGATACATGCTGCCGTAGCGGGGCTGCCGGCCGTCAGCTGGCTTTCGTCGGTAAGAGCGTGTGGGTGTTCTCCGCCGGTCTGTCTGGCGGCCGGTCGGTGGGGCCCAGGTCGTGTCGCAGTGTGTGGGTGTTCTCCGCCGGTCTGTCTGGCGGTCGGTCGGTGGGGGCCAGGTCGTGTCGCAGTGTGTGGGTGTTCTCCGCCGGGTCTGTCTGGCGGCCGGTCGGCGGGGCCTAGGTAGTGTTCCAGTGTGTGGGTGTTCTCCGCCGGTCTGTCTGGCGGCCGGTCGGCGGGGCCCAGGTCGTGTCCCAGTGTGTGGGTGTTCTCCGCCGGTCGGTGGGGCCCAGGTCGTGTCCCAGTGTGTGGGTGTTCTCCGCCGGTCTGTCTGGCGGCCGGTCGGCGGGGCCCAGGTCGTGTCCCAGTGTGTGGGTGTTCTCCGCCGGTCTGTCTGGCGGCCGGTCGGTGGGGCCCAGGTCGTGTCCCAGTGTGCGGGTGTTCTCCGCCGGTCTGTCTGGCGGCCGGTCGGTCGGCGGGGCCCAGGTCGTGTCCCAGTGTGTGGGTGTTCTCCGCCGGTCTGTCTGGCGGCCGGTCGGTGGGGCCCAGGTCGTGTCGCAGTGTGTGGGTGTTCTCCGCCGGTCTGTCTGGCGGCCGGTCGGCGGGGCCCAGGTCGTGTTCCAGTGTGTGGGTGTTCTCCGCCGGTCTGTCTGGCGGCCGGTCGGCGGGGCCCAGGTCGTGTCCCAGTGTGTGGATGTTCTCCGCCGGTCGGCGGGGCCCAGGTAGTGTTCCAGTGTGTGGGTGTTCTCCGCCGGTCTGTCTGGCGGTCGGTCGGCGGGGCCCAGGTCGTGTCGCAGTGTGTGGGTGTTCTCCGCCGGTCTGTCGGCGGCCGGTCGGCGGGGCCCAGGTCGTGTCGCAGTGTGTGGGTGTTCTCCGCCGGTCTGTCTGGCGGCCGGTCGGCGGGGCCCAGGTCGTGTCCCAGTGTGTGGGTGTTCTCCGCCGGTCGGCGGGGCCCAGGTCGTGTTGCAGTGTGTGGGTGTTCTCCGCCGGTCTGTCTGGCGGCCGGTCGGCGGGGCCCAGGTCGTGTCGCAGTGTGTGGTGTTCTCCGCCGGTCTGTCTGGCGGCCGGTCGGCGGGGCCCAGGTCGTGTCCCAGTGCGTGGATGTTTTCCGCCGGTCGGCGGGGCCCAGGTAGTGTTCCAGTGTTGGTGTTCTCCGCCGGTCGGGGGCCCAGGTGGTCCAGTGTGGTGTTCTCCGCCGGTCGGCGGGGCCCAGGTGTGTCCCAGTTGTGGGTGTTCCGGTCGGCGGGGCCCAGGTTGTTGGGTGTTCTCCGCCGGTCGGCGGGGCCCAGGTAGTGTTCCAGTGTGTGGGTGTTCTCCGCCGGTCGGCGGGGCCCAGGTAGTGTTCCAGTGTGTGGGTGTTCTCCGCCGGTCTGTCTGGCGGTCGGTCGGCGGGGCCCAGGTCGTGTCCCAGTGTGTGGGTGTTCTCCGCCGGTCGGCGGGGCCGTCTGTGGGTGTTCGCCGGTCGGCGGGGCCCAGGTCGTGTCCCAGTGTGTGGGTGTTCTCCGCCGGTCGGCGGGGCCCAGGTAGTGTTCCAGTGTGTGGGTGTTCTCCGCCGGTCGGTGGGGCCCAGGTCGTGTCGCAGTGTGTGGGTGTTCTCCGCCGGTCTGTCTGGCGGCCGGTCGGCGGGGCCCAGGTCGTGTCGCAGTGTGTGGGTGTTCTCCGCCGGTCTGTCTGGCGGCCGGTCGGCGGGGCCCAGGTCGTGTCGCAGTGTGTGGGTGTTCTCCGCCGGTCTGTCTGGCGGCCGGTCGGCGGGGCCCAGGTCGTGTCGCAGTGTGTAGGTGTTCTCCGCCGGTCTGTCTGGCGGCTGGCCCGCGAGAATCAGGTCGTGTCGCGAGGCTCGTCATGCCCCGGCGATCAAGCGGCGGCTGAGCCTCATCCTTTGAATGGAGCCCAGTGAAATTTAAATGAGATGAGATCGGGGCCGGCCAGGCACAGCTGGTAATTAAGCGCCCCAAGCAACGCTGCAGTCCTGGCTGACATACACATTAACGTGACCGTTCGCAAAACAAAGAATGAGAAAGTGAGAGAAATAGATGAGGAGTCGAAGTGGAAGGGAGACACGCTGGGCACGAGGAACGACACAGGCAAATTGGCGGAACAGAAACATTGCGTGAGAAGAAATATACGGCGTTCAATATACCAGGAGGTCCTGAGCTTACATCAAAAGTAACGTTAAGGATTATACTGCATTACTCAGTGAGTAATACAGTATAATCATTAACGTCACTTTTGATGTAAGCTCAGCACCTCCTGGTATATTGAAGGTCGTATATTTCTTCTCACGCAATGTCTAAAACCCAGGAGCATCTAAGAGCCATTCTTCGTTATATGGAACAAAAACAGACAGACAGATTGGTATGTGGACAGACCGATGCACCGACAAGACCTTCTCAGAAGATGTCAACCAGAAACTGGAGAGCACGTGTATGGGTTAGCACAATGAACAGCATTTGTTATCATGCTCCTTTTCGTTTTCCTTGTCTTTTCATTGTTTTTTCTTTTCTTTTTTTCCAAATAGAGCGGCAATATCAGGTCATTGTTTTTTTCAATCAAAGTATTTATGTTTGGCATTTCCTCCGCACTGGATTCTCTGGAAGACAGATGAAAATGTCGGTTTCTTACTTAGAGTATCCGTTCAATACCTTGAATAGTACAACACAAAACATGGGCTGCCACTGGTACTGAGTGACACATGCAATCAAATGTGCCCTTGAGCGCCGAATATGTTCCTTGCGCCGGGTGTGCTCCGCGGCCTTGCATAAGTGGCCATCGCTGGGCGTTTCTGAAGAGGAGCTTGGACACATGGGCATGTGAATAATTGATCAGACTAATATGACAATAAATTCCGATGCCATGAACAACGTGATAGAAATCACTGGAACAAATCATACAGGCTGAAAGAGGGCGTTAAGACATCTGACACATCCTGGGCGGAACCTCCAGTCGATAAACAGACTGTCGTACACTTGCGCATTGTATCCAGTCCAATTAGCAATTCATGCACACATAAAGCATCCAGGACCTTCCGTTCGGCACCCATCTGCATAGCAAACGCGACAGGCATGCAGTTGCCATTACCGTAAATAACGCGGACGGAGGCATCACCCAGTGGCCTCCGGTGGCAGCCTGTGGTGGCAGCCACTGGCGGCATCCTCCACAGGTGGCCTCTGCTGGCGGTTCGGACCGGGGTGTGCTCCACGTCGCATTATTCAGTCGACCACGCCGCACACGGAAGAATTAATGACGCCAATGAATGTCTCAGAGCAGCAGATTTATTTTGATTCTAAGTCTGTGTCTACTGCGTGCGAGTTTGGCGGCACCCTGAGCGCGCGGCCGTGACACGGTCAGGGCCGGGCGCGGTTCGGTCGGCCGACGTACGCGGCGCCGATGTGACGAAGGCTGGTGTGAGAAGGGCTGGGCGGGGGCAGGTGTGACGAGGGCGGGTGTGACGAGGGCTGGGCGGGGGCAGGTGTGACGAGGGCTGGACAGGGGCAGGTGTGACGAGGTCTGGACAGGGACTGGTGTGACGAGGCCCGGACACGGCCGGCCGGCGGCAGTAAGCGCCAGGTGTGACGAGGTCTGGCCAGACTGGGCGGCGGCGACGGCGTCGTCGAGTCGTGTGATGTGTGAAACTCGGTCGGACAGGTTCAGCGGGCCGTCACGGTCGGCATCTCAGTCTGGTGGGAGGCGGCCCTGGTGAGATCTGCCGATTCCGCGCTTGTCTGCAGCTGCAGATCTCATCTGGAAAACGTTCTTGGGGCGTGGCAGGCGCGGCAGCCGGCCGGGCGCGGTAAGCAAGCCAGTCAGTCAGGCGTGGTAGGCACGACAGTCAACCAGGCGCGGTAGGCACGGCAACTGGCCAGGCGCGGTAGACGTGGTAGGCACGGCAGTCAACCAGGCGCAGTAGGCACAGCAGTCAATCAGGCGCGGCAGGCGCGGCAGCCGGCCAGGCGCGGTAGGCACGGCAGCCGGCCAGGTGCGGAAGACATGGTAGGCACGGCAGTCGGCCAGGAAGATTAAACCGAGTGATGAGACTAATGTCGGTACTATAGGAGCACTCAAGTTGTTCGTGTTGTTTGTGATAACACAACCCGACCTTGGGTCACCAATGGGACATCGATTCCGGCACAGCAAAAGAATGCTGCCAAATTAGATACATTCGAAAGAATGAATTCGATGTATTCTGAGCATGCGTGGTTCTTAACAACTTTTTGGTCTACACTTGTATCCCGAACTCTAAAATGGGCGTCTCCGCTTTATCGCAGTGGATCCGCAGCTTCTTCGCTTAAAAAGGAATATCCTGCATGAAATTGCTTTCAAATCAAGCTTTGGAAAGCTTCAATGCCAAAACAAGTGGTTTATCGTGTTCACATACCCTTGAAAACATTAATTTCAATCCAGCGTTCTTTGTTTAAAAAACGGCTCGTTACAGACGCGCAAGGATTAGCCCATGCTGTTTCAGTTTGCTGTTGTGGGATTGTATGCAAGTTGCTAGACATCGCACGTGCACCATATACGTAGAAATGCTGATGCACGCTGGATGGCTTGCCATGGGATTGCACCACCATGGTAGCGGTCGGCGTCAGCACGATGCCACTGGTTATTGTGCGGTCAACAAAGTAGCAAATATAGTAAATAGTCGCCGTCATATGGCCGCCCGTCAGGAATGTTCCCATATTGCATGCTCACGTTCCATAAGCGTGCTATACACGCTGTCTTTGGCTTGACCTCTGCAGCCGTTACGCTCCACTACGCGCCATATCGGCCATTCTTACATGTCCGGTAGCGGACAGGCGGCAGGATTTATGAATACACTCAAATATTACACGGCTGTGTTATTGCTATCATATCCACCATACAAAGACATGTACGAGCGCATTAGCGTGCAGGTTTTATGCGCCCTGAAAACATGCAACATTCCTACTACTATCAAGGCAATTTTGTAACTGCCTTCGGCAGCATTGAGACCTTAAGGAGCCTTGTCTGCTTGTTACACGTACCAATTTGGTGTTCACAGCACATATGCAGCCACGGATCCATGTATTTTTCCGTCGTGAATTTTACAACAAATTTGCACACCGACCTCAGGCACGGAATCCAATAATGCAGTCGTGCCGTTACCGTTTGGATCGATGCACTCAGCTTCGGTAGACAACATCGGCCTGTTAAACGGTACCTTTCGCCACAGTCAATGCCAGCTCAGCTCATTTACGACAGTGGCCGCTGACCGATATCGACCTGCCTGGGAGGGCCGTGTGAACCCACAGACACACCACCGTGTTGTACCTTGGCGTAGTGGCTATGAGCGTAGCAGGCCTTGGGGAAATATAGGCAATTGCCCCGCCTACTGTAAATTATTGCGTTAATCACGTGGCATTATAAATGTATGTTTCTCTATTTGCGATGGCTATTGCCATACAAAATTTATTTGTAATGCGCGCCTCATCTAGTGTAATTGAATCGTACATCACTTCGTTGACACCACATTAGTCATCCGTCATTGATTTCATTTTTGTTGGTCATTCCCTACTGGCGATTGTTCCGGTTAAAATTGTCTTCTATCGGTTCATATACGTTCAGGACAAGAACGAGAGTTACGTTAGCAATCCAGAAAATGGGAGCAGAATTTAGTGGTCAATAGCCTTGACTGAAGGCTCATCGCACACCAGACCGGTCCATGTGTCTCCGGCGCAGACGAAAGAGGAGATGGCGAGACGGTGTGCCCGCTGGCGGCGGAGACGCCGCAGCTCCGGGGGATCGTCGGCGTCGACGTGTTCCGAGCGGAACGTGACTCCCACGGCTGCCGACCGTGCCCAGAGGGCACAGCCCAACGCCGCTTTTCATGTTCATCAGTTGACCTCATTTGAACCCCAGCGGACTACTTGAGACATATTTCCCAAAGACGGTGCAATTTCCTGATGTTGAGACCGTCTACCAGTGTTTTTTTTTTGCCGTTACTATGATACTAATTCTGAAGATAGGGTATGCACCTCAGCTGTTCAGGACAACTATAATGACGTCATTTGACCTCGCTGAACCTAAACCACTTTCTCGCTTCCGCTCCTCGGAACACAATTTTACTATCCAGGCAAATATCCTCCAAATGTCACCCAGGTCAGCACAACAGACCTCGAGGTGGATTTCGAGAAAGATCTCGAGATTGGCCTGAGATAGGTCTCGAGATTGGCATCGATATAGCCCCAAATATAAGCCCCGAGATAGGCCCCGAGATAAACCTTGAGATAGGCCTCGAGATAGGTATCGACATAGGCCTCGACATATGCCAAAATATAGGCATCGAGATAAGCATCGATATAGGAGTCGAGATAGGCCCCGAAATAGGGATCGATATAGACATCGAGATCGAGCAAGGCGCATTGTCTCCACTTCACTCGCCCACGAGGGTACGTGGGTTGTTCATGACCCTCGACGTTGCTGCAGTGTGTGTTGCAATCAGCTCACATCCGCTGCACGCATGAAAATAGCGACGCTGGCAACTCGCCTTCAACCGGTTAAGCAACCTTCACTAATGTGTCCTGGAGATATCGCCGATGCCCAGCCAATTGAGAAAGCGAGCACTTTGAGAAAATGCGTCCCCAACTGAGAAGTTAGCAGCGTTGACTTACTTCCCCAAAAAAATAGCAGGGTTGAATCCCTATTCCATTCGAACGTGTTCACAATCGGAGCAACTCCACTCTGTGTTGTTCCTTCAGTTCTGGCGACAATGAGGCAAGCCCTATCTATCATCACCACGTATCACTGATAAATTATGCCCATGATTCATCATCTTCCCAAACGTATGCTTCACACTCTAACTTAATTACCGGAGCACCACAGAGGCCTGGCAAAATCAATCTCAGTCCATCCCCTCCGCCAGATGCGGCCGAAACGTCCCTTCATGGGCCGGAACAGAATGGATCGCGCCCGTGGCGTCCCCGACCAGCCGGCTGCCGTGGGCTCCGATTTAATCCGGCCGCCGCTGGGGTGGGGAGGGGCGGGGGGCGCGGGGATGACGGCTTAGTTCCACGTGACGGCGAGTTGACGGCTGACGTGGCTGTCAGTCAGGCCTCCGGGCGCCGCCGTATCTGGTCACGTGTCGTCTGTGTCGTGGCCGGCGTGGCCCACACAGGGCGTGGGTCCGTCTGGTGCTGACGGGGCGCCGGGCCGGACAACGTCCACCGCGGCCGAGGCGCGCAAATATACATCTGGTGCCGAACCAGCATAAAGATCTCAACGTGGTATGTCTAGAATAACACTAGATGTGACGTAGTTTGCGCTGGTTCTGCTGCTTCCATTGCCGGCGAATTGCAGTAGCTGAATCGAACTGAAGGATGTATGTGTATTCTCGTTGGCGATTGTAAACGTTTTAACACCATTCCGGCGAGCGGTCATTTTAGCTAAAATCGAATGCGACGGCAGATTTCGCCCAGTTCTCTAACACCCACCGTCAGATCTCTTCGCAAAATAATGCAAGCGAACTGCAGTGATAACATCAGACCATGCACATAGACACAATGCACAAATCATAGCAATGCCGGGCTCAGAAATAAAAACAAAAAGAACTTTCACGACTTCTTTTTGCTCTAGAATATCGCTGTGTTTTACTTCGATTCCCACGCATTAGTAGTTAAGTTCGCATGTATTAGTAATTATTTTCTTTCTTGGGTCCATTCTATAATTTCAGTTTACACAATATGACTTGGGTGATAAATAGGCCTGACACTTTGCTGATCATGCCGGCCACGTTTCGCTTCTTTGGTCAGATCGCCTCTCGTTATACGTCAAACCAAATTCTGCATTATAAGCAATCAATTTCGGACCATTTTTAGCCGGGAGGATTGGAATCATACACCTAAATTGGGGGAATTTTGGGAAATCTCCATCATAATTCCATCTAACATGAATATAGATATTTCCTCGTGTACTTCTTTCTCCTTCCAAACGAATGAAAAGAAGCGGGAATATATGGAAGGGAAAATACATACACGTACATGTTATCTTCCATCGATGTTTCGCACTCCAATTGCCAATGTCCGCTGCTCATTTCGACGAGTTTATAACTAATGAAAAGTTTAATGACGTGCCTGGACATAAAATGTGTATGAAATATTGTGTGAAGTGTTAGTGCCTTTCAAGTTTCGCTGCATTTATGTGCATTCCAGTGTATATAAAATGTAGCATTCGGGGCCGTTATTAACTATCATTTTAGACTATGATGTCGGTTCATCATACGCACCTCTACATATATGACGAGTCGGATGTCGGTCGGACCATCGGTCCACTACGACCGACCAACACATTTGCCGGACAAGTCGACATCAAATTGGACAACAGTAGCAAAATTTGTGGAATATTCCCTAAATTCCAAATAATCGTTCAAACCGTCATGCGTTGTTCGACAATTTTAACGGTATCCATTCTAATCCTTCTTGGAACTTCATTTCAATGCCCACCTTCATTTTCACGACATAACCATCAATATTATCCATGGGATTTTGATTCCCTGGTTACGCCTTTGATTTCTGGAACATTACATAATCATGCACAAGGTTTCCTAAAATGACATTGGGATCCGTCTATCATGTATTGCCTTGACTTATAACATAAGATGGGATATATGAACATGCTATTTAATTATACCAGCTAAAGTGAGTCTGACATAACATTCATCCTTAGGTTCCTTCCTGGAGCCGCCCAGGTGGTGCAATAACATATTTTTAATGAAGAGTAGTTAAAGCCAACAGTTTGCAAAGCATCTCGGATTTTAGAGGCTAAGTGCGTACTTCCCATAAGTTTCACGGATTTTGAAATTTGGTTTTTAGCCGTAAGATTATCATTGGGTGGGAGGATCCAAATCGGTCAAGCAGCAAGATTGTGCCAAACATAAATGTGGGTAGAAGTGTTTTTTTAAATGAAATCATGCTTGTACATGCATGGTGGCTTACCATTGGCGTTGAAACTCGTCCTCACCTATTATCCCAAGACGCGATTGTTTACGTTACTATGCATTCATGCCATGTGAAATAGATAGTCCATACTCATTTGGATTCTCTGGTGGCTCCTATGGCCTGTTTTTGCGCCGACACCATGAATCACCAGAGGCATCAGGTGTTTCACGGTGCCCAAAGGCACCGTGAAATTATCGTCGCTCTCTTCAGATCTTGTAATTTCACGGTTTATTATAGAACCATTTTGCTATACCACTTTGGAAGTCCTGAGGTCTAACCATGACTGCTGTTCTTTTCCCGATAACACGGATGAGAGAACCTCCCCTAGCCCAAGCCTTCTTTTTGACCATCTAGGAAGCCTGCAGTCGTTGCATGAAGTGTTGGATACGTGGATCATCATTGAAAAGAACAGGAATGCGCAACGCGGTGCTCCAGCGCATAAAAATAGCTGCCGTGAGCTAGCCTCTCGTCGCACAGTAGTAGTTTGATTATCATATGATGACCAGAAGATAATGGACTCTCACATCACGCAAAGCCGCTGCTGTGCACCACCGGGCATTGTTTGGAATTAAATAAACAAAAGAGGCAGCGCCGTGGTGTATCGGACTGCACAAATGACAGAGCTGGCGACAAAGGGCAGAGTTCGGAGCGCTCGCCTTATAAACGGATAGGCGATATTCGGCTGCAAACATTTATAGAGATTGAATATTGGGTTTGTTGGCGCTGCATGAGAATGATTATATTACCCCACAACTGTTCATCCAATCATTTTTATGGTAGCGCCGTTGTGAGGAATAAGGGAACGTATATCCCTGTGTCAGTCATGGACCGTAGCTTGGGAGCTTGGAGTGTGTCGACGCATGGAATCTGCCATCAAGAGTGAAGGTGTTGGACGAACAGTGCGTAGGGATGATGCTCAATTTGATTGCTTTCAACAACTGGCCTAAGTTTGCTGTTCTCGCTATTCCCGCGGATACCTGATGCTTCAAGCAGTGCACCACATGCCGTTTTCCCGTCCCCACCTCGCGCCCTCGTTCGTAACCTGCTACAATTCAGCTGTGACGGCACGGTCTGTGACAGATGCTATCATTCCATAAATGGCGCGCCTCCAGACATCGTGCATTTAAAGCTTCGGAGTTTAGGCACGGAGAAGTCATCTATATTTGGAAGGATCGCTTCACGTCCCCCTACAACCGTCATATGCACACACATCGAAGGGCCGTAAAGAATGCCACGCAACTTTGGCCTTAAATCGGCGGCAGTATGCAGAACTATTTTCCGGCGATCCACCCGAGGGGGATGTCAGAGCAGGCGGAAGATGGTCCAACTGCCGACGACGGAGCAACAAACCTCTTAATGGACGCTTCAAATCGGATTAAGTGTGCTCGGTCATCTCCGCTTCCGGCGCAGCGCGCAGCCTGGGCCCTGCTCGTCGTGAATAGTAGAGTTCAGCGAAGAGTGAAAAGATACTTTAGCTATCGTTTGACGTGTTGTGTTGTCAGTCCTTTGGGTTCTGGCTGGTTGCCTATGGCGGCTCTCTACCATATTCACCGCCGTGCTATTATGCGACACCCATGAGCCTTGCTCGAGTGCAGTGAGAGCTGGGGTTATTTCTTCGGCGCCTTCCAATACGGTGGCCACTCGACAATGATCAATGGCCAGATGATTGGCTTCCAACTCGAGCATGCTCAGCTGACTGGCCACCATCAGGACACCAACGGTTTTGTTACCTGGCCGTTCCGCGCGTGACACCAGCGTAAGTCCGTGCTTAAGCTGTGCTACGGCCCAGACCCGGCTCAGACTGTCAATAATAGCCACTGCACGTGAAGGGCATTATTGTGAAATAAATAAATAAATCAGTACGGCACCCTAACACGGTGGCACTACTGTGTATGTATGTGTGTATGTGTGTGTGGGTGTGAGTGTGTGTATGTGTATGTGTATGTGTATGTGTATATATATATATGTGTGTGTGTGTGTGTGTGTGTGTGTGTGTGTGTGTGTGTGTGTGTGTGTGTGTGTGTGTGTGTGTGTGTGTGTGTGTGTGTGTGTGTGTGTGTGTGTGTGTGTGTGTATGTGCGTACTCTGAGACCTGTTATCAGACACGCCGCAAGTGTCCACACCGTCACATGTCAAACGCCGCCGCGCCACATGTCACATGGGATCAAATACGGCGCCAGCACGCGTTAATGCTCAAGAGCGGCAGCACGGGCGTGTTTCCCGTCCCTCGCGTGCGGCGCAGTGCAGCGGGCAGGCGAGGGATTCGCGCGCGACAACCGGCGCTGTTTGCACGCCAGTGTGTTTGGTCCGCGGCGGGTCGTGTTTGAGTTGTGCCGGCGCGGCTGACGGCGCTGCGGCGTGTTTCAATAAGTTGGAGCGGCTGTCCAGATAGCGTCGACAGCGACGCCGCCGGTGACACTGCTGACGGCAATATCGCCCGTCCCGCGGCCACGGCGCTGGCGAGGTCAAAGGTCGCCGGTCGGCAGTCGGCAGTCGGGGTCAGGCGGCTGGGAGCTATGGATGTGATGTGTCGGAAGAGGTCATTCAAGGAGTGACGAGGGGTCACATGTTGGCCGATTGATGTTAGGAGGCTTGGGGCGCCGCGCGTGCATACCAATGCATCGATGACTGCGTTGCTGGTCGTGTTTTGTGTGGCAAGAGTCCGGATGGATGATGACGGATTCACGGTGATTCAAGCTGAGGGGAAATGAAGGAATGTGTTCGGGGGTTTCATTATTACAGTTGGTGTATTGACAGCGGGACAGTCAAGTTTAATCATTTTGCGGCTTGAAGGTCTTGGGGGCACTATATATGATTGGGGAGTGTTTCCAGGTCATGATTCCCCCTCTCAAGAATCAAAATCAATGAAGATAGTGTGTCTCACCTGGGTGACCAGATGAACAGATGGATCATGGTGGGCAGTCAGATGGAGAGAGGGATGAGGTGCCGGAAGGAAGTAGCTATGATGAAGAAGGGGCGACTAAGGTTCAGCTGTCAGTTGAATGAAATGACGATACGATAAGTGATGATTACTGCGTAGCAGACATATAATTAAACGGCCGCACTGGGGGATATTCGGGAGCAATATTTCCACTGTTCCAGCCGCTTCCCAATGGCGCTAATTAAACACCAGGCATGCACGTCAGCATACTTCCTGCCGTATGCATGGAGGGCGAATAGTCTAGGGACTGCGTATTATAACCTCTATAGCTCATAACCTCCACAAATTTAACATACCCAAAGGGATCGTAACCTTCACAGCTCATAACCTCCACAATTTCCGAGGGTTCATGACCTCCACAGCTCACAACTTCCACAACTTCGAAAGGGTCATGACTTCCACAGCTCACAACCTTCACAGATTCAAGAGCTCCATAATTGCCAAGAACTTCGTGTAGCTATCGCTAGGTAGCAGCATGGTCTGGATATTATCCGAACGAGAAACCAATGTCATGAGATTGAACGCTGAAGTATAGATAAGAGTATTACTGATCAGATATTGCGTGAAAAGAAATATCCGACCTTCAATATACCAGGAGGTGCTGAGTTTATATCAAAAGTAGCGTTAGGGATTATATTATATTACTGAACGTTTCGGCCAGGGGCCATCATCAGGAGTAGCCATCATCACTCCTAATGATTGCCCCTGGCCGAAAAGTTGAGTTATATAGTATAATCCCTAACGGTACTTTTGATGTAAACTTAGCACCTCCTGGTATATTGAAGATCGGATATTTCTTTTCACGCCATGTCTAAAACCCAAGAGACTTAAGAGCCATTCTTCGTTGTATTAAATGCTGATCAGATGGCAGGATGACGCTGTTGAGCACGTGCTCTTTGCGTGCAGAATAGCCAGTTTTCGAGAGCTCGGCAGTTCGCCCATGGACGGGCATGCAAATAATGTGACGAACAAAGGCTGATCATGTATAGCATTTAGACAATCTGCGCCTGCAATACGGTGGCTGATCATGCCCTGGTGAGCCCTATGATCACATGCACAACCTCGATGATGGGACAACACTGGCAATGGGAAATTTAAGTTGCGTTAGCGTACTCCACATACGTACATCGCGACGTCGTGGTCAGAACGCTCCAAACTGAGATTCCGGGGTGGCCGCTGCATGACCACTGCAGTCGATGTACATATAAAGAATAAGATTCCCCCTCCTACACATTCACACCATAGATGCATTTACCATTGCTCTATATTTGCTGGCACCGGATCAGGATAAATGCAATGTTAGTATATCAATGAGCCGTTCTGTCTGCTTCTCACGATCAGCTGGCTTCACAAAGTGGTCCTGGGCTTACCCGAAATATTATAATCCGCTTGGATTGACACTGCAGTAGCAGCATGTAAATCAGCGTAAGTTGCACGTAGTTGAAGATACGTAGAATGTATGGCAGGTGGCAACACTTCTTTAACAGGTAACTTCAGCCTAGTCAGGGTCGTCCATTTCAATTACTTATCTTTTCCCTTCGCTTAAAAAAACAAGACTTCCGCAATGTCGACCAGCGTTGGTAAAACTTGCCGAAAAACACTCCACGGCTGATTCAGTCTCTTTCGCGTGAATTGGCAAGGTAAAATTTGTCAGCGGACAGCTTTTTACCAGCATGTCGCCGTGGCTGAGATCGCTTAATCACACCGCACTTTCCTGTAACCGCTTTTCCGCCAGTGCCGTTCGAAAAGTCAACAACCGCCATTCAAGTTGGAGTTATGACGTCATTGCAGCGCTCAAGGCATCTTGTTCGCACACACAAACACTGCAGAGGAGTCAGTACAGCAACTATTCAAGTTGGAGTTATGACGCCAATACAACGTTCAAGGCATCTTGTTCGCACACACAAACACTGCAGAGGAGAGTCAGTAAAGTCCACTGAGCCAGACACGCGGCAATGTGTACAGCGAGAGGCAGCAGCCTGACGTTTTACCCGCCAATGTCGTGACTGACAGTCATCACCATGGGTCCTCAGTGTAGGGCCCGGAGGCTTCGGGTCCTCCGTAGCGCTTATCAGTGCGCCGTTACCCTCAGCGTGTGAGAACTAACACATGAGGACCGCAAGGATACGTCCCGAGGGCCGTGACATGAGACCTGAACGTATTGGGTGCTTGACAACGGACACCAGCATTAGCGGATCCAGGAGGAAAGTGGGGTATGTGTTCCAGCTCCCATGGAGATGGGAACCTGGAAAAAGACACTTCTTCCGAACGCTGGAATGCGCGTCATTTCCCACTACTTACATTTTTGCAATCGAGGTACCTCTCTCAGCAGAAAAGGCGCCACTAGGCACACAAGGCGCTCCCTGGATACAAAAGGCGCTCTTTGGGTACAAAAGATGTCCCCTGGGTTTGCAAAACGCCCCTGGGTAAAGAAAGCGCCCTCTGGGTACAAAAGGCGCCCCCTAGTTAAACCTTTTGTGTCCTCTGGATACAAAAGGCGCCCCTGCAGAACGGTCGAGTGCACCCACTCCAGTGTCTTGAATTTGTAATCAAAATCGGTGGCCGCCCCTCCAAGAAAATGGCGCTCCTCAGTAGAAATAGCTCTCAGAAACGTGCAGATTTCCAACAAAATGTCAGTATCCGCCCCTGAATGGCGCTGTATGCTTGGACAAGGCATTGTAATTCAGGTGCACATGAAGTGGAGGATTCATTATCGTCATATTCACGAACAGAGTATCTTCTTGGAGAGTTGGCTGGAGCTCCTGAGCACTGGCTGGCCTTCGCGGGCTCTCTGGGATGCCGCTTTCCCAGCTGTTCCCTGAACATTTCCTTGAAACCTTCCTGTTCCAGCGCGTACGTTTGTGTGTAGTATGTGTTGTGTGCACGTTTGTGTGCAGTATGTGTTGTGTGTACGTTTGTGTGTAGTATGTGTTATATGTACGTTTGTGTGTAGTATGTGGTTGTTTGTGTGTTGTGTGGGCAGCCATGCCGTGTACCATGTGGGCAGATGTCTACCGTATGTGATCTCGTACGTTTGTGTGTGGTTACCCAGACATGTCGGGTACCGTGTCGACAGATTCCTACCGTATGTGATCTCGGCGTACTCGGGGTGTGCACCCTTTCTGAAAGGCAACTCATCGTATTATTGGTCTAATTGACAAATGTCGTTATTAGACTGCGTCGGTTATAAATATGCATGATGATGCCGCTGCTTGCTGTAGTAGTCATGTTTAAAACTATCTGTAGATTTTCCAATGGGTTCCGAGTATTTCACAGGTTAAGTAATACCGTTGAGGAAGACAAGCTGGGTTTAAGATTTACCATAGTTGATCAGTTAGGGGCATTTTGCCAACGTTTGCTTACCTTAATTGTGCTCATCCCAGTGTCCAACATGAGCATTTTACGGATTGTAAAAACATGACAAAACGAGTACTAAAAGTCAAATCAACCATCCGCGACAATGACACCTAATATGTTTAGATCAGAAAGAACCTTTTCCTATAATTTTACCAGCTTCGTATTTCGTATACGTTCTGAGCTGATCTTTGCCATCGGAACACCTTATTGCTAGCAATGTGTTCTGAAAGGTCTTTAGGATTTCCAGAAATCGTCTGCTGTCCACACACACAGACACACACACAAACAAACAATATATATATATATATATATATATATATATATATATATATATATTATATATATATATATATATATATATATATATATATATATATATATATATAGACATCAAATACGGAGGACAAATTTGGTTAATTATTATTCACCTATTGCTTACATTTTGATAAGAGCTACGTGTAATCAATGTATAACTAAACAAGTAACATCTGGACTACGTGGCTTCAAGCTCATCTAACTATTTAAATATAACACACCAAGCGTTCCTCCAGTTTTGTTGTTTGAAGCATTCCGCGTATCGTCGCGTATCTGCGTCCACTGAGTGTGTATCTCCGGCTGGGTCACCCTCATCCCTTCTCAACTGCGTGTAAGAACTGACACACCGCCACCTATCCGAGCTTCGAATCACCCCGACCATGGCTGGGGTTTCCCGGTCGGCCGGGGGAGACTGGACCCCCTAAGTTTGTATAATGCTAATGTTAATTATTATTTTCCTGATTCAACCGGAAATGTCTTGCAAATAAGGACTTGGATCCCTGGCCTCGTGAGAGATCTTCAGCTCTGATCCTTGTTATGGCCAATATAGCCGTGACAGTTTGTACTGAGCCGATCGTGGTGGATATTGCTCAGGTTATAGCGTTACGATATCCAATCGAAGAGAACGGACAAGAAGGAGGACAACACAGCGAGCTTGACTAGAGCCAAGCTCAAATGTCGCGCCCGGCACACTGGACTCCGGAGGCATGGCCGCCAGCCCACAGTGGATGCGGTCTGCGACAACACGCGGCAACATTTCACGCCGCTTGCCTGGCGAAGGAGTCCGCCGCACGTGCACGTAGTTAGACATGTGAACGACGCCTGGCGACTTACCCTTCTGTTCAGCCCGGGTGGTCTGCCTGGCGTTGCGGCGCCTCCAGCCGGGCTTCTGTCCGGTCTGCGTCACGTTCGACCGTCGCCAACTCCGACCACCAGCGCGGCGCACAACCCCGTCACTCTCGGCGGCCTGAGCCGACACCGACACCGATACGCGCGCCCCACGCACCCCGCTCCGTCGACGACCGGACCCGACTGCCGGCGCCGGCCGGCGGCGTCCCGGTCGGCAGTCGTCCTGCCATCTGCCGGCCGACCGGCGAACCTTCCCGACGGGGTCCCGCCGAAACTCGCCAGTCGGGAGCGGCGCGCGGGAGGTCCGTAAGCAGAAGCCACCCACCCATGCAAGGCGACGGAGAATTGAGCGGACAATAACGCGTTGGGTGCAGGTGCGAGACGCAGCAGCGGCTGCAGTTTCCGACAGCACAGTGGGACCGTGGCGACGCGAACACATGCAGTCTGGCCGCAACAATGCCGCCGTCAGCCGGGCTGACGAGTTCCATTTGTTTTGCTCGGTCCTGTCAGTCAGCGTCGGGTCTGCTATCCGGGTCGCTTTGCATAATTCTCGTCTGTGATGTGTCCCGCGAGGGGCCACCGGCGTGCAAAAGAGAGGAACACCAAGCGATGGGTGGTAATCAGGTGAGTGGAGGAGCAAAGTGCCGAGAAAAATAAGGGTGGGAGCGTTCAACGTAATGACCCGATTGAAGTTAATCGTGTATCTTGGCCTCCCCCAGTCACGTACGAGTTGGCAGTTCCTACGATACTGTAGAATGGTGAGTGGCTGGCCACCCAAGTACGACTACCACTGTATGCTCGCGGCTATCGACTCAAACAGCGGCTGAAGTTGTGTTTCAGGGTATCGACTGAAATAGCGTCCCATCAACTACGGCGTCATGGAAGTCGCTCACTGAGAACACTCCGACAACCAAAGCGGTGTCAAAGTCGGCTGCGGGGCGGACCCCAATAACTGCAGCGATACAGTGGTCGCTTGTGGGAAAGATCCCAATAACAACAGCGAAGTCGGAGTCGCCTGCGGGGATGGCCCAATGACTACAACGGTACAGGGGTCGCTGGCAGGGCAGACCCAGCAACTACAGCTGTATCGGAGTCGCCTGCGGGGATGGCCCAATGACTACAGCGGTAAAGGGGTCGCTCGCGGGACAGACCCCAATCACTAAATGTTGTACAGACACTGCAGTTTACCGATATGGCTGCCGAACTACCACCATCACGGTGACAGGCAAGTCAAACACAACATCAACAGCATACTGCCCGCGCATGCGAAACCATCTGCCTTTTCTGTTCACAACTGCTTGTCTTTTGTAGCACCATGAGGCAATTGTACTGTAAATTATATAGATTATATATACACACACATGCGTATGTATATATATATATATATATATATATATATATATATATATATATATATATATATATATATATTTATTTATATATGGCGATATAGACATGACTTATATTTTACAATATCTCAAAGTTGCCACTTGCCCGGAAGCTTGCAATCAATCCATCAGACACATTCCATTTCCCTTACCATGACCTGGATCAGTATGTTTACCAGCCGTTCGCGTGTGTTGGTCGCTGCGCCAATATACACCGTGCGCCGTCCGGTCGACCCGTCGCCACGTCAACAGCCCAGTCAGGGAGAGTACATGTACAGTGTCACTGTGCAGTGTACAGTTTACGAGCAGTCCACAGCAGCTGCGCTTCCCGCCCACGAGTCGCCGGGTCCCGCGCTCCTCAGCTGCGTGTCTCCGAGTCCAGAGGAGTCCGAGGGTGACGTCAGGGGGGCCTCAGCAGCGCTGAGTTGCTTTCCCGGCCCGTCACCAGCAGCAGGCCGTCTTCACGCCGGCAGCCGTACTATCAGCGGCCGTCTCCTCAGCAGCGCTGAGCTGCCGGCCCGGCCCGTCACCAGCAGCAGGCCGTCTTCACGCCGGCAGCCGTACTATCAGCGGCCGTCTCCTCAGCAGCGCTGAGTTGCTTGCCCGGCCCGTCACCAGCAGCAGGCCGTCTTCACGCCGGCAGCCGTACTATCAGCGGCCGTCTCCTCAGCAGCGCTGAGCTGCCGGCCCGGCCCGTCACCAGCAGCAGGCCGTCTTCACGCCGGCAGCCGTGTCCATCAGCGGCCGGCGCCGGCGTATCGATCTGGACAGGTCGTCACCGGAACTCACGCCCGACCGCTCGCCACCTCCCCTCCCCCGCCCGGAAAATGGACCCACCCCGGGCGGCCGGCGGTCGGCCGACGCGACGGAGCGGCACCGCCCAGCATCGCTCCGCCACTGCACACCTCTTCGTTGCCGTCGGCGGCCGGCGGCCCACCTCCAGCCCATCGATCGGGGCGGGTGATCCCGAACGGGTTTATTGGGCGCGATTATTAATTGCCAGCCGAGCCGCGTCGCAGCAGCTGCGCCAGCTAATCAGAGATCAGCGGCGGCCGGGCGGCGGGCGGCGGGCGGCGGGCGGCGGGCGGCGGGCGGCGGGCGGCGGGCGGCGGGCGGCGGGCGGCGGGCGGCGGGCGGCGGGCGGCGGGCGGCGGGCGGCGGGCGGCGGGCGGCGGGCGGCGGGCGGCGGGCGGCGGGCGGCGGGCGGCGGGCGGCGGGCGGGCGGCGGGCGGCGGGCGGCGGGCGGCGGGCGGCGGGCGGCGGGCGGCGGGCGGCGGGCGGCGGGCGGCGGGCGGCGGGCGGCGGGCGGCGGGCGGCGGGCGGCGGGCGGCGGGCGGCGGGCGGCGGGCGGCGGGCGGCGGGCGGCGGGCGGCGGGCGGCGGGCGGCGGGCGGCGGGCGGCGGGCGGGCGGCGGGCGGCGGGCGGCGGGCGGCGGGCGGCGGGCGGCGGGCGGCGGGCGGCGGGCGGGCGGCGGGCGGCGGGCGGCGGGCGGCGGGCGGCGGGCGGCGGGCGGCGGGCGGCGGGCGGCGGGCGGCGGGCGGCGGGCGGCGGGCGGCGGGCGGCGGGCGGCGGGCGGCGGGCGGCGGGCGGCGGGCGGCGGGCGGCGGGCGGCGGGCGGCGGGCGGCGGGCGGCGGGCGGCGGGCGGCGGGCGGCGGGCGGCGGGCGGCGGGCGGCGGGCGGCGGGCGGCGGGCGGCGGGCGGCGGGCGGCGGGCGGCGGGCGGCGGGCGGCGGGCGGCGGGCGGCGGGCGGCGGGCGGCGGGCGGCGGGCGGCGGGCGGCGGGCGGCGGGCGGCGGGCGGCGGGCGGCGGGCGGCGGGCGGCGGGCGGCGGGCGGCGGGCGGCGGGCGGCGGGCGGCGGGCGGC
This sequence comes from Imbricaverruca yamaguchii, assembly GCA_034440575.1. Taxonomy (NCBI): domain Eukaryota; kingdom Metazoa; phylum Arthropoda; class Thecostraca; family Neoverrucidae; genus Imbricaverruca; species Imbricaverruca yamaguchii. Next base: position 1,239,135 of record JAOTOL010001638.1, on the reverse strand, counting down.
GGGCGGCGGGCGGCGGGCGGCGGGCGGCGGGCGGCGGGCGGCGGGCGGCGGGCGGCGGGCGGCGGGCGGCGGGCGGCGGCGGGGCGGCGGGCGGCGGGGGCGGCGGGCGGCGGGCGGCGGGCGGCGGGCGGCGGGCGGCGGGCGGCGGGCGGCGGGCGGCGGGCGGCGCCGGCTGACACCCACCGGCCGCGGCACGGCACAAAGCGCCGACGCCGCGCCGCGATGGATGGCCGGCTTCCGTAGCGCCTGGCGATGGATGGCCGCCGGCAGATGGCTGCTGCCGGTGGTGGATTGAGTGGTGAGCTGAGGTGGCGTGCAGCGGTGAGAGGCTCGGCCGAGCTGGCCGCTACCGGGGGTGTCATGCGACGGTCCCGCCCACAGGACGGCGGTGGCTCCTGAGCCACGATGCCGCCGGCGAGTTAGGGTTCCAAAGTCCGCTGGGTCCGAGAGATGATATGTGTGTTGTATGTGGATGTGTGGGTGTGGGTGTGTGTGTAAGTGTATGTGTGTGTGTGTGTGTGTGTGAGTGTATGTTTTCCTATTCAGTGTAAGTGGCGGAAAATGCAAATGCGGCCACAGGATCTCCCGACATCCAAACTTATTGTTTTTCCAACGCTCACTTCGCTGGAAAAACAGATTTCCACACAATTTGCTATTATTTATGATGATTATTCCAAATCCTCCTAAAAATGCTGGTGCCACCGTGCATTGTAATACATGTGTTCAAATGTGTGCTTTCCACACATTGCCACATAATATGGAACTCAAGTACTTCCTTTTAACCCTGAAGCTCAAACAACGCAATTGAGCACGTCGAGGACATGCAAAAAAAAACATTCAATGAAATGAATGCTTTGCATACCGGCGAAATACGAAATACTTCATCGCCGCGGATTTACATGTCTCGACATAGCTTGTGATATTCTACAGCAGGCCGTTTCTAATCACATTCTACGGATTAACCTTAATTAGCCCGCGTTGGAATGCGATTGAACACCATACCGCTCCTGTGAGCCTGCTTAATTAACCTGGGACGTTTTCCACATCTGCCCTCGGCATTGGAAATCGTGTCGGTCTACACTCATGCCAGTAGTGCTCCATACGAATGGGGTGGTGATTGATCTAGAGGAAGTCTGCTTGCGGAATGTAACCACATATGTCTTCATGTTCAGTTCAGTGTTCAGCAATGACCGCACGTGTGGGTTATTCTCCCACACCCCACCCAGCAGTGTACTGACCGCACGTGTGGGTTATTCTCCCACACCCCACCCAGCAGTGTACTGACCACACGTGTGGGTTATTCTCCCACACCCCACCCAGCAGTGTACTGACCACACGTGTGGGGTGCACTCCAGCACCCTATCCGACCATGCTTGACAGGTAGTGCTTGGAAGCTATCGACACGTGTTATACTTATTGGCGGTTTGCGTAACGAAGTGGTTCTTCGTGTACACCGTCACAACCACTTATCAACGTAGCTTAAGTCTGGGTGCAATTTTCACGGATAGTTTCCCGTATTTTTGCAACAGGCGTTCAGTCCAATGTGCTAATTCGGCTGACAATTCTGGCGGACTCCTCACAAACGCAGGTGTTTCAAATTCAAGCTCCGGGTCTGGCTGTGTCCAACTTGGGTCATAAGACGGCGCTCCGGGTCTCGCTGTGTCCAACTTGGGTCATAAGACGGCGCTCCGGGTCTCGCTGCATCCAACTTGGGTCATAAGACGGCGCTCCGGGTCTCGCTGTGTCCAACTTGGGTCATAAGACGGCGCTCCGGGTCTCGCTGTATCCAACTTGGGTCATAAGACGGCGCTCCGGGTCTCGCTATGTCCAACTTGGGTCATAAGACGGCGCTCCGGGTCTCGCTGTATCCAACTTGGGTCATAAGGCGGCGCTCCGGGTATCGCTGTGTCAAACTTGGGTCATAAGACGGCGCTCCGGGTCTCGCTGTGTCCAACTTGGGTCATAAGACGGCGCTCCGGATCTCGCTGTATCCAACTTGGGTCATAAGACGGCGCTCCGGGTCTCGCTGTATCCAACTTGGGTCATAAGACGGCGCTCCGGGTCTCGCTGTGTCCAACTTGGGTCATAAGACGGCGCTCCGGGTCTCGCTGTGTCCAACTTGGGTCATAAGACGGCGCTCCGGGTCTCGCTGTGTCCAACTTGGGTCATAAGACGGCGCTCCGGGTCTCGCTGTGTCCAACTTGGGTCATAAGACGGCGCTCCGGGTCTCGCTGTGTCCAACTTGGGTCATAAGACGGCGCTCCGGGTCTCGCTGTATCCAACTTGGGTCATAAGACGGCGCTCCGGGTCTCGATGTGTCCAACTTGGGTCATAAGACGGCGCTCCGGGTCTCGCTGTGTCCAACTTGGGTCATAAGGCGGCGCTCCGGGTCTCGCTGTATCCAACTTGGGTCATAAGACGGCGCTCCGGGTCTCGCTGTATCCAACTTGGGTCATAAGGCGGCGCTCCGGGTCTCGCTGTATCCAACTTGGGTCATAAGACGGCGCTCCGGGTCTCGCTGTGTCAAACTTGGGTCATAAGACGGCGCTCCGGGTCTCGCTGTATCCAACTTGGGTCATAAGACGGCGCTCCGGGTCTCGCTGTATCCAACTTGGGTCATAAGACGGCGCTCCGGGTCTCGCTATGTCCAACTTGGGTCATAAGACGGCGCTCCGGGTCTCGCTGTGTCCAACTTGGGTCATAAGACGGCGCTCCGGGTCTGGCTGTGTCCAACTTGGACCATAAGACGGCCTACACTGACTGTTCTAAGACTGCGGCTGGTGTTCTGCTTTTGTCAGCGGTTCTGTCACAGTCTCTTTTACGCTGCCGGCTCAAGCTTCAGTTTTTATCCAGATTAGTGGCGATTAACAGAGCCGTAACTTTTATACATGTTTCAGATACAGTTTTACACCTTATTCTAGCTTATAGCCTTAGTGGTCTTTCAGCACAACGTATCTCTTGATCCATATCACCCCATTGTGCAAGAAATAGTTTCGCGCGTGACTTCACCACTTGTAAAGGAAAAAACTGCTGTTCTGTGGTGGATATTCCATGTTGGTATGCTGGGGAACGAGACTGCTAATACTGAGGAAAGGCGAACAGCGCGGAAGCCATGTACGAACACGTTGTTTGCATATTCCTCCTCGAGGTATATATGCTGGTATTAATGATTATGTCTATGGCGAATAGCAGTCATTTTGGAATGCACTTGGTGGCAGCAAATTGAAAGCAATCAAACGCTGCATTGAGCAGTGTTCCTCGTACTCGCATGTGGCCAGACGAGAGATGATACTATGTCACCTGCACGTGAGACCAGGCATAAAGACATAAAGACATAAAGACATAAAAGATCAGTGCAACTCTGAGCCACAAGGGCCCTTCTTGGTTGCACTCTGTACACTGAACCAGTTGCCCACCAAATCTGCCAATCAGCCCTCCCTGTAATACTGAAAAGCAAGCCCTCTATTCTTATAATGATTGTCTATGCTGTTTTTAAAGATGTTCAATGTTCTGCTACTGACGATGTTTTCTGGCAGCTGGTTCCAGTGTTCCACTACCCTGTTGGTGAAGAAAGTTTGCCTTAACCTTGTTCTGCTGTGGTTAATTTTAATTTTGAATTTATGACCTCTAATTGCATCATTTCTGTTAAATTCAAACATTTCCCCAAGGTATCCCCTCTCCAGACCATTGACAAATTTAAAGACCTCGATGAGATCTCCTCTCAGCCTTCTATATCTAAGTGAAAACATATTCAATTTCTTCAATCTTTCCTCATATGCCAGGTTGCTTATGCCATTAACCATTTTTGTAGCCCTCTTTTGTACTCTCTCTAAAAGCCAACAATCTTTTTCATAGCTAGGAGACCAAGCTTGGATGCAGTATTCCAAATGTGGCCTGACGTATGCACAGTAAAGCTTCCTGATCACTTCCTCACTTCTGTATGATACATTCCTATTTATTGCCCCGAGCATTCTCAGTGCCTTCTTCCTGGCTTCCTTGGTCTGTTCTGATGCCCCCAATTTTGTGTTTAGAATAACACCTAAATCCTTCTCCTGTTGAGTCACTGATAGCACTTGGCCACCCATCAAGTATGGAGCCTTCATATGCTGCTTACCTACATGCATGATTTTGCACTTATCAAAGTTAAATTTCATTTGCCATTCTTCGGACCACTTCACAAGTTCGTCTAAGTCTTTTTGCAGCGAGATATGCTCATCCTGACCTGTTATTGCCCTAAAGACCTTCAAATCATTTGCAAATTTCAAAACTTTACTGCTTAGGCCACTTTCAATGTTATTTACAAATATAATGAACAGTAATGGCCCTAGTACTGACCCCTGGGGGACTCCACTAAGAACATTTTGCCATGATGACTTTGTACCATTTAGCATCACTCTTTGCTGTCTATCTGAAAGCCACAACTCTATCCATTTTAAGATGCTACCTGCAATACCATGGGACTGAAGCTGTATCATTAACCGTTTATGGGGTACCTTGTCAAAGGCCTTACTAAAGTCAAGATATGCTACATCAACCTGATTTCCCTGATCAAATTGTTCTGTGGCGAAGTTCAAAAAGTCCAAGAGGTTTGTGAGACACGATCGTCCTTTTCTAAATCCATGTTGAGTATCTTGAATCAATCTGCTACCTTCCAGATAACTAACTATTCTATCCTTGATAATTGATTCGAGTACCTTGCAGACTAGGGATGTGAGACTTATTGGCCTATAGTTTTCAACTTTCCCTCTTTCTCCTTTCTTGAAAATAGGAACTACATTTGCCCTTTTCCAATCGGTTGGAATTTCATTATGTGAAACTGATCTACAAAATATTATACTAAGTGGAAATGCCAGTTCCTTTTCAGTTTCCCGCAACACCGTAGCATAAATGTCATCAGGTCCTGCTGCCTTATTTGGCTTTATTTTCCTGATATGATTGTAAACAACATCACTACCAATGAAATCAACATCATTTGTCAGATCCCATGTATCTGAACTATGGTGTACGGTCGGCAGATTGGTCATATCTTCCAATGTAAACACTGATTTGAACTGCTTGCTCAGCTCCTCAACCATCTCACTATCCTCACCCAATGTAGTCCCGTTTACTTCCAGTGGACCAATTGTGTTAGAAACTTTACTCAGCTTGTAGAAACTAAAGAACTTTTTACTGTCCCCATTACAGTTTCTAGCTAAATCCAGTTCCTTTGCTCGCTTTGCTGCTCTGGTTTTTTGCTTCACAGTGTCTCTAGCTTTTCGATACGCCTTTAGATTAATGACATTTGAGGCTTCTTTAAAAACTCTAAATGCAGTTTTCTTAGCCCTAATTGCTTTTATCACGTCTGGTGTAAGCCATGCTGGCTTTCCTACCCTTCTTTTGCGTCTTTGCTTTTGGGGGACATGTCTAATCTGAGTTTCCTTTAAGTAAGATTTGAACTTTTCCCACATTTCACAGGCATTTAAATTGGAGAATTCTTCTTCCCATCTGATGGCACTTAAAGCCGCTCTCATGCCGTTAAAGTCTGCTTTGTTGAAATTTGGAACCTTTACCAAATTATCCTTGATAGTTTCCCCTACATGTGCCTTGAATCTAACTATGTTATGGTCACTTTTTCCCAGAGTTTCGCCTACAGTCAAGTCTTGAACCAAGTCACTTAAATCCGAGAATACAAGGTCCAAGAATGAACCATGCCTGGTAGGTTCCGATACAAACTGGTGTAAGAACAGGTCCTCTTCAAGGCATTTCCTGAACATTTTGCATGATGGGGAGCCAACACCAGCATTTTCATAACCTTTTAGATTAAAGTCACCGAGAATAAGGCACTTCCTCTTAAAGTTTCTACTGATTTCCTCACAAATCACCTTGTCAAGCTCCAGTTGCTGAGAATGTGGCAGGGTTCCTGATCGGTAGAAAGCTCCTATCCTAAGAGTATTGCTGTTGCCTTTTCCCACAGTGACATCAAGCCAAATGGACTCCACAGACACATTTTTATCCCCACCTGCTACTTTTTGAGAACTGAATAAGCTATTCACATAGAGCATTACACCACCCCCTTTCATTGCTGGACCCCTATTGCACGAAAACATATTGTATCCCTGGATCTCATAGTCCTGTAAGTTATCTCCAAAATATCCTTCACTGACCCATGCCTCCGTAATGCAAACAAAATCCGGTTTCTCCTCAGCAACATAACACTTGAACTCATCAAATTTGGAACGGATACTCTGAGCATTAAACATCATACACTTAACAAATGCTCCATAACCACCTTTGGCTTTTTCATATTGAGGAGTTCTTTTATCACTAGATGAACTATAACTCTGTCCCCTTGAGTTGCTGCTGTCCCTATTTGCAGACTTTGAGGTTCTATTGCCTTGGCTGACACTATTGGAATATTCCTGAGTTGGCAATGCAATTTCATCCCTCCCCACCCCATTTCCTAGTTTCCCTGAAGGACATGCTCATATACTTTGCCTAACACATGGACCCCCTTCTCAGAAAAATGCAGGCCATCCTTCTGATAGAGGTCCCACGATGCATAAAACCTGCTCCACTCGTCTACAAATGTAAAACCTAGCTCCTGGCAGAGCTTTCCTACCCTGGTGTTAGCTGCCAGTGCCCTAGAGCTCCACTCAGGGGAGGCTCTAGCCCTAGGCAAAATTCCTGTTACAAGCACTCTATTGGTACCCTTCAGGGTGGCCAGAAGGGCCCTGTACTCCCGCAGAAGCTCCTCGCTCCTAGTATGACCTATGTTATTTACCCCTACATGCACTATGACTGTGTTAAACTGGTGATCACTGGTGACCTGTGCCACCGCAGTTACCAGGTCCTTCACCTTGGCACCAGGCCTGGTGATGCACCTCCTGTCCCTCCTACCTTTACAAAATACCCTACCTTTACAAAATACCCGCTGTAGGCGAGAGCAGATGGCACTGTATCGCCTGCGTATGGGACCAGACGAGAGCAGATGACACTGTATCGCCTGCACGTGAGACCAGGCGAGAGCAGATGACACTGTATCGCCTGCACGTGAGACCAGGCGAGAGCAGATGACACTGTATCGCCTGCACGTGAGACCAGGCGAGAGCAGATGACACTGTATCGCCTGCACGTGAGACCAGGCGAGAGCAGATGACACTGTATCGCCTGCACGTGAGACCAGGCGGGAGCAGATGGCACTGTATCGCCTGCACGTGAGACCAGGCGGGAGCAGATGACACTGTATCGCCTGCACGTGAGACCAGGCGAGAGCAGATGACACTGTATCGCCTGCACGTGAGACCAGGCGAGAGCAGATGACACTGTATCGCCTGCACGTGAGACCAGGCGAGAGCAGATGACACTGTATCGCCTGCACGTGAGACCAGGCGAGAGCAGATGACACTGTATCGCCTGCACGTGAGACCAGGCGAGAGCAGATGACACTGTATCGCCTGCACGTGAGACCAGGCGAGAGCAGATGACACTGTATCGCCTGCACGTGAGGCCAGGCGAGAGCAGATGACACTGTATCGCCTGCACGTGAGACCAGGCGAGCGATGACACTGTATCGCCTGCACGTGAGACCAGGCGAGAGCAGATGGCACTGTATCGCCTGCACGTGAGGCCAGGCGAGCAGAGCTGTATGACGAGAGCAGATGACACTGTATCGCCTGCACGTGAGACCAGGCGAGAGCAGATGACACTGTATCGCCTGCACGTGAGACCAGGCGGGACAGATGGCACTGTATCGCCTGCACGTGAGACCAGGCGAGAGCAGATGGCACTGTATCGCCTGCACGTGAGACCAGGCGGGAGCAGATGACACTGTATCGCCTGCACGTGAGACCAGGCGAGAGCAGATGGCACTGTATCGCCTGCACGTGAGACCAGGCGGGAGCAGATGGCACTGTATCGCCTGCACGTGAGACCAGGCGAGAGCAGATGGCACTGTATCGCCTGCACGTGAGACCAGGCGGGAGCAGATGACACTGTATCGCCTGCACGTGAGACCAGGCGGGAGCAGATGGCACTGTATCGCCTGCACGTGAGACCAGGCGAGAGCAGATGGCACTGTATCGCCTGCACGTGAGACCAGGCGGGAGCAGATGGCACTGTGTCGCCTGCGTATGGGTCATGCGTGCAACCCTCACGGTTACTTTATTTGTGGGGGTGACGCACTCTTGCATTCTAGGTGCAATACCGGGCTCTTCATGCGTCATATTTTATATCGTGCCTCAGCTTTCCAATAAATGGCGCCGTTACTCTGGACGGTCACAGCCACGCCCACTACATGATGTCTTGCGGGACGAAGTGGTCGCGATTAGCTTTGGTAAACTTCTTCACCTTCTTTCGGACGTGAACTTCGTATGATTGACGCGCAGTCGAGCGAATGCCTGTCATGCTGGGATAGCATGGTTGAGGTTTAAATGGAATCGTTGTGGGCGCTGCATGACCAGTGCGGATGGGGAGTCCAAAAACCTTGAGAACCAACCAGCCTGGCAAACCTGACGAATCGATCATTATTTGGCCTGATCAATGATTTGATGTAGTTGAACTTATTGTGAAAACTGTATGATGTGGAGGTCAACCTGCATAGCGATAGCGAACTACTTCCTATGTTCAACCCGTGCAGGCTTGCATGTGTAAGGAACATCACGTTTCCTCTGAGCATTTCAGCCTCATCGAAGAAGTCGTACCGAAGGAATAGCGGTTGCATCCAAGCTCAGCGTCCACCTTTCGCATTAAAGGTCCTACAACGACGATTCTATTTTTGCATTCCCTTTCACTCGAAAGCATTTCAATCCCTTCTTCTCAAGCAACATGTCATCTCTCATCTCATCTCATCTCCCCTCTCCTCTACTCTCCCTCTCCTCTTTCCTCTCCTCTCTCCTCTCCTCTCCTCTCCTCTCCTCTCCTCTCCTCTCCTCTCCTCTCCTCTCCTCTTCTCTCCTCTCCCTCGCTCTCCCTCGCTCTCTCTCTCGCGCGCGCTCTCTCCCTCCTCTCTCCTCCTCACTTTTTCCACTTCTCAGTTCAGAACGACCGACCAAGAAACATCCGACGAGTTCTGCCGATTGTAACGTGTCCAATCCCGTCTGGTCCCAAAGGGGCGCGATAGCGGGGCCTCAATGGAACTCCAAATTGGTGCAAACAGTGTTAATGGTCGCAGGGAGGCCGGGAGGGAAAGCGAGCGGCCGTACTCTCCGGTCGTGCTGATGTCGCGCGCGGCACCACGATGCCCGCGCCGCCCCCGAAGATACCGGAGCCGGTCTGACCTGTCAGAACCGTCGCTGTCCGCAGCTGTCTGGTCATCAGGTGGGTCAGCGGGAAGCCCACCGGCGCCGCCGCCGCCGAAAACACCGCAGCAAATGTCTGCGGTGAGGAGGAGCGATACATCAAAGGGCCGACGATGGCGGTTGGTGACGTCACCAGTCAGCCGGCGCGTTAGCGCGACACCGCACCAGACACCGGTGCAGCTCCTGGCGGGTCAGAGGTCAGACGGCGGCCGGTGACGTCACCAGAGGGGGCCGGCGCAGCAGCTGACGGGTCAGAGGTGAGACGGGGGCTGGTGACGTCACCAGAGGTGGCCAAGAGCTGGCGGGCAGAGGTAGCGGCGGCTGGTGACGTCACCAGAGGTGGCCGGCGCAGCAGCTGGCGGGTCAGAGGTCAGCCGGCGGCTGGTGACGTCACCAGAGGTGGCCGGCGCAGCAGCTGGCGGGTCAGAGGTCAGCCGGCGGCTGGTGACGTCACCAGAGGTGGCCGGCGCAGCAGCTGGCGGGTCAGAGGTGAGACGGCGGCTGGTGACGTCACCAGAGGTGGCCGGCGCAGCAGCTGGCGGGTCAGAGGTGAGACGGCGGCTGGTGACGTCACCAGAGGTGGCCGGCGCAGCAGCTGGCGGGTCAGAGGTGAGACGGCGGCTGGTGACGTCACCAGAGGTGGCCGGCGCAGCAGCTGGCGGGTCAGAGGTGAGACGGTGGCTGGTGACGTCACCAGAGGTGGCCGGCGCAGCAGCTGGCGGGTCAGAGGTGAGACGGCGGCTGGTGACGTCACCAGAGGTGCCGTAGCCGGCGGCTGGTGACGTCACCAGAGGTGCCGGGCAGCAGCTGGCGGGTCAGAGGTGAGACGGCGCTGGTACGTCACCAGAGGGGCCGGTGCAGCAGCTGGCGGGTCAGAGGTGAGCGGGTTGACGTCAGAGGGACCGCGCAGCAGCTGGCTAGAGTACGGCGGCTGGTACGTCACAGAGGCCAGCACTGCGGGTCAATCGGCGCTGTGCGTCACAAGGGGGCGGTAGGCGGCGCCGCAGCAGCTGGCGAGTCAGAGGTGAGACGGTGGTGCACGTCGTGTCCACGGACTCACCGACCGTCCAGCGTTCTGCTGACATGCGATGAGTTGGAACAAACAGTTCGGCCAATGTCATGACGGCACCGTCTCAGGTAAAAATAGGGCCGAATATGCCGACATAGGAGTATTGTGCGCAGGTGCGGCTCTTCGGCGGGCGATGCTTTGCCGAGTTATTTATTGACTCACACTGGGATACTGAGGGGAATCTCGCTTCGTGCGTATGCTGCAGCTATGCTCCTTCAGTAACTATTCGTAGCAGATGCGTAGGACATCAGGAAAAACAGTACCACTTCAATGTTTGCGACGATTGCTTTCATACAACGTTGAAGTGAATGGATTACAACGGAGTACGTTGAATGGATAGCACTGGCTCGTGAAGGTGGAGATGATGCACCCTTGATGTATTTTGGTCTCGTGCAGAATAAAAACGGCGTTGGTTAGAACAAAACTCACTATCTGCTGACAGGTTGTTGTGGAGTAGCTGCAGAACTTTCGCCGTTTTTGACCATCGCTGCCTGATTCGCTGACTCAGGGCATCACTCAGTTTGTTTGCAACTACACTTTTTTTTTTTTTTTTTATAAATTTTATTTTTTTTTTTTGCTTTTACCTTCCTTTTTTTTTTTTTTTTTTTGTGTTTTTTTTTTTCTTTTTTTTTTTTTTTTTTATGAAGTTTTTTTCTTTCCATAATGTTTTTTTTTTTTTTATATTTTTTTTTTTTTTTTTTTTTTTTTTTTTTTTTGGAGGGTTTTTTGGAGCTTTTTTTTTGAGGGTATAAAACCCATTTAAAATTTTGTAAAAACTTTTCCACCGGGTTTTGCAGTCTAACACTAGCATCAGTTCCTTTCCATGCTCCTCTTTTACGTATTTCTGGAGTACCTCGTTCCGAACAGGGGACTTTCTAAACCAGGGGACAATTTTTCTAATTCCCTGAACGGCTGAGAAAGCGAGCCATGTAGCTCGTGGTGACCGGTGGCGGTATCCTCGTCTGCATCGTTGCCGTCATCATCGTCATCGCAGTCGGACTCGTCTGACGAGCTCATCTGCAAGACGACGTAGGTTACGGAAACTTCGTGATGTTCGCAACAAACAATGACGCCGCAATTAATACTGAATATTGCACTAATTTTTACGCATTTTTACATCATATTTGCATCAGAAAACAGATGAAACAAAAAGACGAATAGCGGTATGTTAATGTCTAGGATTTTCCTACACATAAACCCAGCTCACCTGATCAGGTGCACCACCACGGTCGTCGTCTGCCTGTCCGGGGGTCTCTTCTCCGGCGTCACTCGAGTATAGGGCGTCGATAACGGCGAGGTGCACGCCGTGTGCGAGGCAGAGCTGGTGTTCGCACGGCAGCGCCTTCCCGAATTTCACCATCACGGACGCTCCGTCCGTTGTGACGCAGGTGACGTGCTTGCTGAGCTCGAGGCCAAATTCGGCCAGCTTGCCCTTCAGAAGATCCAGGCACTTCTCTGCTGGCATTGAGCCATGACAACGAGCGACACCGAGACCCCACATCTGGCCGTCGCAGTGGACGGTCACACTCATGTAGCGACGGTTCCTCAGGGAAGTATATTCGTCGATTGTAAGCGAGAACCTTTTGTCCTTAGATACTTCTTCGGACAGCTTCGCCTTCACGTTACACTTCAGGCGAGCGCAATGTCTGAGGACCCGCCGGCGGATCGTATTGTGATGTGTTGGAAGGTTCTTATATCCTTTGGCAGCCATTAATCCGCGTAGGTCTGGCGAGGTACAAAAAACTGTAAATGGAAGCCCATCTCTTGCGCACATTCTGGCAAGAACGGCATCCAGGTCGTCGTCCGTTTTCGATAAGTAATAGCTATCCAAGGTCCTCATTCCTTTTGGAGTGGGCGCCGTATGCCTGGGGCTCTCACCTTGACCCGACTCGACTTGACCTTCAGACATGTCCTTGGATTGGGATGGTCCAGCAACACCCATTCCACCATGCTTACTCTTGAGGTGAACATGAAGTCCTTTCGTGGAACCTCCGGATATTTTCAATACTTTTTTACAGATACGACACTTCGCTGTGTTTCCAGTCTCACCTCTCAGAAAGTGTTCCCACACTACGCTTCCTTTGAATTCCACAAAATCCGGCATCTTTATATCAGCCCTTAAGCTTAGCTTCGTCGGCTTCGTTGAAAATGCTCAGACTAGATAAAATTCGGAGATTGGAGGATACCACCACCATCAACAACAACAACACGGTGCCCTGCCAGCGCCACTCCGCCTCAAAGCACTGGGAGTCAGTCACTGAGGCGCAGGACAGGGCACAGCCCGCGACGGCCGCTGACTCACATCGGGTGTAGCATGTCCTCGAGTAATATGACCTGCCGTGGAGAGGCGGCCCGGGAGCCACGCGGGGTCTCGGAGCCTGACACCGTGTGAAACGCTGTCGAATACGATCGCTGAATTGCAGGACGCAGCTGGCTAATATGAGAAGAACATAGTACAGTTCAGAAATTTGGACACAAAACCACTCAAATTCGTCAAATTTTACGTATCCATCTATCATGTTATCAATCCATAATTGTTTTCCACATTGACGTTTTTAACAATAGTTTTGTATGAAGAAAAAACTCATCGGGATCCCGAAATCCCGAGAGCCTCCAATCCCGGGATTCGGGATTGACGTAATCCCGGGATCCCGGGATTGACGTAATCCCGGGATCCCGGGATCCCGATCCCGGGATTATCATCCCTAGTTAGAACACTACCGCCTGTAGTAGCTGATGACATATTTTTCTGTCCTAATGACATCATGGCATCACACATTTGACATGCCATGTCGGCTGACTAAGCTGTGACGGTGTAAGACGTGACAAGCAAGCCCATTGTTTACTGAAATTTCAAATTACTTCAACTAATCTCACTTACTGCTACCAGCTGGTCAATTATGTGTGTGGTGACGTGATGCAAGGTGACTCGAGGTCGTTATCCGTGCATGATTTCAAATGACCTTTTTCGGCTTAACAACTACTATGTGGCAATCTGTGGCGCTGAAGCTCATTTGAAAGTCCATTTTACTTCTAGATGCTCTAAAACATTGTTTTGGGGCGCGCTTTTGGAAGTTTACGAAATGTATCATTTTTGCCCAATCTGATCCTTGAACCATGGGTTGAAATGCAATAACTTTACGTGGTTGTATCGAGCATTGTAAAATACAATACGTAGCATGTGAAGCCCTCAGGCGTTATTTTTTGCACTGGTGGTGATTAAACATGAAGATCATCGGCTTTCTGCGAGAGATGCTTTTAAATCGACATTGGGAAGTCAGCCATTAAGTTCAAGTGTATCAACCGGGAGTCAACCGGGAGTCAGCCGGTAGTCAACCGGGAGTCAGCCGGGAGTCAACCGGGAGTCAGCCGGGAGTCAACCGAGAGTCAACCGGGAGTCAACCGGGAGTCAACCGGGAGTCAGCCGGGAGTCAGCCGGTAATCAACCGGGAGTCAGCCGGGAGTCAACCGGGAGTCAGCCGGGAGTCAATGGCGAGACATTGTAACATGCGATGCATTTACGATGCATGCGCGAAATGAGCCGCCCCGGTAGCTCAGTTGGTTAGAGCGCTGGCCCGCACTGGTCTCCCCTGTACTGGCAACATAGGGTTCGAGTCGCTTCGCGCGCTCGCATTTAGGCCGGGAGTGTCAGTTGGCAGCTGGCCCGATAAGGCCGGGGACGAGCTACCGGGCGGCCGTTTCGGTGCATTGGCGGCACGTTAAACTTTCGGTCTAAATTCTGTCGTTGAACTGGAGTTCATGGATCGGGTGGTGGGGACAGGGTTCACGCAACAAGCTCTGCTTAGCAATAGAACCCTGGCTCCTCAAGCCACCCCAACAACAACTCGGATTAATTTTGTTTAATTGTTTTTGTTTTATGTCGCTGGCACTCACTGTTTGCAACTGCTAGGGACGTTGCAAAGACCACCCGTTTCAATGCACTGGGGAAGGTGTCAGAATGTCATGCAGAGGATTAAAATGAGGAGGGATGATTAAAACTAAAAAAGAAGCCAAGAAAGAAACCTTAACGCCACGCCTATTTGATGTGGTCTGCGTGAACGAGTTTTAAAACGACCTGCCCTGTCCTGGGACGGCATTGATATTCTGGTTACGAGTTGGAGCTCAAACGTCTCCGAAAGCGTTTACGGTCAATCACTACGGAAGCGATTATGAGAGGCACCTTAAGGACAATAATCCCTTGCCCATCCTGACCTTATCCTCGAAGGAAGTGCCTTTCCTGAAACGCACAATACTATGAGTCACTCGATACGACGGAGCTGTCGCCAGTCGCCACCGATGCCGACCCTATGCATTGTGTCGGAGATACCCGGCATTTTGATGACACCCGGCTACACTTTTCCGCTTTCAACCAATCCGCTCACGTCTGCTCACGTCCGCTCACGTCCGCTCACGTCCAGCCACGTGCGCTCACGTGCGCTCACGTCCAGTCACGTCCGCTCACGTCCGCCGGAGCGGCCGTGCCGTGAAGTTACTGTGCTTCTGGCGGCACAAAGGTGGCGGCGAGCTGTGAAGAATGGCCGGCCAGCAGGCAATCCTGTGACCACGTCACCGAAGTTAATCACCTGCACGGCCGGGCTCTGCCACCGCCAGCACCGAGACCACATTGGTAATGTCACACACCGGCCGTACATTGGTCATGGATTAGTCGCGCAAGAACCGTGTATTGGTCACGAGGGGTGATGGAGGGAGGGGCTCGGATCATCGCCGATATTTACCGCCCTTAACACGGTAAAGACGAAAGGAGCATGCTACAAAAGTACCGTTTGGATTTCTCTTTTTCAGATCAGCTCGAGATATGTTTTTGATGTGCTTTTTTCTCATCTGTTTAAGGTCTCTTATTTATACTTTTGTTAGTTTTTTTAAGGGGTTCATTTTTATTTTCTCACATATCACAGGAAAGTCCAGTGGAGGAAAGCTGTGCTCGTGGAGTGCAGCTTGTTTGTCGTTGAGTGTCTTGATGTTAAAGTTGAGATCGTTTGTGCTGCAGTATGTGATAATTGGTTGCCGTTGTTGGATGTATTTGTGACAGTATATGAGGCTGTGGTGGAATTGTAGTGTTTGCTTGCAAGTAGTGCAGTTCGCCATGTCATAGGTTGTAGTGGTGTTGCTACGGTCGGTAGTGTAGTTCGCCATGTCGTAGGTTGTAGTGGTGTTGCTACGGTCGGTAGTTTGAGGCTAAGTGATGTGGAAAGTATTTGCATTTTGCAGCCTAAGGTAATTTTGAGCCTTGATTTGCTGCTTGCTGCAAGTTGGTGTCTGTGAGAGGAGCGTCGTGCGAGAGCTTCGGTGACGACAGGCCCACGCCTGCTGCAGTTTGTGGTAATGTGGTGCGGAGGTGTGAGTGAAGTGAACAGAACAAGTGAACAGTGCACGAGGAAAAAAGGAAGAAAAAGTGAACCATTGAACAAACCGGCGTAGTTATACGCTACACGTGTCGAAGTGGCTGGACTCAGTGGACTTTTCTGCTGGTTATTACTCTACGATTTTACAGAGCAGTGAATGGACGCCGGAAAATGAGTCAGTAGAAGCGACAGCGTCTTTCTCCAGTAGTGACTTCCCTTCCATCAAGCATCAGCTACTGCCCGTCTTCTTTCCTGCACTGCGGCTGAGAAGGAAATTATCTCACTGACGACTGGTGCCGCTCGGAATTCCTGTGTCTTCAACGACAGTGATCGTCTACCTCCTATCGTCTAGCTTCAGGTCTACCAGGTTTCCATCTTCAGCTCTACCATACATACGGATCTGCTAACCATCGCCTTGGCCAAATACCATCACGTCCCCCCATAATCAACGTGCACGCAGCCGAACAGGGCCGCGACGTCGAGCGCCCGCATCACTGTGACGTCATCAAAGCCTCGACCTTGACGCCCCGCCAGTCGACACCCCTCCCAAGTGAGAAAACCAGACGAGGGGAGCGTCGCCGTCGCCGTGACAACGCCCACCCAAGAACACCGCCGGGGCAGGCGCGGCGCCAGGGTGGCAAATCGCTTTTATCACTTCTACAAACCACTCGTTTATAGCTAGTATTGCAAGCACGGTGTTTGTAGTGCAGAAGTGCCCACGGTGTCTGCATTATGTTGGTGTACGAATGTTGTTGCGCATCTGCTCCCACTACTGACCACAAATCTATCCTTTCTTTGTAAATATCTGTGACCCAGACTGTCCGTAATAGCCACTGCACGTGGAGGGCATGTATTGTTAAATAAATAAATAAATAAATAATGGCAGGCCCACGTCTGCTGCAGTATGCGGTAATGACAGGCCCACGTCTGCTGCAGTCTGCGGTAATGACAGGCCCACGTCTGCTGCAGTCTGCGGTGACGACAGGCCCACGTCTGCTGCAGTCTGCGGTAATGGCAGACTCCACACCCGCTGCAGTCTGGGACGGTGATGGCTGGCCGCGAGATTTGGCGCCGTTTTTGCGCGCCTGTTTGTGTCGGCGGCGAGCACGCGCTGCTCGCAGCAGAGCAGCTCAGCGGCTTGTGGACGCCTCGGCGGAGGTAGGCCGTTTTTGCGCCACGTTTGCAATCGAGTGCGGGACTGCACGTGGCGGCGTGGGCAGCGGCACTGTCGCCGCCGGCACCACACAGACACAGCGGCCAAACGCGAACACAGGTGGCAAATAGTCGGCACCGGGCGGGCACGACCAGTTTATAAAAGGGATAATGAAACAGAGAACAGATGTGCAGAGGCATGCATGTGCGTAAACAATGCGGAGGGACCATCCCTTTATTCTCCTATTCATAGACACGTGGATATGTTTGTTATGTCTCGGCAACGACGAGAATGGAGTCAAACAAGCAACGGCTTCACCCGTCCCTGCCCCAAGGAAATATTTGATTACAGACCTTATGACAATTATGGCCAGACGTAACTGATGTGGTAAAAATGCGGTACATACACAGATATCAAGCTAGAGAAGATAGAGCCTGGTGAAGTTTGCAAGCTTTTGGAAGTGTACGTGTCCAAATGTTGCTGAAGCTTAACATCGGACTTATGGGCGTCGACTGGAAAGAAAGACATTGAAAACCAATTGTATCTCAATCAGTTGGGAAACGCTGCATGCATGCAAATGCAGGTATTTACTTTTACAAAGCAGCAGTAAAATGGAGTTGTATGCGTCCTGAACATTGTCTGAGCATCCCTGAGCATTGCGGTGGGACAGGTCACTTCATAAGCCTTCCATCGCAGACACACCTCACTTGAGCTCAGCAACACAGCGACACACCGTCACAACACAACCGTCACGACGACCTTGACACAGCGACACACCTCAACGCCCATCACAACAACCTAAACACAGCGACATGCCTTAGCACTCGTCACAACGACCATAGCACAGCGACACACAACACAGCTTGAGTGCATCACCTGAGTAATGTAAAAACAGCTGAAGGTTTCCCAAAAAATATTCGGAATGCAAATCATCATCAGGGCAGTTTCGTTTCTGCAGCGTTAAGAGTATGCTCGATGCCAAAAATCCACCAGCTGAAGGATCACATTCACCTTCAAGGTCATCAAATTTCACACTTGATCAAACGACTGGGTATCCTTTCACCGATCATTCTACAACGACATGGAGAACAAGTCACCAAAATGCATTCCATGTGGCTGACAAAAACCATAAAAAATACGAAGTAAGCACGTACGTATCTCATCACTTCTGGCAGTTTACGCTCGGACAAACGTTCAAGTACGTGATGCACATCCGACGCACCGATGGCTAAACGTTCATTGGAAGCTCATCCGAAGAACCACACTCAGCTGGCGGATATTGTTATCAAGTTATGCAAACATTAAATTAAATATATAATGATATCAAAACGATGTTCCTTCGTTTGCTTTTCTATCTCGCGGACCGTCTGTAATTCAATGATAGTCGGATCGTGTATTTGTTTTAATGTGTACACTACTTTGGATACGCATGACCTAGGCGTGACGTAATCTTGGGTGGCATCTTGGATGTGATATTAATTCGATTGAACATCATCAGAGCACCGTGCTAGTCGGACTTGCAGCGGATTTTTGCTCTCACGTATCGCAAGCCTGACAGAAATTTAATGTTCAAACCTGGCATTATGGTGAGTATAAATTGTCAGCGACAAGTAGTTGCAATTTTTATAACAGTCTATATAGCAGACTACTTTGATTCACCATGCTGCCGAATCCAGAAGAAGTAAACGACAAAACGGCAGAAACTATCCGTTAGTTTGTCGGTAATTGTAGAGACGCCACTGATATTATGGATATTTTCAACATTTGTCTAATGCGTATTGGGTTTGAATACTACACAATATTTTATTCAAATAAAGAAATCCAGTAAAAACAGGCCAAATAGGAAATCGAGTCAGGCCCGGCCCAGACCCGTTCGTGTACGTAAAATGTATACCAGCCTTATCCGTATTCAGGCCCAGTATAAGCGCTTAGGACTTGCCCGGACCAATCCGAACTGTGCCTCAACCATCGGTCACGTGGTTATTCGTCACACCACGTGACTTGCATACCCTGAGGCCGGTTAGTTCGATGCGGGACGCCTTGCTGGAAGGTAGTGTGCATCGTACACTGTGAGACAGAAAGGACCGTGCTGCACCGTAGCAGCTCTGCCCGTTCGATCATGCTGGCATCGCGGGTGAGATCCCGTACCATTTTAGGCAGGTGAGTCTGATTTATCCGCCAGTGAAGTGAATGTCGACTGGGTAGGATTTATTTTCAGTACGCTGATGCACAAATTGGAAGCATTATACCTATGTTGGACTACTCTTAGTTATTTGAGTTTAAGGGCGCTTAGACCAAAACGTATGATGGACTACTCTGCCGAGTATGGTGCACAACTTACGAATTTGAATGCACTTGGCCCGGCGGTCGAAATGTGCGTTATGACGTCTGGTCCACATCAGTTGAAGTTGAACGAGACAAGGTGTGAATTTTCGCAGGCTACCAAAGTGGCGTAGATGCAGTAGGTCCACGAGTGGCCTGCCATATTGGTGTGGTGCCAGATCCTTGGTTTGCATTAAGGAAGCCTCATAATCCGGGTCTTACCCTCACGGGTTCAGCGTCCATAACGGCGCTTTATATTGGAATGAGCGGCCCGACCAGACCAGATCCGACCAGCGGTCTGGTCCGGTCCGGTCTAGCCAGGTCCTGTCTGTCGGGCCTATTTAAACCTTAATGGCCTCTTTATTGCAGCGTTCAGAGTTCTAATGTATGCACTGCGAGTTAGACACGCTCATTTGATTGTTTTTTGCAACTTTTATTCCTAGCATGATTTGGGCCGCCGATTTAGAAGCCATTGACCGAGTTCTAATTTGGCACCGGCTTGCAAATGTTTCATTCACTTGAAGCAAAAACTTAGCATGAGGTTGACTTGAGTCAACTGAGGACTTAGCTTTTAAGTACCATAGCCACTCTTTAGCAGGTCGCCAAATCATCAGGGACCTATACTTGCGCTGTTCACTTGTATTGCAGAAGTTATCGCAGGGATGTGACACAGCATTAAATACGTCTCTTTTCAATTTCGTTTTATTCACCTATTTGATGTCACTTTTTGTCAGTACCTGATGTTTAACGCTCGCACGTCCGGCGGTCCGCGCCAACTTCGCCGGTCCGGGGGAGACCGGCGAAGTTGGCGAACAACCCGACGAGCAGGAAATATGTAGCTTCAAGTAACGACTCTGCTTAAGCGTATAGCAGCAAGCATGTCATGTTAAGCCTATTGTATTCTCTGCATGCATGAACATCTTTTGTTGCCATTTTCAACCCTATAAAAATGTTTGGCTTTATTTTGTCGTACACTGAATGCGGAAGTACACATCTTTGGGAAGCGTAGCTGAGCATATGGGACTTCATTGTGTTGCTCACCTAATCACCGGCATAAATACGCTTCTGAATATTTCCTATGAACAGACTTTAACCCTCACCGGGCCGACCGGCAAACCCGCCTCCGCCGGGCCGGTGGGGTGTGAGGGGCTCTTGAAGTTCCCCTGTAACTACCGATCTACGTACGCTAGGATAAGATGCAAAACACCGTTTCAACGCCCTGATTCATGAAGAGCCAAAGCGTACCTGATATTTTCATTTTGGCTGATAATGAGGACACCTGAGGTCATATATATCGATATACGGGCCTCGATTTAAATCCCTGGAGATAGTTAAAAGGTAAATTTTGTTGTCTTCCGACATCATTTTCCACGAATTAAAAGATGAATGCATTTATATTGATTATGGTGAAAAGGTTCATGACGGGGATGGTCAGGTCGGACTGGAATCTGATTTGAAAGCCAGCTTCCGAACTATGCATGTTGCGTGAGACGCAGGGAAAATGTCTTTGGCAAGCCAATGCAGCTCAGATCTCGGATCACATTCCATTTATTTAGTTTCGTCCATGCTGAGGTCACCGAGGGTCATAGCGGGTCAGTCTGTGGCATGTATTTGTCCTTGGGAATGACCTGGAAAATATGAAGATGTATACATACACACACACACACGCATAGATACATATACATACATATATATATATATATATATATATATATATATATATATATATATAGGGTCATTTCGATGGAATCATTCAAGGAAAATGTTGCATTTGATTCACATCATAAAATCCTTTGGTCAGGTTAGATCACGCCGTACAGTCAAGTCAAGTACGTTTAAGTTTCGATATCTTCGGAACATCACTTGTAAGCTGCATGGCTTCAAACCTCGCAACCTGAACTTTGGTCACGTCGGGACAATGCATATATTTCTGGGACAACCACCTCTTCAGCCGTGGCCTGCTTAGAAGGTAATTTCTCAGGAAAGGTCAAATCTGGTCAAATAAGGTTAGATCACATGAGATCAGGTCATTTCAGGCCATTTGTTAGTCATGGAGTGTCATGTCGCATGACATACTGAAACCGAATTCAGATGTTGCTTGATGAAGAACAACGACATTCTGTATAGGATGGCTTTCTGTATGATGTGCATGATAAGTGAAGTGAACTTATGTCATTGCCGTTTGCCACATAGTTCAACCCGAATGCTTATATCATTCGGGGTGAACTTATCACCCTCGGCGTAAAACAGTTTTCCCCGCATTGAAATGTCTCCTTGTAATGCGGTATGAACACTTAATTGGAACGGCCTTGTCTTCACTTTAAGTAAACTCTCCCGATAGCAGGTGGTTGATCTTTTTAAAAAAAATAGCACCAAGTATTGAGTTCGGTGCGTATCTGTTGCAACTACTCCGAATGGCGGCACTGATAATGTTTTTGAACATCACTCACTTCAAACCGTCCCAGGTCAATAACCTATGACGATCTGGATCTGAAGTTTTAACACGATGTGCAAAACAGATCTATCGGGAGCTATTGAACACTTCGTGTCTTCTCATCTACTCATTGGGATGCTATCATGGAAATAATCTGAGGAGAGCTTCAGGGTGTTTTGGCCCAGCTCTAACCAAGCTTAGGCTCATAACGAATGAGATATTCTCAACAACAAAAAAATGCATGTGCGCAACCCAGGCGTCTGAAGACAGGTCTTCAGAAGTGCGTGTTTGGTAGCGCAGCCAACGATATCTTGGCGCAGGTAACGAATAAACGCCTTCTATTCTTGCTACACATCTACTTTAAGTTAGCACGCAGGAGGAACCAGTATTCTCGTGCCTCATGCCTCATTTGAAGCCAATGACGTGACCATGGCACGTGTCATACGCCGTTTTTTTATTGTTGCCGACCCCTCCGTTTGGAAATGCTGTGATCCGACACTGCATGCACTGAGGAACGTGGGAAAACGTCATTCCTAGGCACGAGTTGAACTTTATTGAGCCCATCGCTGTAAAATGTATTTCGTTCAAGATTAGCAATCTACTAAAGTTTGGACACATTGTTCTGTTCGTCGTGTTTCCTGTGGTTTGCGATAACAATGCACGGGTGCAATGCTATATCATACTGAAATGGAGCGCGGTCCGGAACGCAAGAGATCAAGACCGACCGTGTCCGCGAGAGCGGGCGGCCGGGCGAGGACGACTGGGGATGGCTCTAAAGGACGACTGGGAACGACTCTAAAGGACGACTGGAAACGACTCTAAAGGACGACCGGGGATAACTTTAAAGGAAGACTGGGGACCACCACTAAAGGACTACCGGGACTGGTTGGACGGTCGCCACGCAGGCGACCGCAGTCGCCTCCGGGAATGGGAATAGTGTTGATACGTGCACCTTAGTCGCCAAAGATGTCAGATGATTGGATTGTTTAACACCTATCGTGAGTGTGCCACGTAGGTCAATGTCCTGGTGGACTGGCAGGTTTGCATCCTCTACTTCAATTTCGTGAGACACTAAAAGGCGTCTCCTCCTTTCTAGTTTGGTCGACTCCATCTTTTAAAGTCTCCTTTTCATCTGCTGGTTTCTTTAAAATGACGTTGAAGAAAAAAAAAACAGTCTTCAAGAACTGCTGGCTTCACGGGGATCAAATGGGTCATGCCCGCCCAACATTGTCATTGCCTGCAAAAAAATGTTCCGTTTTTCACGATGTGCAGCTAACGTGGAAATGTAGGTAGGAAATGGTGTGTCAAGACCACTCAGCATGTCCTACACAGTCTAAATACACGGATTTAGTTCTTCTTCCAAAATTTCCTCCATTTTCCTCACTCTGGCACCAAAATCAAGTCGTCCCAAGCAGACCGACCGAATCTGCCATTGTCTTTAGTTGATGCCTGTTCGTGTATTAAGGACAAGTACAAGCAACTGGCTCAAATATACCATTACTGGAACATACCAGCGCTATGTTAGCATGTGTTCTTTCTCATCACGAAATAACAAATGAGGATGTTTTCATAGATAGGCCATTTGGTCCCACAGCATCTTTCTACATACACGATAAAAAAAATCGTTTATGTTGGTACTCGCTGTACTCTAGAAGCTGTAGCACGATCACGCAACGTAATGAATTAGTCACGATAAGGGACATAGTCTTCAAGCTATGCGGGCTTCCCTGTACGGACTGGTGTTTCTCCTGTGGTGGTCATAACTACATGCAGATGGTCGGCGCCCAGCTGCATGTCCGGAGTGCCTTCCGGTGACACTGATGGTCGTGTGGACGGCAGGTCGGTTCTCGATAACCAGTTAGTCCTGTCGATAGACTTTGAGCAAGCCCCGTCGATAGACTTTGAGTAAGTAAGGTTGCTGGGAAGTCTGTCGCCTGGACGTGGCCTGGTTGTGACAGATCGTACCGACTTGACGGGGCCTGGTTGTGACAGATCGTACCGACTGGACGGGGCCTGGCTGTGACAGATCGTACCGGCTGGACGGGGCCTGGTTGTGACAGATCGTACCGGCTGGATGGGGCTTGGTTGTGACAGATCGTACCGGCTGGACGGGGCCTGGTTGTGACAGATCGCACCGGCTGGATGGGGCTTGGTTGTGACAGATCGTACCGGCTGGAGGGGGCCTGGTTGTGACAGATCGTACCGGCTGGACGGGGCCTGGTTGTGACAGATCGTACCGGCTGGACGGGGCCTGGTTGTGACAGATCGTACCGGCTGGACGGGGCCTGGTTGTGACGGATCGTACCGGCTGGGCGGGGCCTGGTTGTGACAGATCGTACCGGCTGGATGGGGTTTGGTTTTGACAGATCGTACCGGCTGGGCAGGGCCTGGCTGTGGCAGATCGTACCGGCTGGGCGGGGTCTGGTTGTCGCTGATTGGACCGCCTGGACGGGCCCGGTTGAAACAGTTCATCGATCTCTAAATCTGTCCAAGATACCTTCTGCATGCACTGAGTGCGCAGCTTATCGCCGGCTGATAGACGTCCTTGAATCGATTAATGGCTGGTGATCGGTCATACTTCTGTGACTGCTCGCGCTGCTTCGCTGATTTGCTTACACTGAGAGGAAGCGGAGTGGGAAAAAAATCCAGACTTTTTGTGTGATTGAGCGCTTAATAATCGCATCGCGTGTAGGGACTTGCATTCATGCGCAGCTCAGGCGTCCAACTTAGCTATGGTTCGGGTGTGGTGGTAGAAAAGGAGGCTAACTATTACGCTGTTTTAGTAGCAGGTCAGACTGAGCCAGGGTCAGGGTGTGGTGGTAGGAGAGGATCCTGACTGTGACAGTAGCAGGTCAGACTGATCCAGGGTCGGGGTCTGGTGGTGGGAGAGGAAACTGACTGTGACAGTAGCAGGTCAGGCTGATCCAGGGTTGGGGTGTGGTGGTTGGGAGAGGATGCTGACTGTGACGAGGTGTCAAAGGCCTATAATGACGAGCCGGAACAAAGCCCAATCGAGTCCCCCCCCCCTCTCCCGAGCATGTGGGACATAGTTCAACGCAGCGACAAGACCGTCCTGGGTTTGAAGCCGAAGGCCGCTTCTTGCAGTGTTTGAGAACATAATTATATGCAGATATTCACCCGTCCTGTCCACTTGGATGTTGCTGCTTTTGTCCCAATATTTCCCCCGGAGTACTTACAATATTTGTTCCAAGAGGGGATCCTGCGCCTGCGCCTGGCTGCACCTGGCTCGTGCCCGCACAGGTAGCCATGTGGAACCATCCGATGGTCACGTGGTCAAGTCGTCATTCCACGCGACCTTTGCGCCTCGAGGGCGAGTGACTATGTGCCTGGTGTCATTCCGATGGAGGGTGCGGCGCTCAACGGTTAGACATTGTTCTTTATTGATGTCGAATCTCGCCGTATCGCCAAGCATTTTCGCGAACTCGCCAGCATCACCGAGTTTCACGCTCAATGGTTGCATGCTAGAAAGACGTGGTGGGACGGCCGTGAAACAAAAATGGTCTTGCAGTACACTGACACATATGCGGTCCGACAATTCGACATGCCGCATTTAAACACTGTACAAAATAGCGCTGAAGTTGTCGGTACATGCGCGTTGTTGAGCTGCGGTACTCAGCCAGCTCCATGGTCAGGCAGACCTCCACCACACTCCGGAGACGCCACAGCCGTGACGTGGACTGGCTGCAGAGTGATCCACTGGAGGTGGCCACAGGCTTCCTCTTTTTCCTGGGGACCTGTACCGTCCGTGAAGCTCATAGCACAGCCTGCACCAGTCTACGGGCATTCACTGCTGCAGTGGTGAGTGTCGTCAATAGCTCGCTGCTGCTGCAGTGGTGCGAGTGTCGTCAATAGCTCGCTGCTGCTGCAGTTGTGCGAGTGTCAATAGCTCGCCATTGCTGCAGTGGTGCGAGTGTCAATAGCTCGCCATTGCTGCAGTGGTGCGAGTGTCGTCAGTAGCTCGCCACTGCTGCAGTGGTGAGTGTCGTCAGTAGCTCGCCACTGCTGCAGTGGTGCGAGTGTCGTCAATAGCTCGCCACTGCTGCAGTGGTGAGTGTCGTCAATAGCTCGCCACTGCTGCAGTGATGCGAGTGTCGTCAATAGCTCGCTGCTGCTGCAGTGGTGCGAGTGTCGTCAATAGCTCGCCACTGCTGCAGTGATGCGAGTGTCGTCAATAGCTCGCTGCTGCTGCAGTAGTGAGTGTCGTCAGTAGCTCGCCACTGCTGCAGTGGTGAGTGTCGTCAATAGCTCGCCACTGCTGCAGCAGTGAGAGTGTCGTCAATAGCTCACCACTGCTGCAGTGATGCGAGTGTCGTCAATAGCTCGCTGCTGCTGCAGTGGTGAGTGTCGTCAATAGCTCGCTGCTGCTGCAGTTGTGCGAGTGTCAATAGCTCGCCATTGCTGCAGTGGTGCGAGTGT
Source organism: Imbricaverruca yamaguchii (assembly GCA_034440575.1). Classification (NCBI taxonomy): domain Eukaryota; kingdom Metazoa; phylum Arthropoda; class Thecostraca; family Neoverrucidae; genus Imbricaverruca; species Imbricaverruca yamaguchii. The sequence continues at coordinate 1,213,082 of JAOTOL010001638.1, read as the reverse complement.
CAATAGCTCGCCATTGCTGCAGTGGTGAGTGTCGTCAGTAGCTCGCCACTGCTGCTGCAGTGGTGAGTGTCGTCAGTAGCTCGCCACTGCTGCTGCAGTGGTGAGTGTCGTCAGTAGCTCGCCACTGCTGCAGTGGTGAGTGTCGTCAGTAGCTCGCCACTGCTGCAGTGGTGAGTGTCGTCAGTAGCTCGCCACTGCTGCTGCAGTGGTGAGTGTCGTCAATAGCTCGCCACTGCTGCAGTGATGCGAGTGTCGTCAATAGCTCGCTGCTGCTGCAGTAGTGAGTGTCGTCAGTAGCTCGCCACTGCTGCAGTGGTGAGTGTCGTCAATAGCTCGCCACTGCTGCAGTGATGCGAGTGTCGTCAATAGCTCGCTGCTGCTGCAGTAGTGAGTGTCGTCAGTAGCTCGCCACTGCTGCAGTGGTGAGTGTCGTCAATAGCTCGCCACTGCTGCAGCAGTGAGAGTGTATTCAATAGCTCACCATTGCTGAGGCCCAGGAACGGAGGTTCTGATTACCACCGCCAGGAAAAACGCACCCTCCAGGGAACGGTCGAATTCACAACGGTTCTCCTTTGTTTCAGCTATTCAGGGGTGCCAAACTCATTACATGCGCTGCCCTCGCGTCTGCCAAACATCAATTCCCGCGCTAAATCGTCTTGTCGAACAAAGCAAAAGTTATCCAAGGCCTGCTGTGAGACGAAGGGCATGAATGGTCTCCTCTTTTTCTCTTCTCCACTGCATCTTCAGACGCAGAATGGTTTGTGATAAAAAGGGTGCGCAGCTATTTCCGTGTAAAGTAGCTAGGAGCAGTCGTTATCCATGTATCCTATGTTTCGATACTAATATCCGTGCAGCAATTCCTTCTTGACCAGGGATGATTTTGAAAGGGAAGCCAATTATATGATCAATATGGTCAATTCGCCCTAAAGCCGAAAGGGAAGCAATCTTTGCAAATACAATATCATGTTCATCACGCATGTAAAAAACATACCTAACGTTTATATATATATATATATATATATATATATATATATATATATATATATTATAATCAGTTATCGGTACCTAACTAGAACAACAATCGTCTGATCCGTTTGAGAAACAAAATGTTTGTGCTTATGTTCTGTTCTCACTACCGCAGCTGCATGGCATAGAGCTGATTAGGCAGAAAAGTAACCATATATAATTTTAGTTGCACAAATAAGGCAGTCCGACAAATCATATCTCAGCGAACACCAAATATGCATTACTATGTATTTGGGGCATATATTATGGCGCGTATATTATAGTCCTCTCAAATTGTCGTTAAACATGCCAGTATGAAATTGTCAACTTCAACATCCTAACAGACTTATTCATACCAATGAACTAAACCCTGGCCGGGCAATAGCGATGTTTGTGTGCATTTTTGTTGCCGTATTTTACGTAAACCAGCGTGAAGCATTTCCTGCCATTTGTGAAATTATTTTTGTTCCGATGTATCTCGATTGAATATGCCAAGGAGGATGAATAATCTGCAATATTCCTGGCTGCATATGCCTTTTTCAATTATTTGTTCAGAATAGCAATGTTTTCAAAACCGCATTCATGTTTTGCAAACGCACAAGTACTGCACTTACTGAGAGCTACAGCGCCTTTGTATGTTTTTACGTATGATTATCGACTGGAACATCTTTTCCCTTGCTTTCGTATTCATGAGGCACTTCATCCCATCGCGCTTTCCAGACTTAAGTAAATCATTATGGTGAAAATTGAAAACATTAACCTAACCTACCATAAAATATTCTGGTTTTCATTAAGCACATCTATACCCCTCTGCACCAAGCACATATACCTGTGAAAGCTGGAATAAAACTAAAAGTAATTATAAAAGTTATCAGAATAAAGGTGATAATGAGCATATGAGGAATGATGCTAATGATAACGCAACAATAGTAATTGCACTCGTACATGCTGGGAAGAATTCAGATCGCATATACGAGTAGACACAGAAGTTTGGATAAAGTCGATTGATATTTGCATCTTCCCACCCAACACGTTCGACCTCAGCGACAGATTCGTCATTTGCATCAGCAACATGAATCGCTTGCATTCAGGAGTCATAGCAAAAACGAATACGCCAATAATGGTGTCATAGCTCGTAATCGAGGTCCATATGTATATAGTTTGCATTCATTAGGGAGAGGCAAGAGTCCTGGAAAAGCCAGATATCTAGTGAGCCTCACACCAGAGCAATGGCTTGGTCGCGGTGGTCGTCGGGTGGCCAATCGGGCATCTGATGGAGTCTTCCAGCCATACCTAGCAGTCCGTGATCATCATTTTTCTTCCTTCCCGTCCACTTCATGTCTCCTGAAGCATTGCCATAACCTTCAGGCCGTACAAAACTCCCCACTCCCCACTATCGATAGCATAGTGAGGCAAACCGACCAGAAACACCGATGCAGCGATGAATGCAGCGATCCCCTTGCTGAAGTCCAATGCGATTTCGTACGCGCAATATTGCCACGCTCTCAGCCAGAAACATTGAATTCAATATTACATAGCCCACCAAGGAGTTTCTCTGCCAACTCGCATCTACGATTTCGAGCTTTCTTTTCATCCAATCTTGTGTTTCCCCGCGCAAAGAAGCAAGAGCGCTGGATTTTAGCTTCCAATAACTTACGCCATCTCACACGACGGCTATCGATCCAATGGGGGGTATTTAATAAATCCAGCGTAGGCCACACAGCGTCGGTGTGTGGCGGATTGTTGCCATGCCTTTGCAATTACCATACATTAACACGATTGCTGTCCACGAGTTTGTGGTTTGTATCCCAGCTACTGGGGAACCTCTGGTTCTCCTCTGGTGTTTCTTGGACAGCACCCCAACAGCCACTGCTAGTGAGCTCAGACTTTGGATGTCTTGAAGCGCACAACTGCAATTCGTTTTAAAGGAAATAATGACTGGGATTCATTGGTGATATATCTTGGGAAAATACGAGTTCGAAGTTTTCTTAGGTAATGTGAGTATGATTCAGGTTAGCTACATGGGTTCGCGATTCACCACTGGAGGCCCGATGAAGGAGTGGTCGAATTGAATAAAGCACGCTGTTCGGTGCATAATTAAATTTTAGTATCATGTTTACAAGTATGGTCAGTCTCATCCGTTCAAAACTTCATCCCATGTCATCCCGGGTTACGCACGTGCATGCTTTGCATGTGTGATTGTCTCTGGTTTCGTATGTGTTTGGGTGCACTTGCGATGACAAAGTGATGAGTTGACCCAAGCCATAATCCGTGACCCAAATTTTCCATGTTTCTTTCTGGACATTTTGTGTCACATGCAACAGATGAGCAATATAATGAGCGAATGATCAAATATAACCCACATGGCCTCATTTTGCTGTGAGGTACTTTGACTGCATGTATGTGACATGTACAATTGCTGCTTGTCCCACTTTTTATCAGCATGCAAACATCTTTTCCAGAAGCAAACCTTCCGATTATTTTCCAGAAATACTCGAGTTGTTTACTTCACCTGTTATCAATAGCATCGACGTGAACAAAATCAACGTAGAGTGATGCACTCTGTTGGGTTATCCTTACACTTAGTTCTAATTCCACCTATCCGTTGGTTCTGGAGTTCTGCTGGCTAATCCCCCCCTCTCCCTTCCAGTGACTTCTGTACAGGAAACACCCCAGCGGCAACCGCGTCGAAACACTGGCACAACACCCGCGAACAAAAACTGTTTTACTTTTTTAGCATTTCGGAACATTTGCCCTTGACAAGCACAACACATTTTCAACAACAGGGTGTGTTTCTTCCCGCAGATTCGGTGTTTGTTTCTTACGGCATCACTCGGCCCATCTGACATCTGACCAGTCACGTGAGTAGTGGTGGCGCGCCCGTTTATTCACTTTTGATACGGTCTAACCTGCTTTCGTTGCAATCATACGTTGTTCTCTGGAATTCAAATTCCTCAAGCATCTCTTTTCAGAGGTGCCCTTCCCACGAAAAGAACAGGCACCCGAGCGCATATCGTATTGAAGAGCATGTAGAGCTGGACTTGATCACTCTCGTCTCACAGATCTTACTTTGATGCACCAGCTCCCACGTGTGATTCGCCTCGCATTTAGTGACGTTAGGCGTACACTTCTCATTGGTCAAGAGAAACGAGAAACATGGGCATAAGCACTTATGAAGGAGACCGGACTGGCTGGGTGCGCAGTTGTCATCTGACGTAAAGGGATTGAACGGGTTTTCTCCACTCATCGATCTGCGCCCGGCTGGGCACGAGGGGCAGCTTTTGTCCCTCCTGAGAATATTCGCGGCAACAAAGAAAAATTTCGGCGGTCGGCGAGCCGCGATTTCGAGCACCTGTTCTTAATATCAGCTCTGCATGTTGTGTGAAAATGTTGGTGTTGGGTAAATTGAGCTCACATCCGAATCGATTTTGTCATCTTTTAGAAGTCACCGTGTATTTTTGCAACGATACCCACACGACGTTCTCAGCGTTTCCACGACGAACAGACAAACAATTGCTCGCTTTGACTTCGCGACCCAATTTTTGATGAGTCATTTGCTTAGTGCAGCTACCTGTTACGATTATGATGGCAACATATGATGAAGCGACGCATTGTTTTACCTGAAAACGTGACCTTATTTGCAGTTTAAATCTCTGGAAAATTTAATCAACCTTGTTTAAGTCTGATACTGCAGCTATGCCGTTGAGCATGTGGAACGATCCTTGCTTTCCACACGAGCTTGAAGTCGGTGGAACCGTTGGCGTCCCAGCTGCAGTTCAACTGCGCCAAAACTGCGAGACCAGGCTGCCGGCTGGGGCTGTCGTCAACTGTCTGGCCGACTGCGGTACGCCACCCCCGCCTGTGACCCGACGGGCTGTTTGTGTATCATCCAGAGGCGCAGCCAGGAGGCTCGGTCCCCTCCCTTAGCAACCAAACATTTTCCAGATGAAACAAGGAATTTTGATATTTTCACCACTCAAGACCTACAAATTTCCGCCGCACCCTGCGCTGAAGGCGTTCTCTGTTGCATGCTATTTTTTGTCTCCATCCTCACTTCATAAAATCCTGGCTGCGCCACTGGCGCCATCACCCTACCAACCACGAGCGGGCCGCGACACCGCGTCTGCCCAGTGGCGGCGATCGTGGTCAGGCTGGGCGGTTAGTTGATGGCTACTGTGGCGCCGCGGCGGTCGTTGTCGGAATCACTAGTTATAAGTAGAGCCGATACGCTGCGCTGCTATAGCACCAAGAGAAAGCTACTCGTATCTGAGGAGCGTGGCTTGTGGCGCATGCACGATTATTATTATATTCGGGGAAGGGCCTATCGCCGGAGGGATGATCCACATCCCTCCTCTGGGGTGCCCTATTATTTCCGTCTGGGTGCCCCCCTCCCACCTCCCTACCTGAGTGATTGTCACGGGTGTAAGAAGGTGACTGAAGTTAGTTCTCTATATAATGAAATTATTTGTTGGCTGGGTGCGGATAGGCGGGTACGGGGAGAGGCGCATTCCGTAAGATACTTCACCGCTGAATTATAGGTAGGATCGTACGATAACTGGTGTTCGTCTACGTGCGCTTTGTGGTATCTGGGCCATTTGCAGCATACACTTTTGGATGAATCTAAACCATTGCAGAACGAATAACATTGCTCTTACCGTGACAACAATGCACAAATTGTAGCCTGAATTAATGAGGGAGCAGAGTATGGAGAAACTCTGCGCCCATACCTGTCTGTGTCTGCCTGTGTGGGTGTCTGTATATATGTCTGTCTGTCTGTCTGTCTGTCTGTCTGTCTGTCTGTCTGTCTGTCTGTCTGTCTGTCTGTCTGCCGCTCAGGACATTTCCCAATTCCGCGGCCCACCGGCGAATCAGTGTGGGCGGCGCCATTACCCGTGAATGTGCATAAAGTGTGTCGTGAACCAATCAATAAACAAACAGTAGGCATGCCCACAAATTTTCCTCTAAATCCATGATGCAAAGGCATACATGAGACTAAATGTTGATGTCCAGGATGGCTTGAAAAATGTTCTTTTTAGACTTATTCTCACATTCGATGATATGCTAGATTAGGGTATCTTATGCAACACCTCTTAAGCATTATTTTGTATGCCAAATTACCCAAGACCAAGCCCATTTCTGGTGTTATTTTTCCTGCCAACTGAAAAGTATACAGTTGCAGAATAAATGAGTGGCCACTTAACGTTAACCACGTTCATAAACATTTTATTATAAAAAAAATAATTCCAATAAGTACAAAAAATGCCTTCAGCTACAAATTTACCAAGCTATGTTTCTAGGTGTTTCTGAATGACCATTTGAAATGCATGCTATTTCTTTTTAAATTGCTGTGCAAGCAGTTCAGGTTCCGAGAGCAGTCGCATTTTTGGAATCTGTGAAATTCTCATCCCATCAAAAATGAATCTTGGACATTAACCAAAGAACGCAGATGACCCACAATGGCATGATGTGATGGATATTTATTGGAAGAATTGCATGGGCGCTACATGACCAATGTAGTCGATGCGCCCTTAAGCCCTAATAACTAACTGGAAGAATTGCATGATTGAAATGAGATAAATTTTGGTAGAAAACAATGGTTTGATCTATATCATGGAATCACGGAATTTCGAAGAATGTTTTTAGATAATCGGATATAATTTACTAGGATGTCATAATTTACTTCGTGCTTGTGATATTCAAGATTACATTTTTAATATTTCAGTTGGTTTTGACATTTTTATGACATAGCAATAAGCTTGAACACATGCGTGGTTCAGCAATCGCAAGAGAAGGAGGCCATGATCTTCATGACGAGATGTTGGAAATCCTCGACCAAGCTGTTTTCCTAATCATGGCCGGGACTCCAATTAACCCCAAAATCCATTGCTACTCACAATTAGGTCCATGCCGCACAATTAGAGATGAACGCACGTTTGCAATCGCTATTCATCCTATCCGTTGGCGGCTGGCAAGGAGGAATTCACGATTGACGCAGCCGCGTCATGACTGTATTACTAAATGTTGCCTGATGCCTAAATGGTCAGAATAATTTTATTTCGAGAAAGTAGTGAGGAAGTTACTTCTTTTTGTTTTGCATTTATGCATGACACCATCGAAACATATTTACGTTTGCATATTTTGGGCGCAAAATGACCCTAGAAGTCGACGCGGCCTGAAACTCCAATCCTCCACCACCACGTTTGCATATTTAGGTCAGAATTTCTCGTTTCACATCTCCATCATCGAACATGAATTTATACGGCACGTGCACCACCTGTCCACCGACCCTGTTAGTGCAAAAGTGTATCCCATGTGTGTAGAGGGAAATTTCCAGCACATCAGCTGTAAAAGCAAAAAAGCAAAAACCCAAGAGTTATTTTACAAAATCATCGTTCACAGAATACCTTTACATGCTATATCGCTAGATACCTCATATACTCTGTCTAAGGCCAAACGGCTCGAGAGGGTAAACGGATCATCACTTTCTTCAACGGGGTAGCCTATCTCAACCATCGCACTAATCAGGTTATGTTTCCCTGGTATTCGACCAATCAGATTTTAGAATGACCCACGGCAAAAATAACATAGGATATGGACCAGGGGTGTCGATTTTTTAAAAACATTCGTGGGCCGAAGTGTACTGGACCACCTCCCCCTCCCCCCCAAGAAAAAGCTGATCGGATTTCGCCCACTATATTTTCCGACCACAATAATTTTTATTTTTATTTGACGATGTGTATGTTTGTGTTTATTCAACATCCTCGCCTACGGGAAGAATCGTCCAGTAACAGGTGAAGTCACATAAGCAAAAGAGCAGTGCACCGTGCATGTCAACATAAAAACTGTGAGTCGTAGCATGCGACTACAGTGTCATACAGTGTATTCGGGTCCATCGTCATCGTCAACGTCATCGGCAACGTCAGCGTCACCCTCTCCTCATTCCAAACACTAACAAACACACAACGGCTCAAATAGAATATTGTTCCGCCCATATGCAGGCTAAAACACACTGGCCTTGATGGAGCATCGGAGCACAGCCGGCCTGAGCTGTGATGACGATGTGTGAAGGTATTTCCTTGGTGCCTGACATTAGGGAGAGATGAAGCCAACGTTTTGGTGGGGTGAGTTCAGGATCTGGAAGTCCACTATCTAAGCCTAATCTGTTTCTTTACAGTACAAAATATGCTGGTTAACATCAACTAAGTTTTCTATGTAGCATGGTGTTTTTCTTCTTTCTTTCTTTAGCTTTCTTATCAGCATAAAAACAGCATAAGTTATTGGGGGCCAAATCAACATTGAGGGGGCCAAGGTCAACATTGGTGGGGCCATGGCCCACACAAAAGGATACAAATCGACACCCTTGATATGGACTGTTGCTACTACACCACTGAGTGAGATCCCCAAATGTTTTCTCATCAGAGGCGGATGTATGGGGTGGGGAGCGGTGATGGCATGTATTTCCCCCGCGTGGAAAGGTGACTCCCCTCCAGGGAGGCTCGAGTGCACCCGCCAACTTTCCGCTCCAGGGATTTCTCAGCCAAAGGCTCATCTCTCGGAGGAAAAAGCGACCCTTTAGATAAAAAGGCGCCACTTCAGCATGCTGGAGTGCACCAGCTTCCCGTTCAACGATTTTCTGCCGAATGCGTCGTTCCGGGGACTTTCGTGGTGGCGGCCCTCCGATGAAATGGTGCTACCCAAAAAGTGCCTCCGCCCACTTAAATTTTCTGGATCCAGCCCTGCTACAATTTTTCCAAGTTAATACATGCAATTTTGACAAGCATCTTCATTGACATGACACATGCATTTTCACACAGTGGGGACTGCTAGTGTTTTCGACAAGATTGTACTACCAAGGGTTTGCGTTATCAGGTGCATCTGTTACCCTCCATAAAGGGAAATAGGGTACTTCTTGCACCTCTGAACGTAGGGGTGGCTGGAGCATGGTAGGTTATTGCAAAGATGTACAATGTAGATGTCATTCAGGGAACATCTGAATTATTAGGTTACCTGTCTGGATCTTGTTATTATTTTTTCATTTTTTACATAATAATTAAATAATAAAAGTAATTATCGGGTTATCTGACTGGATTTGAACATCTGGATATGAATTTAGACATCGTAATCATGATTCATAGCATACTTGTTGATTTTTTCCCATTATTCAATATTGGCACCACACGCACCAACGACGAACACCCAGACGCCTTTAAAATGAACATGCAGTTTAATAACTCATGTTGTTTCATGGTGGTCTTTCTAGAAGTTGCATATGAATATGCAGCAATGAACATACCTAGTTTGTGCCTGTGTTTGGCCATACACTGGACTTCTTGGGGTTAATCAGCTATTTACTGGAGCATTATCTCGCATACGTGCCAGCGGAATGCCTTTTTCCGTTCCCTTCGTAACTTCAGAACCAATGAACGAATCGCAATAAATATCGGCGGTGCCATGAACTATGGATAGGGCACGTGCTCATTTTTTTGGTCTATTCACTTAATGTAACGCCCATAGGTGCAATGTTAGGCTTCGCAATGCTTTGGGGAGACGTTGCGCCGTCCCCCACAGCATTTGTCGTCGCCCATGGATGTGAATTTGAGTCCAATGGATAGCTCATCAATGGGTTCATCATCGTTTTTATCATGTCGTGCCTGGTTTCGAATGCAGCAGCCTATCCTATTTGGCTATGTGCACTAGTAAAGGCTCGATTTATGTTTCTCCCTCCTGTGAATGGTCCAAACGTCAGGACAGACAGCCTACAATCGTCTCAGGATACTTACTGATGCATGCAGCATCATTGTACATAAAATGCATCATCGACATCGTCATCATCATCATCACAATCAATCATCACATCATGGGCGCTAAATGACCTAGGAGTCGGCGCGCCCTTAAACCCAAATATTCAATCAATCAATCAATCATCACATCAGTTTTAATGTTGGTGATCTCGAGGTTACAGGTCAGGAGAAGTAAAAAATTGAAAATATATGTCTGAAATATGTGATGAGCTCTAGAAAAATGTGCTTAAAAGCAGTCCTCATACGTGCATGCTTATGTAGAATGGACAAAAAAAGTACCTTGCATATGTCCCACAGATGGGTCCAAACTTGAAGCTGAGTCAAATGCAGTGGTGTATGGTTACTGTGTATTTACACAGACATGTTACTGGCGATGCATGTTTGTCAGTCAAACAATGCTCCAGCCATATAAGTCGGTATCACAGAGTGGCATGCGGAACCAACATACTTGAAGAATCCATGCTGGCCGTACCATGCTATGTGTCGCAATATATGTGCCAAAGCTTTGTCGGCATCCTGTTCACTTGCAGATAAATCTTAACTAGGAGATTGTCACCTCGCCGATTGCGTTTTCTGATTATTATTTCAACATGGTCGGATAGCTCGGTCCAAGAAGAAGCATGGAAAGGCACTTCATCTTATTGCTGTATTATCGTTGTATTATGTGTTGTATTATTATTGTGTGTATTATTTTACATTATATACTTTATTCCATCACCAGTTATTTAGCCTCCCAAAGGCGGATATCATATCAACTATGTAATTTAAATTATTGTAATTTTCTACTCATCGAAATATCCGACAAATGCAGGGCCATGCTCATCAGAAAAAAAGAATGGGTTGCATCTCAAAACCGCAGCAACTACCGTCAAATGGCAGCAGCTCCCACGGAGCCCAGCAGCTGGGCTGGAAGCAGCCACCAAGCGCACCATCCGAAACACCATGGACGACTCTGACAAGCAAGCCATGCAGATCGTCTGACGGTGTCGCGCTGACGTATGGCAGGACTCTACAACGGCCTCAAGAACCACGCGCCCAACAGCTACAGCATCTGGCAGCCCTGTCGACAAGCTAACATAGTTGTTGGACGAATTGTTACTCAGCTTGTGGATGGTGCCACCAGTACCTGCGCGCTTGCCCGGCATTGAGGCGTACTTGCTACTGCTACCCGCGGCGGGTGAGACGTACCTGCTACGGTTGCCCGCAGTTAATGAGGCGTACCTGCTACGGCTACTCGCGGCTGATGTGACGTACCTGCAGCGGTCCGAATACCCGCAGGATATTCTGGGAACGCTCGCCAGATACCATCGTGTCCGGAGTTGATGTCACCAACATGTCTGCGAGAACGCCAGCGATGAAGTCATTGCGGCTGCTGCTGCAATCTGATCAACACTCTACAGCCATCTGGATGACATCAGCCTGTTCGCGTTCTGACGGTTCCACGTGCAAGGGCTCTCTTGCGGCGTCGTCTAACCACCAGTCGTGAGAGATTTGAGCACATCCATCGTCGGGTGAACGGCATCGCCATGGACAGTCGCGTAAAGAATGTCTGACGAAAGGTTGGCGGCTGAAAATGATGCCATGAAATAGGGAAACACTTTTCAACTTCTTTCCATGAACATTGGAAGCATCATACACGGATATGACAACTAAACACGAAAAAACAACGAATAACTGAAGCGATATGCGCTTCATGAAACATGCGCTTCATGAAAGCAAAAACTCAGCGATCGCAACCAGCGATCAAGTGCTGTAAAATATCTGGTGTGCCCGGAATACCAGCTGGGTGTAACGAGATAGATCATTGGCAGTCCGAGCGTCTTCAAACGATAAGCTGGATGGAATCTTTGGGACGAGCCACATATTTACGTGCACATTCTTTGCCATCCGTGCGGTGTGGTACGCACGGATGGCTGAACTCAGCCTGATGCTGGGCTAATATTCAATGCATGTGACGTGCAAAGCCGCATTCGTTTCGACTGCCTTTTACCATGCTCTGTGGCTGCTGCTGCTTACAATTTGTCGCTGCTTCTAAATATAATTTTGTCCGGGCCGAGTGCATGTATTCAGGAATTGATTTGCTCCTGTTAAATATACAATTGATTTGCTCCTGTGAAGTAGCTCACCAGAAATTAACCGCCCTCCCTCACATTAAGCAGCTGTCCATTAGTATAGTTAATTTCGACCAATATAAAACATGCGGCAAGCCTTTGGTTGGTGATCGGAGGCTTGAAAGGCATCACACCCGTCCACTCTGGTGCAAAGACAAATTCCAGCGCCATCTTTGAATTTTCCGGTTCTGCTATGTGGGCGACATCTGACATTTCAAGATCCCAACGATTTGGCAAAGAGGCAGAATAACGGCCAAGGCGAGAACTATTTGAGGATGGTAGTCCACTATGCGTCTGCCCATTTCACCTTTGGTGCATGTGATGTTGATATGAAATATTGGAGCAAATCAACAAGCACGCTAAAAAGTATGATTGCGGTGACTAAATAATTACCTTAACCCGCACTGTCTCGCGGGAGGGTCTTCAACACGACCTCCCCCTCCCTCACCATCAGGTTTTTCGCCGATAGTGAACGAACGGCGTACGGCAGAGCGCAGAAATTTGGCATAGCTTTTCCCACATACATTTGGCATGCTGTTTAAAATGTTTAAATCAGGTCATCTAGGGTCAATGAGTTAGTGAAGGTCAACTGAGGTCGCCTCCAAAAAAGCTCAACCAGTCGTCACGCTTTAACGGATACAGATATTTGAATGAAACTTTCAGCGTTTTCTTATCTTTAGGATGAAACAATTCGTACGAAAGGATTTTTTCCCGTTTTTGACTTCTTATTAATTTTGCATATTTGCCTATTAGAGTTCAAATCGAAGATTATGGCTAAAGTAAGCATGTTTTATTTGAGCAAGTTGACTTCCAATAACGTGTCTCGGTCTGCTCTACCCATTAGAAAAGGAAAATTAAAGAACTTTAAAACTTAAAACTTCGAAATTTCAACAACAAAAAATTGGTTTTCGGGGGCCGAAAATGTTATGTCCCTGGTCGATTTTGCTGTCCTTTTCTGATTCCAAATAATTTTTGGTTTTTCAAATATTCCACAAAATGAACTCCCCAGAGCCAAAAACATAATGTAAGTCGTGAAAATCTAGCTCCCTAGTGGCGTCACTTTCGGGGAAAATTGTTTTGGGGGTGGATCCGGGCCCTACTCGTCGAGCGCTTTCCGATGCTTTCGTTTTCGTGCAACGCTTAATTTGGATTTTAGAGGGGGTTACTATCCGCCACCCGAGAGTGAGGTTCTGACCGGAGAGAAAATGTTCCTGGTGTATACAAGGTACCTCTTTGCAATACCTCTCTGCTCCAGACATGTCTACGTTGTTGTATGACTAGATTATGGTAATTACTCATTCATCAAAAGGAAAATAGATGGAGTTTCTTATTTCTTTGGAAGGATTGAGTAACTCGAACAATTAGAGATTGCGACATGGAACCAAGCCAAATCCATCTCCATTTTGGGATGTCAGTTATAGCATTGTTTTACTCATGCACCTAGGAACGGAGGGATATGAAGGGGAACAGAGGGCGCATCGATCCTCAAACTTTTGACTGGCTTAACTTAGCCTTATGGGCCTTGCAATGAAAATAATTGTCTTCACAATTACTCTGTTTCTCCTTTCCTTTAAGTTCCACCACTTCATAGTAGGTGATCAGGTTGCGCCCTCTCCTGTCTCTGCGGCAAAGATATCTATTTGTATCTTGGATGTAAGTGGACGCCGTGGATATAAAGAAGCAAGATTGTACGGTAACTGAAGCCGCTGCAGCACTGCCTACTTTTGCATCGGGTTGAAGATTGCCGGAGAAAAGGGGAGGAAGATCGATCGAAGCTATCAATCCGCTGTCAAATACAGACGAAGGACAGCACATTGAAGAGGATATTCCAGAGATAAAAGGTGCATTTGAGCACCCCAGGGGATCCTTACCTCTGATTCCTTCCACAGACAGACAAACAGACAGACAGACACACAGACACACACACACACACACAGACACACAGACACACAGACACACAGACACACAGATACGGGGTGCAAAACCTTTTCAAAATCTTCTCCCTCATTAATCCACGTTACAATTTGTGTGTTTAATACAGCGTGAAAGTATCTTACGGAGCGCACCCCTCCCCCTATCCGCCTACCCGCACTCGCTTAATAAATATTTTCCTGATGTAAAGACTCAACTTCAGTTACCTTCCGACACCCGTGACAATCACAAAGGTAGGGAGGTGGGGGGGGGGACCCCGACGGGAAGAATAGGGCATCCCAAAGGAGGGATGTGGATCATCCCTTCCGCAACTGGGACCCCCCAAGCAACCCCTTCCCCGAGTTAGTTAGTTAGTTAGTTAGTTATTGGGGTTTAAGGGTGCATCGACTGCGTCGGTCATGCAGCGCCCATTGGGGCCCTTCCCCGAATATAATAATAATCATGGCTGCGCCAATATCCACGCTCCTCGAGTACGAGCAGCTTTCTCTCGGTGCGATAGCAGCGCTTCGCATCGGCTCTACTTATGACTAGTGATTCTGTCAACGGCCGCCGCGGCGCCACAGTAGCTATCAACTGACCGTCCAGTCGCCACAGTCTGTGCACGATCGCCGCCACTGGGCAGAGGGCAGACTTGGTGTCGCCAGCTGGTAGGGCGATGGGACAATAGCAGACCATCGGGTCACAGGCGGGGGTGGCGTACAGCAGCCGGCCAGCCAGCTGAAGACGGCCCAGGCGGGGGTGGCGTACAGCAGCCGGCCAGACAGCTGACGACGGCCCAGGCGGGGGTGGCGTACAGCAGTCGGCCAGGCAGCTGACGACGGCCCAGGCGGGGGTAGCGTACAGCAGCCGGCCAGGCAGCTGACGACGGCCCAGGCGGGGGTGGCGTGCAGCAGTCGGCCAGCCAACCTACCTAATCTAACCTAACCTAACCTTAGTTTGTTTCTGTTCCTCTATCCCGATAACCCTTAGCACAAAGTGTATCTGAGCATCATCCTACTCCCAGAATTGACACACCATCTTACTCAGTGCCTCGTATAACAGCACTTATCATCACCAACACCTTGCGCCTCAAGATTAGCTCCACCCCCTCTTTCCCTCTATAATGCCAGCCCCGCTGTGTGGTGCCCCTGTGCTGATCTGCTGGTAGTGCTGCTCTCTCTCTCCACGCCCATCCCGGCCGTTGGTGTGACCCGCTGACAGTACTGTTCCCTCTCCACACCCATCCCGGCCGTCGGTGTGACCCGCTGACAGCACTGTTCCCTCTCCACACCCATCCCGGCCGTCGGTGTGACCCGCTGACAGCACTGTTCCCTCTCGACACCCATCCCACCCGTCGGTGTGACCCCCTGACAGCACTGTTCCCCCTCCACACCCATCCTGGCCGTCGGTGTGACCCGTTGACAGTACTGTTCCCTCTCCACACCAATCCCGGCCGTCGGTGTGACCCGCTGACAGTACTGTTCCCTCTCCACATCCATCCTGGCCGTCGGTGTGACCTACTGACAGCATTGTTCCCCACCACACCCATCCTGGCCGTTGGTGTGACCCGCTGACAGTACTGTTCCCTCTCCACACCCATCCCGGCCGTCGGTGTGACCCGCTGACAGCACTGTTCCCTCTCCACACCCATCCTGGCCGTCGGTGTGACCCGCTGACAGTACTGTTCCCTCTCCACACCCATCCCACCCGTCGGTGTGACCCGTTGACAGTACTGTTCCCTCTCCACACCCATCCTGGCCGTCGGTGTGACCCGTTGACAGTACTGTTCCCTCTCCACACCCATCCTGGCCGTCGGTGTGACCCGCTGACAGTACTGTTCCCTCTCCACACCCATCCCGGGCCGTCGGTGTGACCGTCGGTGTGACCCGCTGACAGTACTGTTCCCTCTCCACACCCATCCCGGCCGTCGGTGTGACCCGCTGACAGTACTGTTCCCCTCTCCACACCCATCCCACCCGTCGGTGTGACCCGTTGACAGTACTGTTCCCTCTCCACACCCATCCTGGCCGTCGGTGTGACCCGTTGACAGTACTGTTCCCTCTCCACCCACCGTACCACAGTACTGTTCCTCTCCACACCCATCCCACCCATCCTGGCCGTCGGTGTGACCCGCTGACAGCACTGTTCCCTCCCACACCCATCCTGGCCGTCGGTGTGACCCCCTGACAGCACTGTTCCCTCTCCACACCCATCCCGGCCGTCGGTGTGACCCGCTGACAGTACTGTTCCCTCTCCACACCCATCCTGGCCGTCGGTGTAACCCGCTGACAGCACTGTTCCCTCTCCACACCCATCCTGGCCGTTGGTGTGACCCGCTGACAGCACTGTTCCCCTCCACACCCATCCTGGCCGTCGGTGTGACCCGCTGACAGCACTGTTCCCTCTCCACACCCATCCCGGCCGTCGGTGTGACCCGCTGACAGTACTGTTCCCTCTCCACACCCATCCTGGCCGTCGGTGTGACCCGCTGACAGTACTGTTCCCTCTCCACACCCATCCCGGCCGTCGGTGTGACCCGCTGACAGTACTGTTCCCTCTCCACACCCATCCCGGCCGTCGGTGTGACCCGCTGACAGCACTGTTCCCTCTCCACACCCACCCTGGCCGTCGGTGTGACCTGCTGACAGTACTGTTCCCCTCCACACCCATCCCGGCCGTCGGTGTGACCCGCTGACAGCACTGTTCCCTCTCCACACCCATCCCGGCCGTCGGTGTAACCCGCTGACAGCACTGTTCCCTCTCCACACCCATCCCGGCCGTCGGTGTGACCCGCTGACAGCACTGTTCCCTCTCCACACCCATCCCGGCCGTCGGTGTGACCCGCTGACAGCACTGTTCCCTCTCCACACCCATCCCGGCCGTCGGTGTAACCCGCTGACAGCACTGTTCCCCCGCCACACCCATCCCGGCCGTCGGTGTGACCTGCTGACAGCACTGTTCCCTCTCCACACCCATCCCGGCCGTCGGTGTGACCCGCTGACAGTACTGCTCCCCCGCCACACCCATCCCGGCCGTCGGTGTGACCCGCTGACAGCACTGTTCCCTCTCCACACCCATCCTGGCCGTCGGTGTAACCCGCTGACAGCACTGTTCCCTCTCCACACCCATCCCGGCCGTCGGTGTAACCCGCTGACAGCACTGTTCCCTCTCCACACCCATCCTGGCCGTCGGTGAGCGACGTGCGGCCGAGCAGCTGGCAGGGGTGCCCGCCGGCCGGCGTGGATTATGTATGCGGAGCGGGTCATCATTAAGCGGGGCGTCCGGGCCGGCGGCTGTCGAGACCCTTCGTCAGTGGGATGACCCTAGTTTAGCGACATGCCGAGTCGGCGTGCGCCCGGCCGGCCGCGGCCGCCGGCCATTAGTGGACCACGGTGCGACAACGTCTTCCCCAGGGTCGCCATCAGCCGTGATCGAATATGGAAATACGTCACAGGGGCGTGCCTGGCGCGTCATCTGTTTCAAAGTTAACAAACGGTCGGTCCATGACCGAGGCACTCGGCGGCCGCCTGCACGCTCGAGGGCAGTCGTCACCGTCGACGACGAGCCGCCCGGGGGCTGCGCCCGACCAAAACTGCTCACACCACGACCGTCCGCCACGGTACGAGTCGGGCGTGACAGCCCTGCCACCACGGCTGGAGGAATAGTTATTTCCCTGCTTTGGTCACCCTGGAACGCTGCACACTGCGAAATACTGCAATCGCATTTTTCTCGCTGGGAGGTTGAGCGCCAGTATGCGACGAATGCAGTGTGCAAATGGTATTTTTCATGAAGATTGTCCGAATCGGTGGGTTCTCGAAAGCGGACTTTCACTCTAATAGCAGATCGTCGTGTGCCTATGGATGAAAGATTGGTAGAAATCATTCATTCTTTCGTTAACTTTGCTTAACTTGTCCTACCAAGTGCAATTATTCCTAAATTGAAAGGGATTCTGGAAGTCCGGAAAGAGTTTTATTTTATTTCAGAAACGGAACGAGAATTGTTCTGCTCGAAGCTACCGAGCGAACAAAATAATGTCCCTTCGAAATCCAAAATTCCGGAAAAAACAAGCAGTGTCGTTGTTCACGGAGGGCTATAATGTACTTCAAATTCACAGCAAGTTGAATGGAATGTGTGCGAAGTAGCATCATAGGCAGCTGATCGTGTAGCCAATATATGTATCGTGTTCCGTAGACGACTAGTAGCACGTGTTGCCATTTTAACATGAAGAGCTGACCCATATGCCCAGGTGCCCCGTGGAGCGCTGCGCTAACCCTCGCGCGTGCAGGCGGTTGATGCAGCCCATCTCCCTTAGGTTTCTCGAGATCACAGAAGCATGGCGAGGTCAGCGAGCCATGGCTTGGCATAGCTAATGAGGCATCCTTTGCAGACCTTGTGACATGGGATTGAAAATGTCACATCAGGTAGTTCGCGTGTGATGGCATGGAAGGGAGCATGCCAAGCGCTTGTCGCGATATCGCAGATTGTCACCGATAAGCAGCACTTATTACCCTTGAGTACTGTTGGATGTGGAAGAGCACACATCAGGTAATTTACTCACAAAGACGAAGAGCCAAGGGGAGGCATGTCTGAGTCTACTTGAAGGCTGGCTATCGGTGTAAAGCCGAAAGCTGTGGCTGCCCTGGTACAGTTGTTTTAAATGATTCCTATCATTTGGCTCCGGTTCTGTGAAGTGGTAGCAAAGATGATGATGCTGTATTCTCTGATTGGTCGTATGATTGATCTATTGAGTCGTAGTAGTGCTTTCTTATCTCCGCCCCAGTATTTGCCTGCAAGTGCACGGGGTACGTTGACGCACTTCACGCATCTCTTCGAGATGGCGGTGGTATGTGTGTTGGAACTAAGTTTTCTGTCCAGGTTTACTCCTACGAACATGAAGCTTGTTACCTGTTCGATGGCTTTGCCGTCGATTTTAAGTAAAATCGTTGGTTTGGGGTGGAGACAACTGCATTGTTTCTCATTTTGCATGCATCTCAATTTCTTACTGTCGTCATGATTTGTTTGTATTTTACTCGCATTTCAAGTCGTCGCCTTTTTGCACATTTCGTTTAACTGCTGAAGTACTTCTAACACGTTAGTTATGGGTGCAATATAGCCGAAACAGTTGACCCGTCATAAAATCTCAACTGCACATACACACTCGTTCGGAGTCGTTGACCGAATTTGGCATAAGGTCACCATGGGCGCGTAGTTAAAAACGAGACTGATTTGAAAGATGAAACAGAATCTTACCGAGTTCTATACTCCCGGGTAAGGGAACGTGGTTTTTTCGGGGCCTACCTCGAAAGTTTTCAAAAAGAGGCCAACATTTCGACCTCATCTGATCCTTTATTTGTGTAGCTACATGTAGCAAATCGCACATTTGTCCTTCCAAGATACCGAAGAATGTTATGCTGAAAAGTTCAAGAGCATTTATGTTTCTTTTTTATACACAGGTGACGTGTAAGCCTGCACGTTGTCGGTAAAAAGAAAGCATCACATTCAGACTGGCCCGAGGGATCAACCAGTAACACCAACTATGCACATTGGGTGTTAAGCGCGAGATATCGCTGCGCTTAACACGATGCTCTATTGTTGCACGCTTCGTCTGGGAACACTGGAAGGCTGCAGCAGTACCCGCTGCACTGGGGAAGGTGGCAAAATATCATGCACTGGGGAATGGACATGTTTCATGTCCGGACAAGCCGCATTTTTGTCGAGTTTCACTAGTGATTTTTAATTCTAAACACGATGGTGGCATTTATTTTTTGTAAAGTTCTTAAAGCACTTACATAATCCAAAAATCACTTCAGAATGCCTCCCTTTGTGATTGGTCAAAATACCTGCGAAGTCGCGTGCGTCGTGGCTAGCGAAGGTCGACTGCCAGGCATTCGATTTTGCGTATAGGATGCCGCCGAGTCCGGATTAATCGTGACTATTTTAGCCTAAATGACATCTCACGGTCAGGTGACAATGGATCGCAAAAACGCCGCTATTACACTAGCTGTGTCCCAAGGTGTAAAAATACAACTTTCAGTAAGCCAGACGATATTCATCGGCCCTCCGAGTTCAGACGAGATGAGAAGCCGTGGAGCGATGCTGCGCGCCGAGATGGTCCTCTGGTCGCCGAATACCCAAGTATGATTGATCACACAAGCCTACACCTGTGGAGAGCGTCATGTCTTCCTACGGCTACCGATAATGTATTGCATTAATTGCTGCACCAGCACAATTGACGTCTTGCAAGAAAGTCCATCAAAAGTCCACAACATACCTGGCATTCCATGCACCAACAGAATGAACTTGCAAACCTGCACCACATCTAAAAGCCATAGGTTATGGGTTTTAGCCAATGCATACATTTAATTTTCCACTTGATAGCAGTCCCTTCTCGTAATATCTCCATTGACATCAACAAAACATGGCAGCATTTGCATGAAGCACCATACTCAACCTGTTCCATTACGATGATGATTAGAGGTATTGACGTCTGTCAAAATGGCATCAATGTATGCATGCATTTCACCCACATCCTCATGTAGGGGAAGAGGGGGGTTACGAACACCTAAGACGTGCATCAAATAACTCTACTGCTGCTTCTGTATGGCCGAACCAGTAATTGTACTGTTTACTGAACACAAAAAAGAACAAGCTATTCATATTCGAACAGTTTCTTTGGATAAAAAATCCTCAAAAGATTTGCTAAGAGGAACTTAATAGCAATCATTATTTTGTAGTGGTGTGTTATATCCTGGACATGAAAATGTTGCGCAGGATTTCTTCATTGTAGCTGCTGTGGTGCAAGTTATTAGTAGCCACTGAAAAATATAAATGGAATTGAAAAATATAATGTTGGAGGTGACTTCCTTATGGTTTTCCTAGGCTAACTGCTCTTGGAATCCTAAAATGGCACCCGTAACACTATGCAATCGGACCTTCATATTTCGGTGGAGAATGGTCCATCGTGTATGCATATTGCTATCTTTTTGTTATGTATGCACTGAAAGTGACATGGGAGACGTCCAAATGTAGGCGTTGTGTAAACGGGACATGTTCAGATGCCCCCTTCTACTATTTCCTCACGTAGGTATTTGAACAATCATGCAATGAGAAGTTAACGTTCAATAGATAAACTAAACTTGTCATGATTCATCAATCAATTATCAAGTTATTACAACATTAGGGTACAGCTTACAGTGTACCATTACCTACCATGGAATGTCAGCTATCCCACTGTGGAGTAAAAATATAAAAGAAATGTCAATGTATTAACAGCTTCTCTTTCACTGCAGGGTAGCCATGGTGTCTCGCCAAGGCATTTATAATCAATGTCATGACCCTTCCCATTATTTCACACGTTTTACTCAAACATTGTACAAGCGATCGCCCTTTGTTCCCACGACACCAAAATGCCCTGGATTTGAAAGATAGGTTGGCTGTTGCATTACCACCATAATAGATTATTTATCCTTTCGAGCTTCATATTTTCTTGAAAATCGTTCAGCTTAGTGCCATAAGCACTCACCTTGTTCTCCATGACGCGACTCGGTTGAAAAAGTCTGCATAGAAATACCCGATCTCGACTTCACTGAGCGTCTCTGGCTTGGCCGCTTCGAGGCACAGCATATCTGACGTCATCACTACGAGTAGGTTTTTTAAATCGAAGACAACACTTAACTGAATTAATTAAATTAGTTTGGAAATACACCTATGAGCAAAATATTTCAGTTTTGTATACGGAATATTACGTTTTTTGCAACAAAATACCTATTACGTGAAAGTTGTCCATTTCAAACATAAAAATGCTAGGGGACGAGGCGAACGCGCAGGGAATTGAAAAACCGTCCAAGTGGATGAATTTATGCTGGCCCACCAAATGCTGCGAGCTTCATCGCTCGTGCCCAGCCGCACACAATTCGCCACGTCTGTTTTCTTGTCTGGCAGTCGTTCCAATACAGCCACTGACAACGCAGGGACGAGTAGTCTAGGGATAAGTTGCTCATCCCACAATCGAAAGGTTGTGTGTTCGAGTCTCACCTGTCGCTACTCTTCACCCGCGACCAATCGGCGTGAGATTGGCGACGCTACATGACTCAACGGTCGATGTGTCGTAAAACCAATAGCGAAACCAACCAGATAATGGCCGCTGTCGGCGTAGTTTCCAGAGAATATTTTGTGACGGAAGCTAATTGTCCCGCTGCGGGAAGCTCCGTGAAATCCCACATCACACGTGTCCATCAGTGATTAGAGGCGTAGCGGCGTAACACCATTTCCCGCCGCCAAAGCCGGCCGGCGTTCTCAGTACCCGAGGAAAGGGCGGCAAAAACGGACCTCGAAACTGGCGGTAGGTCTCGGCGGCTGCCGTCGGCGCCTGGCATCCCACCGCGCCGCGGCCCCACTCGGAATGGAAAACAACAGCAAGATCTAATTGTGCAAATGGCCGCCGCAGTGTATCCCTCGGGATTCGGAAGGCTAAGAGTCCCGAGTGCCAGGGGAACGGCCGACTTGTAAATGCTGGTGAAGTGTGGCTGTGTATCTTGGCCGGTCAGTTAGCGGCTGAACAACTTCTTGCTGTGCCCATTTGCATTTCCTTGCAGTGTAGTTTTGTCTTTGTCTAGCAGCTTGGCGGTAGAATATGCCCTTGCCAAGCCAGGAATAGAGTGCTACCACACTGAGATCATGCGCCGCACACCTGTTGCATTGTACCGTGCACAAACTCACCCGATGACATTGCGTGTACAGTAGGTATGTTCATTCTGTCAAGTGTGTTTTGACAAGTTGGCAATTGTGTGCGAAGTTTCAGCTTCAATAGGTTCATGCCACCAATGAAGCCGCGAGTAGTCCCTTCGCACCAAAATGTACAAATGTGGATTTTCCGGGGGTAGCGTAAGGAGCTTAAATATTTATCCTCAGGTTATTTCACGGCTTGATAATTAATCCAGGCAACTATGTCAAACTGCACCTTTTCTGAACCGTGTCGATGAGTGTGATGTTTTCCACCGGATACGCCAACATTTTGTCAGCTTAAACAGGAAAACAATGGATTTCAGTGTACCATCTTTTCTCACCTTAAAGCCATGCAAATGCTATGAAACGTGAAGATCCGAGATTATTCTGACCTATGGCAATGTCAGGTGACACCATATTTATCCTGACATCGTATCTGAACTAGCTGAAAACCGTTCTTTTTCCAAGATTTTCAAATATGACCACAAAATTAGAAATTTTGCGGTCTTGAAACGTTTTCTTGGTTTCGGATTTCGTCTAGGATTTGGAAACTCTTCTTGGAACAAATTGGTAACATTCGCGGGAAATACTGTCTGATGGGTGTCAACAAACATCGCGGCATCAGAAAGTTGGCTTTCCAGTATCTAAGCTTGCTCCACGTGCTACCGTGTGTTCAAAGCAGTGGCATAGAGGCTCTGATCTGTGCATGGCTACAACAGTAAGTACTGAGCACCGTTTCTATTCAAGCGTCGGGAATGATGTTGCTGCATATGCTTAGCGTTTTCTTTTTGTCACAAGCTTCACATTTAACATTATAGTAGCAGGTAAAGGGCGCCGCATTATACCGTATCTATGCCCGGTCTTGTTTTAAGAGGGTACCTTGGTAGCAAATAATTTTTGGTCGATCGGTGTTTCATGTCAATCGGTGTTTCATGCAATCGGTGTTTCATGAATGCTTTCATGCTCCTTGATAGAGGGTTTTAAACAAATGAGTTGGCAAGGAACTGAGAATTCCATCCAGGGGCGGGGATGGCCGAGTGGTTAAGGTGTCCGGCTATGGGTACCAAAGGTCCCGCGTTCGACTCTAGCGTCACTCAGGACATTTCCCAATCCCGCGGCCCACTGGCGAAGCAGTGTGGGCGGCGCCATTAGCCGTGAATGTGCATAAAGTGTGTCGTGAACCAACCAATAAACAAGAGAATTCCATCCAGTTTTAAGTTGCTTTTCCTCTGGCTTATGAATCCAACTAATTAAAGATGCAAATATTGGTGCTTATTTTTGGAGATTGTGGTCCAACCATGGTGCAAGTAATTAGAAGTCGGCAATTCACTGATTATTATTTTTTGTTATCATGAAATTGTTTCCACTAGCCGTGCCGGTTTTGATTTTGCACATCTTCAAATGTAATGACTGTCCATCAGTTCTGGTAATGTTTTGGTAATGTTTGTTTTCATCTTTCCTTACCTTTATAGTTATTGAGCTCACGAAATATCCACGCGGAGATGTTTCACATGAAGTGCGCTAAATGTGGGTAATTAGGCATGCATTCATTGTTACTGCAATATATAAGTTCCTAAGCTTGATGGATGAGACGCACAAATCTCGTCACAACACTAAATTTTCATTCACCGTTCCTTTAGCTTGCGATTGTTTTCTAACATTTTCCGTTATCTTGTACACAAATATTTCGAACAAGGTTTGACAAAGCCGCAAATATCCCTGTGTGAGAAGCAGGGTCGACAAAGCAGCCTTGTCCTATTTTGTATTCAATCGACGGCATTATCCTCCCTGGAGAACAGCAAATTCCTGATTTACCTGCAAGAGTAAATTCTGCAATTCACAAGACTGTTGATTGTGAATTATTACAACCATTCGGTGCATTAATAATCAGTCCAAATTCCATTGTGAAGTGGAAAACAGAGTTACTATTCTGGAATTATATTTTATTCTATTTTCCATTATATTATATCCTAGAAACATACGGGAAACTGTCCCTGCAATATTATTCCCCAAACATTTCCCTTTGCAAAATCAAAGTTTACTCCATAACATAACATAACATATTATGAGAACTATGATGAGCCAAGCTAGCACTAATTGAGAGGTTTACACATTGGACTGCATTCTTGAATCCTAGCGCATACAGTTGCAGAAGTGCTCACCACATTGGGACATTTTTTGCAATTTCGTACTCTCATGAAGTGATTAAAAATATGTCAACATCTCCATGAGTAGATTCATTAAATATGATCGCTATGTGCTGTTATAGCATGTGCCGGATAAAACTATTTATAACTGAGCCGGTCTCAGAACTGAAAAGTCATTAGTATTCAGAAAGACTGACAAATATTGGGAAGGTCAACTGAGGGTTAAGGAGCCCCTGAGAGCTAGCAAGGACTGGACTGCAATTTTCCTGATGTTTGGAAGGGATCCTAAAGGATAAATAGTCCCCCTCCCCCTAAGATTCAGGGAGAGCTCCGAAAGCTGGCGATACTTGCTAGAAACTATGCGGTTTGTGTCCGTGCTAGATGCTCCCGAAAACTAAACAGGATGTTGAGGACTGGAAATGACCCATGCAAGCTAGAGATGGAGAAATGGTGTCAAGGACTAGGAAGGACCCTTTAAAGCCAGAGAAGTCAAAGTGGATTGGAGTGGTGAAGAGAGCCACTGAGCACTAGAAGGGCTCGCCTGAAGGCAGGCAGATCCTCGAGGATTGGCGAAGGCGTCCCATAGAGAGCTACTGAGCACTAGAAAGGCTCGCCTGAATGAAGAAGCAATTAATTGCATCTAGACATCCTTGAAATTCTAGACATTGCTCCAGTATGGCAGCAATGTATGTTTAAGCAATCTGTCTACTTGGCAATGCTCTGGCTTGCTTGCTAGCCTCACTGAGAGCACCAGATGAGCCCTAGTGGGTGGAAAGGTCAACGGCCCCGTGGAAATGACGACGGTCTTTGATGCCCCGTCTTACTTTATATTTACTTGACTATGATAAAATGCGAAACCTAAGGAATGCTACACCATGGATAATCAGAAACATACCATATAATTCCATTTTGATCCATAACTAGTTCACCAGAGTTTATGTCATGTCATTATTAAGCATTCTTCACTCTCTGACTGATCCGGACATACGCCCTTCATCAGTAGCGGTGCCTGTCACTCTAGCGCCAGCTCCAAAAATAGCTCAGCAGGCGATGACGGCGGGCATCTGAGCAGCCGCCGTCCTTCTCAACTGATCAGTGGAGCAAAATGATGACCTGTGAGGACATACCAACTAATGAAGATATACATCGCAGTGTATTGAAGCTCACTGGGGGAGGGGGAGGGGTGACATTGTCGTATTGCGCAGTGCCAATATCATCTTGAAGTTAATTGTGCACATCAACTGACGGATGTGCTGATCCCGACCGGTTGGGAGCATGGCTCGCTGAGTAATATCAATGTCTATTCTGATTACATTCGTGATAATTTATCCAGTACGGGTTCGGAATTTTTCTCAATGATTTTGCTGTTTGTCTCGTCCTGTTCTCAGACATATCATGTGCTTTCTTTTGCGTATCATCTGCTTTAATGTCGCTCTATCCTGCCCTGTCCCGGCATTTGCGTGGCCCCTACCTTGTCATGTCCTTGACTTGCCCTGTTATTTTTATCGCGCTGTCTATGTCTTGTCAAATATGTTTCTGCCTGTCTGCTATCTATCATGCCGCTGCCTTGTCGCATCTTCTGACTCCTGTATCCTATGCTCGCCAATTCCTCTCTCTCTCGCTGTTTCCTATGTCTATCATTCCCCTGTCTTGCTATGCCCTCTACATTGTTGTGACGTGTCCCCTGTCCTGCACCTGTTCATTATCTTGCCCTGTTCTCTGTTTCATATTGCCCTTCCTCTGTGGTGCAATCTGCTTCACTGTGTTCTTTGCCGCGCAGTAGTCTTTGCCTTGACCCTGTCTCGCCTTGCCAGCCTAAACTCTACCTTGCCCTGTCTCGCCTTGTCAGCTTAACCTCTACCTTGGCCTATTCTGTTTTCATGTTCTCCTTCCCGCCTTTTTCGGCACAGATGTGGTCTTTGCCACGCGATTACGTCGCGTTGTCTTGTTCCTACCGGTACTGTGTTGCCCATACCTCTCATCCGCCTTGTCCTGATCCCTCGTCGACTTGTTTCGGTTCCCCAAGCCATGTCCCGTCATCCGCGTCCCAAGGATTTCCTTCTCCGGTCCGTGCCCCTACCTGACTCTGTGCATAGGTCTATCCTCGGGCTTTCCCTGTCTTCCCTCCTCTCTGTTAGTTAGGCTAGAGTCCCTGGCCTCGTGTGGGGGGGGGGGGCGTCGTGTGAGGAACGAGCCATGTAGGGAATGGATCATGATAGTGGTGAGCAAGTGCAGCATAGTGTTGTTACCACTACCACGAGTATATGTAAGCATAGCTCACTGGAATATTTATTAAATAGCACTAAGAAAACTGCATTTAGAGTTTTTAAAGAAGCCTCAAATGTCATTAATCTAAAGGCGTATCAAAAAGCTAGAGACACTGTGAAGCAAAAAACCAGAGCAGCAAAGCGAGCAAAGGAACTGGATTTAGCTAGAAACTGTAATGGGGACAGTAAAAAGTTCTTTAGTTTCTACAAGCTGAGTAAAGTTTCTAGCACAATTGGTCCACTGGAAGTAAACGGGACTACATTGGGTGAGGATAGTGAGATGGTTGAGGAGCTGAGCAAGCAGTTCAAATCAGTGTTTACATTGGAAAATATGACCAATCTGCCGACCGTACACCATAGTTCAGTTACATGGGATCTGACAAATGATGTTGATTTCATTGGTAGTGATGTTGTTTACAATCATATCAGGAAAATAAAGCCAAATAAGGCCGCAGGACCTGATGATATTTATGCTAGGGTGTTGCGGGAAACTGAAAAGGAACTGGCATTTCCACTTAGTATAATATTTTGTAGATCAGTTTCACATAATGAAATTCCAACCGATTGGAAAAGGGCAAATGTAGTTCCTATTTTCAAGAAAGGAGAAAGAGGGAAAGTTGAAAACTATAGGCCAATAAGTCTCACATCCCTAGTCTGCAAGGTACTCGAATCAATTATCAAGGAAAGAATAGTTAGTTATCTGGAAGGTAGCAGATTGATTCAAGATACTCAACATGGATTTAGAAAAGGACGATCGTGTCTCACAAACCTCTTGGACTTTTTGAACTTCGCCACAGAACAATTTGATCAGGGAAATCAGGTTGATGTAGCATATCTTGACTTTAGTAAGGTTAATGACTTAGGTAACGGTTAATGATACAGCTTCAGTCCCATGGTATTGCAGGTAGCATCTTAAAATGGATAGAGTTGTGGCTTTCAGATAGACAGCAAAGAGTGATGCTAAATGGTACAAAGTCATCATGGCAAAATGTTCTTAGTGGAGTCCCCCAGGGGTCAGTACTAGGGCCATTACTGTTCATTATATTTGTAAATAACATTGAAAGTGGCCTAAGCAGTAAAGTTTTGAAATTTGCAGATTATTTGAAGGTCTTTAGGGCAATAACAGGTCAGGATGAGCATATCTCGCTGCAAAAAGACTTAGACGAACTTGTGAAGTGGTCCGAAGAATGGCAAATGAAATTTAACTTTGATAAGTGCAAAATCATGCATGTAGGTAAGCAGCATATGGAGGCTCCATACTTGATGGGTGGCCAAGTGCTATCAGTGACTCAACAGGAGAAGGATTTAGGTGTTATTCTAAACACAAAATTGGGGGCATCAGAACAGACCAAGGAAGCCAGGAAGAAGGCACTGAGAATGCTCGGGGCAATAAATAGGAATGTATCATACAGAAGTGAGGAAGTGATCAGGAAGCTTTACTGTGCATACGTCAGGCCACATTTGGAATACTGCATCCAAGCTTGGTCTCCTAGCTATGAAAAAGATTGTTGGCTTTTAGAGAGAGTACAAAAGAGGGCTACAAAAATGGTTAATGGCATAAGCAACCTGCCATATGAGGAAAGATTGAATAAATTGAATATGTTTTCACTTAGATATAGAAGGCTGAGAGGAGATCTCATCGAGGTCTTTAAATTTGTCAATGGTCTGGAGAGGGGATACCTTGGGGAAATGTTTGAATTTAACAGAAATGATGCAATTAGAGGTCATAAATTCAAAATTAAAATTAACCACAGCAGAACAAGGTTAAGGCAAACTTTCTTCACCAACAGGGTAGTGGAACACTGGAACCAGCTGCCAGAAAACATCGTCAGTAGCAGCACATTGAACATCTTTAAAAACAGCATAGACAATCATTATAAGAATAGAGGGCTTGCTTTTCAGTATTACAGGGAGGGCTGATTGGCAGATTTGGTGGGCAACTGGTTCAGTGTACAGAGTGCAACCAAGAAGGGCCCTTGTGGCTCAGAGTTGCACTAATCTTTTATGTCTTTATGTCTTTATGTCTTTATGTCTAAATGTGCCAAGTCTTGCAGTTCGAGGTTTCGTCAGCAAGTTAGCCAATGCTGATGTTGCATGCATGCATGTTCAACATAGATCGGTGCATAGCGATGCGCCGACTCTGAGTGACGATGAATGATCGCATCGGTATGCGGACTTAAGATAAACACAACTGTAAGGCCGCTTTATGGTCACTAAAAGTCAAATTGATCATTTAGCTCCAAGACATGTCAGCCGTGCAGTGAACATTTTGTCTGGGGAAGCTGTCGGTCGACATCATATTTATCTGCAGCAATGTCCACAACACGAAAATCGTCGAGCGAATTGTTGCAAACCTTAACCCATCCGCACGTCCGCACCTACTTGAAAACAAAAGCAGCACCTAGCCGCAGTACAATTTTGAGCATCACTGAAATATTTTCAAGATAATGATTTGTGAGGAACCTTTGGCAGGGCTCAACATAGAAAAAGAGAATAGCTAGACCTGAAGCACTGGTCCGTAGTACGCAGAAGCCCACTGCCGAAATTCCTCGAAAGTTGGCGAGGTACATTTCCGAGAAAAAATCGACTGAACTTTCGCTACAGGAAAATATTACCTAAAGGAGCCCTTGGACCCGCATCCATACAAGACCTTGTCAAAAAAAACTTTCCCACAAGAATGATGAAGATACGGCCAGCTTTGGCAAGTTGTTAACTGAGCGATGCCAGTCATCCAAGCTGCTCATCATTTGGTTCAGCGACAAAGCCCGTTTCCACTTGGATGATCGCATCAACACCCAGAGCAACATCCGAACCTAAAAGCAAGATTCGTCCAATCGTCTGTGGACGTTACAAGCGACTGCACAGGCAAAGTTGTCATTTCGGTTTATATTAATACAACGAACACATCTCCGCAGATGACGTCATAGTTCTGTAACCTGGCCTGAATTGAACAAGTGTGTGCTATCAATGGGCATGCGACGAATCAGCACTAGTTATGCCAAATTGGGGCGAGCGATCACGTGTGGACGCCAACCGCCCGCATCTCGGATATCGCCGATCAGCTGACATCCCACAACGCTTGCCTATTGCTTCCTGTAAGCCCTTCTCACAATTTATTTGTACCTTCTAAACAAGTAGATAATGTGTAGGAATTTCATTGTTGGGCGAAATGTATTAATGGATGCGGGCTTGCAATCAGTCGAGGGGCCCGACCCCCAACTATAGTCACACCAATTAGATCTGACGATAACCGCGTAAGCCTGCTATGGCAAAGAATGGATACAGAATGTAGCAGGTCAACTTGCGCATCTGAAACATAGGCTTTGCAACATTTCCAACAATAAATGTTTGAACACTTGCATTATTTATTCCACTTTGCAACACCAACTTCCGTTTTAGCAGAATCAACTTATCGATCTACTAGAGAAGCCATAGACAGCAATTCGCCCGTTAGGCGCTGATAATCTAGCGGTGCATGGAATGTTCAGATGTGAATTGAGTGCGCTACGCATTCAAATGTCCGAACGCAGATCTAGAGTGGAGCTGCATGCCTGTAAGACGTCCGTGATTTACTGTGAAGCGTCTGTGAGCGTTTGGCCCTGTATGGGACGTTCGTGAGTTTCTGGAAGGCGCCCGTAGCTGTGCGCGAGACGCCCGTGACTGTACTGTCATCCGTTGGTAATTGTGTACTGTCTGTCACCCGTTGGTGACTATGCACTATTACCTGTTGGTGACTGTGTACTGTATGTCACCCGTTGGTAATTGTACTGTCTGTCACCTGTTGGTGACTATGCACTATTACCTGTTGGTGACTGTGTACTGTATGTCACCCGTTGGTAATTGTACTGTCTGTCACCTGTTGGTGACTATGCACTATTACCTGTTGGTGACTGTGTACTGTATGTCACCCGTTGGTAATTGTACTGTCTGTCACCTGTTGGTGACTGTGTACTGTATGTCACCCGTTGGTAATTGTGTACTGTCTGTCACCCGTTGGTAATTGTGTACTGTATGTCACCCGTTGGTAATTGTGTACTGTCTGTCACCTGTTGGTGACTGTGTACTGTATGTCACCCGTTGGTAATTGTGTACTGTCTGTCACCTGTTGGTGACTGTGTACTGTATGTCACCCGTTGGTAATTGTGTACTGTCTGTCACCTGTTGGTGACTGTGTACTGTATGTCACCCGTTGGTAATTGTGTACTGTCTGTCACCTGTTGGTGACTGTGTACTGTCTGTCACCTGTTGGTGACTGTGTACTGTATGTCACCCGTTGGTAATTGTGTACTGTCTGTCACCTGTTGGTGACTGTGTACTGTATGTCACCCGTTGGTAATTGTGTACTGTATGTCACCTGTTGGTGACTGTGTACTGTATGTCACCTGTTGGTGGCTGTGTACTGTATGTCACCTGTTGGTGACTGTGTACTGTATGTCACCTGTTGGTGGCTGTGTACTGTATGTCACCTGTTGGTGGCTGTGTACTGTATGTCACCTGTTGGTGACTGTGTACTGTATGTCACCTGTTGGTGACTGTGTGCTGTATGTCACCTGTTGGTGGCTGTGTACTGTATGTCACCTGTTGGTGGCTGTGTACTGTATGTAACCTGTTGGTGACTGTGTACTGTATGTCACCTGTTGGTGGCTGTGTACTGTATGTCACCTGTTGGTGGCTGTGTACTGTATGTCACCTGTTGGTGACTGTACTGTATGTCACCTGTTGGTGACTGTGTACTGTATGTCACCTGTTGGTGGCTGTGTACTGTATGTCACCTGTTGGTGGCTGTGTACTGTATGTCACCTGTTGGTGGCTGTGTACTGTATGTCACCTGTTGGTGGCTGTGTACTGTATGTCACCTGTTGGTGGCTGTGTACTGTATGTCACCTGTTGGTGGCTGTGTACTGTATGTCACCTGTTGGTGGCTGTGTACTGTATGTCACCTGTTGGTGGCTGTGTACTGTATGTCACCTGTTGGTGGCTGTGTACTGTATGTCACCTGTTGGTGACTGTGTACTGTATGTCACCTGTTGGTGGCTGTGTACTGTATGTCACCTGTTGGTGACTGTGTACTGTATGTCACCTGTTGGTGACTGTGTACTGTATGTCACCTGTTGGTGACTGTGTGCTGTATGTCACCTGTTGGTGGCTGTGTACTGTATGTCACCTGTTGGTGACTGTGTACTGTATGTCACCTGTTGGTGGCTGTGTACTGTATGTCACCTGTTGGTGGCTGTGTACTGTATGTCACCTGTTGGTGCTGTGTACTGTATTCACCGTTGGTGCTGTGTACTGTCACCTGTTGGTGGCTGTGTACTGTATGTCACCTGTTGGTGGCTGTGTACTGTATGTCACCTGTTGGTGGCTGTGTACTGTATGTCACCTGTTGGTGGCTGTGTACTGTATGTCACCTGTTGGTGGCTGTGTACTGTATGTCACCTGTTGGTGACTGTGTACTGTATGTCACCTGTTGGTGACTGTGTACTGTATGTCACCTGTTGGTGGCTGTGTACTGTATGTCACCTGTTGGTGACTGTGTACTGTCACCTGTTGGGGCTGTGACTGTATGTCACCTGTTGGTGACTGTGTACTGTATGTCACCTGTTGGTGGCTGTGTACTGTATGTCACCTGTTGGTGGCTGTGTACTGTATGCCACCTGTTGGTGGCTGTGTACTGTATGTCACCTGTTGGTGGCTGTGTACTGTATGTCACCTGTTGGTGGCTGTGTACTGTATGTCACCTGTTGGTGGCTGTGTACTGTATGTCACCTGTTGGTGGCTGTGTACTGTATGTAACCTGTTGGTGGCTGTGTACTGTATGTCACCTGTTGGTGGCTGTGTACTGTATGTCACCTGTTGGTGGCTGTGTACTGTATGTCACCTGTTGGTGGCTGTGTACTGTATGTCACCTGTTGGTGACTGTGTACTGTATGTCACCTGTTGGTGGCTGTGTACTGTATGTCACCTGTTGGTGGCTGTGTACTGTCTGTCACCTGTTGGTGACTGTGTACTGTATGTCACCTGTTGGTGGCTGTGTACTGTATGTAACCTGTTGGTGGCTGTGTACTGTATGTCACCTGTTGGTGGCTGTGTACTGTATGTCACCTGTTGGTGGCTGTGTACTGTATGTCACCTGTTGGTGGCTGTGTACTGTATGTCACCTGTTGGTGGCTGTGTACTGTATGTCACCTGTTGGTGACTGTGTACTGTATGTCACCTGTTGGTGACTGTGTGCTGTATGTCACCTGTTGGTGGCTGTGTACTGTATGTCACCTGTTGGTGGCTGTGTACTTCATGTCACCTGTTGGTGGCTGTGTACTGTATGTAACCTGTTGGTGGCTGTGTACTGTATGTCACCTGTTGGTGACTGTGTGCTGTATGTCACCTGTTGGTGGCTGTGTACTGTATGTCACCTGTTGGTGGCTGTGTACTGTATGTCACCTGTTGGTGGCTGTGTACTGTATGTCACCTGTTGGTGACTGTGTACTGTATGTCACCTGTTGGTGGCTGTGTACTGTCTGTCACCTGTTGGTGGCTGTGTACTGTATGTCACCTGTTGGTGACTGTGTACTGTATGTCACCTGTTGGTGACTGTGTACTGTATGTCACCTGTTGGTGGCTGTGTACTGTCGCCGTTCATGAGACGCCCAGTCGATAGTCGTCGTTATCCAGTGTTCTGTAGGTACGGCGATACATGTGGCCGTCTCGTTCTTCTGCATTCGAGTCGAGCTTATTTTAGTCTTCGATGAAGATATTATCCACCATGAAAACATGAATTGCTATTGCCATTGTTATGCAATCCATGGCTTGAATCGGTGTCCATTCAACGTCATTCCTTCACTGCACACAAACAGTAGAAGCAGACCAGGTGCAAAGCAATTGCACATTATCGAGCAATTGTTGCAATTGCATGTTCCAACATACAATTGTCATCCACTTGATGTATTTAATTACCTCGACAATGAGACCGGAAATACATTCTCAAGATATATTCAGCTTTCTTAGGGACTGAAACTGACAGTGATTTAGACACCATGCCATCAGGTGTGATGTGCCTCGATCAGCCAACATGCATGCACGACGCGCGACCAATCGTGCATGTGGGCTGAGAGTTACCCGTCAAGGTACATACGAAGTCGCAGGAAGGGCGGGCTCAACAATGCACTGTGTCTAACATCTAAGCAATCCATATTTCAGGTATCGATCGAAACGCAGTGGTTAGTCGTTCACACATGTTGTCAGCATTCCAACAGTTCAATTATACCCGCTGCATTACTGAGACAGCTGCTGCGAACCCTCTGCCACCCTCTCAGGGTCTAACTCTCGGAGAGGAGCGCACTATTGTTTGATTCTACTGCGTACACTTGTCTTACCGCTACCAGGAATGCAACGCTGAAGAACAAAATATTTGGTTTCGTCCATTGGAATCTGATGAATCTGATGGAGGCGAGGAAGAATCGAAGAGTTATTCAAGTGATTCATCAATGACCGCGTGATTCAAGTTTTAACACAATATAACGCACGATTTTAGAGCGAATGTGCTCCATCTAAAAGTCGTGCCCGTGACATCTCCGAAACAGTACCACCAAGCCTCGGTTGCAAGGTCACACATGAAGCTGATCGCATCTCCGAGACGTAAGAGGAAGGGGGTCCCACCCCATCGATGTCGTCTCGTATACATTTTTCGGAAATCCCTACACAGAAAGGGATCTCCATAGCAGGCATATAATAGAGACAATCGTAGATAGCTCAACAATGTCGAGAGCTGGTTGGGACTCCAGGGGCGTCTGGATCACTCTCGTCCAGACCACGCCCACAATCCCACAGACCTCCACCGCCGGGTGGCTGTCCCCTCAGCACACCCGCGCAGTGGTGCGCCGATCACCTTCGCCGGCGTCCACCGCGTCCAGTGCCGAGCTCGTGCGCCTCGTCGGGACCGACGCAGTGTCGGCGTCGACGGCGGGGCGTCGGCGTCGACGCCGGCAGACGCACGTGTCGCGCGCCCGCCGTGCAGAAGGCGACCGCGAGGTCGGCCGGCCGTGCCCCGTTGCGATATGTTTAGTTACACCCGTTGGCGCGGACATTAGCGGCAAGTTGGCCGCCGGGCTGTCGGCCGGGCTGCGCTCCGCCGGCGCGCTCTGTCCGCTCCCGGCGCTCTCTCCTCGTTTCGCGCGCCGAGTTGGCCGGTTCTGAAACGTAAATTGCCAGTCAAAGCGACACTTGTCCGCGGCAATTTCGCGCCAAGTTGAGTGCCGTTCCAGGTGTGATCCGGACCGACTGAATTGACCGACGTCACGTCACATTTGTCGTCAAGCGATGGCGCGTTCCTCTGTGGCCGGCGGCTCGCAATGTGATTGGCTGAGAATTGCTAGTGATTTACGATGACACGCGTTACTTCGACGAAGCCCATTTGCATATCTTACCTACGTGCCAAGACGCCACGTTGTTAGTACCGCGGGAAGAAGTGTCAGGTACGCGAACCGTGATGCCACTGCAAGACACCATGTTGTTAGTACCTCAGAAAAAAATATCAGGTATACGGCTTGTGCTGTCCTTGTAAGTAATGCATCCCATTACTAGGACATAACATTACTGGAGCAATACTAGCTCATCTTAGCTAATGTGATGCATTTACTCTGTTCATCTCGTCTCTGTCTATGTATCACCCCTTCCTCCCTCTGACCTTTCCTCTTATTGCACTCCCTCCCTCCTACCTCCCTCCTCCCTCCCTCCTCCCCCTCCCCCTCCATCCTCCCTCCCTCCTCCCTCCCTCCTCCCTCCCTCCTTCTTCCCTCCCTCTCTCTGGCCGCCTGACCCTACATCCTATGACCCTCCCTTTCCCTCACTCTCCCTCCTACTCTCTGACACTCCCTCTCGTCCTCTATCCCTCTCACCCTCTCTCCCTCCAACCCCCTCCCTCCAGCCCCCTCACTTTGCTCCTCCCTTCCTCTGCTCCTCCCTTCCTCTGCTCCTCTCTTCTTCTGTTCCTCTCTCCCTCTCCCTCCCTATGACTATCCCTCCATCTGGCCCTCCCTCCCTCCTTCTGACCCTCCCTCCTTCTTGGCCTCCCTCTCTCCCTCTGACCCTCCCTCCCTCTGACCCTCCCTCCCTCTGACCCTCCCTCCCTCTGACCCTCCCTCCCTCTGACCCTCCCTCCCTCTGACCCTCCTCTCCCCTCTGACCCTTCCTCTCTCCCTCTGACCCTCCCTCCCTCTGACCCTTCCTCTCTCCCTCTGACATTCCCTCTCTCCCTCTGACCCTCTCTCTCCCTCTGACACTCCCTCTCTCCCACCTTTTAACCCTTTCACCCTCCCACCCTCTGACACTTCCCTCTCTCCGAACCTCTGACCCTCTGATCCTCAACCCTCCCTTCCTGGTCCTCGGTGGCCGAGGCAGGGTTGAGACCTCACCAGTTGAGCCTCCCGTCGGCTCGACACGCTGGCCGCTGACTGTGACCGGCGATAAGCCGTCGGAGGGCCGCTCCGCCACAGGACCCGTGACCCGGTCGGAGACGGTGGTGATGGCCGGGTCAGGTCGGCGCCAGGTTCTCTCCCGATGTCTCCTGCCCGCGTCTGCGGCCCAACATAACGGGCGGTCACCAGCCGCGGGCCGGCACACTCAGCCGTGCAGCTGGGTAGGCTGTACCGCAACGCTCGGCGTGGAGACGAGCCGCGGGCCGGCACATTTTTTTTTGTGTTAATCTTTAGCTGAGGCTAAATGCCATCTGCTAGAGATATGCTACGTTAAAGAAAGAGCTACTTTAATCCGGCTTATGTCATATCCGGTTATATCATAGAAGAGAAAAAGAGAGGAAGGATGAAACGCCGGCAAGCTATGAACTTGGCGTGAATGCAATTACATACATACACGGTTGTACACACATGCGTACATACATACCCGACACTTGAAGGGAATCTTGAAGGGTGGGCAGTATCCTAGCCTCCAGAGAGGCTCCACTGCCCACCCGCGTCCTGTACGGCGAAGCGGAGGCCTCACGCCCAGAGCGAGTCGTAGGCGTCAGGCCCGACCTTGTATGAGTTGGTGTATATTAAAGCTTGGAAAAACCTCCAAAGGTGAAAAAGCCAAGCTGCTTGGAAAACCCGTAGGTAAAAACCAAGCACAATTTGTGTGCAGTACCGCCCGTTATGGCCAGATTGGGTCGGTCTCTGTCTACCTACGGTGATATACCCTATATGTATGTGAGTTGCGACGACGGAGAACACGGCGTTTTAGCTTTCAAATTACTTCCTCAAGTTTGGTACTGTGTAAGAATGAAAGTAGTAGCTCAATGAGTTCTGGGTGTTCGTCCCCGAGAAGGGTTCTCAATGTAAGTGGGAACTGGTGTCGGGCAATGCAGGTGAGAAGAGGGCGTCGCTGTATCTGGTAGGCTGGGCAGGTAAGTAAGAAATGTTCGACAGAATTACGAACACCACATGTCTGACATGACGAAGTGCGGTGAGGTTGGTGCAAGAGGTAATCATGAGTAGGTTTGGTGTGTCCGAGTCGAAGTCGGGCCAGGAGGATCTCATGAGAGCCAGTGTGTTGTCGGGAAGAGGGCCATTTGGCGAGAAGAGGTTTGATGTGATGTAAATGGGTGGTATCGTGGTCCCAGCATTTCTGGAGATATGTGTTAAATAGTTGGTTGGTGAGGGACAATAGGTCGCAGGGGGAACTGGGAGGTTGGGGGTGGGTGGGAGGTCGATGGCTCGCCGGGCGAGTTCGTCCGCCCGCTCGTTACCCGGAATCCCCATATGGCCAGGGACCCAGAGCAGTGTGAGTTGTACGTGAGCGTGGTGTGTGTGGTAGAGTTGACGAATTGCGTGGAGTGTGGGGTGAGTGGTGTTGTGTATGGCTGCGAGAGCATCGATGGAGGAACGTGAGTCAGTGCAGATGGTTGTTGGAGTGGTGATTTGGGTCTGTACAATGTGCTGCAGACAGGCGTGAATAGCGACTAGTTCTGATCTGTAAACCGAGTGATATGGTGTTAATTTTATTTGGCCGAAATTGGGTCCCCCGCACCAGGCCGCTCCCGTGCCGTCTGTGGTACGGGAGCCGTCCGTGAAGAAGAATGTGGAGCAAGGGTGGTTTGTTTGGTATTCGAAAAATGTTTGTTGTGCTTCGATGGGGGTAATTAATTTTTTGTTTTGGTGGAATAGGTATTCGAGATTCGGATGGTGCATGTGCCAGAACGGGAGGAGGGGAGGCAACCTGTCCGGGATTACCTTTGGAAAATTAAGTGCCAATGTCAGGATGTGGTTCAGATGTATGGCAAGGTTGTATTTGTTCCTATTATATGTGCGTCGGGTGGGGGGGTTTGAGAGTGCAAGGCTGGCAGGGTGGTTGTGCTGAGTTGTGGTTCGGAAGTGGTATTTGGCTAGTTGGAGTGTTCTGCGGTGTTGTAGGCTGGGTATGTGGGTCTCAGCTCGGAGACTGGTGATGGGTGTGGTGCGGTGTGCTCTGGTGATGAGGCGAAGTGCGCCGTTCTGAATGCGTTCGAGTGATGTGGTGTGATTTGGGGATATATGATCGAAGATAAACGCATTGTATTCCAGGATTGAGTGAATCAGGGTGACATACATAGTGGTGAGGGTAGCTCTGTCTGCACCCCAGTCGCGACCGGAGATGCAGCGCAGGAGATTAAGGCATTTTGCACATCGTTGTTTTAGGTAAGTGATATGTGGGCCGAAATAAAGTCCTTTGTCTAGCACGATGCCAAGGTAGGTAAAGGTGGTTTGGAGGGGGATAACTTGATCGCGGTAACGGAGTGGTGGAAAGGGTGGGATATAGCAGAGTCGAGTGAACAGCATTGTGACAGACTTTGCGGGGGATATTTCCAATCCCCAAAGAGAGGACCAGGAATAAATTTGGTCCATGGCCCGCTGCATTAAATTATTTGCTTTTTCAGCTGATGGGTGCGTGCACCATATGGCCAAGTCATCGGCGAAAATGGAGTATTTTAGGCAGGGGGCTATCTCGTGTAGGTCAGTAAGG
Source organism: Imbricaverruca yamaguchii (assembly GCA_034440575.1). NCBI lineage: Eukaryota > Metazoa > Arthropoda > Thecostraca > Neoverrucidae > Imbricaverruca > Imbricaverruca yamaguchii. The sequence goes on along the minus strand of JAOTOL010001638.1, from coordinate 1,174,128 downwards.
GCATCGTTTATCATAATGAGAAAGAGGGTGGGGGATAATACGCTGCCCTGGGGGACGCCTTGATCTAGTTTTTGGGACCAAGAATGGATATTGCCACAGCGGACGGTGAATGTTCTATTGGAGAGAAAGTTGCTGATAAATTGTGACATTCTGCCTCTGATGCCGATACGATGTAATTTGATGAGGAGGGCCGAACTGTGTACTTTATTAAATGCGGCTTTTAAGTCGAGAAAGAGTGCGACGGTTTCATTTTTTGCCATGAACCCGCGCTGTATCGAGTCAACTAGTCGAATGAGGTTGTCGGTGGTGCTGTGTCTGGGTCGAAAGCCGTTTTGGAAGGGGGTAAGGATCTCGTTGTTTTCAAGGTAGACTCTGATTCGTCCGTTGACCATGCGCTCAAAGAGTTTGGAGGCGCAACTAGTGAGAGAGATAGGTCGATAGCTAGAGGGAAGATCCCGAGGTTTGCGAGGTTTAGCGATAGGAATGATAGTGCTAGTAGACCAGGAGGGGGGAATGTGCCGTCAGTCCATAGTTATTAAGTGCCGAAAGTAAGTTTTCTTTTCTGGGGTCAGATAGGTTTTGGAAGAAGGGGTATGCCAATTGGTCAGGGCCGGCCGCAGTGTTGGCCACTTTTGAAAGGGATAGATTTAGTTCATAGGAAGTGAAGGGCGCGTTGTATGGTTCAGTGTTGTCTGAGTTAAAGTTGCAGGCGGCGAGAGTGGTTTCTAAGAAGGCGATGGTTTCTCGCGAGTATTGTGTATTCGAGGAGATTTCAGCATAATAGGAGGCAAAGTGATCCGCAACGTCCGAGGTGTCTGAGACGTTGCGTTGATTAATTGTCAGTTGTGGGAAGGCGCGGTGTGGGGTTCTGCCATTTGTAAAGGAGCGAATTTTGTTTCAAATTTGGCCGATGGGGGAAAAACGATTGAACGTGTTCGAGTATAGCTGCCAGCTGTGTTTTTTGGCCAGGAGGATAGTTTGTTGGCAGCATTTTTTGGCCTCGCGGGCTTCTGACATGTTTTGCGGGGTAAGATTTCTGCGAAATTTCCGCTCCGCCCACCGCCTCCGTGCAACGGCTCGTTGGCATTCGTTGGTCCACCACGGCACGTGGTGACGGTTTGGGGGCGACGGGTGTAGGGGACATGTTTTTCTGCCGCGAGTAATATGGTGTCGAGAAAAGCTGATATTGGAGGGTGGGAATGAGGAGGGAAGACTGTGTCAATTTCCTGGGAGAAAGATGGCCATTCCGCTTGGCGAACATTCCAGCGGGGTACGAATGAGTAGTCTCGAGTCTGGGCTGACCGTTCAAGTATGATGTGGATGGGGAAGTGATCGCTAAAAAGGGGGTCGGGTTGGACCTGCCAGGAGAAGATGGATGAAATGGAGGCCGAGGCCAAAGATAGGTCGATGGCCGATGGTCGGTACGGGGCAATGTCGGTGTTGTGTGTGGGTGTTTGGTCATTTAAAAAGACCATGTTGTAGGTGTTGAGGAGTGTTTCAATGTGATGTCCGCGAGGTGTTGTGCTGTGGCACCCCCATGCCTGGTGGTGGGCATTAAAATCGCCCAGCACTAGGCAGGGGTGGGGAAGGAGACCGAAAAGGTGGGTCAGAGAAGATAGGGACAGTGTAGGAGAAGGAGGGAGATAAACGGAGAGTATAGAAAGTTCTAACTGTGCAATTCGGACGGAAACGCCAATAACATTTAGGTTGCTAGCGATGGTGATCTGTCGATGGAGGAGGGTGTCTGCGATAAATAAGGCGACCCCTCCGCCGCGGGTTGTAGAATGTGTATTGTTGTAATAAAGGGAATAACCAGAGATGTTAAAGTTATAAGGATCGCTATCGCGCCATCGGGTCTCCTGAACGGCGGCAATCGATGGTTTATGTTTGATGATATATTCCTTGAATTCTGCCCAATGGGATATGAGAGACCTCATATTCCATTGAAGCAAGAATTCATTGTTGGGTGGCTGCATTAGGGTTTGTGATCTCGCTCCCGCAGCCGAGTGTGTGGCGGAGAAGGTGAGGCCGAGTCGTCTGACTCAGTCGGACGACTCAGGTGTGGTTGTCTCTGGGTCCCCTGGGGATTCCCTAGTTCGCGGGGAGGGGTCAGCACTACCCTGGTGGGAGGCTGTTGTAGAGGACGGGGAGGAGAAGTCTAGGTGTGGCCTCGCGTGGGGAGACCGTTCCCTAGAGGGGGGCTGAGTGGGGGTGGGGATGTGTCGGGCCTGGGGGTCGGCGCGGACGGGGCCTCGTCTCAGGTGGGAGTGCCCGCGGTCCGCTTCCGTCGAGGCATGAGGTTGGATGGGCCTGCGACGGAGCTGGCAGGTGGGGTCGGTACCGGTTGAACGGGGCGTCGGACCACCGTGTGCCTGGGCACAGCTGGGACTGGGCTGGCTGGCCGGGCGGACGCCTCGGCTGGGGTCGGCCAGAGGGGCTGGGGGCTCCCTTGGCCCCAGGCAGAGCTTGGCCTCTGCGCCAGGGGCGGTGCTGGTGGGGCAGGGCGGCGTGGCTGCTGTTGCAGCTCCTTGGCTTCCAGCCAGACGGGGCAGCGCGAGTACGCGGCAGGGTGCGGGCCCCCGCAGGCCGCGCAGCATGGCTCTTGGGCCTCGCACTGGCCTGTGGTGTGGGCCTCAGCGCAGCGCCCGCAGACGGGGTTGCGGGTGCGGCAGACCCCACTGTGGTGGCCATACCGCTGGCAGAACCCGCACCGCTTGGGCGGAGGGGTCCAGGGCCGGCAAGGGTATCGAAGATACCCTGCATATACATGAGTCGGTGGGGCGAGGGAGCGGAACCCCACCTTCAGGAGGGGCTCGGGCTTGCCGCGGAGGGCCGCCCTAGGCGGACTACCTCGCAGACGCCCTGCGGGATCAGCTCCCCGAGGATCTCCTCCGGGAGGTGTGCCAGCTCTGGGGCAAAGACAGTCACGAATGTGCTGTTGAGCCGGTCAGCCACCACCACTTCCACCGGGTGGGCCAAGAAGTGGCTGAGTTTGAGCAGGGCCCGTGCCTGGGATTGGTCGCCTACCTTGACCAGGAGGGAGCCCGAACGGATGGTTCTGGCGGCCAGTACCCCTCCCGTCCATCTGTCTACCTCCTTTGCCACGGCAAAGGGCGGTCCCAGCTCCCCTCCTTCCGTGTTATTAGCACGAAGGATTCCCCCTCGGGGGGGTCTTGGGGTGGCGGGGCCCGGGCTCCAGGGCGCGGTCGGCGTCCGCCCTCAGCCGGGGGCGGGGGGTCCCCCAGCATGTCTTTGCGGGGTTAGACCCCTGAGGCGGGAAGGTGAGTGCTTGTGTGAAGGGCGCCCTGATGGGGTGCTGTCAAGAAAGACACCCTGATGGGGTGTTACGAGGAAAGGTGAGAAGAGCTGTCTGAGGGTGTAAAGCGTGTAGAAAGACACAGTTTGGAGGGATGGGTAAATCGGTCACAGGCGGGCGCAGTCACGCTCTATGAGCGCTAGCCCGATCCATTAAAGCAGAAAGCTACCTGTGGCCGATTCTAACCTATTGGGTGGGATGGGGCAAAAACAGTCCGGAACAGCCGCTGGTACAAGCCGGTTTCCCGACGGTGCTCGAGAGCACCGCTGGGCCGACGGGGAGTGGAGGGGGGGGCCGGCTAGTGGCTGCGACCGGTTGGGCGGCGGCAAACCAACTAGTGGCCCGGGCGTCTGACGTCACCCGAGGGGGCGGAGCTTCCCGTAGATGCCCTAATAAGGACACCTACGAGAGCCGGGCGGGGCGGGCGGGCCTTGGGGCAGCGGGCTGTTTCTAGTGCTCGATCGCCAGTCAACTGGGTCTTTTCGGCTTCTTCTTTTTTCGACCAGTGGTCCTCCGGGCCGGCACAGTCAGCCGTGCAGCTGGGTAGGCTGTACCGCAACGCTCGGCGTGGAGACGACGCGGGCCACAGTCAGCCGTGCAGCTGGGTAGGCTCCGCAACGCTCGCGTGGAGACGAGCCGCGGGCCACAGTCAGCCGTGCAGCTGGGTAGGCTGTACCGCAACGCTCGGCGTGGGGACGAGCCGCGGGCTGGCACAGTCAGCCGCGCAGCTGAGTAGGCTGTACCGCAACGCTCGGCGTGGGGACGAGCCGCGGGCTGGCACAGTCAGCCGTGCAGCTGGGTAGGCTGTACCGCAACGCTCGGCGTGGGGACGAGCCGCGGGCTGGCACAGTCAGCCGTGCAGCTGGGTAGGCTGTACCGCAACGCTCGGCGGCTGTGCGGGCCAGGTCAGACACAGGCATCCGGCCTCTTCGCAAAGATTCTACTTCCATGGACAGGCGGATTACAGACGGATCGAATCAGGTTCAGCACCACGCTGGTCATCAGCGGAATAACGAGCGTGCCCATGAGAAATCCGCCACTGAGAGGCTCGGCGCTGACGGAAAAAAAAACAGTGGAGCAAAGCGGAATTCGTGGATACATTTCTCCCGCAGCCGATGCAATTGCTGCCGCAGTAGCTAGGCCTTTGAGGGTCTCATCAGGAGCACGTGTCCCAATACACGGTCTAAGACCTTGAACAATCATTAACCTTGGTCCACAGAGATACACGTCTGGCGCTGTAATCTGAATCACGGAGGCAGGGCCGAGGATGAGGAAAGCGGTGTAGGGTGAGCGTGGTGACCGGTAGGGCAAATATATTGGTGTAGCAAGTAAATACCATTAACCTATGTATATCGTGTGATTTTTGTCAACGAAGTTACTAAAGCATAAAAATATATTGGAATAATTTGTGAAACACACCGATTAACAACACCGATTTAACAAAAGAATAAACGATAAAACAATGTGGTCACATCGAGATCCAAGGAGCCGAGCTCGAACGTTGGTCGGATTAGCAACAGGATTACTAACCAGATAACCAACTGGACTACGGGTGTTTCTGTGACCGACGTGATCTCGATTAGTCCCTAAGCGCATGACTGTTCAAACACTGAACGCAATGCGACTATGACTGATGTACATAAAGATTCAACTGCGCCGCGTTTTTCGCACTTGCCTTCGGTCGTTCAGTGGCTTCACAGGTAGTTGATACAGGAAGCGAAGTTATGGCGATTTGTTGTGCAGGGTATCTGTTCCCGTCTTAGGTTATCATATCTAATATTTAATGTGAATTAATCGGCGCCAGCACCTGTTAAGTGGCAAGTGACCAGGTGTTGCCATTGGTTAATTGGACAAGTAAAATACGGATTACAATGGCACAAGCTGATATTCGAGAAATAGGTACACCAATGTTTCGACTGTATGCCTTCATCAGGGTGACAAGTGTCATCCTGATGAAGGCATGAAGCCGAAACGTTGGTGTACCTTTTTGGAATATATCATTCTGTACTGACCAGGTGTTGTTGCAGGGGCAGCATACATCAACATATATGCCAAACTCATGATGGTCGATTAGTGGATATCACCTGTATATCGACGTCAATGGTTTCGTTCAGCTGCTCGAAAGCGCAGCCCCTGTTCTTCCCATGTTCCTATGCTCCTATGAACCCAGACACAAGCAGTCGACAGTCCCACCTCCCCATCGCGTCATAGACAACATTTTGCGCTATCGCAAAACGTGGGCCCCATACACTTAGACTATTGCTGGCTATCGCTTCTGCTGGCTATTTCTATAGATTGTTGCTATTTATTCACTTTATTCAGTAGCTGGCAACCAAAGCCGCAATGAAGGTGTCGTTCGAGAGCAGGACGAAAGATCGTGTTTGCTATTTTGCGATGCACAAGCCAATGCAATAGTCGTACAACCCTTTCCCCGGTCAACCCCATCTGGACAGGTCGGACGGGCCCGCGGACCCATTTGTCGGGCACGCCGTTGGCCATGTTTGCATTGGCCGCGACGGGGCGCCGCACGGTGGATCCGTGGCGGGACCGTCTGGCGCGATCATCTACTCGACTCAGGTGTCGCCTGACCTAGTATCGGGGAAGCATCAGGAAGATATTGTTCTTTTTCCCAGAAGTTTACTAATTTTCCAGGTGGGGTCGGGCCATACCAAAAATATATGTTCAGTTCGGAACACCAGAGACCCCAGGGACCCCACTGTTGGCAACGTCCCTGGTCGAGCATGAACTTATCGGGAAATGCCTGCTCTGTGGGATGCTATGTTGCGAGGAGAATATCCTGCTGATAAAAAAAGACGCTGGGAAGCAACACATCCTCCCTTCGACACACAACACGAACACCGGCTACGATGCCCGACTATGGCTCCAAAGCACTTCAACGGCGTGTTCATTGTAGAATCCAAGACACTGTTGCACTCCTACTGCGCTCGTGAAACACACCTAACGCTGACTATACCCACAGTATCCAGCTCAGTGCCGCCCAATAACATTCGCAATGCTCTTGAAGATGAATACAGAACATGTGTGAAATGACTGTAGGGTTTAGCAGCAAAACGGAGAAGATTTCCACCGGTGGCTTTGTCAGAATTTCAGCGGCAGCTTCACAATGCAACGGAGTAGTAGCCGTGTTTATGCATTTATCATTAAATAATTATTTCTTAATTATTTGTGTGGCTGGGCACTTAGAGAGTGAAGCTCCCCAATGCCGTTGGTTAGCAACGTTTCTCGGGTCATCATACCAGTGTCACGATGCCCCGAGATGGGTGTTCATGTTGTGAGTCATGTTCGTCTCATCTCGGCCTATCGGAGCCTGTCAGAATGTGTCAGAACCTGCCCGAGCCTGTCGGAGCCTGTCAGAGCCTCACCCTGACCGGCTATTCCCGCCGGCTCACCCACGAGCTGGATGTCGGCGTGCGCCTCGCCCATGCGGTTCTCGTTGCTGCAGCGGTAGACGCCGAAGTCGGCGACGGCCACGCCGGTCAGCGTCAGCGACATGGTATGCTGGTACTGCGTGGGCCCGGCTCTGAGCCGCACGGCCAGCCGACCGCCCGGCTGGATGACGGCCCGGTCGGCGGTGACGCGGTCGTGCGGCTGGGGCGCGCTGGCCTGCCGCCGCGGCCGCACCCAGTGGTGCAGGCCGGCCGGGTATGACTGGGTGCGACACTGCAGGCTGACGTTGGCGCCGACCGCGGCCGACACCGCCGACCGCACCGAGTGCACCTCGGGCCGGACTGGCGGCACAGCATGGGGCAGGGTCAGGCTGACGTTGGCGCCGACCGCGGCCGACACCGCCGACCGAGTGCACCTCGGACTGGCGGCACAGCATGGCAGGGTCAGGCTGACGTTGGCGCCGACCGCACCGGCCACAAGGACTGCACGGCGCGGACCTCGGGCCGGACTGGCGGCACAGCATGGGGCAGGGTCATGTCGCACTGCCACTGCACTGCAACTGCACTGTCAGAACGGAAATGTTCAGGCTGGTATATCGAACACATCCCATCAGTAATAATATTAGTAGTAATAATAATCATAATTATAGCAGTGATGGGCGATGTCAATGATCAACAATCGGTAATCATCGATCACTGATCACATCGCTGCCATCTTCATCATGGAGCGCATTAGCTCAGGAGATCATCGGCAAGCCAGGCGGCACGTCTCCAACATCTGACGGTAACTATCTGCTTCCATTCCCAAGACCAGCGAAACGTTCTGCTGTCCGCATGACGAGTGAAGCTCGCAGTACGAATGCTTCTGTGCCTGCACTGAGCTGCTGACGGTCTTAAGCACAACGGTGGAAACATTGAGCATTGAGCGAGATAGCCCGCATAACAATGCTTATGCTATCTAAAACATCTTTTTTATGTTTCAGAAAGATATCCATGAAGGTCTTTGTTTTGGCAAGTGGCCTTTTCTTTTCCCAGCCAGGCTCCACAGATGGCTGCAAGCGAAAAATTGAGATTGCTCGCTATTGCGACACAAATCGTCGGTGCTATTTTGCAGGCTTCGCAGAATTTTGTGACTGGGAAATCTGATCTACCTGATGTTCATGGGAAATCGATCCAAGTGGCATCCATAAATCAGAAGAAGTGAAATAATAAATCAGTTGTGGATGACATTGTGTATTTGTAAATTTGCAGGGGCGGTCCGAAGCACCCAAAGAGGGCGAGGCAGAGAAGGTCACCACTGTATCGCCCATAGCCCCATAAAAAATAATGACTCATGTTAGCGCTTGTAATCCGTAGAAATCGACAGAGATGCGGGGATGGGACGATGTGTGTTCCCATCAGATGCGTGACATCTGCAACGAACGTCTTCAATGCATATATGCAACATTCCATCAATCCTTCACTTTGGATGCACTTCATTAAACACTTTATTCACTTCACTTCATCAATGCTTCACATCAATCCTCCACCTTTGGCATACCTGGTCTGTCAAAATATACCCTCAAAATTAATTCCATTGTGAAAGGTTACGCGGCTAATACTCACACTTCACCCTGAGCTGTACTCGTTTGCTGACTGCCGGCGGCCAGCCGTTAGACGCAATGCAGAAGTAATCAGAAGAGGACCTCCTGCTAACACGTCCCAGGTCCAGGCGTGGTCCCACCATCTCGTACACTGTCGGAGTACAGAACACTGCCCGTACACACAGCACAACGTCGGTACACACAGCACAGCATCGCGACACACAGAACAACGTTGACACACACAGCATAATGTCGGTACATACATAACAACGTCGCGACACACAGAACAACGCCACGACACACAGAAAAACATCAGCACACATAGCACAACGTCGGCACACACAGCACAACATCGGTACACACAGCTCACTGCTAGCACACAGCATAACGTTGGCCCATTGCAATGTCGGATCGTATAACCCAATGTTAGCACACACAGTACAATATTGACACACAAAGTATAATGTTGGTACACACAGCACAATGTTGACACACACAGCACAATGTTGGCACACGCAGTACAATGTTGACACACACAGCACAATGTTGGCACACGCAGTACAATGTTGACACACGCAGTACAATGTTGTCACACACAGTGCAATGTTGGCATACACAGCACACAGTCAGAACACAGCGCATTGCCAATGCGCAGCACAATGTCGGCACACGGCAAAATACTGTCACTCACAGCACACTTCCGGGTCACAGTACGGGTTGATGTCTGGCACAATGTTATCACACAACACACCATTGGCATACAATACGCTGTTGGCGCACAGAGCACGCTGTGATGAGCTCGCTTTCTCGTGCTACGTTTCCTCACTGTCAGCTTCTCTTGCACTGGTGTACAAAATGTGTTACCACGTCGATGGTGGATTGCATCCATTATCCCTAGAACCGGCTGTACATGCATGTTCAAATCACATCGCCGTCGATGCTAGGTTAGCGAAAAACGGCAGTCCGTGAGCATGAGACACAGCTGTTGCACAGGTTAAGTTTGCCGGCCTTCTTGCCGTCGCAGACCAGGTGCAGCGCGCCCGGCTGCTGGCAGCAGCTCGCCCTTGCCGTCGCAGACCAGGTGTAGCGCGCACGCCTGCTGGCAGCCGCTCGGCCACACAGTGGTGCATGGCTGCGCGCGCTCCCTGTTCCGAGCCTGGACCCGCTGATGGGCAGTGAAACTGGGCGTGCGTATGTGGCATTACGTCTCGGCGCGCCAGTTTGCGAGCCGCATCGCTGTCGCTGCTGACGGCTTCTCAACACGTACTGCCATCATACCCTCTCGTGCTGCATCATACGCTGGTCGCCTTCCGCGCCATGCAGGTCTCAACGACGTGGTGGCACGGACCCGAAGTCCGTCGGCATGCCCTCCATTCTAGAGCCTGCGGGGCTGAATCGAGAAGACGGCCAAGGACCGGACGGCCTCACGGCTCTCCCCTACAACGAGGGGAGGTGTCTGATTTTGGAAAACTGCGTCGACACCTTCGCTGAGTCGGTGGTAATCGACCGCGCCATCGATCCCGCAGCGGCACCCCGCGAGGCAGAAGCGGGGAAGAGGCGCTGGTGTGGTGATCTCGGCCGGATATGCCGATTTGAGCCGGTCGTCGTGGAGACGCCCAGCGTCCTCGGCCCCACCGGCCTCATCCTGCTGCGCAACCTCGGCAGCAAGATTCAGGTGTGGACTGGTGATGATGATTATTGGGGTATTGGTGTGCGTCAACCTTACTGGGTTATATTGCACACACAGGTGTTGACGGGCGACCTGAGATAGACACGATGGCTTCTCCAGTGCAATTCAGTCGCCATCGTCCGTGCAGACGCCCTGACGGTTACTTATTTAGTTACTAGCGGACACGACTATGACCCGCCAAGCCGTCTCTGGCGGTCTCCAGCCGCCACGGATGCTCTGTTGCGGGCGGCCGCTTCGTCTCACCCCTCCGGCTCAGGCCTGGGGACCGAGGCGCGGTCTCAGCAATCTCGACAACACGCGCTACATCAGTACTGAACTACAGGCGCTCTTCCACTCACAGCAGTTCTGCAATGAAGTGATGACGTCGCGGCCCAGTCTGCCAGCGTCACCTGGCGGCACTACGCAGGGTGTTCACGTTCTTGGCCTTCTCGGAGCGGCCCGCCTTCTCCCCGTGAGACTATACATTCGCCGCATCGCCGCCCTGGTTCGAGGAAAGCCGTCAGCAAGACTGCTCTGGGTTACTCAGGTATATTTTTGACTGGCTTCACGAAGAGATGTCCATGACTCTTTTTGGCGACTCTTAACCATAACCGCAAGCGTCCTCGAAAGCCTCCCAGTCACCACGGTCGCAACGTGTTCAGTCTTTCGCAACGGTCGACAGCTGACAGTCATCCCAGCTGGTACAGTCTGACACACGATCGACAGCAGGTGCCGCCGCCGCACCAAGTCTCTGGAGGATAGTAGTCAGCTTACACAGTCATCCCAGCTGATCCAGTCTCTGACACACGATCGACAGCAGGTGCCGCCGCCACACCAAGTCTTTGGAGGATAGTAGTCAGCTTACACCGTCATCCCAGCTGGTCCAGTCTCTGGGACGGTCGTCGGCAGACACGACCACCACCGAGCCACCCTGTCGCGACCCCGGATGGCAGTGAACTGGTGCGTCCGTCCGCCGGCCCAAGTGTCGTGCCCGCTGGTTGAGCGGCGGCGCAGGCCTGATGCTCGCCGTACTGTGCGGCACGCTCCGGACAGACTTCTACGGCGGTCGTACATCCCAGAGGCCGCCAGCGTCCCACTGCGGCGACGACGTCCTATCAAGCGGCTGTCGGTAGCCGGTGGCGGCTGTGCCACTGGCCCGCCGCCGCCGCCACCTCCCACTCTGGTCCGGGGACTGCTGGCCGGCCGCGCCGAGACAGCCCACACATGCTGCACGTGCGGCTCTGTGTCGCGCCATCTGGACGGTATCACCGATCTGCACTTGGCCGTGCCTGACTCTGCCGCCTCAACCTCGCACGGACCTACAGCTGCTTTACCTGCCACAGCAGTATCTGCCAGCGGGGCGGCCGTCCAGTGGGAACCAGTGCCCGTGCAAGAAATGCGTTCAGCTGCTCGATGCCGACCGGCAGCTGCAGCTGCTGCAGCCGCTGCGCTGCCTCATCATCTCGCTGGTGCGCTTGTTCTTCTAGCGTGGTGCGGGCGCGTGCCGCCAGGTGCTGACTCGCGCGGCGCTGACGCAGCGATTGTGGGTGCCAGTACGCGGCGGGCCGTCCGTCCAGTTCCGACTGTACGAGCTGGTGGTGTACTGCGCAGGCTCGCTGTACGCCGACCAATGCTAATGCGTGGCGCGGCCGTCTCACGCAATCGGCCCGGACGCCGTACCTTCCGTCTGGTGTCGCTTCGGTGACAACTACGTCACACCGCTGGACACACACCGCCTACCTCACTTGGGGAGACGGCGGCAGCGACGGCGGCGGCGCGACAACCGACACGCCCTACATGCTTTTCCACCGGCGGCGCGACGGCGACGCGGCGCGCCCGCCACCGTCGCGACACGAGCAACTACCGGTGTCGCTGTGGCTCGAGGAGCAGAACGATAGCGGAACGTATCGGCTGACCGGTGCCGGCTGGACCGTCGGTGGGCCTCGTGACGGAGACGACCGGCCGCGGAGAAGGCCACATCCGCCGCGGGGTGTGGCCTTCTGGGCATGCACCGTCTGGCGAAGGTGACTGTTGTCGGCGCTTTTTAGCATCTGCTGAATGCCTTCTTTGTCCTTCCATGAATACGTTTGAATCTCCGATAAGCTTGATCAAGTTAATCTGAACATCAAAGCGCATTCAGTCGTATCCAATGAGTTCTGGTGTTCGACAGCAACGAGGGCAAGTAACGCTGCACAGGACGGCTCAGAAAATGCGACAAATGGCACATGCAGTGTCCTGCCTACAAGGTAGGCTTTGACTACATCAGGGCCGTGGGATGTGCTGTGGCGAAACTTGTCTTTCATGGTATCGCAAATGTCAGCATTGCTTTAACTTCGGTATTTTAATTAACTTCCTCTATATGTCCTGTCCTCAGGGCGTCCGGAAGCGGTACAGCTAAGAAAGCAAGATGCAAGCTAAGTCCCGTGTATTCATAGCTAATGGAACTTCTGTAACCTTTCATTGGTTGTACCTTGAGTAAATGTTTGACAGTACCACGCTTAGAAACCTTTTGAATGCTGGGGGTGGTCCATGAATATCTGGATCTACCCCGCACGTGCAGGGTAGCTTTCATCCAAGGCTGGCCGACAGTGGCATAACACATGCCGTATCTACGAAGCTATCCATCAAGATACGATCAACGCTTTTCAATTGTCACCAACTCAAAAGAACGGAATGCAGTCCAAGAGAATGAACCGTTCGACGCTTGAACGAAAAATATTTGAAGGCTCTTGCATACGCAATCTCCAACTTGGGGTACATTAAATGCTTTAATTAAAAGACAGGAAAATGTATTCTGTTCGGATACGTTGCACACTTAGCGCACGGCTGCATACGCAGTTGCATCATCTTTAAACTGTGCTGCTAGCACTTAGCAAACGAGGATGTAACCACAAATGTCGGACATTGATGAAGCTAAGGCATCTCCACAGACTGGCTTACCGGCGCAGCCGACCACCGTGCACCTACTCCTCGCGCTTCTCCTTCAAATCCTTGTCGCAGCCGACCATAGCGCGCTTACTCCTCGCGCTTCTTCAAATCCTTGTCGCAGCTGACCATAGTGCACTTAATGCAAACAAAAAGTTAAGTTAAGGCAAGCAGCACAAACACAAAGTTAAGGCAACCAACATTGAACTCATGAATCTCGGCGTCACACTAAATAAATCAGCAGGCAACCTTGGACTATATTTTACAACTTCATTATCTCAGACACACAGATATTCTCCATTACAGAATAAAAAGGGAAATTGTCATGGCATGCTCGGCGGTTTTCCTCGCTTGCGTCGCTGCATTCTAGCTTACTCCCCATCCACATCATCAATGTCTTGATTCCCATGACTGACCCACAATCTGTTAGCTGGACACGGAGCATCCTTTAGGCCTTCTGCAGAAAACTCGCCGCGCCGGGGAGCCATCGGCATATTTCCTCAGATAAGATTCGCACTTCGTTCCCGGAATATTCTCCACGACCTTAATCTGCCTCTGATCTGTCTCTCCTAGATTTCAGGCATGGCTGCACCCAGCAAAGCATGACATTTGCATTAAGAGAAGAAAGGTCTGGAGAGCCAGGTGTCCCTGGACGCCCGCTGGGCTTGCCGCTTGTCCGGCCATTCCTACATCTGGCTGGCTTTCACAAAACTTCCGTCGTTTGCCACAGCCTTTCAATCATGCAGCATGCAAGTTCGCAGAGGCTTATAACTCTCCCGGCCATTTCTACAAGTCATTTGAGCAAAGCGGCCTGGACTTTATCTTATGAAAGATGGATACACAAGTTAGCCACATGTGAGATCGGCCTTTGAAGAGGTGAAACATCGTGTGTTCTATTCTCGGTTGATAACCGATTCTTGAAGGCAGTTCTGACGATGTCAATGTCACTGTGCTGCCTGCACTCATATGCACTCGGTTCATTCCTGGAGAACAATGCCTGGTCTGTACGGCATAGCGATGCTCAAGCCTATGGTACTGCTAGCTGAAGACTGGTACTGCGATACTGAAGCGAACAGAAACATTATGATGAAATTTGATACATCTCCAGCAAGAGGAACTGGCTCTCGGTGAGAAGATTAGAACTGGAATGTTGTGTTGCAACGTGGAATATGTTGACAGTCGTACGCGAACGGAAACGTCGCTGTGGATCTCTCTCTCCACAGACTGAGATCACTTCATAACAAATACTGGGGTAAAATAGTTACATCATAATTGAAAGCAGGGGACGAGTAGTCTAGGGGTAAGTTGCCCGCCTTACAATCGAAAGATTGTATGTTCGGGTCTCACCTGTCGCAACTTTTCGCCCGCGACCAATCGGCGTGAGAGATTGGCGACGCTGCATGACTCAACAGTTGATGTGTCGTAAAACCAATGACCAATTAACCAAAATTAAAAGCACAATTAATAATTGCCATAGTGCAATACAGCTTACAAAGCAACACACTAATAAATAACTTCTTACGGTTTGTTAGGGCCATTAAGTAGTCGCATGTTTTGATAGACATGCAACCCACTGCATGGGTGGAAAAACGCTTGAGGAATTTGCTATATATGTTCCGTTCATCTGAATTATGGTGCTTTGTGTGGCCGTGAATCTCGCGGGTATTGCGTCGAGGTATCGCGGCCGTCGAATCGAATTCCAGAAATTGCAGTGGCCTGTTTCATGCTTCATAAGACAACTACAATCTCAACTTCCTACCAGGAAATACGTACTTTACACTACAAGCTTCACTCCTGAAGACTATCGAGGGAATGTGGGTAAATACCTCGGTATAGCACGCAGCAGAAGAACAAAATTTCCATCCAACTCCATCCCGCCGAGTGTTGAGTACCTCATGGCCGGAGGCTCGGATTGCTTACCAAGAATATGTGTGTATGCATGTGCAGTCAACTTCTGCCTCGTTTGCCGAAAAATCTGAACGAAAAATAGTCGAACAAGCAGGATTATAGCATACGTGTCATAATACGACGCAGATGTCAATATCACCGATTTGTCCACTTATTGCGACTGAATCTCCATTCACATCCCAGATACATGATCCCGTAACGCATACCTCTGTGACACATGGTCTCATGATTCAGATGCCCTCATGGCACATATTCCAGTGATGTATGCTCCCGTGTCACATTAAATTAATAAATTCATGAAGTGTTTAGACATAAGAAGAGCCACAAGGGCTCATCCAGTTAAGTCTGTAAATGAAAGATATCATAAGCCCGGTAAAAAGACCCACCCAAACCAGCACCACATCCTACACACCTATTAATGCTTATCTACCCAAGCTATCCAGCCCTATTCCCTTGATCCCTCTCAACACATGTGGATTGAATGTCTCACCAATAATTACCACTGCCTTACCAATAACTATCAATGTCATACGAATAATTACCAATGCCTTACGAGTAATTGTCGATGCCTTACGAATAATTACCAATGCCTTTCCAATACCTAACCAATATGCCTACCCTGCCCAATATGAATGCCTCACCAATACCAAACATTCCCCGTTGCACATACTCCCATGATATAAGCTGTTGTGACACAAATACCCTTGGCGCATGATCCCGTGCCGCATTCCCCCGTAGCGGATTCCCCCTTGGCGCATGCTCCCATGACATATGCTCCCGTGGCGCATGCTCCCATGACTTATGCTCCCGTGGCACATGCGCCCGAGACGCAGGCTCCCGTCGCGCGTGCGAACACGAGTTCCTGGCGGAGTTAGGAGTCGTTTCCCGGCACAATTTGTACCAGTGACACTCTCGGCCGGCCGCTTCCCGCTCCCAGCTGTGGCAGCTGTCGCGAACGCGCTAAAAATGGTACCGATCCGAGTTTGAGTGGCGACGGCCGCGTAGCCGTGCGACTGCGGCCCGGCCTGAGAGAGAGAGCGACGCTCCCGGACCGGCGGGGAGGTCACAACAGGCACGCCAGCTGACTGCGGGGTCGGCCGCTCCCAGCAGGTCCTGAGCGACGCTCCCGGACCGGCGGGGAGGTCACAACAGGCACGCCAGCTGACGGCGGGGTCGGCCGCTCCCAGCAGGTCCTGAGCGACGCTCCTGGACCGGCGGGAGGTCACAACAGGCACGCCAGCTGACGGCGGGGTCGGCCGCTCCCAGCAGGTCCTGAGCGACGCTCCTGGACCGGCGGGAGGTCACAACAGGCACGCCAGCTGACGGCGGGGTCGGCCGCTCCCAGCAGGTCCTGAGGGACGCTCCTGGACCGGCGGGAGGTCACAACAGGCACGCCAGCTGACTGCGGGGTCGGCTGCTCCCAGCGGGTCCGGAGCAGCGGTCCCGGACCGGCGGGAGGTCACAACAGGCACGCCAGCTGACGGCGGGGTCGGCCGCTCCCAGCAGGTCCGGAGCGACGCTCCCGGACCGGCGGGAGGTCACAACAGGCACGCCAGCTGACGGCGGGGGAGGGGGGATCGGCCGCGACTAAGCGGGCCTAGAGCCAGGGTGGCACACAACAGAGTGCCTGTGGTGTATGCTTATCGAAAGACCACACTTCGGTGCTTCTGCGGATATTGAAGACCCAGATAATGTTAGCATACCGCGAAATATTAGGTATTAGGATCAAAGGGTCAGAGAGGGTGCAACTTGGGTGGATGATCGCACACACACACACCCACACACACCCAACGCCCAATTCAAGAGCTGAAAATGCTATGGTCTGCCTGATCTTTTCCCGTGCATCATCTGGAAGTGTGTGTCGACAATCCGTTACGCAGCGAGCAGATCGTGTCCAAGAGCATCTCTAAAATTATTCAAAAGGGCCTCCAGGAGAACTACCCCGGAAGGGAGTAAGGGAATTTTAGGAAATAAAGGATGAAGGGAATCACGAGTGGATCCGAATATAATCCCAAGAGCATCATGAGAAGGCCTGAGAGGACCCAAATGACGTAAGAACTGGGGGCGGATTCACGATGAAGCCCGACAGGGCCTTCAGAGAACCTCGAGAAGACTCGAGGTAATACTGAGAGAGCCCGAGAGAACCCGAGAGGCTCCAGAGAGAATCCCGAGAAAACCTAGCGCAAGCCCCTAGCTTGATCCCGAAGTGACTAACTCCAAGAGAACCCAAAGAGAACCTCGAGGAACTCGGAGATGGCCTCTGGTGAACTCCGAAATGACCTCAAGATGACCCTGACGTAACTCTGAGAGAATGCTGAGTGGATTGTGCCCACCCTGCTCTGTTCACTTCGCCTGGGATTACTGCTGACGAAGACAAATGGCGAGGAAGGATTAATGCCGATTCTAGTCGCAGCCAAAAGATTGTCCGTCGATGGCCTGCTCCGACGGCAGTGATCGTCGTCCTCGACGCGATATTTTGTGGCGCCGCGTTGCCGCCAGGTCAACACCGGCGCTGTTGTGTAAAGTAGTTCAGGATTCATCATGCTTCTGGCCCGCGCTGAAAGGAATGCTGTCTGACTCACCCGATAACTGTAATCAAAATGTTGTGGCTATGTGTACCGACTTGCATCCGTTGTAGATAGGTTAGGAACGCCGGAATGTGCCTTCAGCACGTGGCCGGCATATGAGTACTTGTGAATCACCATTAGCGGCCATATTGTCCGGAGGTGTGTCAAAATGTCTATCACCAATCGCCGGCGGGCAATGATGTCCCGTCACTAGTCTGGCCGCCAATCATGGTAGCGAGGGTAGAGCCACCTCCCGGCTGGACGGCGTTGAAATAGATTGTGCAGAGAGAACCGAGAGCGCGGCCGGCGCGCACAGGTCTTACCTGCCGTTGTTGCCGTTGCTTGTAGTGTCGGCAGACGGAGTTTAAAATTGTCTGTCGACACTTGTCACCATTTCGGCCCTCTATTGCAACTAAACAATATAAAGCAAAACGTATCGCCATCTTTAAACGGGCGCTATCGCAACGCGAGGTCCTAGACTATTCACGCAGCCAACGAAGGAGACTTCACTACAGTTGCATCGCCGCTGGGTCAGGTCAAAGGTCGTAGGCAGCACGTTATAAACCGGTGACCTGCTAATGACAGGTCATCAGCTGACCGAACAATTCCCTCCTGTTGTGTTGTCACCAAGCGAATATAAAGATGATATGGACGTTCGGTGTTATCGGGCAGTGATATTGGGCAGCTGGCTCTACCTTCGGATTCATCGTTATTGCTGATGCCTGACGAGTAGTTCATGATTTTCTGTGCTTGGTTTGCAAAGCTTAATAGAAGAATGGTCTGAAGCAGGTCTTGACACCGTGGTGTATAAGCAAAGGTATGATTTATTTCATATGGGTGATTGTGGTGTGGTCAGGAACGTTGCCAAGTGTGTGATTGGGGCTGGGCAGCGGGCTGGTCAGTCGCCCCCATCCCATCTTGGAGTCCCACAGACCCCTGGCGCTGCCTGAATGGCCACGCCACGGACGATCTAGTAGACGTAGTCGTCTACTAGGTCGTCAAGGTGGAGATAGAAAGGTCAATGGTACTTTGTATTGCTACTGAGTCTGTTGTCGGGCCCATAAGAAAGTATGCGTTTTCACGAGCTCTTACGAACGTCCACTGATCCATGGAACGCCTGCAGGCTATTACGAACTTCTACGGGCCTTTACGAGTGCTTACTGGTCCTTCGAACGTATAAGTGCTCTTGTCAACGTCTGCAAGACCTTGTGAACGTGTATGGGCCCTTACGAATGCATGCAGGCCTTTACATGAGTCTACGGGCCCTTACAAACATTGACTTGCATCTCACAGAATACTGACGCCCTTCGCAATAAAGTAGCGACATCCTACATCTATGCGTATGCTTAGACTGCATTACTGGCGTATAACAGTGCCAGGCTTACATACAACTTGACGATGGAGGAGTTCAGATTATACGTTCCGCCAATGAGGATTTTAAAAAGTAACTCAGAAGCTTTACTGGTCGAAGGAAAAATGGGCTTTTTCGAAATAAAGTAGCGGAAATGCAAGAACTTAAGCATTTTGTGGGTAGTCCGAACTGCCTTCGAAAAATCCTCCCCCGGACAATTGCTTGCTACGTCCCTGGGTGTGGTTAAGTGTGTAGGTTACTTGTCGAATGAACTGGCTCGCCCGTGATCGTTGTCCATGTCCGAACTGCGAACTGAATTAATCCATCGGCCCCTAGGGGCAGTTTTCGCCAGATATAACACCAGGAACTTCCAACTTTTCTGTCAATACCCCTATGAAACGGTCCATTGAACTTCGCCCAAGGGAGATATAGGCTATACTAATCAACACGGTGGCGATTTTGTCACAATTGTAGGGTAAGTGGCCGCTCAGAACCTATTGGACTTATGCAAGGGAAAGCGTGAAGCATCAAGCAAAGCCACAAACTTCTGAGAGCAGAAAATTGGATGAGGCTCCATAACCCAGAAACGATATGAAGCTCGTCTATTTAACAAGGCCATCATCTCTTTTTTCTTTTCTTTTTAAAAGTAAATTTAGTCGAATTTCGAGATTACCTGAAGCATTTTTATATTGAAGTGTAGAAGTCAAAAGAAAATTGAAACTAAACTTGACCTTGGACCACGTTGCGCGTTCAGATAAATGTTAAAACTATGCATTTCTTTCCATGTTCAGAATCCCCAGTCTATGAATAATATCGCAAAATACTGTATATGAAAGGGTACATTGTTTCCTTCACGTGTGCGACATCGCAAGTCGCTTGGTAAGTGTAATTGACCGTCCATTTTAGGCAACTATGCCACATCGCTTGGTCTTTTTCCATGAGTTGGCATGAATTGTACGTGCATTTAATGCATGCAGCCTTCCCGGTCTTCCTGGGCCGGCCTCTGCGACCCGGACTCAGAGGTAACTTTCTAATATGAATTCAAATTTAGCACGCTTTCGCCCAATTCGTGTCAAATTTATAGTACTAGGACGTTAGTCATGACCCACTTGACCTTGTGCGATCCACGTTGAACTTTTGCAACGAATTTGTCATTGAGTAGTTTCAAATGCTGAGTAAGTCCTAATTCACCGCTTCTTTTATCCGCAAATCAGCTCTATATCGAACTATCGAGCTCATTTATGCTCATTGAGTTATCGAGCTCGATAAGATGTGAAGTGCATCCTTGCAATCGGGTGACCTTGCCTGATCAAATGTTACCATACGTCCTTTCACCAAGTATTTGGCCACCATGAGTTGCAGCGCATCTTCTCGAGTTCACGTGTCTGCTTCACCGCCTTACCGTTCGTAGTTTGGAAGCTTCGGTGTAATGACATTCGAATGCGGAAGAAATATGTTGCTTCCCACGCCTCCTAAACGTGAGCTTCAGTTCGTATTTTAATAATACCCTGGTGTTCGCCAGAACTTCAGCTAGCTATTTGTGCCACTTCACCCGGAAATGTCATTTGTTCAGCGGCTAGGGGTATACAATCGATGAGATAGCTCTGCCAATAGGCGACACCTTGACTTTCACCTCTTTGACCCGACCTGGAGACTGCATGACTTTTGTAGTCGAAGCGCCCCTAAACCCCAATAGTTAACTAACTAATTAGGCCTGGAGGGTACCCAGAGCTATGAAAAAAGCTTTGCGCTGTAAAGTAGATGTTGGACTGGAACCCGCTCCCGGCAGAAGTATGGTCTGCGGGCGGCAGTCGGCCGGCTAAGCCAACTCTCCTGCAATTTGAAGGTAATAACTGTTCCATAAATTAATACCACTCTTGACAGTCATTAGTTTATGGCTGACGGTTTTGTTGGTGTCCTCTCTTCTGCTGGCATGATAGATGGCTCTACTTTTTATGTCTAGGTAATGAAAAGTATTTTCGTTCGCGGTAATAAAACACCAGAGTGAGACGAAGAAGGGTGAATTTTCCCTGACGCCAATAGATCAACTAAGAAGCTTACAATCTCTGACATTGGCGGGGTCGTCGCGACGAAGCCTCGATCACAGCTTGATTGATACGATAAGTAAGATGTTTTTGTCATCAGCGGTGACACGACGAGTTTTTCCTCCACATTTCAGAAACTGAGTAAGCAGGAGACCCGAGCCAAAGATAAGGTGATCAAGTCCTTCTTGGCGGGATACCGAGGAGACGCAGCGACAGCAAATCGCCTGCACCGACCCTGGTATGTAACGCTGAATGAATCTGTGCAAAAACATGCCCTGCACTATCCCGGTCGATTTCCAATCAGCACCGTGGCAAAACATGAGTGGCTCGGTAGGAGCGGCGGCACGACGCTCAGGTCAGCTTGGACGGCTGTCGACCGGCGGCCCCGGCTATCGCCAGTCGGCGACCCTTTCCCCGCGGCGTCGTCGTCGGCGCGCCCGCGCGCCGCCGCCGCCGGACGGTCGCGTCGGCGTCGACGCCCATCCGTCAATGCGCGACCCGCCGGTCCCGACGGGTTCGCGGCCCGTCGACGGGTCGGCCGGCGCCAACACCATCGAAATTCAAACGCGCCGGCGGGCATTGTCGACGCCGGTCGTTTGGCGGCCGCCGTTTCATTTAGCGCGCCTGTGCGAGCTCCCGGCGGGCCGCCGTCCCAGTGAACAGCGGCCCCGTCGGCTCGTATCACTATCTGATAAAAAGTCATCAATCAGCGGGACAGCGAGCGCTGGCGTGTCTCCAGGTCGGGGCGGCGGCGGCCGCTGCGGTCCGCTGGCCGGGCGGCCGGCCGGCTGGCGCGTGCCAACCACCGCCGGCCGCCGCCGCCGCCGGCCGTCGTTCGTCATCTTGGCCGGGGACGTCGCCCGGAGCCGCGACTAGTGGCGTCAGCTGTTCACCGGCGGCCGCCCGCGCTGGGGTGACGTCCAGCCGACTGCCTGACACGGCTGCTGGCCGGCGGCAGCACCTGCTGGACGGCACGAGCCACACTGGATCTGACTGAGCTGAGCCACCTTGAAGCTTGCTGGACTGGGCCACATCGAAGCTTGCTGAACTGTGGTACCTTGAAGCTTGCTGAACTATGCTACCTTGAAGCTTGCTGGACTGGGCCACTTTGAAGCTTCCTGTACTGAGCAACGTCGAAGCTTGCTGGACTGAACCACGAAGCACGAAACACCCCGAAATTTGTTGGACTGGGTCACATTTAAGCTTGTTGGGCCTGGCATACTAGTGCGTACTAGGTCAAGGTACACTAGGTATTACTAAGCTGAAGTACACTAATTATCACTGAGTCGGAATACACTACTTATTGCTGAGCCGAGGGATATTTGAAGGCACTGGGCGCGAACTCAGGCCTTTCAGATCTTTCATTAAAATGTACTAGACTGAGAAGCACTGAAACTTTGTGTACGGAATGAGGTAAGGGGGATTAATTGGTTACCCCTTGAACAATTTGCCTTGGTTCAAGGGGGTAACCAAGGCAAATGAAAAGACAGCCAGTTTGTACGTGGGCGCAGGAATCTGATCGGCTCATTGCATCAGTCCATCGCCACCAGGCGGTCAGTGCAGTTTTCACCACTGCTCAAGTTTGGCCTCTGAGGGCCGCGTCGGAAAGACCGTGTACTTAAGCGATCATACGATACAAAAGGAAGTAAAGCAGCATGTGGTCCATTAGACTGAAGTGCAGACTGGCTGGCTGACCGAAATTTGTAAGTATCGCAGTTGTCTCGTCATGCCATAAATGAATGGTTTATCCGCCAAGTTCCGATGAAGCTACAACAACAACATCACATTCTAAACTTGCTCAGCTGCAGGTCTTCGATTAACTTGCTTTCAAGGCATTTTAGAGTCCATTACGCACCCATTGCAAGGAGGCACAGGTGCGTTTATGTCAAAGACACAGGATATGAATCGGATGCCGTTGCAACCGGAATATAGGGACGCCCAGGAGCATGTCATCGGTTCTGCATCAATCAGTGTCTTCCACCTGCGAAATGGCGCCCCTGAAAACGTGTCTCCACCGCCGAACACCAGGAAAATGGCGACCCTGAACACATGCCTCCCTTGCCGAACACCCATCACCCACGCAAATGTCTGGATCAGTCCCAGGATGGTACATCCTTGTAGACGCATATTTCTATATCAGCTCCAGGATGGTGGATCCCTGCAGACGTTTCGACGTTTTGCTGGAAGGTTGTCGAGTTGTAATTCAATTTATACAGACAATCTTGGTATATTCTTACCGAATCAATTTCTTGGCTAATCTTTGTTGCAGTCAATATTTGATTATTTATATTTCATGCACTTGCGAAACTGGGTCCACCCATAAGTCTCGGCGGCGTGACCCGTGGTGGCTTAACCCTACACGGTCTAATATTAAATCGAATGAAATGCTGGCAGATTTGTACTGGCTGAGGCTAAACTGCAGTGCTAATTTCGCTCCTGCTTCTCAGATACATTCGTTGCATGACACAGTTCGAACGGAAGCTGAGCTGTAGCGATCATGCTATTTTCCTCGGCGGATCGCTCTGGACTGTGCCATTCGGCAAGCTGAAACGTAGTGAAGTCAACTTCGGACCCCGCTTTCGTAATGCGTTTGACTCCCATGTGTCCGGACTCGTCGAGTCCAGTCATGAACGACCGCACTCGTCGAGTCCAGTCATGAACGCTCCGAGCGGAAGCCGTCCCCGGTTGGCCGGTGCGCTGACATCGGTATCTGACACCTCGATTATCGGCTGTGGCCGGGGGTGTTGTGCCAAGTCAGTTCCGTTCTCACAGTTGGCGACGGTCGGTCGGCGGATGCCGTGCCATTGCGTCGTGTCACCATTGTGGCATCCATGCCAGTGTGTGCGCAACAGACCCGGGTTAGGTACCCGTAGCAAGGTAGCGGGGTGGGTGAAACGCCACTGAGCGGAGAGGCTGGCAAGATGCAGCCGAGCGACACCACACGACTCGGGGGAACCACCGTATCGACACCACACGACTCAGGCGGGCCATAATGTCGACACCACACGACTCAGGCGGGCCATAATGTCGACACCACACGACTCAGGCGGACAATAGTGTCGACACTACACGACTGAGGCGGACCATAGTGTCGACACCACACGACTCAGGCGGACCACAGTGTCGACACCACACGACTGAGGCGGACCATAGTGTCGACACCACACGACTCAGGCGGACCATAGTGTCGACACCACACGACTCAGGCGGACCACAGTGTCGACACCACACGACTCAGGCGGACTATAGTGTCGACACCACACGACTCAGGCGGAGTGTCGACACCACACGACTCAGGCGGACCATAGTGTCGACACCACACGACTGAGGCGGACCACAGTGTCAACACCACACGACTCAGGCGGACCATAGTGTCGACACCACACGACTCAGGTGGACCATAGTGTCGACACCACACGACTCATGCGGACCACAGTGTCGACACCACACGACTCAGGCGGACCACAGTGTCGACACCACACGACTCAGGCGGACTATAGTGTCGACACCACACGACTCAGGCGGAGTGTCGACACCACACGACTCAGGCGGACCATAGTGTCGACACCACACGACTCAGGCGGACCACAGTGTCGACACCACACGACTCAGGCGGAGTGTCGACACCACACGACTCAGGCGGACCATAGTGTCGACACCACACGACTCAGGCGGACCATAGTGTCGACACCACACGACTCAGGCGGACCATAGTGTCGACACCACACGACTCAGGCGGACTATAGTGCCGACACCACACGACTCAGGCGGACCATAGTGTCGACACCACACGACTCAGGCGGACAATAGTGTCGACACCACACGACTCAGGCGGAGTGTCGACACCACACGACTCAGGCGGAGTGTCGACACCACACGACTCAGGCGGACCATAGTGTCGACACCACACGACTGAGGCGGACAATAGTGTCGACACCACACGACTCGGCGGACCATAGTGTCGACACCACACGACTCAGGCGGACCATAGTGTCGACACCACACGACTCAGGCGGACCATAGTGTCGACACCACACGACTCAGGCGGACCATAGTGTCGACACCACACGACTCAGGCGGACCACAGTGTCGACACCACACGACTCAGGCGGACCATAGTGTCGACACCACACGACTCAGGCGGACCATAGTGCCGACACCACACGACTCAGGCGGACCATAGTGTCGACACCACACGACTCAGGCGGACCACAGTGTCGACACCACACGACTGAGGCGGACCATAGTGTCGACACCACACGACTCAGGCGGACCATAGTGTCGACACCACACGACTGAGGCGGACCATAGTGTCGACACCACACGACTCAGGCGGAGTGTCGACACCACACGACTCAGGCGGACCATAGTGTCGACACCACACGACTCAGGCGGACCATAGTGTCGACACCACACGACTCAGGCGGACCATAGTGTCGACACCACACGACTCAGGCGGACCATAGTGTCGACACCACACGACTGAGGCGGACCATAGTGTCGACACCACACGACTCAGGCGGACCATAGTGTCGACACCACACGACTCAGGCGGACCATAGTGTCGACACCACACGACTGAGGCGGACCATAGTGTCGACGCCACACGACTCAGGAAGCGCCTATCCCTCACTCCACGCCCACAGCAGACAGTTGTGAGCGAGACGTCGCAGTCGGCACTGGAGGCGAGGCGTCGCCTCCCGTCCTGACACAGGACGGGCGAGGCCCAGGACGGCCCAGGTCACAGCCGGCGGCGCACACTGACCTGGCGTCCGCGCTGGGATGGGCAGAGGGAGGTTGTTCTCTCGCCGCCACGTGACCGTTGGCTGAGGGACGCCCGACACGTGGCAGAACAGCGTCACGTTCTCGCCCTCCAACGCCAGCACCTCGCTGGAGCTCCTCTCGCTGGATATGTCCGGCGGCACTGTGGCATGTGTCAGCAACACAGAACTGTCAGCGGAACTGAGGAATATGTCGGCAGCACAGAACTGTCAGCGGCACTGAGGTATATGTCGGCAGCACAGAACTGTCAGCGGCACTGAGGAATATGGCGGCAGCACAGAACTGTCAGCGGCACTGAGGAATATGGCGGCAGCACAGAACTGTCAGCGGCACTGAGGTATATGTCGGCAGCACAGAACTGTCAGCGGCACTGAGGAATATGTCGGCAGCACAGAACTGTCAACGGCATTGACAGTTCTGTGCTTACCTACCGTTGGGTAGGCACGCTCTACCATGAGCTAGGTTTCACCTTTGTAGACGAGTGGTGCAGGTTTTATGCATCGTGGGACCTCTATCAGAGGGATGGCCTGCACTTCTCTGAGAAGGGGGTCCATGTGTTAGGCAAAGTGTATGAGCATGTCCTTCAGGGAAACTAGGAAATGGGGTGGGGAGGGATGAAATTGCATTGCCAACTCAGGAATATTCCAATAGTGTCAGCCAAGGCAATATAACCTCAAAGTCAGCAAATAGGGATAGGAGTAGTTCAAGGAGACAGAGTGATAGTTCATCTAGCGATAAAAGAACTCCTCAGTATGAAAAAGCCAAAGGTGGTTATGGAGCATTTGTTAAGTGTATGATGTTTAATGCTCAGAGTATCCGGTCCAAATTTGATGAGTTCAAGTGTTATGTTCCTGAGGAGGAACCAGATTTTGTTTGCATTACGGAGGCATGGGTCAGTGAAGGGTATTTTGGAGATAACTTGCAGGACTATGAGATCCAGGGATACAATATGTTTTCGTGCAATAGGGGTCCAGCAATAAAAGGGGGTGGTGTAATGCTCTATATGAATAGCTTATTCAGTTCTCAAAAAGTAGCGGGTGGGGATAAAAATGTGTCTGTGGAGTCCATTTGGCTTGATGTCACTGTGGGAAAAGGCAACAGCAATACTCTTAGGATAGGAGCTTTCTACCGATCAGGAACCCTGCCACATTCTCAGCAACTGGAGCTTGACAAGGTGATTTGTGAGGAAATCAGTAGAAACTTTAAGAGGAAGTGCCTTATTATTGGTGGCTTCAATCTAAAAGGATATGAAAATGTTCGTGTTGGCTCCCCATCATGCAAAATGTTTAGGAAATGCCTTGAAGAGGACCTGTTCTTACACCAATTTGTAACGGAACCTACCAGGCATGGTTCATTATTGGACCTTGTATTCTCGGATTTAAGTGACTTGGTTCAAGACTTGACTGTAGGAGAAACTCTGGGAAGAAGTGACCATAACATAGTTAGATTCAAGGCACATGCAGGGGAAATTATCAAGGATAATTTGGTAAAGGTTCCAAATTTCAACAGAGCAGACTTTGACTGCATGAGAGCGGCTCTAAGTGCCGTCAGATGGGAAGAAGAATTCTCCAATTTAAATGCCTGTGAAATGTGGGAAAAGTTCAAATCTTACTTGAAGGAAATTCAGATTAGACATGTCCCCCAAAAGCAAAGACCCAAAAGAAGGGTAGGAAAGCCAGCATGGCTTACACCAGGCTTGATAAAAGCAATCAAGGCTAAGAAAACTGCATTTAGAGTCTTTAAAGAAGCCTCAAATGTCGTTAATCTAAAGGCGTATCGAAAAGCTAGAGACACTGTGAAGCAAAAAACCAGAGCAGCAAAGCGAACAAAAGAACTGGATTTAGCTAGAAACTGTAACGGGGACGGTAAAAAGTTCTTTAGTTTCTACAAGCTGAGTAAAGTTTCTAGCACAATTGGTCCACTGGAAGTAAACGGGACTGCATTGGGTGAGGATAGTGAGATGGTTGAGGAGCTGAGCAAGCAGTTTAAATCACTGTCTACATTGGAAGATATGACCAATCTGCCCACCATACACCATAGTTCAGTGACATGTGATCTGACAAATGATGTTGATTTCATTGATAGTGATGTTGTTTACAATCATATCGGTAAAATAAAGCCAAACAAGGCAGCAGGACCTGATGAAATTTATGCTAGGGTGTTGCGGGAAACTGAAAAGGAACTGGCATTTCCACTTAGTATATTATTTTGTAGATCAGTTTCACAAAATGAAATTCCAACCAATTGGAAAAGGGCAAATGTAGTTCCTATTTTCAAGAAAGGAGAAAGAGGGAAAGTTGAAAACTATAGGCCAGTAAGTCTCACATTCCTAGTCTGCAAGATACTCGAATCAATTATCAAGGATAGAATAGTTAGTTATCTGGAAGGTAGCAGATTGATTCAAGATACTCAACATGGGTTTAGAAAAGGACGATCGTGTCTCACAAATCTCTTGGACTTTTTGAACTTCGCCACAGAACAATTTGATCAGGGAAATCAGGTTGATGTAGCATATCTTGACTTTAGTAAGGCCTTTGACAAGGTACCCCATAAACGGTTACAGGTGTGTACGGAGTTTCGGTACAGTTGTGCAGCACAAATCATCATCACGAGCCTACACGACAACGAGTGGCATAACAGTGCTGATGTCAGCTGTGTTCCGGAGGCCGGACATTAGAGCCCGGACATGCGTAGCATGACCGAAAGCCTCTGTCTGAAAACATTGTAGCCACCGGAGTTCCTCACATGTGGGGGCAGATTGTTCCACATTCGGCAAACTCTCGGCATGAAGGACAGGCGCGCGACTTCTGTGCGGCATCGTGGTACCTGGCTCATTTGAAGACTTCAGCATCGCTCACTGGGCATATAAATATATGCAAAGCATCATATGTATTCCCTGTTTGAACTACATAGCAGCATGATTGAGGGAGGCTGCTTTGTACGCATGTGCATCACATATCAAATACCTACTTATTCGTTGCATGTTGAGACATTCAGATAGCCTTTCCACATCACGTTCAGACGAAAATCAGGTACGTTGGTGATAAAAATGATTAAAATATTGCCTCGATATTGAAATTAGTCGTGATCACCATGTGCCCATTTTTTTTCCCAAAGGGACATATGTGAGACATCAATCAATGAACACTTGTGTATCCAAGGCAAACATCGCTCGAAGGTGCGGAGCACATCTGACTGGACGGCGTAGAGCACCCCAGTTCAATCTTTCATGGAAATCACGGTTGTTTTAGCATATTCGCCACGTCCCTCTTAATTGTTAGCACGGGCAAAAGCTGCCGGTGCATGTACGTACACCGTACGTGTCAGATCATAGTCTGGGAGACACTGCATGCAAAAACCTTCGGCGTATCGTTGAATTCATTGTGGGGGTAAACCCCCACAATGAATGAATGAATACACAATGAATACATAATGAATACACATCGGATAGTAAACTATCCGATGTGGTTTCGCGCGAAGGTGCAGCACAACTGGCTGGATGGGCCGCGGCATGTGCTGCGCCAGCTACAGCTCACTCGGTTGCAGCATGGGAGAGTCGTAAGCATCGTGATGCCGTACCTCCACTCCAGTGCTTGGTATGCTCACAGCCAAATGGTGTTCAAAACACTTCTCTATAGCGATGACAGAGCAGAGCGCCAGTTCGCTGTTGCTGAACATGTCAGGTGCATCCGCGGCAAAAATGAGCGTTGGACCCCAGCGTCCGTCCCAGGAGAACTCGGAGACAAAATGAGACCGCGGAGAGTCTGCAGGAGTTGATATCCTGGGACGGCGCCTTCGAACCGACCCTCACGTGCCACACGCCAAGCCCCGAACTTGAAGGCTATGTGGACACGCCAATGTCAGTTCCACAGTTTCCCGTGCACTGTCAGTCAGTTGAATGATGCGTGGAACAGGTGTCGCTAGCTGCAAAAAAAAAACGTGTTCGGGAGGAAGAGGAGGGACTTGTACATCCGGGTTGACTACATGCACCAGCAGCTTTTGCCCGTGCTAACAACTAAGAGGGACGTGGAGAATATGCTAAAACAACTGTGAATTCCATGAAAGATAGAACTGGGGTGCTCTATGCCGTCCAGTCAGTTGTGCTCCGCACCTTCGCGCGATGCTTAATTTGGATATACCAGTGTTCATTGATTGCTGTCTGACATGTGTCCCTTTGGGAAAAAATAGACATCGATGGTCCCATGGTGATCACGGCGAATTTCAATAATCACGGCGAATTTTAATAATTATATCACCAACGTATCTGATTTTCGTCTGAATGTGATGTGGCGAAGCTATCTGAATGTCTCAACATGCAAGGAGTATTTGGTGTGTGATGCACATGCGTACAAAGCAGCCTCCCTCAATCATGCTGCTATGTAGTTCAAACAGCGAATAAATATAAAGCTTTGTCTATATTTATATGCCCAGTGAGTGATGCGAAATCTTAAAATGAGTAAGTGCAGAAACCGCGGCTGTACCATGATATTTACTCCGAAATAGGCATTTTCTGGTGTATTAGAAGACATAAGATAGCCGATATTTTCTTAGCTATCGATTTTTCGACGATATCGCGCTGTTTCAATCGACTCAGGTCGTCGAGACGATCAAAAAAGAGATACTATTTGACCCACTTGTCTGGATTGGTTCTCATAGCCAATATGGCCCCGAATGCAGAAGTCATTTTCAAACGCATTTTGAGGAAAAAAATCCGATGGCCCAGCGATCGAATTTTTATGCCAAATTGCTAGGCACATATTAAAGCAAAATAAGAACAGTAGCCATTTTTGATAACACCACTTTCAAAATTATTAACACAGACTAATCCCTATCTACGTGCACATATTGTCTCCATAGCATGCAGCGCCTACTCTTTGTTAATGTTGTGCACGTTGTTCATGAAGACGTTGAATGCAAATTGCAATACTAAGTACTTCAGTACCTCAGTAATTATCATGCTTTCTGGCCCCTCATCAATCCGTACGCATGAAGTTAGAATTGTGTTTGAGGTTCACCATGTTGCTACCTTGCGCCATGCTTTAGTACAATTTATGCATTGTACCGCCTTCATGATGGAATCTGTACAGCTTGACAGCTGAACAAATAGCAAGCCCGAAAACGTACGAGTTAGACGTCTCGCGTCGTTTGAATTTTTTGACAATGGTGAAGGCAACCAAACGACAATACCACAGTTTAAGCCATGACGTGGCCTTTGTTCCCAAATGTTCGATGACATGTTGCGTACATAGTCATCGCGTAATTGATCACATGCACTTTTGTGAGCCTTTTTCACACAGGTACCCATACCCATCACTAGGTGGCCCGCTTGCCCTCACCCGCCCTACCCCTCCGAGATGTCGTGTGAAGAAAGTCTGGCAAACCTGGGATTATATACTGTTTTGGAAACCTGCCACGGCTTACAAAACGACTTGGAGCAAGTCGTAGACATTCCATGCAAGTTTTACCACGGCAGAACCTAACCTTTCCATACAAGTTTCAGCTTAATCGGCACGATGTAGAATGACCTCTGCTGAACCGGGTGTGACAGGACACGAGGCACACATCTCATGCAGTTCGCCGGCCCGAATTGAACCAACTCACCACTTTTCACGCGTGCAAACCCATGTGGCACCTACCGGTGACCTTCAGAAACGCGTGCTCCTCGGTCACGTTGCGGGTGTTGACCTGGCACGTGTACCAGCCCTCGTCCTGCGGCCGCACGCCCTGGATGTGCAGGTGCCACGTGTGTCGGTTCTCGTGCGACACGCGGAGCCGCGGGTCGCGGGCGATCCGCTCCGTCTGCACGGCCAGCACGGCGGCTCCCCGACGCTGGATCCAGGCCACCTGCACGGCCGCCAGTCGCCCGGTCAGTGGAGCCACACGACGCGCCGGCCGGCGCCGTCGGCGAGACCGACGCACCTGCCCCCGTCGCGCGTCACGTAACAAGGGACGACATGTTTGTTTCACCTCCACACACCCACTTCTCCTTGAAATTTTGGGAAGAATTTGGCATAAAAGGACGCTCACCATATGTTCAGCATGCATAAAGAGCTTGTGAGAAGCCCCAAAGCCAGACAAAGGATCGCCCCTTGCTGTTTGAAGGACCGAGACCAGTAGTTTTGGTAGGAGCCCCACAAAAATCTCCAGAATAGGAATGCGGGAAGAATCCCGAGCGAGATGAGATAGCCCAGGTCTATGGAAGCTCCATGAAGAATCATTCCTCCCCAGAAGCAATTGGTGGCTCCTCCCCTGACAAAGCGCATGATCACGCGCCAACCATCCAGTAATGGGGAACTCTGCTGGGGACCCATGCAATGCTTACGAGCATACCCAAACTGCGAAATCGCGAAGTACTTTCCTGCGGATCCACGAAACGTTTGTGGTTACACTCAACTGTCCAAAAACCAAGAACTGAGCTGCTGAATAAGCCCAGCATTGATGTCCACCTGACTACTCTGGCCGACTCTCCGCCCTCACATGCACAGCTGCCATGTGAACGGCTGCTCCACACCCGACTGGCTGTCCCACGTCACCTTCACAACAGAGGTACAAACGGCTTCGCACATCACTGGCTGTCCCACGTCACCTTCACAACAGAGGTACAAACGGCTGCTTCACACCTGACTGGCTGTCCCACGTCGCCTTCACAACAGAGGTACAAACGGCTGCTTCAAACCTGACTGGCTGTCCCATGTCACCTTCACAACAGAGGTACAAATGGCTTCGCACATCACTGGCTGTTTTAATGGAATCTACGCAACAGCAGTGTATATGGCTTCATGCCCGACTCGTTATTCCACGTCTCCTACTCAACCGATATGCGAACGATTTCAGACCTGATAGGCTGTTTGACGTCATCTACACAATACATTCACATCTCGGGAGGATATGCATCGGATATAATATTGCCTCGTAGCGGCAAGCGAGGTAGCTGTACACAGAGCAGATAATGTGCGCTCTTACTGTCATTGTTAGCGGGGATCTCGAGATCTGTAATAACTTCATCTGCATGGGATTTATATGACCCCACATTGTCACAGACACGTCAATGTTCTATTTGAAACCGTAGCTTTCCCAGTCACAAGGACATCGATTTGGAACTGCATTACCAGGCCTTCATTTAGCACCGAGAATTGCACTCAGACTAAGTGCTGAGTAGGTAAAAGCTGGTGGCAATAAATTTGAATTGAAGAACACCTCTGTTGGTACCTATTTGATATGGTCTGAGACGACACCTTTGTTGGCAGTTATCTGCTGTGACCTGAGACATATGCACTGAACAGCTACCAGCCTGTGTATGACATCTGGAGCCTGTATATTAGGACAGGTCGCCTAAAGTGCTTTGAGGTTCAAGAGAGGTACCGTCACCGACCATGTCGTCAATAGCGCACATGATTTGTTTAACAAAGTGATGAGTAGTGGCGACAGTCGTCCCTTCTACACTTGGATTCTTTTTTTTGGAAAATCGCTAATTTGGCTATGCTAAATTTCGACAGATATTTGAAGTAATTTTGTCAGAATTTGTATGCGGTCCTTCGTTGCTTGCCCGCGACTTGTTTATCTTGTGTTGATGATTGCATCGCCGATTACTTTATATGTTGTCCTTTTCCTGATG
Organism: Imbricaverruca yamaguchii; assembly: GCA_034440575.1. Classification (NCBI taxonomy): domain Eukaryota; kingdom Metazoa; phylum Arthropoda; class Thecostraca; family Neoverrucidae; genus Imbricaverruca; species Imbricaverruca yamaguchii. Next base: position 1,140,960 of record JAOTOL010001638.1, on the reverse strand, counting down.
CCGCTCGTATCTCCATCTGCTGAGCGAGATTACCAACAGTGGTTGAAAAGCCGCTCGTGAACTTCGTTGTTTGCGCTAATTTGAAGAGATGAGATTCACCTGCCATCAAACCACAAGACCTCTATTTTGTCCTTAACAGAACTCGTAATGGTTGTTTGGTTACAGTTCTGGCTATCGCTTTAGTTCTGGTTTAGTTTGTCTCTAGTTGGCTCTGGACCATCAGTTTCAGTTCTGCCGTATGTTGGCTTTAGTTGGCTCTTCTCTATTAGTTGGCTGTAAACCACTAGTTGGCTTCAGACAATTATATAACTCCAGACAATTAGTTGGCTGTAATTGTCAGTTAGCTCTAAACCATTAGTTCCCAATTTTCCCCTCAACAGAGCTGGTGATCACCGTTTTCATCGAGTTCAGGCTGTCGCCGTAATCCACACTGATATCTGCGCTGTCATGTATATGGTACATTATATAGCGAGCCCTCGAGACCACTCTTGCGCTATTAAGCAAAAACTCATGGGAACACTGTTTTCATATAAGTAAAGCATGAAAAATTGTGATATTCGTATGATCTGACAATCGTCGCAGCGACATTACAAACATCTGCATAATAGTTCGCTGCCAAAACAGCACCACCAGTAATATCGCCAGATATGAACTGAAATAGCAAATAGATGTGAAGATATGAATGGAATAGCTATTAATTTAAACTTCTGCAAAGTGAATATTTCGTCTTAACGGAACAATGGCATGGCTCATCCGTGTTCATGTGTGCGCAAGCGCCAACCCGGCGACCAGCTAGTCCTGCAACTGTCGACTTGGTAGGTGTTACAAGCTGGACTGTTCGCTCCGTAGCCTGCGTGCGGCCAGGATACGATAACATTGTTCCACGCAAAGCCAGCAGGTCAGGTGCGCTGGTGGATGTGGAGTGGTGACATGGAGGATGTGGAGCTGGTGGATGTGGAGTAAAAGCATTGAAGTGGCTTCCGACAGCAGTAATGTCGGTGGGGTGGCTGTTGCACGGGTACAACAGCAACGGTAGTCACTTCCAGAGGGCAGGTCTTCCATATGGCAGTGGCTACATCCCCGGTCACGGCCAGCGGCTCCGGGTGGGTCCGGTGCCGATTTTGGTGTGGTGCCTGTCATACCTGCCCTATTATAGTGGCTACGTTTGTGGTCACGGCCAACGGCTCCGGGTGGGTCCGGTGCCGATTTCGCTGAATGAATGGTCGGATCGCTCTTTGTACCGAAGCATCGATACAAAGAGCGATTACACAGAGGTACATAAGAGGCATATAAGAGGTATGGAACACTTCCGCCATTTCGATGTCGGAAATGTTCTGAGAAGGTTTTCACTTCAAAGAAATGCCTGACCTATGTATGCATTTAGAGCTTAATTTCGCATGTAACCGCGTGAGAACATAATGAGCTACTATGAATTGCAGAAAGATTTTCAACGTTTTATACTGAGTAGCCTCTGGCACATATAAACTTAGAATCAGCTCCGCAAACGTCAGCTGGCCGGCCGCATTCAGCTGACCGCTTCTCTTTGTCTCTATTGCCCTTTGAATATAAACATCTTGAGTGCCAATTGCTAGATGATGCAAAGTTGCGGCAGTTGAGCCCAATTCCTCAGGTGTGCTGTGGTCGAGCAGAGCCAAATTACCAGATCTGTCTGTAATGATATCAACGGCATATTTATAAAATGTAAACGTTTTCCGAGTTGACCCTTCAATGATTTCGGGCCCACTGTGACGTCGTCAAGTTTGGCAAACGACTGCGTAAACTTAACTCTATTGGGTGAAGCTGACACAGAAGCCAGCGAGTCAAATAGGCGCGCTTCCCGTCAGGATTCAAATAAGCGCCACTTGCCGCAGAGCTCAAATAAGCGGCGCTTGTCGTCAGGACTCAAATAGGCGGCGTGTACCGTCAGGGTTCAAATAAGCGGCGCTTACCGTCAGGGTTAAAATGGGCGGCGCTTGCCGTCAGGGCTCGAATACGCGGTACGCATCGTGTGATCCTTCCGTGTCTCTTGCGGTACCATCTGCTCCAATGACTGCTGTCTTACCCCAAATTCGTCCGCCACAAATGAAGCGCTTCAAATACCTCGTGCGCCTTCCGTGACGCAGTCGTGAGAGGTATCCCATATTGTCTCCGTGGTTCGTCCACATTACGGTGGTGTTCCCCTGCTGCATTGTTGTTCTTTCTGATGGAGCAGCTGCGATGCAGTGGGTTCACCCATCCACCAGGGTCTCCTCTGGCGTGCCAACCGAGGTCGCCGTGTCCCTCCCACACCCATGGCCGTGGCATATGTGTGGGAGGCCGTATGCCACACCCATGGCCGTGGCATATGTGTGGGAGGCCGTATGCCACACCCATGGTCGTGGCATACCTGTGGTTGAGCTCTATTCCTTATTGCCTAAGCATTACTGGGGGTGGAAAGGGGCTCGAAGGGCTGGTATCTGGCCCATTTGAGTTTATTGTACCGCCCCCCACCCGTCCCAGTCAAATATTGTTCAACCAGGCCCTGTGCTGCATGTCGCGGTGTATTTGCTGTTGCGGGTAATACATCTTTACTCTCGCCGAAATACAATACCGGCAATCCACAATAAAGTGTTTCAGCCGGTTTGTTTTCGGTTTTGTTACGCCTCACACGTAGCCGGGTCCCTCCAGCTTTCCTGCGGTGGACTGCATGGTGTACATGTGGTGCGCATGTGGTGTACATGTGATGCACGCATGAGGTGCACATGTGGTGCACGCATGTGATGCACGCATGTGGTGCACGCATGTGGTGCACACACTCATTGTAGAGGCCGTGGATGTCATGCGTACTGCTCTGTTTGACTGCTGGCCGTGGCACATATGTCGCCGTATCGTGCCAGGTGGCAATGGCGAGCCTGGGTGGGTGGAACACCGAGGTGGACGAGTGAGAATTAGGCTCAGGTGAGGGAGCCGCCTGCCTCACTTCACAGGGAGCTGTTTGCACTATTTCGACGACGCATGGGAAGAGTGGGTGCGAAAATGCAACATGGCCCCCTTTATTCGGACATGCACGCTGTCTATATGGGTGTCTCCTTATTCACATTTGTACGGTGAGAATGTGCGAACCTGTGTTGGTGTGGCTTTCGAACTGTTTGTGCATTCGCTCAGTAGATGTGTTGTGAGGTGAGTCATGAAGTAGCTAATTGAGAGCTTTATATTGAGATAACTATAGGTGATGGCTTTGGAAGCGATGTCTGAGCAATAGCACCGTGGCTCGGACGCTTGCCTGTGGTAATGCTGTCACGCAACGCATAACTGTGAAGCGGCGCAGCCTACCAGTAGTTATTGTCGTGGAGCCGCACAGCCAACTTCCCTGGCGGCCAGTCACGGTTAAGGGACCACTGGAACATTTCAATGCAGGCGAGTGTACCATGCCACCATGAAGCTTCAGGAGCTTTAGCATCAGCTTGATGACGCTGCATATAAATAAATGACTATAAAATGGCCTTGGCTCAGGAACTTTCGGAGCATATTTTGCCGTGCAACTACACACGTTCACAATATGTCACGATGAAAAGCGTCAACAAGAGCGCTTTGGGACAGCCTAACGAGACATAAACGGAAACAATAACGTCCACTGCTTTTCTCCAGTTGTCCATGGAAATGAGAGCTGAAGCATGTGAGAAGATGGCAATTCGACCAGTTAAGTGTTAATGACACTGGCACGAAAACATCATCACACAATAGCCAATACTGAAATGCATATGAAGCTAAGCGGACATCGAGAGCAATCCTCATACCACTACCAAGAGAAAAGTACAAGCAACAATTTTCCCTGTGAGGAAAGAAGTCACGCTCCAATTCCGGCGATTGGCCTTCATGAGCGCGCCGTGCCATAACGAACGAACATCCCCTGGGGAATTCGTAACGTCGAAGGGAGTGAAAGCATAACCTTCTGTCCAGCTCCCTTGGCGCTGGACAGAAGGTTGAAAGCATGTAAAGTGTAAGGAGTGTTGCATCTTTAGACCTGTGGGATTTCCGAAAGGTGAAAGCAGCGAAATCATGAACCAAAAGGGTTTGGCAGAATACGAAGCCAAGCAACCGACGCTATGTTGCTCCTAAGAGACCATCATGCACCTAGTGCTGCTGGCTCTCAAGTGCTGCTGCCTGCTCTCGCTGCGGGCTGCATTAAACTCCACCAACAGCTATACCCTGGAATCCGTTTTGTGCTGCAACTTCATTTCCGCGCGCAGTCTATACAGAATAAGCTGTTTGCCGTTCCACTCAACCACACACAAAGAATGACTTCGTCTACAAACAGCTGTAATTCGTTAATCACATTATCTGCGCCGCAGATCCTAACTAGTTGCGGAGCCAGCCAAAGTTGACATTCGTTACCTGTTCCGTAGGACTGCTCGCCCTGAGTGGCGGTCAATTTAGCGCGCTCAGCTGTTTCGCAGCCCGGCCACATAGTTAGTAATCTGCGGATTTACCCCGCAACCCTCTCCCAAGTTCTCGCCTTGTTTCAGTTTTTTAATGAATGCGATGGAAGTGGGCGTATTTCATTATGCAAGCGAATTTTAATACTTCTAATCGTCCAGCTTTGGCGCGTCATCAAGGCTCGCTCTCACGCGGCTGCGCTGCGGAGACGCTCGGTCACGGAGAGGGCGCTGGAAGGCCCGGCTGTCCGCCACCAGCGGAGACGCTCGGTCACGGAGAGGGCGCTGGAAGGCCCGGCTGTCCGCCATCTGCGGAGACGCTTGGTCACGGAGAGGGCGCTGGAAGGCCCGGCTGTCCGCCATCTGCGGAGACGCTTGGTCACGGAGAGGGCGCTGGAAGGCCCGGCTGTCCGCGATCAGAGACGCTTGGTCACGGAGAGGGCGCTGGAAGGCTCGGCCGTCCGCCACCAGCGGAGACGCTTGGTCACGGAGAGAGCGCTGGAAGGCCCGGCTGTCCGCGATCAGAGGCGCTTGGTCACGGAGAAGGCGCTGGAAGGCCCGGTTGTCCGCGATCAGCGGAGGCGCTTGGTCACGGAGAGGGCGTTGGAAGGCTCGGTTGTCCGCGATCAGCGGATACGCTTGGTCACGGAGAGGGCGCTGGAAGGCCCGGGTGTCCGCCATCTGCGGAGGCGCTTGGTCACGGAGAGGGCGTTGGAAGGCTCGGCTGTCCGCGATCAGCGGATACGCTCGGCCACGGAGAGGGCGTTGGAAGGCTCGGCTGTCCGCGATCAGCGGATACGCTCGGTCACGGAGAGGGCGCTTGAAGGCCCGGCTGTCCGCAATCAGAGACGCTCGGTCACGGAGAGGGCGCTAGAAGGCTCGGCTGTCCACCACCAGCGGAGACGACCGGTCACGGAGAGGGCGCTGGAAGGCCCGGCTGTCCGCGATCAGAGACGCTCACCGTGGTCGAAATGTCGGTGTCATTGGCCTCCTTCACGGCCGAGATCCCGGCATTTACCAGCAATGTCCGCGTGGCCAAGCCGCCTCTGTCATCAACGCCCCGAGTCCCTCTGTCATACCCTGCTCACAGGCGAGTCTCTCTGGTATGCACTGCTCATAGACTAGTCCCTCTGTCATACACTGCTCATAGACGAGTCCCTCTGTTACACACTGCTCATAGACAGGTCCCTCTGTCATACACTGCTCATAGACGAGTCCCTCTGTCATACACTGCTCATAGACGAGTCCCTCTGTCATACACTGCTCATAGACGAGTCCCTCTGTTACACACTGCTCATAGACAGGTCCCTCTGTCATACACTGCTCATAGACGAGTCCCTCTGTTACACACTGCTCATAGACAGGTCCCTCTGTCATACACTGCTCATAGACTAGTCCCTCTGTCATACACTGCTCATAGACGAGTCCCTCTGTCATACACTGCTCATAAGCGAGTCCCTTTGTTATACACTGCTCACAGTCAGGTCCCTCTACCATACACTACTCATGGATGAGCCCACGCCCTCCGCCGCTGGCGACGCGGCACCGATATCGGCATCGTTCGGCCTGCGTCGCTGGTGATGCTCTGCACCAACGCACCAGCAAATTGTCCGCTACGTGTCACACGACCACCATCGGACCCTTCGCAATTGGCCGTCCTCCAATATGGCTCAGCTAATGTTGACGACGACACTGCTGGGACAAAAGTTGGCCCGTCGGATAGCCGCCGCGCCGTGGAAATTTGTCACCCGGCCATTCGCACCAACTGGGACAATAACCACGCCCCGTGACGTCACTGCCAAGTTGTAAAATTTCAATTAGGTCCTGGCTGATAAACGGCGGCGGCTGACCGGGCGGGGCTGGCAGCGGCGCGTCTGACGACCTAATGAGACTCCCAGCACTTGCCACTTCCCCCAGTCAAGGTGACGGACCTCTGAGCTCTCTCTCTCTCCGTCTGAACGGTGTTTGTCTGCCGTCCAGCCGGCCCCAGGTGACCATGTCGCGGCTCGAGGGGACCACGTCCGGGCCCAGGTGACCACGTCGCCGCACGGGGGGACCACGTCCGAGCCCAGATAACAACGTCGTGGCACGAGTGGACCACGTCCGGGCCCAGGTGACCACGTCGCGGCACGAGTGGACCACGTCCGGGCCCAGGTGATCACGTCGCGGCACGAGTGGACCACGTCCGAGCCCAGATGACCACGTCGCGGCACGAGGGACCACGTCCGGGCCCAGGTGACCACGTCGCGGCTCGAGGGGACCACGTCCGGGCCCAGGTGACCACGTCGCGGCACGGGTGGACCACGTCCGGGCCCAGGTGATCACGTCGCGGCACGAATGGAGCGGTGTAAGGAAGCCTGTCTGACAGTAGACTAATCAGATCGACGGACGGTGCGACAAGACCTGGGTGGTCATCGCACACAGAGGGAGATGGCCTGCCATCAGGAGTTCGCTGGAGATGAAGAACTCGAAATACCGGAGGTTTTAGAACCGAGGAACTGCCGACCTGGACTGTCCGGCAGGATCCAGTGGTGACGAGTGACCTAAATGACCAACCATGGTCGATGCGCCCTAAAACCACCGGTGACGAGTGACGATGTCATCTGCTGACCACCGACAAACTAAGTGTTGGACCAGACAACTTATCTAGCCTATGAAGCAGCGCAGGCTTACTTAACACCCGGTGTGATCATATAACCAAAGTGAAAAGATTGTGGGCACTCACGCTACCGTATCCCATGCAGTGTTGCCGCAGCCCAATTTTACAGCGTACCAGGATTGCACCCAAATCGTACCAGATTGGCTATATTTCGTACCAGATCAGAAGCCAGAATGTACCTAATTTCGTACCATAGAAAATAGGCATGAGTTCGGCAATTGTATGGCTAAGAAGGCAATTTAGAACATTTTCTTGGTATTTTAGGTGCTCATTGGATACGTTGGTATAAGTTGTCAGAAAGCAGGGAAAGTTCAGTCTTAGACTCCTGATGCCACCTGGTGAAAGCTGTTTTAAATTGTGACGAAAAGGGGCAATACGCATACAATGCGCAAAACAGATATCGGTATCACATATCGGTATCACATAGAAATAGTAAGTCAGTCATTGCTTCATAAGTTTTTACCACCAACATATTCGGGATCCTCACCCTATATGATATCTCAGGACATAAGGACGATACTGAGGAGTAAAGACTGGAACGCACCTGCAGTGGAATGTGCCATTTGTTATTGGTGATTCATTTTTTTTACTTCATGGAAGCCGTGGGCGTCCACTCGTAGCAGGAGGTCGTGGCTTGCTGCTTGGTGAGGATCAGAGAAGATACTGTTCCCACCTGGAGGCGGTTCCAACGTTGTGTCTTTGTGAGGTTCAGGCTGAAGAATACTCTCGGCTGCCGCGCTGGAATGCGACAGGGACAGGAGATCCTGCATCAGCTGCTCTACTTTTTGGAGTGATGGCTCGCCAATGCTATTCCTAAACTTCTTCACCTCCGCCCAGTACTCGCACGCCGGCTTTTCATCGTCCGGGAGCTGCTCCTTCGCTGGCTGCTGGAGCCCTCGCCATTCTGAATCCAATACCTCGTACTCGGTCTCGTCAATGAGATTGGAAAATCTCAAAGCCAGTGACATGACGGAGGGCCCTTACGAGGTCGGGTTCAGCAGCTCCGGAAGCACCCTGGTCTTGTCGCTGAAGTCGAATTGTCGCCGGATCTGCTTGCAGAGCTCAGTGTAGACCACTTGTACCATTACCATTTCCCCAATGCAGACCATTTGAGTCCGAAGGCTTGGACTACCTCCTGGTGAATAGACTTTGAGAGGATGATGGGCTCGACGTTGACGCCACAGTGCTTCTGCTCGAGATGGAGAAAGTTCCTAAGATGATTAAGATTTACCACCTCCAGTCGCACACCTGGCTCAACACGTAGGCAGTTGCTGGTCACGGAGAGGTAGAGCTTCAGGAGCGCACCTCGTGCAGACTGGATGTTGGATGACTCGGACTGGAACACCTTGTTCGCCATAGTGATCAGTGTGACACCGTAGTTATGGACAACGGTGTACATCTTGTATATGGGCTCGCGGATGGCGTTCAGCGTGGTTCTGGTGGCGTGGGCGTGATCCTCGTCCGCCCCGTGCTGGAAGAAGAGGAGTAGGGCTGCCCACTGCTCATACATCCTCTTCACCACCGCCTCGGAGAAGAGCCACCTCGTCCTAGATGGGGAAGGGGGCAGGAGCCTGTGGATGGACTGGGACATCAACTAGGTCCTGGATAGTCTGGTACTCGGGGAATCTCTTCGGGCTATTGCTGAGATACCTGCTCACGTCTCGGACTAGATCATCTATGGATGGAGGCAGCTTGCTGCACGCTGCGGAGGTGCACAGATGCAGGGAGTGACATATGCAGCCGGCTATCAAGATGTGCGAGAGTTCTTTCCGAAAGAGTGCCTGCATATACTGGTGACACCCCATCATGACTAGCATTATCGGCCGCAAATCCAATCATGTTCTTCTGGGGCACTTCGCTAACTGACAGCACGCCACGTGGTGTCATGTAGGCCTCGGCCGGTCAGATCCTTGACCTTCATCAGGTCCAAGAACAGGTCGCTGCTCTTACCGTCGCCGTATCAAGGACACGCGCCACAATGGTCAGATGTTTCGTAGTAGATCTGTCGGTCGTCTTGTCCACGATCAGTGAGAATGGGTTATTGCGCATAAGTGCATTCACACTCGCACTCTCCTCTGCTCCTGCGGTATAATTAATAGTCTTAATAGTCTTCGTTCTTGTCGACTTAATAATTTTTGCCACTTCTCATTATGTGCATGACCTTTTGACTAAGGTAAGAGATGTCCGTTTACCGATAATGGCAGGTGATGTTCAGCGATGAACCCCGCCAGCAGTAACTCGCCCTGGGCCACAATATTCTGCTGTTTATCGTGGCCATGGCTCCTTTCTGCAGCGGCAACAAACGCGGGTCGCTTACCACAGCCTGCAGAGCCGGTTACGTTCTCTTTGTGACCCTCAGCTGTCGCGTGTCTCTTCAGATGTGGCACCACCACAGCCCTAGCAAATGAATGTAGTGCTTTGTATGTGTACCAGTTAGCGCCACCACGCTGCGAGATAAGTGAAAGTATGCACGAGAGATCCCGATGTAATTGTATGGCCTAACTCCATCCCCTCTGAATACAAGCAAAGTTTAGCAAATAAGTATCCTGTCCATTTCAGAAGAAAATGTGAATTGAAAATGAATAAAAACACGAAAGAATTGTATTTCGGCGAAAAAGTACCAGATTTCCCCCCGGCGTACCTTCGTACCAGACAAGTCGAAAAAGTACGAGATCTGGTACGATCGTACCATGACGGCAACACTGATTCCATGGTCCGTATGTGCTGTTATTAAACACCACCGTTACGCTCTGTTTCTGGGTGTTGTCTGATGGGGTTTGTGCACTCGCGGTACCGTATCGCATGATCCGTGTATGCCGTTATTAAACACCACCGTTACATTCCGTCCATGGGTGTCGAGTCTCACGCGTTTGCATGCTCACGTTCCGTATACGGAACGTGAGCACGGACTTTGACATACATGTCAAAGTCCGTGTGTGCTGTTGTTCGACACCACCGTTACGCTTTGTTTCCCGGGGCGGAATTTCATTGTCGCCACCGCCAACAGCTGCCGCACTGTGACCGCCAGTGAGCGGTCCGGTTCGTGTCTCGGTCGTCCAGCATTGGTCGTCCTGCCGGCCGCTGGCCACCGGCCGCTGGCCGCCGGACGCCCCAGGGCCGCCGACCGCGGCTCGTGCCGTCACTGTCCACTGCGTCCGCCCACCCCTCACTGGCGGTGGTCCAGCCCTCCCGCTGGAGCGTCAGCCCCGGCGGTTGTGAAGTTCCGGCGTCTGAAGTCGCGGGACCGTATGCACTGTCCGCCATAGCCTGTGCATTCTCAGGGACGGAGCCATTCCAGTGATGCGGGAAATAGTTTTTGCCATGCCATTCTTTCCAGTAAACCCCCATAGCTCCAATGTTGAACATCAACAGCACTGGGAGAGTAAGGTAGGGTGTGGTGGAGGGAGTGCCTCCCGCCCTCCTCGGAAAAAAAACATGAAAGTTTCACCCCTGTGAAGTCCCTGTGACCTGTTTACGACCGTTGCTGTTCCTGTGAACTGACTACGGCCATTGATATCCCTGCGGCATGTCTACGGCCGTTACTGTCCCTCTGTCCTGTCTACAGTCCTTGCTATCCCTATGATCTGGTCTACGGTCGCTACAATTCCTGTGACCTGTTTACGGCCGTCACTGTCTGTGTGGCCTGAATTTATGGTCGCTGCTGTCTTCTGTGACCTGTGTCTACGGCCGTTGCTGCCTACTGTGACCTGTGTCCACGGCCGTTGCTGTCTACTGTGGCCTGTGTATACGGCCTTTACTGCCTGCTGTGCTCTGTGTCCACGGCCGTTACTGTTCTGTGACCTGTGTCTACGGCAGACGCTGTCTACTGTCACCTGTGTATGGCAGACGCTGTCTACTGTCGCCTGTGTCTACGGCAGACGCTGCCTACTGTGACCTGTGTCTATTGCTGCTATTCTAAGTCCGACCCAGAATCATGCACACTGAGCCCGACCGAGGGCCAAGGCCGTTCAGTTGCAAATGTCATAGATTTGCTTTAGTCAGCGGGCGCTGACCGGAGTGTCTACGGACTGAGAGGAAACTTGACTGGGGCATCCTGAGCCTGGCATATCGGCAACCACAAACTTGCGGATACTTAGCGACCAGTCGGGTTCGTGGCTTCCAGTCTCCGAAAGTCATTGCCGTTTCTACCCTATGTACCGCAGCTGCTGCTACTGCTGCTCCTGCTGCTGCTGGCTGTGTGTGGCTTTTTCCACCGTCTGTCGTCACTCGCAGAGTTCTCCTCCTCGCCCTCTCATCGTGGCCGATGAGACGAGCGGAAATCCTCGTTGGTTCTTCACGCGCACAGCCGTAATCTTGTCAGTAGTCGGTGGTGGGGTACCGCTGTCGGACTGTGATTCCTGCACCTGCATGCGCCGGATAGGTCCACGCTACACGTCCCATAGTCTCGATACTAACCCTATGGAAAACGTACATCTCTACAGCTGTAATATGACTTTGTCAAGGTCCTATCTTTCATTTATTTCTACTTGTTTGCGTGCATGCCCTTAGTTTTTTTTGCGAAACAGCTTAGCCGAAAAAATAGCATTAATAACTAGCATAGCTTCCCGTTATTAATTCGCAATCTATTATGGAAGAGTACATTTTTGTCCTCTACCTTAACTTATAAAAAGACCGTCGACTTCATCAAGCCAAAGTCCTGGTTTAGTTATTGTGCGCTACATTGAGGTCGATGCTGCGGAATTATAGCATGCCCTCAAACATAAGCAAAAACGGCATTGCAAATGCCGCATCTTCTGCCACGGCTGTTGCGACCTACTCTAATGGTGTTAGTTCTTGTGAGTCATAACTAGTAAATCAGGCACTCGCGGATCCAGGAGCCTTCCTCGCTGGCTTTCTCTCCCCTGGTCCTGCGAGGGGCATTATATATTCCACCTCCCACTTATGCTCGACAGTCATGTTTACTGGGCTCAAGCAATACATATAGAAATATAAGCCTGGTCTGCCATATCGCCGGCATTCTTAATATCGCCTGCAGCATGAGAAAGTCTGAAACGTTGCCATTATCAATTTTAGTATAGGTGAAGTCCAAAGATGTAGTGCAGTGCAAAAATAGTCACGTTTGACTTGAAACCAGGTGGCTCTCAGGCTCAAACCAGACTAGTCTTGAAATTTTGTCATGCTCGAGACAAGGCAGCTTGATGGAATGGCGACACTAAGCCCATGTAGGTAAGTGCGTCTTAAAGCAGAAATTAAGACTTCCCTTAATTACTTAAAGTTGACTCTGTTGGCGCATCGAGCTCAACGTTCCTCCATTCAGGTAGCTACTCCAATTCACAATATATATATTTGGTGACTATTATTGCGGATTTTCATATCGGATACAATAAATAATTTCAGGATGTGCAGAAATATTATATGCATCTGAGGTGCCCTTTTTCCCTACACTATGATGGACGGCTGATTGCAACTTGCCAGGAGAAGCAATGCATGTTTCTACGCGAACATTGCATGAAAATATGTTTGATATATTAGATCAATTGATAATCCTTGATGTTTTCATTGTAGTTGTGTCTCTACTTATTCGATCGCCAACAAGTAGAAACGCATTATTTCAGCTAACGTCAGGCACATAATTTTACTGACAGGAAATAGCACTAGCTTTATGAACACTGGATATAAATTTTAAGATGCGAGGACCACTTGGTGTGTGGAAATATATCAATATTTATTGTTCAGCGGTGTCGTTTTAACACCATCCCGTTTCACATCAACAGCACCTGGATCCCGACAATTTGGTCTGGGCTGGTGACGACTAACGGAAAACAACGCCTGGAAGGATCCACTTCCACAATCCCTCCTACCGATGCGACTAGCTTTGCCTTTGAAGACGATTTTGCTGAAGGGAGTGATTGTTCCGGAAGATTAAGAGGCATTGGTGGACATGCTGGTAATGCGCTTGCGAAATGCAGACATTTTATCAACGTTTGGCCATTAGATAGCCTCCCTTTTTTACCTGCTGATTGCCACATCGTTAAAGTGCACGAATTATGTAGGACCTGGCTCGGACGTCTGAATTACTTTGCAGAAACCCGATTATCTCCAAACTCGATCTCATGAAACCATGTTGAGCAGATCATGTTCAAGTCTTAGCATGCATTTAGTGGCAATTTTTACTCAACACGTAGCTGGCAAATTGCCTGGTATAGTATAGGAGACCAATATTGCACGATATATTTGGTGTGCTAGGGTATGCGATTGTCTCTGTGGCACATTTAATGTACCACATTACGTTTCGATCAATTTAATTCTGCTACGTGGCGTTTTATTTTCAGAAAGTTAATTTTTATCACCGATTCCATTTGATGCGGCTATTGCCTAGCAGGAAACATACTTATCGTTGTTCTGGTTCACCCGAATGGGCTTCGCGACCCGAAAAATGCTCGAAACATACACACAGTCATCTGAATGGAGTGAATCATACCCCGGGCATTTGAAGTTAGTTTATCAAGGACTGTTCAGCGTAACATTCCGGAATGAGACAGTCGTCAATACGGCTTCTTCCCGGTCAATGGTTAAGCAGGGGCATAATCTGTGTGACTAATTGATTGATTCCTGCTAATTTGACGAGCACGACCAACACATGTTTGCTACTGCGGTTATTTGGAAATGGGTAGAGGGGTTTCGCCACGGAGATCGTCGGAGATCAATTGCAGATATTTTAATAAGGGACGGATACAGGCGGGTGCTGAGGGCATGCTCCTTCCGCCTTCCCTCCCATGTAAAGGTAAAGCCCTTCTTGCCGATAAATGCGCTCCTTCAGAAAGGCTCGAATGCACCCCCATAATCCGCAGAATCTGTCAACGGATTTGTCAGCCAAAGACACCCTTTTCAGAGGAAAAGGTGGTCTTTCAGTATGCTCGAGTGCATCCCTCACCATTTCCTCAAGTTTTCATCCGATAGGCGCATTCGGTGCCACCCCCCCCCACTCACCCACCCCCCATCCACGGAAATGTGCCCCTATGAGCATTCCTAGAGCCGCCTCTGTCTGAAATCGGTAGCCTGTGATTGGTCGATTGGCGGCACAAGTCCTTGTTTCCTCAATATGTGAAAGCATCTGTTAAATGCAGTATCAGTGAATTCGCTGCGGAAGTCAAATTGATGTTTCAGGAATCTGGAGCTAATATGACAGCTCAGAAAACTTACCGAAGCATATAGGGTCGATGAGAGGAGACCAGACAAGCTTGAATGAGGGTAGACTCGTCTTGCGACGGGAACGCTCGGATGAGTTTGAATATGGAATCAGCTATTTGCTCGATCTCACTTCCAACGAATATGTCGAGTGAGCGCTTTGTTAGTGTTAGCCTTGGCGACGATCTGCGCTTTGTTAGTGGCGATCCGGACGTCGATCTGCGCTTTGTTAGTGGTGACCCTGATGGCGATCTGCGCTTTGTTAGTGGTGACCCTGATGGCGATCTGCGCTTTGTTAGTGGTGGTCCTGATGGCGATCTGCGTTTTCATCATTTTGCACGTTTCTTTTCAAGTTTTGTAACACTGTATTTGTATATTATTAATGACATAATAAATGTTAGCTTTTTATAGTTGCATTGATATTCAAGTCATGTAAAGATTGAGGAGTGATTTTTAGAGGCGTGCCGGATCATAAAGGTCATTTGCGCCGCCTTCAAAGCGAGTGCGTTTTGCAAGGAAAGCGCAGGCAATTGTACATCTACGTTAAGTTTTAAGTGATAGTATGTGTGATGTTTTAGGTGCTAAAGGAAGGAGCAGGGTGGGGGATATCTCCTGATATATTTAGTTATTCTTTACTCCTTCGTAAAATAGTTTGTAGCTGTGGTGGCGGGGGTGTTTTGAAAATGACGAAGAAAGTTGATTTTACCAGGGTGCCGGCATTAGCCTACTCTTGTCGAAGAGCACCGAGGGGTCTTTACCGTGTGGACAAGGAGGAAATTGTCCACGCCGCCTATTACGCCGGCCGCCACGTGTTAGTCGTTCTTTATCTTCATCAACGACCTGTCCTATTTCCTCCACTACGGCCGCCTGATATCCTATGCGGACGATACCCAGCTTCTAGATCGTTCCCTACCCAACGTCGTCGGCCTATCCAGCCCCAAGGCACGGGTTGAGGAGTCTATATCTCGTCTACAAATTGGTTTTAGTCCAACAGTCTAAGGATGAACCCGGACAAAACTCAATTCACCCTCTTTGGCATCAAGGGGTCATTAAAAAGGCAGTGAACTTCCAGATCGCTCTTTCAGATTCGATCATAACTCCACGTCCCATCGTTAAAGTGTTGGGTATTCTCCTCGACCAGCAGCTTAGCTAGTATTCTCATCTATCCATAGTTGTGCGGAAATACAACGCCATCTTAGCATCCCTATGCAAATTTCTCCATCATTTCACCACGAATGTCCTCAAGCTCTTAGTCCAGAGCCACGTCTTTCATCACTTCCTTTATTGTCTATCTCTGAGGCGGAGCCGCTCAGTGCCGTCTGCACCGCGTGCAAAAAATGCACCAACTTTGCCAGCGCGACTAGTCACCGGTGTGCGCCGCAACTAATACGTGTCCCCTGCACTCGTGTCATTAGGATGGCTAACGTTTGCAGAGATGGTTCGGGAGCACTATTGCATTCAGGTACACAGAGCCATGTGTATTGGACAATGCCCGGAAGCTGTTCGTAGGATGTTTACCTGGCGGTCACAAGTATGACAGGGGGAGACCAGAGCTGGGTCAGCCGGTGAGCTTCATCTCACAAGATGTCGACTCACGCAGACACAGAGAGGTTTTTTATACCGCGCAGCGGTCGCTTGGAATAGACTACCACTGGCGACCAAGCAAGCACCGAGAGTCGCTCGGCATTCATAAGTGCTATGGCGCAGAGTCGCTAGTTTTACTTCAGAGATGTAAGTCTTTATAAGCTGTATGCTATTGAAATGTTTCTGACGCAATCTTCCTTACCTGATGTGCTCACGCAACATTGTCTGGGTGCAGAACAACCACCACGTGGAAGTACCCCAATACATGACTTTGTGTAGTCGTTTTACGCTATGTTAATACATTTTTTCTTTTTCTTTTTTCCTAAGGCAAGTCGGCTCATCTATGTCCGACGGCACCGCTAGGCTACCATTTATTTACAATTGGAAAGCAAGTCGGCTCATGTACGTCAGACGCCATTCGGGGATGGCAGTTACGAGTGTCTCGCCGTCCATGCAAAGACGCATTTTGGAAGGAATTCATGAAACCAAGTGCTGAGAATGATGCGCAAAGGCGTGTGTCACTTTCGCCGTCATCTGCGAGCCTCATCCAGGCCCTTCGGAAAATTCAATTTCCAATCTGTATGATATTTGCTTAAGTTTGGACAGAACTCGGAATGTCTTGGATGGTCAGAACTGATCTGCCCACGGGAAAGAGAGGATAAGTTTGGATGAAATTGAATGAGCTTAGACGAGCAACAGGAACATGTACATGCGATATGTTCGTGAACGACATAAACGATATCCGGAAATGAATCATTTCTACCAATTTGTTTCGAACTGTCCTTATGCGGACCTTCCGCATAAAATAGAAGCGCCGACTTTTGGCGAGGGCGAAGAGCTATGGGAAAAAGGACAACTTAAAGATGAAAGCCTGAATCGCTGATAAGAGTAATATAGTATGTCCTTATGAGTTTTAGGCACCGGGCACGCATTAAGTCAGTCACGTGACGTTTAGTGACGCTGGGATAGGAGATAAAGCGGATAGATATGATTTGGGGGGTAGTAAAAGAAAGCCACAGAAACAGAAGTTGTGACATGAGGAACGAAACCAAAGCTTTTCCACCAAAAGTTTGGGAAAACACAACCAACTCTTAACGATGATCAGCTATAATTTTCAGGATTTTTTTTCCGCAAAAGAGGATGGTAGCTT
Source organism: Imbricaverruca yamaguchii (assembly GCA_034440575.1). Classification (NCBI taxonomy): domain Eukaryota; kingdom Metazoa; phylum Arthropoda; class Thecostraca; family Neoverrucidae; genus Imbricaverruca; species Imbricaverruca yamaguchii. Next base: position 1,124,003 of record JAOTOL010001638.1, on the reverse strand, counting down.
CAACAGCGCAGTCACCAATGTTTCTGCGAATACATCCTAACAGAAAGGACGGCTGGAGAAGATGATGCAATAATGGCTCGATCTGTAATGACAGGCTGGCAAAGAAACTGCGCAGTGGGTGCGAAGCATATGGAATAACCGTGGAAATGACAACCATAAGCGTAAACAAATCCTGGACAACCGTCGTAAACGCAGGATATCTAGATGACTGCGTAGCCCAGCTGACTGATCGCAAAACTGTGTCCAACTTACAAATCGTGCTAATTTAGACATCGTAATCCAACGGGCTGGCCTGCTCTAAGCGGACATTTTCAATGAAAAGCGTACCCTGAGCAGCCACTTCCTGGGACGACAGAAGATGAAGCAGCCGCCGCGGCAGGAGCAAGGATCGTCTTACAAATCTGTTTCAACGCTTCGATAAAATATCATGCAAAGTAAAGAAATATTTTGTTTTTAGCACGGCTGTTCTCATTAAATTGTTGGTTGAGGTTTCGATTAACATGCGCGGAATGTAATCACACTGTCTTGACATAAACATATTCTTAGCGTTTTATCAGCGGTTTAGTCACAATCTGTAGATGTCACCTGGCTTGAAGTTACAAAATGCCAACGGTGAATAGATGGGAATGTTGCGATTTTTAATTTATCACACCATATAGAGGAAATGTGCCTCAAAATATGTAGAGGAATGTTTCGGATGGGAATTCCGGCACCGTAGCAAAATAAAATGGTACGGATTAAAACAGTTATACAGGAAAGCTGGTCAGCACAGTGCTATCATGTTCACGCTCTTTTTGAAATACCAACGTGTTAGGGCAATGACATTCATAGGCTAACGGATTCTGAGATTACTCAGCCAGAATGTGCTCATTTATTTATGTGTGTCAGTGATTGCATGCCTGCCAAATGTTCATACAATGCTAGGTAATGTGTGCCTAAAAGTAGTACCTGCACGCGTATGCGAATGTTCTTCTTGAACAAGTACACAGAGCGCGAATGTTACTCCACACGCCTGCGTTTCTCACCATTTTTTGTTGTTGAAATACGCAAGAGCCCAACTAAAATCGCTTATCATCATTTGTCAGCGTGGGCTTTTTTCACCGTGATCACGCCCTTGGCTGGCGACAGTGTCACCGGCTCCTCTTGATCAATATCAAACTTAGCTCTTCGATGTGTGCGAAAAACGCGGCGAAGTTGTGGGACGCGAGCAGACGGCGACAGGAGCGCGGCTGAGTGCCGACCTGTGGATGGCAATCCCCATTGACGCCGTCGTAAAGTTTTTGGCCGAGTCCAAATTAAAAAGGTGGCGCGGCATTAGTCGAGTGTGCAGTCCGGAGGTGCCCTGCTAGGTAAATCACGCGGTCGGCCAATCACCGAGCAGCTCGCGCAGCTGACGTCGACGTGTCCGACTCAGCGGTGGGGCGGTGCCACCGGAACCGATCCGAACCGCTGCCAAGGCTTGGGGGACGATGGACTGGCCGGCTCTGGGGTGGACGGAGGGCAGGGGTCGTTCACAGAGGCAGCTCCGATCGCCAGAACAAGCAACCAAAGTCGGTCAATGGAGGCGCGTTTGTCACTGAACGCCACGTCAAGGGAACAGTGTGCAGCACATATGTTTGGAAACTTTTTCACGGCTCACAAATACGAACCTCAGCCTCGTCGATGATTCATCCATCAGAATCAGGAGTGGACACAAGGGGGCAATGAAGGAATATGCCCCCGTGGGGAGGCGCCCCCCCCCCCCACACTCTGGGAAGTCTTGAGTGCACTACCCCTAGAGTTCATCACCCGGAGGCGATACTCTGAGAGGAAAAGACGCCCCTTGAAAGAAAAGCTCGCCTCTGGCGAAAGGTGCTCAAGTGCACCCCCTTGGATATTGTCAGTCTGAGCCCAAGGAAGGCAAAGTCGCCCCTCCAGGTACTTTCGCAGTGGCGCCCCTCCGGACATGTACCCCCTGATGACAATGCCTGTATCCGCCCCTGATCAGAATATCTAGGCAGTCCTGGTGTGGACTACCACAGAACCTGAAACAGTTTCAGCAAATGAAGAAAAAATAAAGTCCGCCCAAGAGCAATTATACTTCCGGTGAATTTGGACGTGGAAGAGGAAGAGAGCTTCGCATAAAAAGCATGTTGAATGAAGGTTTTCGAAGCTGAGCATTTCTACTTAAGCAATCCACGATATTAAATATTCTGCTCTATGTCAGATAATTCAACTTTGAGCCTCGCAGACAAAATTTGTAGGAATTGACATGGAAAATATTTTAGAACTTCGTGTCCGGAAGACATGCTGAGACCCAGTTGCAGTCTGGGTTGCTGGTATTCAGGTAAGCCCAGCACGAAGTATACGAATAATGGTCAATTGAAGAGGCAATCAAAGTCCACAGGTATCTCTGTGCTCCAGTCAGTTCTATGCTCTGTTGGATATTGAGCAACTTCTATAATTGGGAATTTTAATACGGAACCCTATCGGCGAGTTGGACGTGCCCAGCTGATATAGCACTATGTGTCCTTCGAGTGGCGTACCAGAAGCTGTGATCATCATCGAAGGTGACGTAGCATGGGTGTAATTTATCCTGTAATAAAACATATTGCACGTGTACTATTTTCCCGGTTTCTGTACGATTACAGTATACAGTGATATGCACGCTAGATCTAGTAACTTTTTTTCTGGGATCGTCGATCACCTACCCGGGCGGTCTAGGTAGGCCTGCCTACCCATGTTCCAGTATTCTTCAAATAGATAGGCAGGTAAGTGGGCTCCAGGCTCCAGGTAGATTCCAAATAGGCCAAGTAATCGAAATAGTCGGAAGGTCATCGATAGTGTTAACGAAGGTATTGATGCCAGAAATGCAGCCAAGGCAATCAGGGAATAGGTTATTCTCCGACGATGCGTAATATACCTTTTCATGGAAAACATTCACAAGAACACTAAATGGTACTTGTATCCTCGGAGCCAACTGGAATCGCTCGCGCTGGAGCCGCTCCTCCTTCACAAGGTATCTTTCAGCGTGCATTAGACCTACGCACCTACAGTACTTTGGAACTGACATTGACATCTCTTGTAGTCCTCATTCTCCAAGTTAGCCGAAGAACTGGCAGTAGGTCACGGCCGCATTTGCGCGCGCAACGGTTTGCGATTTCGGCAGCAGCAGTCATCCGAAACAACTCGGTACCGAGGATTCAGCCCAAACACCAGCCCGAACCGTGTTCTCGATCTTCTCCGGAATAATAATCGGAACCTCTCCGCCCGTCGCCATAGACGCGACTCCCGATCAGCGCGTTCGAGCGGCACGTCGCGACGGCACCGTCGCCGGCCCGATATTGATATTGGACGGCACTGCTACCTCAGCCGATGTGCGGCGGCATGGCGCGGGGCCGACTGTCCGCGACGTGCGGGACGGCGCCGCTGCTTTAGGAGCTGCCGATGGCGCTCGTGCCAGACTATCGCGCCGGCTGCGGCGCCAACGGCCGCGCTGCATTCGAATTAGGCCGCGCTGCCTCAGCTGTTAGCCCCGAGTGTCGGCGATCTCGGTGGATTTGCTGTCTTTAGACCGCTGTTGGAGAGCGCAGATGGCGCTGGTGATCGGTGTCAGGCCGTTTATAGTCCTGCCACGCTCCTCACTTCCCCGGGATGCGTCAGTGGAAGAGATACAAATTAGGTGAACAACCATGTCATAAATGAAGGGAGGGATCGCACCGACACAATCTCATTTATTTATGTACTATTTATACAATTTTGGAAAGGCCTGGATGAAGTACACGTATAGTGCCACAGGTTGCATCGGCACATGTTCCGGTCAAAGGGTGCAAAGGATTTTGTGGAAATTGCACACTTACAATTGTGTTGTGTCGTTACTGTTGTGAAGTTCGATCTCCAGGTTTTCCTGCATAACGGATAAATATTCCGCCAACTCAGATAGCAGATCAAGTAGGGAATCACGTCAACAAGATAAGTCATCTTTAAGCTGGTTGCAACCTTTCAACTCGTCCCGCGAGCCGTTTCAGGGCTCAGTCATGGAATGAACGTTGCTACTAACGAGGGCCAAACCTGATCGGGTTTGCTTCCGTGTATACCTCTGGTAGAAACGTCCACGTGCACGCTTAGCTTGACTAAGTGAGGCCTGGCCTGGCCAGACCGCCATGTTTCTGAAATCGTAATAGCCGATCGGTTTCAGAGCTATGCGTTCTAATTTTTTCATCAGAGTCAGATGTACTCTTTTAGTTTTAATGTTAGCCAATTTCATTCTGATATTCCTCACGATGTGTTCTCAATCTCGCTTCATAGAAAGAGGTTCCCAGCTACATTCCTTTGCATGGGCAGTATCCGACGGCGATTCCCGTTGTAAGGTAGCATTTCAAAGTGTACTGCATTAACCCACGCCGTCTTTACGGTCAGATCCTCACACCCCGTCTCGGGGGTGGGGGTGGATAGTAATCCCGGAAAGAGGTGCCATCGGAAAGCGCTCGACGAGTATGGTTCGGATCCGCCCCCAAAACAATTTCCCCCAAGATGTGACGTCACCGTGGGCTATATTTTCACTACTTTTCACAACTTACATTATTTTTTTCGGCTCTGGGGAGTTCATTTTGGGGGATGTTTGAGAGAAAAAATTGATTTGGAATCAGAAAATGACAACGAAATCGACCAGGGCCAAAACATTTTTTTCCCCCTCCCCTAAGAAAAATGTTAGGTTTTTGACATTTAAAAATGTTGAGTTTCCAAGTTTTCTTTAATTTTCCTTTTCTAATGGGTAGGGCAGACCGAGAAACGTTGTTGGAAGTCAACTTGCGTTGAGAACAAAAACGCTTACTTTGGCCAGAAGCTTCGATTTTAACTGCAATAGGCAAATATGCAAAAGTTATATGTAGTCAAAAACGGGAAAAAATGCTAAAATTCCTCTGGTACGTTTTGTTGCATTCCCAAAGATAAGCAAACGCTGAAAGTTTAATTAAAATATCTGTATCCGTGAAAGCGTGACGACTGGTTGAACATTTTCGGAGGTGACCTCACTTGACCTTGACTAACTCGTTGACCCTAGATGACCTAATTTCAAAATTTTGACATAACATGCCGAATGAATGTGGGAAAGGGTATGCCAAATTTTGGCGTGCTGCCCCGCGCCGTTCGTTCAATATCCGCGAAAAACCTGAGGAGAGGCGGCTGAAGACCCCACCCCCCCGAGCCGGGACGGGTTAATATATATTAATATGTATTAAGATGCTCGCTACGCAGCCAGCCACTTGCGATCTGCCCCGGGTGGCGAAAAGGGCACGCACTTGATTTGTATTCTGTGGTCTCGAGTTCAGTTTCAATGGAAATTGCGCTTATATTCCTACCTTTAGTAATGCAATTTAGTGAATGTTTCACATCCGAATTCACTTGATATCTGCATGCATGCATGCTTGAAGGTCAAAAATTGCATGTACACTCAATGCAATCCGCCTACCACTGACATACGAGGTCTGTCTAAAATGTATCCGACCTCTGGCCGGAATATATATATTACATACCTGACGGGATTGGGACCCTAATCCCCTTCAAAGTAGGCCCCTTGCGCCTGCATACACTTAGCTCACCGATCCTTCCACTGCCAAGAGCACATCTGGAAGGCTTCTATTTGAATGGTGTTCATCTCCGCCGTCTTGTTTTGCATTATCTCTTCTCTACTGTCAAAACTGGATCCTTTCAATGGCGCCTTCAATTTCGAAAACAACCAGAAGTCGCAAGGAGCCATGTTTGGAGATTAGGGAGGTTGGTTAACGACTGGAATTCCATGTTTGGAGAATAAATTTTGGATCAGGTGTGATGAATGAGCTGGAGCATTGTCATGATACAACTGCCAGTTTTTCGCTGTCCAGAGGTCTCGTCTTTTGCGCCGAATTGCATCACGGAGTCGTTTGAGCATTTGTTGATAGTATTCTTTTGTCACTGTTTGTCCTTCCGGTGCATATTCGTGATGGGCAATTCCACGGATATCGAAAACACGGTTAGCATCACCTCGGTTTTGCTTCGCACCTGTCGCGCTTTTTTTGGCCTAGGGGACGCGGGATGGTTTCATTGTGACGACTGTGATTTTTCCTCCGGGTCGTACCCGTACACCCATGACTCATCTCCAGTTATCACGGTGTTCAGAAACTCAGGATCAGTGTTGGCAGCGTCCGGCATGTCCTGTGCAACCTGAAGACGGCGTTCTTTCTGTTCCGTCGACAGCAGCTTGGGCACAAATTTCGCAGCCACTCTGCGCATGTTCAAATCATCACGCAAAATTGCATGTGCAGAGTCTTTACTGATCCCACCCTCTTCGGCAATCTCTCATACGGTTAAATGCCGATCTCCCATTACCAGATTTTCCACCCTCGCAACAACAGCTGCATTCCGAGCGGTTTATGGCCTCCCAGAACGCTCGTCACTCTCCACAGATGTGCGGCCATTTTTGAATTGGTTGAACCATTCCTTAATTTGTGTTATCCCCACAGCATTGTCTCCAAACACCTGTTGGATCTTACGAATTGTTTCGCTTTGAGAATCACTAAGCTTTTGACAAAATTAAATGCAGTATCTTTGCTCAACTCATTCAGTCATCTTGAGAGAAATCGAAAATCTGACGAAGATGTATCAGAGCACCTCACTCAGGGGCCAGTAGGCAGCGACTGACACACTCGCAGGCAGATAAAAAAACACGCATGCGCATTAAGCTGTCTCCTTCCACTGCACTGCTTCCACCGTGCCGTAGCATCACTACTGTACCCGGGAAAATTCAAGGTCGGATAGTTTTTAGATAGACCTCGTATACGTAGATTAAACTGCACTACGCTCTTAACCCGCTGACCCAGTGCTCCTATATACAATTCATGCTGGTCATGAGGGCTAAACAGATTATTCCGAGTGAGGGTGAAGACCTGGCAAGTCTGTTCTCGTGAATATGCGACAACAGTTCATTTGAGCGGCTATTCCCGGCTCGACCCTGCCGCTCTTGACCCTTAGTCGGTGTCGGCTAAGGGCCTACCAGCTTGCCGCAGGTCACTAGGCTTGGCCATGTCACCACACCACACGATCTGCACTTCCTGGTGCCGGGAGGCTGTGTGACTGGTGTCAGTCAGATGTGTGGTGCCGCGCGGAACAAGACATGAAGCACGGTGACATGGCGTGCTACCTGCACCAATTCCACACATCGGCCTCGTGTGTATGGGCTTGAAGTACGTCCATAACATACGGTAAATGCCCAGATTTCGGGAGGTTCATAGGAAACTTGGGCTGAAGCAGATTGTTGTTTTGAATACACATATGCCGAAATTGAACGCCCTATTCCGATGTGCTTCCGTACCAAATACCGAGCATAGAAAACAACTTCAAATGCACAGTTCCGGATTCAAAACCAAATTCAACGTTTGAAATTCCTGCATTTTTGGCGAAAATTGGACAGAAGGTGCATGTCTTTACAGACTGCCACGCGAGTATAATTTCAGTCAGTCTAAGCTATCTGTTGCAGAATGATGCCCGACCCCGCACCTGTCGCAGGAGGGAGCGAGCCCCTTAGCACATCTTGTCATTGTCTAACAGTCCCCTTAATGGCTCAATATTTTGCAGTGTATTTAGATGAACAGCCTCAGATTGTCTGTACTGAATGTAGTATGTATATCATATTTATGCATGTGTCGTGTATGTATATATGTGTGTGTGTGTATGTGTATGTACATGTGTGCGTGTGCATCGTACAAATGTTAACTCGGAGCCAGAGCAGGCCGTGTGCCACCATTTGACAAAATAGGAAATGAACTCTGCGCTCATACTAACAAGTTTGTGCGCAGGATGGCGCTTATCCTCCTGTAATCAGGGGATAAAGTCGAAAGTGGTGTTAAAAGGCAACTTCTGAACCGTTACTACATTTGGAGAAGTGAGATAATAGAACTCTGGGTCGAACTCATAGAAGTGAGTCTCTCTCCCTAGATAGAGGCAGAGAAGGAGAGATTGAGAGAGAGAGATAAAGAGAAAGAGAAAGAGAGATAAAGAGAAAGAGCGACAGAGAGACGGAGAGATGGCGGAAAATGGCAGGGGATGGTGGGCGATGGCTGGAGATGGCAGGAGATGGAAGGAGATGGAAGGAGATGGAAGGAGATGGTGGGAGATGGTGGGAGATGGCGGAAGATGGTGGGAGATGGCGGGAGATGGTGGGAGGTGGCGGAAGATGGCGAGGATCACTAGGTAGCTATGCCTTTTTAATCATTGTTGTGCTTTTCGATTATGTTTGCTAGTGGGTTCATAGTATGCGTGAGGAGTCTTATATACAGCACAGCCAGTGCGTGGCAGCAAATATTTTTGTCCTTCCGAATTTCCGAAAAATATCACCTCGTCTACTTGGGCCGGCTGGTCCGAATGGACGCGTCACAGCTAGTCAGCCACTGGGCTGCTCACTGCCAAACAAACACCAACGTGTAACCACTTGCTGGAACCGTTGTGATGTCCACGGCACTTACAGATCTTCTCTCACATAGAGAACTTGCCGGCAATCGACTGCGGTGCAAACCATTGCAGGGGCAAGTTCTCACCGGCACATATTCCAAGCTTGCTTTTGTAAGCACGGCCCGAGCATTCGCAGCATGTGATTGAGCGACAGGCTCCTCCACAGTCGGGCATCCTTGAGTGGAGCGTTCAGTTCAGTTTAGCCCAGCTCCCGTGGCCGACAGGGTCCACGATTGCAAATTGACGAAGAAACCGATTTATTGGGAGGTGCTTTGGGACCGCAAAGTGCAGCTCAAATTTGCTTGCCCATGCCATGAACATGACCATAAATACATCCAGTTCCTGCTTGGCTGTGATAATTATGGTACCATGAAACCAATCATTTGATCAGGTGAAAATGATTTCTTACAATATAGGCATGCGTCAAAATGATCTGTTCTGTGCCAACTATTACCTATGCAAGTGACGATGCAGACATACCACCACCGCAATATACACTTTTACCTTGTAGTGTGCGAGGTTGGCGATGCGGCACGTAATCTTGGCTTTTCTAGCCACAGCCACCGTCACGTTGTTCATCCTCTCAAGCACCACCACTCCACCGTCCTTATGCAGCCCTGAAAACGATGAGCTTGGGTCATCCGTCTCCTGTTGTCAGGCTACACAATCCCATCTGCTATCGTATGGTGACACCATCTTGTTTCCTATTGGCTGGCTATATCATCTTCACAATGCCAGAAAATGCACAAACGATATGGTGCAGTGCAGTTGGAAAGCGCATTGAAGATCGAAGATAGATAATAGGCATATAAATAAATAAATGTATATATATATATATATATATATATATATATATATATATATATATATATATATATATATATATTCATGTGTCGATATATGTATTACTCTAACTTCTTTCTTCGAAATATTTATTCAGGGGAATAGTCCTAGTAATATATGTTGCACATATTCGAATAAGAGTCATCTGTCGAGAACTAGAAGTATTTAGTTACCGGTAACCAATCAACTCGTAACTCGCTCGGTTGTTCACAATTCAAACAACTTGCCGTGGAAAATTGTTCAAGAGAGGTGTTGTCGTTTTATGAACAGTAGAGGAAATGACGCTGTAAGCCATTTGATAACAACACACATGAGGAAGTAAGCCCATATCTCCTGTCGATGCATAGAAACCATAGAAACCTAACTGTGAATCCATTATGTTGTCACGTTCATCAAATGTGAGCGAAATAAAAGCATTCCGGTTATTATCTACGCAAAAATACGGGCAATTGACTTGCAACCCTGGTAGGGATGTACGATCTATCCCGCGCGGTGCGAATGGGAGAAGGGGGAGCAATTTTATATCCTGCCCACGAATCATTGCTGGATCGAGACGTATGGTAAATTGCACGAAGTAGCTCCATCATATACCCTTCAGATAAGCGCTTCATGTTCCTCTTTTGGTTCACCGTCCAGATCAGCTCAAATGGACTGATATCATGAAGTTGTTAGTCACCTTTGGTCCGGGTCAGATCAAATGGACTGATTTCAGGGAGTTGTCACTCATCTTTGGTTTACGTGCAGGTCAGGTCAAAGATACTGATGTCAGATAGTTGTTAGTCACCTTTAGCTCACCGTCCGGGTCAGATGAAATAGACTGACGACAGGGAGTTGTCACTCACCTTTGGTCCACGTCCAGGTCAGATCAAAGGTGTATGGTGCCTCCCTCCTTTGTATGCATGAATTTTCATACAAAGTACAATTTTTGGCTGGCTATTCTGTGTCGACCATGTCGCAGCACATTGGTACGTGCAACGCATTAACCTTTTTCCTTGTAATTGATGTTGGTGCAGGAGAAAACGCTACACCACTGCAGTTCACTAGCAACAACGCACGCTTCTTACCAGGAAACGAAACCGGATACGGCCAAAAGCATAGGAAGTGGTTCAACAAACACACACACACACACCCACACACACACACACACACACACACACATATATATATATATATATATATATATATATATATATATATATATATATATATATATATATATATATATATATATATATATATATATATATATATATATATATACTGTGGATGTATACATACAATTTGATCGGGTAAGCGTTTCCGGTTCGTCTAAATTAGTTGGTCGTCGCCCCTGCCGGTTGTATAAATACGGCGTTCAAGTCGGTTCATCTTTGGTTCAAAATACATTTCCAGAATCCCGATCGCACTGAACGCCAAACGATCGACTTCATGTGGGCAGAAAATTATAGAATGACATTAGTCCTGGAAAGTGTATTCCACTGGTCCCATGGAGCGTTATTCATGCTCCCCATGCCGCTCTCAATCATGCAAAACACGGCATTTATTCATTTTAGAAAATTCAAGTAACTAGAACTGGTTTCACACAGTGATTGACAGATAGGCCGGTTGCATTTCTTGCTAAATGAATATCAACTACAGACTATCACTGACTGCAAAAGGTCAAAAATACTGTCTGCTCAAAAATGCTGATGTCAGGGAGAATGTCAGTCACATTTAGTTCACTGTCCATGTCGGGTCAAGCAGACTGATGTCAGGAGTTGTCAGTCTTCCGACCGTCGCCATAGTTTTCAGGCCCTCATCGTGAAACGAAGGTGATTTCTTGGTGCAAATGTGATGATGCGCGGACTGAAAACTTCGCCTTACATTGTAGCGTGCGCCAAGACCAAGGTCACGGATTAGTTCAAGGTCAAGCGGAAAATGTGTGATTGACTGCTGGAGTTGATGATTTTCGAAAAAGAAAAGCCCAGGGTAAGATAATGGATGCTACCAACGGCAAGTAGCTGTTGCTCCCTACTTCAAATTGTTTCAAAAATGCTATATGTTCTAAGCTTTCCAAAATTGTCTTTTCCTCAGACTTTCAGCATATCGACCGAAACGCTTCAAATGAATCGAGACTAAACTCACATTGGGAGCGAAATGATCGTTACAGGTTGCTTTAGTTCTTTTCCGTGATATCCATCTTCACTCCCTAATAATCCGTATTTTCCCGTCCAAAGTGCTTCAAGGTATGAATGTTCCAGATTATATCTCTGTGACCAAGAGCGAGGCTGACTTGAAACTTGAAGCGCTATTAGAGATGCATAACAAAACTTCTCATAATATAAATATCAGCCTGGCCCGGCTATCTGGTCTGAAGCCAACTCGGAATTTCATCACATACTTATTCTTCGATATTCACGTCATCGCTAAATTGTCTTCTATTAGTTTCTAATACATGACATACGGACACATAAATGGATACATACATGGATAGGTACATCGCATACATTGATGCATGGATACGCACGATTAAGGATCGTATGGTGTGAGATTGGGACTTGAGTTTGATTTACCTTAGCCCACGATCTTGATATACTTGCACACTATCTATGACAAGGTGTTCACATAAATTATGGGAAAGTATTTCAAATTGAAGAGGGTTGTTTTGAATCGTTTAAGTTATTTTGAGAGAAAAGAAACTTAGAGGTCCAAAACCCCCTCGTACTGCGAGGGGTAGATACGCATGACTGCTGCTTCTTGCTAAGTTGCAGAGGCCATACCAGGGGCGGTCCGTGCCACCGAAATGAGGTGAGGCAGAACACAATCGCGTGATTTCGACCAGTACTTATTTTTATAAGTACCCATTAGTATTTTATGTTAAGATATTTTATGTTAAGATGAACAGGTTAATTTGGCGCTGCGAGGTGCAAAACCCATCACCATCGTTCCGAAGTCGGTGGATTTCAACCCTCTTCCTCGTGTTCAAATGTTTCCGAAATTGCCAGGAAGTTTTCGTATGTAAAATGGCGAGGAATGAAATCATATATTCATATATCATTGAGGTTTTCATATATTTCCATTTCATAACCCGAAATGGCTGGCATACGCACACACACATTTTATATTATTTTTATTATTATTATTATTATTATTATTATTATTATTATTAGTAGTAGTAGTAGTAGTAGTAGTATTAGTATTAGTATTAGTATTAGTATTAGTATTAGTATTAGTATTAGTATTAGTATTGGTATTAGTATTAGTATTAGTATTAGTATTAGTATTAGTATTAGTATTAGTATTAGTATTAGTATTAGTATTAGTATTAGTATTAGTATTAGTATTAGTATTAGTATTAGTATTAGTATTAGTATTGGTATTAGTATTAGTATTAGTATTGGTATTAGTATTGGTATTGGTATTGGTATTGGTATTGGTATTGGTATTGGTATTGGTATTAGTATTGGTACTATTAGTATTGGTACTATTAGTATTGGTGCTATTAGTATTGGTGCTATTAGTATTGGTACTATTAGTATTGGTACTATTAGTATTGGTACTATTAGTATTGGTACTATTAGTATTGGTACTATTAGTATTGGTACTATTAGTATTGGTACTATTAGTATTGGTACTATTAGTATTGGTACTATTAGTATTAATTAGTATTAGGCTATTAGTATTGGTACTATTAGTATTGGTACTATTAGTATTGGTACTATTAGTATTAGTAATTAGTATTGGTACTATTAGTATTGGTACTATTAGTATTAGTACTATTAGTATTAGTATTATTAGTATTAGTATTAGTACTATTAGTATTAGTATTAGTATTAGTATTAGTATTAGTATTAGTATTATTAGTATTAGTATTAGTACTATTAGTATTAGTATTATTAGTATTAGTATTAGTATTAGTATTAGTATTAGTATTAGTAGTATTAGTATTAGTAGTATTAGTATTAGTATTAGTATTATTATTATTATTAATACTATTAGTATTAGTACTATTAGTATTATTATTCTTATTATTATCATTATTATTAGTATTAGTGTTTTATTCTTATACATATATATGTATATAATAATTATTGTTAATGTTGTTAATTATTATTGATTATTTGGGTGCAAAATACATGAACCTATTGGGAAGCCCCACATCGATTGAGTGTATGCTCCATGGTACCACATATTAAGTATAAGCTATTATTGGACAGAGCCAACACTGAGGGGCACTAGCCCGTCAAAAATATGCAAAAAGAACACCCCTGGTCTAGACGTATATGAATTAAAAACGGAAAGCAGTCCTGAAAACCAGCTGCAGGTTCCGTATCTGACCTGGGTGATATGGGTGTTCTACTCCAACCAGTATAGGTACCTCCGCCGGTAGCCTAAATATAATGTTGACGCCTTTTCCTGGCCGGATGGGTGAAACATTCCCATTGGAACACGTGCCCCAGTACCCCGACCCTTGTTTACGCCAATGCACCGAGTGGGGGGAATTATGTTGCAATAGTTGCCTCTTACTTGCTCCTACTGCGCGATTCCTGCGGCGCTTGACATGAATAGTCAGCGTGGGTCCAAGCGAAAAATCCTAGAGTTAGGGAAAATACGGCTCATATTCGTGGACAAGACTCTTGGAGCTTTCAAATGAACCCGATTTTTCCCATTTCGATGGTATTTAAGATCGGAAATGCCATGTGGAAAACACTGAAGTTTCGCTGGAGCGCCTACGGGGCTGGGCATTTGTCCAGCCTATATGACGTCACCGATTGCCGAACAGGTTTGGGGGGCCCTGGCCTACCCTGCGGTGTAATATTTTTCCTAATACGCGGAAGCTACAGCGCGCATTTGATTGGTTGATGGGCCTGTGGCGTGACGTCATTATATAGGGTACTCGGAGTGCATCATCTGTTAGCTCCATTCGTCGCGTCGGCGGAAATTTGAATTCGTCTCGTTTAGCAACGGATGCGTATGGACTGAGTTCCCTTGAAGCTGTAAGAGACTGAATTGTGAGAGAAGGAGACATGGAAGAAGTCGGTGTAATTGTTCAAGCAACCCTAACATGAACCGGCGATCTTTTACTTTTCCACGTGGGTACATCGCGTGAGGTAGACACAGATGATAATGCCTTTTTCAAAAGGATAAAAAGAATCCGAGGTGCTAAAATGAAAATTACTGCAGTCCTAGATTGAAATATTCCATTTTATGCGAGGTACACTTTTTGTTCATATCTGTTTCACCAGCACTTGTGAGCCGTCGGTTAGCAAGCCTCGGGTATTTTATCCTTTGAAAAAAAACACTAATCCCTACAGAATATTTCACTTATGTATCATAACCAAACCAAACCTAACCATGCCCACAACCTGAGCTCTAAGTTCTCGTTGTGAATTTTGACTTGATCCAACCAAATTTTTGTTTTTTCAAGAGGGCAGGCTGTGGCCTTTGGCTGGCAGTAGGCCTTTCTTGAAGTACAAAACTTTCTATCTATATCGCTGCGTTCTGATTGATACGCGACACCGCAGGCCCATCAACTAATGAAATGCGCCCTGTAGCTTCCGCGTATTGTGAAGAAAAAAAATCACGCTACCCTGCGTTTGCTATGACACGAAAACTCACTATATGGCGATATGTGCGAGAGGCTAGCCTCTGCCGACCGGTGATAGAGCGGTTTGAAAGCTAAGATGTAAATGATGTAAATGTAAATGAACTTCATTTGCACCATAATTATGAATCACCACTGCATATTTGTTTCCAGTTTTTCAAGTTTGCTATTTTCCAGTGGATGAAAGCATCATTTTATGAAAATAACATACAAAAATACTTCCCAGCTCTACTCAGGTGAGGCACTGCCTTAGTGCCTTATATGGGCCCACCGCCCTTGGGTCATACTCTACACCATTAGCCATAGTTTTAATGAGTTTTAGGATATATGGTGTTGCGTGTTCAAATTTAAAAAGACGTCATAATACAATTTTCCTTGGATCTTCTGGTAGGTAATTATCAGAAGCTTGACCTGTGTGCATACGATATCTAGGGGAAAGTTTGTGGTAACCTATCCAGTTTTAAACAATGATTAAGGTGCATGCAATGAGCTCAAGTTCATTACCACGTTTTCGAACGAATCTGCTTAGACAAGCCGAGTTACATTGGCAATAGATGCGATGCAAATTATGAAACATAAATTAAAATCGATTATCGTTAAAATCAACGAGCATTAGAATCGATAGCAAACAACAAAACTCCAGGTCCATCAAGCTTTACAAAATAATGTTTCCCAGCGTTTTTGGAGCAGTTGGATCCTTGAGAATGAGCTATTTTAACTATGAACATACCTCAGGCGAATTCCTTGCTCTGCAAATGAGGTGCTGCCTAACATTGCTAAAACGAGGCGACGAAACACAGCTTATAGTGATAGCCCTGCTGCACATACTTTTTATGTGTTGTAGCAAAGGTGCTGAGCAGTTATCGGCAATGTAGCAGCACCGGGGCCAGGTGAATTGGTGTCCTCAATCTTCTGCCTCCTCAAAAAAAAGAGGTAAAACTTTATAAATCCAGACAGTCACGTCAGCTTCCTCGGTAAATCGTCCGTTCTGTCTCTGATCGTCTGTCTGGGCCGTGACGTCGGCCGCCTTGGCCGAGGTGTCTCCCGCCTCTGAGTGTCCAGTGCAGCTGGCAATGCAGGCCTCTGGTGGCGATGCGAGTAGCACATCAGTCATATTTGAAGTAACAGAACACTTCAAGCTGACATATTGCAATATGGTTTCGGGATTCTTTTTTCTTCTGGTGTGTTTTAAATTTCGCCTTGTCCCGTCAGTATGTTTATCGTAGCTTCTCACTGCAATAAAGATGCGTATGAACTCACATATTTTACGGTTCGTAGCCGTAAATGAAGGTCGCTATCTCTGTGTGATGCCAGATGTGTGGGTGAATCTGTCCTTTGTCTTGACCCGCCTGTTGATGCCTTCCTGCTTGAACGAACTGGACCAATATAAAAAGAGAAGCATTGGACCGAGAAAATAAAGGCGCCGTAGTGCTGTGAACGCAGCCAATGTTCATTGCGTTCGCCGGTCGGCCAGAGTCTCCGGAACGCAGGAGCCTTGTGATCGGACAACGGCCACGCGCCAGTGCCTTCAGTGCCGCTTTTGGTCGAGTGTTAGGCGGACAAACACGGCAACTAAGCGCAGCCAGCCGGCGACAATGATGAGCACATAGAGCTGGGACGCGTGTCTGCTGCCAGCTAATGGATGCTAACACGACTGGCTGGCCACCGAGCGGCGGCTGACATGTGTCGCTGGGTGCCGCTGCTGGTGCACCACTGCTGGTGTGTCCTGCTGCGTACATGCGGTCTTTCGGAGTCGGCAATTACCAGTCGAAAGCCTGCCTCCCTCTCTTCAGGATTAGGTGTGCCAAACCCGGCTTGTACCGAGTGAAGGGCTTGCGGTCACCATCGATGAATGCCTGGATAATTGGTCAGAGTTTTTCAGGCTTTCAGGGAAACTACGAACATATCTCACCACCAACTACCATAGGACTAGAGTAATCTTTCACGGAAAGGGCCGGAGCAACAGTGCTCCAGGATTCACCCTTGGAGCATGGAGAAGAAAGTTCTGGTACATCAGACAATACACTACACAAAAAGCTGAACATTCTCGAAGTGATCGCAGATCCCAAATCATCACCAACACCTTCACAAACAGACCAGTGTCCAGAGCTACTGCACTTGGTGAACTCGTCATGAGAACCATGTGCCGATCCTGTTCGGCCAGAAAAAAACACTTCATAATCACACCTTTATTCTTATTCCAGGTCAAAGGCGCAGCCAAGCCCAGCCCTTGGCAACAAGAAATACACAAGATCAAGGAAGAAGTTTCGAGATTTTCCCCACCCAATCCCTAACTTTTCGGTGCACTTCGCGCGCCAAAACCTGTCTCTGTGTCGCAACATTTTTGCTATCGCCCAGCTGAAGAAAGTTCTGGCCGCGCCACTTACCTCCGGTTGTTTCTATTAATAACCATGTTGTCAGCATGTGAATTACACAAGGGTTCAAGGCGTTTCGACAGCGCTGAATAGTGGAGCATTATTTTGCAGCTTTGACGTGGCAGGGTATAGTGGAATATTATTTTGCAGTACTGACGTGGCAAGGGATGGTGGGTCATTATTTTGCAGCCCTGACCTGACAGGGAAGGTGGGCCTGATTCGTACATTTTCCAGATTTACTACCGTCACGGTGCCTTAGGCTGGAGAAAAGACGCTTCCCGCATTAGGTGAGCACATCGGTCTGCTGCATATGCATCGCCATTAACTGAGATAAAGGTTACAAATTTGGCCACCAGGGTTAAAAATAAACGGATCTCAATGGTCAAAAACTGCCACGCTGCAGTGTGGCAGATTTGGAACCTATGCCACCAGTGCACTGGTGGCATACGTTCGGAGTCGCCTACTCCCTCAATTATTGATTCCCCCCCTCAATCAGGTTGAAGTTTGACCATTGGGCCCATGTGCTCACAATAGACAGAGATGGTTTTCGGGGCAGCTATGACCATCAAAACACTCAATCCACCCACGCAACTTCATTTCAACCAACTACACAAAGTGACGCCCATGGGGCAAGACGTGGTGAAAGTTCGGGCATGGGTAATCAGTCAATATTCTGGAGCCTTATGCCCAACAAAGAATATTTTTCATGGCATTTCATGCTTGTACCCTACACAAAGAGTTCGGACTCTGATTTGTCTGAATATCGTACAGCAGAACAATAACAACAATAGGAGGGGTGCAAGAGTGAATCAGCAGGCACTTGTCCAATGGTGCAACAACAAATCACTGCTATCCGTATGGTGTCTGAATCCCAGCCAAAGTGGCGGCTTCTTCCAGTAGTCCTCCAGATCCCCGTTGATCCGAGCGACACTATCACGCGAAACACAGTTCTCGAATTGTAGCCTCCGAAGGTGGCGGTCAGTGTCAGTCGATGCCTGTGGCCAGTCGGATGTGACCGGTGCACTGGGTAGCCTCGAAAATGGCATGTGCAAACGTGGCCTTCCGTGCGTATTAGATCTTTCAGTTTTCTTTTCAAAGAAACTGACACAGGACCCGGCAAAGGCACAGTAAATTCTGACACTGCACGGCATATTGCATGACAAGTTGGATGAAGGCACCCCAAAAGACACGGGAAAAGAGAAGAGGCCTTTTCATTGAGGTAAACATATTGATTAAGCATAACAAACAATAGCAAAGTTGCAGAACATTTCACGCACTGTCTAAATTGGCACCATCTCCGCATTTCGAGATTCTGGCATATATTTTTCCTTAGCACCTTTTCGCTTGCCATCTTAAAACCTTCCTTTGATTCAGCATTAAACAAGTTTTAGATCTGTACTCTAATTTTGTTATCAAGGCACTGACACGGCAGTAACGCGTGACATTCTGATATGGCGCGGCAAGAATCACGCGCGCCATTTCGCGGGTTGTCTTGTCGTGTTCCCATGCCAACGAGTGACAACTCTCCTGCGGACACGTTTGTGGCGGTACCTGCCTTCCGCCAGGTGGTGGCTGGAGTAGCACACCTTACCCCAAGTTACCACATCCGGCGAACTCGACGACAGCTCATTCGCAAGCTGAGCCCACCGGTGCTCCTCCCCCTCCCTCCCCCACGCTGCGTGGAAGCTGACTTCGCTTACCGCCCCGAGAGCCTGTCTGTGATTGACCCGAAGTCGAGACGACTACGGGTGTCTAGAGCTGGCTAAAGTTGGCTGGTGCGATTGGAGTTTGTGGTGAAGCAGAGGGTTCCAGATGAATTTCAAAGGTCCGTGATGACGTGCTGTGTGAAGAAGCTGAGTGATTTGCAAAACGTCCATTGATGTATTTTTGCCCGTGTCTTTACGCATGAATAAAAGAACACAAGAGCTAACAAAACAGGATAATCTATTCATTTCACGCCTATTGGCTCAATCTTGTTTGCACGTGCCATATTTTGTATCCTATTACTGAACTCTAAATTGACCATGTATCTAAATGCACAAATAATGGATGCATGCGGTGGGTGAATAAAGTCAATTTATATATCGAGCGGTGCACTGCAAGCCACTGTTTTTCACAGTTAAGTCAAAGGTGACTACAAAATCAGCACACACCTATAGAACTATAGCTAGAGCGGTCTTCGAGATCTTCCAGTCTAAAATTCGTTTAGCAGCTGGGGAAATGGCCTTGCTGCCTACTATTGGGCTCTTCATCAGGCGCAAAGAACTAACGCACTCGTCTGCCCTGACTCAAGTTCAGTCCTCCAAATAATCAGCGATACTATAGACTTATCCTATTGTCTGCCAGTTTACATGGAACAAGGTGTGGTTCCTGGGGTAAATAACACCGTTTTCCTCTCTATTTTGTGTCACGTCAACACCAAAGGAAATGAGCAGGATGGGCATGCTCAGATAGCTCTAGATAACATATATGTGAACACCACTCTCGGTAGAGGATTGCAAGTCCTACAGTAAAACATCTGTACGCATCACGAAAATACATCAACGCGAGGGAACCAAATGCACAACAATAAACCAAGGCTAGGTGCATGGAATATAGAAAAAAACCATCTTCACAAGACATGAAACGGGCCGCACAAAACTAATAGCCAAAGGCCGGGGTTAGTTTAAGTACAGCACCACACCGTCAGTAATGCAGCGTAGCACTAAGCACGCTACGAGTTACTGCAAGTCATCTTAGATACAATGCGACGAATTGACTCTCGCTGTCAAATAGACCGTAGCATCATTCCACTTGATTTTCTGCTCTATAAAGCATCAGCTTGCTTTTTGTGTACGTTCATGCCACAAGCTAAGCACGAACCTTTTAACACAACTCGAAGCATCACGAATATCAGCCACCGCACTCGGTGGAAGTCTTGGAGAGAAGACGAAATTTCGGATCGGCAGACGCATAGGCCATCTGGGGTAGTGGTTCATACCCTCTTTGTGTCTCTTCCTCCTCAACATTCCACCACTTCGCAATCCATCGCAGCGCATCAATAACAACGAAAGCGGGGATATCCGTGCCCATTTGTTAACAGCGCTTCTAGTGTCTCTACCAAGCGTGTCCTCGACTACAAACACAACTGCAAGCATCTTCGCTACATGGAACATTCCACTGTTCAATGTATGAGGCGAGAAGCCTAGGGGTAAGTCTCTCGTCTCAGAATCGAAAGGTTGTGGGTTCGAATCTCACCTGTCGCTACTCTTCGCCCGCGACCAATTGTCGTGAGAGATTGGCGATGCTATATTACTCAACGGTCGATGTGTCGTAAAACCAATAACCAACCAACCTTTCGGCGACGCGAGTGGACTCCTCACACCGACCTGAGTCAGGTCGGTGTGCATGACTCAACGGTCGATGTGTCGTAAAACCAATAACCAGCCAACCAACCACTGTTCAAGATATCGTTCCGCCTTTCCCCTAAGTATACACAGCCTAAAACAATCCCGATTACGTGCTCACAGCTTCTTTATCCACATCAGCTATTGGTTTGTCCCCGGGCCTTGTTTTTTTGGCGTGTCTTCAGCCTGTCGTAAAGTATCTAGCTATCTAGCATCATATATTCATATAATTATACTTTATTGTACTTTATGGTGGAGATGAGCATCCTTTCGACGTAGCCTGGCCTTCTGATATTCGGATATGGCTGGACGTGGGCGGATGATCCTCTTATGCAAACTAAATACGTGTCAGCCATTGACGGTACAGAGGTTGATGCACCGCTCCCCTCACTCCTGAGTTTTTCGCTACCGTTGAAAAAGGCACGTCAGCGCGACTCCCCTTGGTGTAGCTCATGAGGCATCCTTTCCCAACATTGAGGTTTGAAAATTGAGCATGTCACCTTTGGTCACTGAACTGTGATGTCAGAACAGAACGCGTTAGATCGTTCTTCAGACGCCACGCTAATATTAATCTTAATGTTTCGTCTATATTTACCCATGGATGCATGGACATAGATATTTCGTGAACTCTTTTCGAAACTGTAAAAACGCGTCCGACACTTCGACCTTATCTAACTCCTGACTTGGAAAGATGAATATATAGCAATATTCATTATATGGCAAGCAATAATATAGCAAGATGAATATATATATAGCGGTTATCGGTGATGTTCCTGGATAATGAGGAAGAATGTTTTGTTTTTTTAAATGGTGAGCATTTGAAGTGGCAATATATTAATGATTTACGCAGACAGCGATTAAATGTAAAATTGAATTTTCTTGCAAAAACTTGGGACGGGCTGACCTGGAACGTTAGCCAGCAAATTGAAGTAGAAAAATTGGGGATCACAGAGAGATGTTGTCACGTGCAACACGTTTATTTTGTGTCACATCCATACCACTCTCCGTTGGCTGGAAGCGTCCGAGAATTGCAACTATCAGCCCAGCCCCGCCCCACCCCCATCCACCTGCACTGGCTAACAGGGATGTAATATCGCAAGATCAGCTCGGGGGATGGGGGTGGCTCAGCCATGGGTCGGTCAAACTATGGTACCCCAAATGCCAGTTTTCTCGGAATTTGGACACTTGCATCCACCTTACAAAAAAACATTCAGTTAATAAATATTATTTTCATTTTTCCCGTTTTCGGTGAATCTAGAATATCCAGTGGCAAAATAAACAGGAATTTGTTAGTTAAAAAAATGCCACCGAATGTGGAGAGTTCACTGATCGCTGCAACGATTTTTTCCCTTTCGCTTCGCATTGTGCCTAATTTCATTATTGTTTATATGATGTTTGCATAGGTTACTTCAAATTTCCGTCGAGAAAACGGACTAAAAACAGTACGAGAATAAAGAAACTGTAACCATGATAGAGAACTCCACATTGTCACTGGTGCTAAATGACCATTGTAATTCTCGATTTGAGAATATTTAAAGTAGGATTGTTTGAACTATTTCAATTTATCAAAGAGGAAAGTCACTACCAATTATAAAGAATACCTACTCAGAAGAATCGCGAGAACATCGTCACCACTCATTCGAAATTTTGGGCAATCTTACACCTACCTAGGTTGAACACGGGTAGTATATCGTACTCAACATTTGCGCAACATTGCCTGAATTTTTCATGGGTTTGATTTCCAAAGTTGATGGCGCTGGCTGCTATGTTGGGCGGGGTGGGGTTGGGAGGGGGCTGAACTGCAAGTTGGGAGGATGGAGCCCTCCCAACTGAATGTGATCCTACACCTTGCTGGCGAAGGTAGCACAATACCGAATACGGGTAAGGATTAACCAAGCAGCATCATTCGCTTTGCGAACCGATTGTAGATCCGTTTGTCTCCGGCACACTTAAAGCGGGTCGTGGCGCTAAGGCATATTACATAAAACTTCTGGAAAGTAAAAACCAAGGTAGTGCTAACATTTGGGAAGGTCTTTGGGAAAGGGTATTGATTTGAAAGGAAAGGTAGTATTGATTGGAATGATATATATGCAGCAATCTACCAGAATGCACTTTCGGTTCAATATCAAATGTTGCAGTATAAAAGTTTAGCTAATATCCTTGCGACCAATGTACTTTTGTACCGCATAAAAGTATTGGACTCTAACGTATGTGGAAGATGCCAACGGCAAAGGGGCTCCTTAATACACAAACTGTGGGATTGTGAACACGTTAAAGCATTTTGGAAAGACGTAGACCAATGGTTAAGATCGTTAGCTGGAGTTGGTGACTTGATGTTTGGAAAAAGAGGTTCTATTGGGTTTGCATACAAATGCTTTCGTGAGTCATGCTGTTATTGTAGGAAAGCATGTTATATACAAAAACATCATTCACCAAGCTAAAGATGACAATCATCACACGACAACAAAATTCCGCCTGCTGGTCCTAATATGTGCCACAGAACCCCAGCAAGCTTTCCAGTGTTGCAACCCAAGGCTGAAAGCTAAGTTTCTGGAGGAAAGCGAGGTTTTGATAGCAAGTGTTTCGTGTGCCGCGTGCTGCAGACACGCCGTCGGGACTCCCCCTGTCGTCGGAGGGCCTGGGTATCGGCTGCAGCTAGTCTTATCCTCTCTGTCTCTCGGGGACCCACAGAGACTTCCTGCGGGGCCACGCCGCTGTGCTGCGGTTCACCACGCCGCTGTGTTACGGTTCGCCACGCCTCTGTGTTACGGTTCACCACGCCGCTGTGTTACGGTTCGCCACGCCGCTGTGTTACGGTTCGCCACGCCGCTGTGTTACGGTTCGCCACACTGCTGTGTTACGGTTCGCCACGCCGCTGTGCTGTGGTTCACCACGCCGCTGTGTTACGGTTCACCACGCCGCTGTGTTACGGTTCGCCACGCCGCTGTGCTGTGGTTCGCCACGCCGCTGTGTTACGGTTCGCCACGCCGCTGTGTTACGGTTCGCCACGCCGCTGTGCTGTGGTTCGCCACGCCGCTGTGCTGTGGTTCGCCACGACGCTGTGTTACGGTTCGCCACGCCGCTGTGTTACGGTTCGCCACGCCGCTGTGTTACGGTTCGCCACGCCGCTGTGTTACGGTTCGCCACGCCGCTGTGTTACGGTTCGCCACGCCGCTGTGCTGTGGTTCGCCACGCCGCTGTGTTACGGTTCGCCACGCCGTTGTGTTACGGTTCGCCACGCCGCTGTGTTACGGTTCGCCACGCCGCTGTGTTACGGTTCGCCACGCCGCTGTGTTACGGTTCGCCACGCCGCTGTGCTGTGGTTCGCCACGTCGCTGTGTTACGGTTCGCCACGCCGCTATGTTACGGTTCGCCACGCCGCTGTGCTGTGGTTCGCCACACCGCTGTGTTACGGTTCGCCACGCCGCTGTGCTACGGTTCGCCACGCCGCTGTGTTACGGTTCGCCACGCCGCTGTGCTGTGGTTCGCCACACCGCTGTGTTACGGTTCGTCACATCGCTGTGTTACGGTTCGCCACGCCGCTGTGTTACGGTTCGTCACGCCGCTGTGTTACGGTTCGCCACGCCGCAGACAGCATGGGAGCCGCCGCAGAGAACCTTCCGCTTCACCAAAAATTGAGCGTTTTTGAGGTGTTCTGGTGAACGTGGGTAAAAAAGTTCCCATGTTTAAAGATGATGCATACGAGTAAAGAAAACGCATCGAAGCGTCTTAGCAAAAGTTGTTCTGGCTTCAAAGGCTGAAGGGTCTGGTTGGGTCGCGTCGGGTTGTCCGTGTGAACTTTTGCATGTGCACTACAACACGTTAGCTGAAAGTTCGTGCCGCCCATATGCATACATATACACAGTATCATGAACGGGTTTTTATGAGTAGTAAATACACTAGACGGTACCTTATCAAATGAGTTGGTAAGCGTTCCATTGAAGTGTTCTGTATAGGATAACATAGTGCATTAAGTCGAATACTCCTACAATGAAGATTGTTGAGAGCTAGAAAGCGCTCCGAAGTAGAGACGGCGAATGATCGGTATCCATTTGTCCATGGGGCAGCGACGGCGAGTGCTCGGTATCCATTTGTCCATGGGGCAGCGAAGCTGCCTCAGACCACCGTCCTGTGTTGTCGTCGTCGCACAACACGTCACAACACAACACAACGTCATGTCTTGTCACGCGAGAGTGGCGCTGCCAGTTGAGCAATGAAGCGGACCGGGTGACTACTCTGACTGGATGATTATACTGACTCCGGCGGAATCGCGGTGCACCGCGCTACCTACTTCGGATAATCTGCTCGGAGCTAAATTATTTAAACGACGCCACCGAGAGCATGACGTGGTCTCGTCAGTCCTCTTAACGCAGGGTGTATTCTGCGGCACCTCGGACCTCAATGTTGCATGAGGGACGGCGGGCATGAAATTGGTCAACACTTCACTGTGGATGGCGCAGCGAAAAGATGGTAAAGCCGGTGTCTGTATGGGCCGTAAGATTGAGTCCAGCTTTCTTAGCTGTCCTGAACGATCACAACGTCCCCCTCTCCTCCCCTCTTAACCGAGAGCCGTTTGTGGTAGGTCTCTTGCAACAAGCACATGTCCTTCAGGTTACGTTCCACCTATCCTTCAGATCACCTGCCACGTGTCCTTCAGATCACCTGTCATGTGTCCTTCAGATCACATGTCATGTGCCGTTCAAATGGCCACTGTCACTATCCTCTGGTTCGGTGGAACGTTCCGGAACATATCCGTGCCACTGCAGAGACCGATATGTAGTTACTTTATTACCTGCAGCAAATATAATATTGGTTCGGGGAATTGTTGATAGCGCAACGTTTGCTCATAAGAAGTCCCTAAGTACTACAGTAGCGCGCCTGCAGCATTCCTGCAGAGATAATCCTGCCAGCTCGAGCAGGTGACAGGCACCGGTCCTTCTCCCTCACCTTCTTCCCTCAGTCATCAAGTGGTTGGCTCATGATCAATCCCACCCTTCTAAAATGTATGCTTAAGGACACTCAATATTTTCCTAAAGGTCAGTTTAAAGGTAACTGTGTTACAATCCACATACCGTTAGTATTGGTATAGTATTATTACTATTTGTAAATTGGCACCTCTGGTGCCAATTACACTCAAGAGAGGGAGTGAAACAAGTGCCGAGCTTGGCTTGGGTTCAAGCGAATCTATTGACAGCTTGTGTGGTCTCGTCATGTGCATAGTTGATAGCAGGCTTGATGGGAGGCCAGCTGTCGAACCTGCTAGCAGGCGACATCCAGTCCAGCCTGCGCTTAACCACTTGGATTCACCCTCGAGGTCGTGTGAGAAGCTGTTAGCTAGCTTTTACTCTATTTCTCTGACCCACTTTATTTGGAATTACGAGGAGAAGAAGAAGAGGTCGTTTCATCCCCCTGCACGTTATGAAATGCAAAAAATGGTGAGCACATTTGAGGGTTAGCACGTGTTGGGTCAGCAGGATATATCATACCTAACTCTATGCTTTGAAAAGTTGCTAAGCAAAGAAGAAAATATTCGGCGCAGAGTGTGGGCTCGACAACTGCAAGTAATGTAGATAAATCAGAGATGGCACCAGTTTAAAAATTGTGTAATGTTCTATTCTACTGATTTGCAACCAAATAACATGCAGTAGGTGCCTGTTCTAATAATTGTGAGCTTGCCTTGCATCATTTTATATTAAAAAGCTTAGAATAGCTTACAATTGCACGTCAAATGGCCATATTAATTCTGCCACCCAAGCAAATGCAGTATGTTTTGTGTTTTGGTCATCTTCTGAAGTTGCCGGCCTTTTACGCTTGGTACGCAGCACTTTCTGAACGCTATGCGCATCTAATCACCGACGGTGTCAGTCCAGAGAGTAATCGCATGCCACGCGATATGCTGCCGCTCAAAAACGAAACTATCGTCAACTACACCATCAGCCGTGGCCAATGGACCCTCGTGTAGAATATTGCATTGCATACCTACCAGCAATCACTTAACCACGCCAAGAACGACTTGTGTATTCCGGGAGTTAATGCAATCCTACATAAAGCTGGCAATTGATCTTTCGGCATGCATACTTACGCTACCGGGGTATGGTCTGCAAATTCCCGTCACGCAATTCAACTCATGCCTGATAAAGCGACATTTGAGGAAGAGTTTACCACCTAAAATTATTCGCAACCAACATTTTGCCGTGCCTTTCTACGTGTGAAGCACTGTTTGCACATGACTTTGAAGGTACCAAAAAGTTAATGTTAATGATGTGCAACAAAATTGCAAACCCTTGGTCGAAATATAGTTAGCATGGCGTATTAAGAGGTGGTGGATCGCTTTGAATATTTGAAAGGCATTGGAATCATCTGAAAAGTAACAATTATAAACATGCAGCCAAAGCACAATGGACGTATATATTAGCAGTTTCGGAAGCAAATAACTTGAAAACTGTTTTACCTGTGGAACAGAATCTGGCAAGAGAGCTGCTTATGCTTCAGGTAGTGCGGCCAGCGTCCCAATTGCCACCAGAAATTATGCCACCCGCCTATCCACAGGTGGACCACCAGGCTACCTACAGAGGAACTACCTGGTCAGCAGTACGAGGGACGCTGCATCCCTCATCGAGGGGACACCGAGTCACCCCACGAGATCGGTGAGTCGTCCTTGAAAGGATCACTATTCCACCCGTAGAGAGACTACTGGCTCATTGGCATTACGACTGCTATAGCACTCCTAGAGAAACTACTGGGTCACTCACAGAAGGGTGCAGTGCACTGGGGCATGGCCAAGGCCACCGACCGAGTGCACTAAAAGTGAGGGTTGCCTGTCTGGTGCGGCGCGGACCATACACCAGCGGTGAGGGTTGCCTACCTGGTGTGGCGCGGACCGCTCACCAGTAGTGACGGTTGCCTGTCTGGTGTGGCGCGGACCATAAGCCAGCAGTGAGGGCCACCTACCTGGTGTGGCGCGGACAATACACCAGCGGTGAGGGTTGCCTACCTGGTGTGGCGCGGACCGCTTGCCAGCAGTGAAGGTTGCCTACCTGGTGTGGCGCGGAGCAGCAGTGAGGGTTGCCTACCTGGTGTGGCGCGGACCGTGCACCAGCAGTGAGGGTTGCCTTCCTGGTGTGGCGCGGACCGCTCATCAGCAGTGAGGGTTGCCTTCCTGGTGTGGCGCGGACCGTGCACTAACAGTGAGGGTTGCCTGTCTGGTGTGGCGCGGAGCAGCAGTGAGGGTTGCCTACCTGGTGTGCCGCGGGCCGTGCGCTAACAGTGAGGGTTGCCTGTCTGGTGTGGCGCGGAGCAGCAGTGAGGGTTGCCTACCTGGTGTGGCGCGGACCGTGCACCAGCAGTGAGGGTTGCCTGTCTGGTGTGGCACGGACCGTGCACTAACAGTGAGGGTTGCCTGTCTGGTGTGGCGCGGAGCAGCAATGAGGGTTGCCTTCCTGGTGTGGCGCGGACCGTGCGCTAACAGTGACGGTTGCCTGTCTGGTGTGGCACGGACCGTGCACTAACAGTGAGGGTTGCCTGTCTGGTGTGGCATGGACCGTGCACCAGCAGTGAGGGTTGCCTGTCTGGTGTGGCGCGGACCGTGCACCAGCAGTGAGGGTTGCCTGTCTGGTGTGGCGCGGACCGTGCGCTAACAGTGAGGGCCACCTACCTGGTGTGGCGCGGACGGCCGTGGCCAGGACGACGACAATCACCAGGAGGCCGAGAGCCGGCGGCCCGGCGACGGCCATGGTGCCTCTCCGCCGCCGATGACGATACTGACACCGCCGCCGGCCGTGCGGCGGTGCGCCGCGGACTGCGCCACGGCCTACGCGCCGCATCAGGCGCGCCAAATTAGCAATCATTGACCAATGACGCGCCCGTGAAGATCGGATGCCGCCGGCCGGCTGACGGGAGCCGCCAGTGACAAATGGTCTTGATTGATCGCTACGCTAACTCTCTGCGAGGAATCTCAATCGGCTCGACTAAGTGTCCGCTGACCGGTGCGGCAAGCCGCAGTCGCTGCTGCCTGAACAGGCTTTGCTGCGCGGAGCGGGTCCGCGCGGACTGGCCGCACAACTGTCCGGTGCGGACGGACGCGTCCGCGACACCTTACAACACCTGCCGCGAGCCGCCTCCGCCGCCGCCGACAACGCGTCAACCTAGCTGCCAGCCCTTTACTTAGCGCAGCTACGGTCATCACTAATCGATGCATTTCATTTACGGTCGCGAGGGTCTCTGAGTCGGCTGATGTCCCTCCTGTCGGCCGTCCCATGACCTATCCGGGCTGGGCCCGGACCTGAGGTGGGTCCGGGGCAGACCCGATGTGGGCCCGGGGCAGACCCGATGTGGGCCCGGGGAGGACCCTATTTGGGCCCGGGGAGGACCCGATGTGGGCCCGGGGACCGACCTGAGGCGGATTTGATATCGGTTCAGGGTGGTTGGAATCCAGACTGGAGACAACCCAAAAGCGAGTCCGGCACCGGTCCAAAGTGGGCCTGGGAGCAGCTCATGGTGATCCTGGGAGCAGCTCATGGTGACCCTGGGACCAGCCCATGGTGACCCTGGGACCAGCCCATGGTCACCCTGGGACCAGCCCATGGTCACCCTGGAACCAGCCCATGGTGACCCTGGGAGCAGCTCATGGTGATCCTGGGACCAGCCCATGGTGACCCTGGGACCAGCCCATGGTCACCCTGGGACCAGCCCATGGTCACCCTGGAACCAGCCCATGGTGACCCTGGGAGCAGCTCATGGTGATCCTGGGACCAGCCCATGGTGAGCCTGGGACCAGCTCATGGTGACCCTGGGACCAGCTCATAGTGACCCTAGGACCAGCCCATGGTGACCCTGGGAGCAGCCCATGGTGAGCCTGGGACCAGCTCATGGTGACCCTGGGACCAGCTCATAGTGACCCTAGGACCAGCCCATTCTGATCCTGGGACCAGCCCATGGTGACCCTGGGACCACCCCATGGTGACCCTGGGAGCAGCCCATGGTGAGCCCGGTATCGGACCACGGGCGAACGCTGGGTGATGTTTCCAGTCGGTTCGCAGACCGAACACAGATGGCTTCACCTCAGGTGTGACTGCTCATGTGGTCCACCTGGTAGTTGCCGTTCTTCAGTACCCTCAACGGGCGGGTTTCGCCAGCTAGCCTCTGTTGGGACTTATCGAAGCCGTTCTTTTCCATAGAGCACATTAGTTCAGTGCTAATTTTCGGAAGCCTGGTAAGACGTATGTATGTGTTCCAATGATGGAGTGCCCAGTGGTCGGCCTGCGTGACGCACACGGCTGCGTCAAATATCAGCTTCGCTATTGAATCCCATCAGCACAGAAGTCCATCCGTCTCCAGCATTTCTAACTGGTGTGGTCACAATTCCACTGCACGATACGACAGATGCTGACAGATGCCTTTTAGTCATCCTCTCCTGGCTAACCGTCCTGTTACCGGACCTCCGACTACTGGTAGGGTATGACAGGGTTCTGACAGGGTACTGACAAGCAGGGTACTGACAGGGTACTGACAGGGTACTGACAGGGTACTGACAGGGTACTGACAGGGTACTGACAGGGTACTGACAGGGTACTGACAGGGTACTGACAGGGTACTGACAGGGTACTGACAGGGTACTGACAGGGTACTGACAGGGTACTGACAGGGTACTGACAGGGTACTGACAGGGTACTGACAGGGTACTGACAGGGTACTGACAGGGTACTGACAGGGTACTGACAGGGTACTGACAGGGTACTGACAGGGTACTGACAGGGTACTGACAGGGTACTGACAGGGTACTGACAGGGTACTGGCAGGGTACTGGCAGGGTACTGGCAGGGTACTGGCAGGGTACTGGCAGGGTACTGGCAGGGTACTGGCAGGGTACTGGCAGGGTACTGACAGGGTACTGGCAGGGTACTGGCAGGGTACTGGCAGGGTACTGGCAGGGTACTGGCAGGGTACTGGCAGGGTACTGGCAGGGTACTGGCAGGGTACTGACAGGGTACTGACAGGGTACTGACAGGGTACTGGCAGGGTACTGGCAGGGTACTGGCAGGGTACTGGCAGGGTACTGGCAGGGTACTGGCAGGGTACTGGCAGGGTACTGGCAGGGTACTGACAGGGTACTGACAGGGTACTGACAGGGTACTGACAGGGTACTGACAGGGTACTGACAGGGTACTGACAGGGTACTGACAGGGTACTGACAAGCAGGGTACTGACAGGGTACTGGCAGGGTACTGGCAGGGTACTGACAGGGTACTGGCAGGGTACTGACAGGGTACTGACAGGGTACTGACAGGGTACTGACAGGGTACTGGCAGGGTACTGGCAGGGTACTGGCAGGGTACTGGCAGGGTACTGGCAGGGTACTGGCAGGGTACTGACAATGTGCTGACAAGGTACTGACAGGGTACTGACGGGGTTCTCACACGGTACTGACAGGGCACTGACCAGGTACTGACCAGGTACTGACCAGGTACTGACCAGGTACTGACCAGGTACTGACCAGGTACTGACCAGGTACTGACACGGTACTGGCACGGTACTGACAGGGTGCTCACACGACACTGACAAGGTGCTCACACGATACTGACAGGGTGCTCGAACGTTCTAATCGCGTCCAGAATCATGTCGGTTACCTATACATTCGTGCATTGCGTGTTGCAAAATATCGGATGATTAAGCATTCATTTACCTTCAAGTCCAAGCACCATTACATGCCCCAGACGCTGGCCTGATAAGCCAAGGAAACCAAACCACAAGGTGATGTGCAACCAGTTGATGAACACCTAAGCCCCAATAACAACCACGCCCAAAACATTGGTCCACTCGATTTCCACACAGATCAGTGAACTGCGTGGATGGATCCGATGTCCGGCAGTCAGCGTCATTTTCGCCGCTCGAACTGTCTCATATTGACCACTTGGAGCATTTACAGCTCGTCGTCACTAAGCTGGCGAACACTCGTTCCGGACTGTTGCAAGCCCGGCGGGCAAAGCGTAGAAGACGTCCGTCGTCACCCCGGCGCAGGCCATTCCTCAGCCTTAGGGGATTTAGGAGCTCGGGAATGGGCCAGCAAATTAAAGTAGCCCACCCGACCGGGCCGACCAGCGCCGCTGGAATGTGTGTGGGGGAGGGGAGGGCGGGCCGCCGCAGTGCCGGCTTACGCCGGTAATACTCGACCGATTAGCCGAATTGGCTCTGTTCTCCGGCAGCAACTGCAACTGGCGGGAGTTGTGGTGCGAGGTACCGTACGCCGG
Source organism: Imbricaverruca yamaguchii (assembly GCA_034440575.1). NCBI lineage: Eukaryota > Metazoa > Arthropoda > Thecostraca > Neoverrucidae > Imbricaverruca > Imbricaverruca yamaguchii. The sequence goes on along the minus strand of JAOTOL010001638.1, from coordinate 1,092,106 downwards.
CCGGCGGCGTCCTCCGGCTGTTGGGCGCGGTACAGGTCATGTCCACGGTCCACGGTCCACGGTCCACGGTCCACGGTCCACGGTCCACGGTCCACTGTTCACTGTTTACTGTTCGCTGTTCACTGTTCACTGTTCACTGTTCACGGCCCACGGTTCACGGCCCACGGTTCACGGCCCACTGTTCACTGTTTACTGTTCGCTGTTCACTGTTCGCTGTTCACTGTTCACTCTTCACTGTTCACTGTTCACGGTCCACTGTTCATTGTTCACGGTGCACGGTGTACGGTGCACGGTCCACGGTCCACGGTCCACGGTCCACGGTCTACAGTCTACGGTCCACGGTCCACGGTCTACGGTCTACGGTCCATGGTCCACGGTCCACGGTCCACGGTCCACGGTCCACGGTCCACGGTCCACGGTCTACGGTCTGCATGAGCCGTCGTATCGCAGACCGGTGCGGCTCCGTCGAGGTGGCACGGCCATTGCCAGACTTGCGTAAGCCGTCTGTGAAACACCCCAAACGTCGCGACGTATGCATTGATGGCATTCGTGTGCGGGCACATTCAGTGTTTTCGCGTGCTTTGGCGAAAATATTGGTGAGTGAAATCCGTGGTGGCAGATTCAGATTACCTTAGTGTAAAATTAGTTTTCTTTGTTGCTAGAAACGCCGTGTCAAGTTGTGTAGACATTGTGCCGGTGATGTAAATTGTGCGACGTATACGTTTCGAAATATTCGCTTCTAAAGTTGGTTCGACGCACCTACGAGTGCCAACCACAGTATATTTTGTGACAAATTGTGACTATTTTCAACTCAAATGTTTTGGGTTCCCCACGCAGGGATTTTACGGTGCATATGCTCACATTCACATATAGACCGGATGCACATGCCAGATACGTCAATTTTAGCACACCCACAACTGGTCAACTGAGACACAGAGGTGCCATGACAAAGACAACTGCGGCACCCAGGTGTTATGACAGAGCAACTGTGGAACCCGGGTGGTATGACAAGGACAACTGCAGTAACCAGGTGATATAACAAGGACAACTGCAGTAACCAGGCGGCATAACAAGGACATCTGCGGCACCCAGGTGGCATGAGGAAAAACAATTGCGGCACCCAGGCGGTATGACAGACAACTGCGGCGGCACCCAGGTGGTATGACAGACAACTGCGGGGGCGCTCAGGTGGTATGACAGACAACTGCAGCGGCGCTCAGGTGGTATGACAGAGAACTGCGGCGGCGCTCAGGTGGTATGACAGACAACTGCGGGGGCGCTCAGGTGGTATGACAGACAACTGCAGCGGCGCTCAGGTGGTATGACAGACAACTGCGGGGGCGCTCAGGTGGTATGACAGACAACTGCAGCGGCGCTCAGGTGGTATGACAAACAACTGCAGCGGCGCTCAGGTGGTATGACAGACAACTGCAGCGGCGCTCAGGTGGTATGACAGACAACTGCGGGGGCGCTCAGGTGGTATGACAGACAACTGCGGCGGCGCTCAGGTGGTATGACAGACAACTGCAGCGGCGCTCAGGTGGTATGACAGAGAACTGCGGGGGCGCTCAGGTGGTATGACAGACAACTGCGGCGGCGCTCAGGTGGTATGACAGACAACTGCAGCGGCGCTCAGGTGGTATGACAGAGAACTGCGGGGGCGCTCAGGTGGTATGACAGACAACTGCGGGGGCGCTCAGGTGGTATGACAGACAACTGCAGCGGCGCTCAGGTGGTATGACAGACAACTGCGGGGGCGCTCAGGTGGTATGACAGACAACTGCAGCGGCGCTCAGGTGGTATGACAAACAACTGCAGCGGCGCTCAGGTGGTATGACAGACAACTGCGGCGGCGCTCAGGTGGTATGACAGACAACTGCAGCGGCGCTCAGGTGGTATGACAGAGAACTGCGGTACCCAGGTACAGTTGACCTCGACCGGGTGGACCAGGACGCGAGCCATGCGCGCCTCTATGTATTGTGAATGGCAGTAAGCGTCCACTAGGTGAAAGCGCTACCAAAGTAGTGGAGCTGGTGGGGCGAATACGACGGTAGTCGGCGACCGGAAATATTATTCATTGACTGCCATTATGGTGCAAATCAGTGAACTCAAGGCCATCCTCACTGCTTGTTTTGTGGGTGATGAGTTGGTCGCTGGCGTCACTTCAAAGTTGCCGGAGCCAATTGTAAGTAACTCGGTGGCGGCAGCATTGACTACAAAGGACATCGAAAGTCGAGCGCTTCTCGCGGGGAATTGCAAAAGGCCGCTGAACAGCTCAATGAAATCCAGCAGTACTCTAAAAAGTCATGCGCAAACATTAATCCGACCGTGCATAATGTTCAGCACCGTTTTAAGCAAGCTCAAGTAATGATTATGAAGATAATTAACCTTATGTTCATGCTATTTCGTATGCCAAATCTTGACACATCCACGCAAACACATGTCAACACGCAAAACTTGAACAAAATGATTGAATGTATTTTGACGGTGGGCTATATTAAAGTGTCCTTTTATTCAATACCTCTCCTTGAAAATACCGTGGTCACAGTTCTCCTAGGCAAGAACGGGTGCATAATATTTTATGGATTTCCTAAAAAAAAGAATTATACGTGCAAATTACATCACCATAAGTGGAGACAAATAATAAGCACCTACCAACATATCTTCAGTTGATTTGCTAACACGCGACATGCTGTGCCGTCCATTTCTCAACTCATGGTAAGTGTTGACGACGTCCCATTAAAATGCTACTGCCCCGAGTACAATGTAGCAGTGCTGTGTATGCAAATATATGTAGAGCGGGGCAGACGATCGCATTGAATACGCTAAGCACCATATACCGAACAAAAAACACATGCACGCAAAGGCGCATATGGTACAATCATGCAGAGGGCGCGGATGTCTGTGTATGTGCGAAGGGGGGGCAGTTGTAGGGCTATGTGGTGCTTGCTGCGGGCTTCATAAGTATCCAAGACGCTGTCATGGACTGCGTAACCATTGGATTTTCACCGAAAGGTGTTGAGAGTATTCATCCGCATGGTTCAAACGATTACACCGGTCTGCGTGACTGATAAGGTCAAGGGTGTCTCAACTGTTTTTAGGTCAGTTTTTCATGCTGGTTCCGAAAATGGCACCCGTTTTGCTCGATTAGCTCGATTTTTTAAATATGCAATTTCACGCATATGAACCAAAACATTGCTCTGACTGGTTTACTAGTGAATCTGACAGAAGCATAAATAAAGGTTTAAGCTCCAAACAGATGGACCATAAGTGTATTCAGAGCGCATCCCAACAGTACACACCACTGCGGAATAAATGGTCTTTTCAGGGACTTCCGACTGTGTTGATCAGATAGGACATCCCTCCTCAAGCACCAACAACAGTCCGCCAGAAAGTTCACATCCCACCGACCCTGGTAGCGTTCTTCCATCACCCGTATGTCTTTGTGGAAGCGTTCTCCCTGCTCTTCACTGTAATCTCCACAGCTATCAGGGAAATAATCTAGATGGGACCTAAGGAAGTGCATTTTTACAGACATTCAAGCACCAAGTTGCTGAAAACTGTCCATCAACTCATCGACGACCTTCACGTATTCCGCACTTGTGATTACCCAGGAAGTTGGTGATGATTGACTTCAAGGCCAGCCATGCATAGAGCTCAGACTGTTCCAGACATTCTTCGAATCGAGTATCCTTCATGAGCTCCCTTATCTGAGGACCGTCGAATATACCAACCTTCAGCTTCTCTCTGCTCACATGAGGAAATTTCTGTCTCAAAAATGCAAATCCTCGTCTTTCTTTATCCAGTGCTTTCACAATTTTTTCCTTCATCAAACCGAGTTTGATATGGAGTGGTGGAAGTACGATTTTCTGTGGTTCAACCAGGGGGCGTGACTGCACGTTGTGGGAGCCAGGTTCAAGTGCATGCCTGGATGGCCAGTCACGTTGTACATAGTGCTGTTTGTCAGCCCGACTGTCCCAGAGGCATGGAAAGCATGGATACTTCATGTAGCCGCCCTGCAGCCCGAGGACGAGACCTACTACCTTGAGGTCACCACATATCAACCAACCATGCTCTTTGCAGTTCAAAGCAGACAACAAAAGTTCCATGCTGTTATGCGTTTCCCTCAGTTGCACGGAGTGTCCAACAGGAATCGACGCAAACTTATTGCCGTTGTTCAGAAGAACTGCCTTCAGGCTCCTACTCGAGGTGTCTATGAACAGCCTCCATTCTGCCAGGTTGCACTCTGTACCCATTGCTTCTACTAGGCCCGCGATGTTGTTGCAGTAGACTAGAGAATGTTCTTCGTCGGAAGTAAAGTATTCTCTGAATTCTTTTTCGCGATTCCGATACCAAAAGAATGCCGTTTCAGGCGCCAGCAAACGTTTCTCGCGGAGCCGTGGACCCAGCAGCTGACCAGATTCCTTGGACAAGTTCAGGTCCCTCGTTAGGTCATTGAGCTCAGCTTGGTTCAACGGCACCGGTCGATCGTTCTCGGTCGGTTCATATGCACCAGACGCGTCTGCGTCAATTTCATCTCCATCACCATTTTCCATCAATCAGGTCCGTATGTTGAACATACGTGAACAAATAGCAAAAACACTTGTCAAATGTTGCAAAATTCCATATGTTAGTAATATATTCGTAATTGGATAAAATGTTTGATTATACCATCCCAAGAAACGAGTTCTTGACGCCCCAAAACAAGAACCTTTTCCACTCACTGTTCACACAGCCACGTTGCGCGTCGAAAAGGAAGACGGCGGTGCTTGCCAACGCTGCCGCTTGTTAATAAGAAAATATTACATAATAAAAAGCAGCGTTGGACTTGTGTTTTAAAAGATAATGCTTTGTCCCTTTTCTCCCGCGTCCCAATTCTCACTTCTCTCCGCTACTGATATATTATACTGCAGTATGCATACTGATACGTCAGTGTGTGAGTTGTTATTTTTGACGTAGTGTGAAAACCTGAACTAATCGAGAAAAATGGATAGTATTTTCGGATTCAGCACACGAAACTTGTATTAGAACAGCTGAGAAAATTCCGACCTTTAAAAAAAGTATTGAAACGCAGGCAAGTGTTATTCAAGCATCTGGCCAACAAAACACACATAGCCTACAATCCGAAGAACCCAAAAACATATAGAAGAAAGTACTTGCTTAACTTTGGAGCGGCACACAGAGCATCCAAGAAGCAGAACAAGAAAGAGCAGATGACCCATTGATGAAATCTGTAATTCAGAACACCGATAAGACAAACTGTAACGACCGATCAGCTCACCAACAATCACAGAGTTCAGGAGCTTCCTAAGTGAAATTAATTGGGAAGTCATATTGAATGGCTTAGATGCTTATGAAATGTGGACAATGATAAAAGATAAGCTATTTCAGGGTCAGGATAGGTTCATTCCCAGTATGCAAATTAGATCAAACAGGGTTAAGCACCCTTCGTGGCTGACTAGGGAAGTTAAGCAATTACTGGACTCAAAGAAACAAGCATTCAAGAAACTAAAAGATACTAACTCTGGGTTAAACCTAGAATCATATAGAATAGCTAGAAATAAAGTTAGGAGGTGTGTTAGAGCATCTAAAAGACTTGCTGAAATCAACTTTGCTCGAGAATGTTCAGCAGGTAATGCTAAGAGATTCTTTAGCTTCTATAAATTTAAGGCTAAAAAGTGTAGTGTAGGACCACTGGAGGTAGATGGGGAAATAGTGGTTGATGATTGCGACATTGTGGAATCCCTAAGCAAGCAATTCTCATCTGTCTTCACTAAAGATAATTCTGGTACAATAGGAACATCTGTAGGCCATGCCATGGCAGGTGATATGCTGGAGGATCTTACAATAACTACAGAAGCCGTAGAGAAGCAGTTGCAGAATATAAAACCTAATAAAGCTTCCGGACCAGATGAAATATATGCTAGGATCTTAGTAGAGTGTGCTAAAGCTTTAGCAACTCCCCTAGGTATCATTTTCAGGCGATCTATGGAGTATTCAGAAGTACCTGAAGATTGGAGAAATGCAAGTGTAGTACCAATTTAAAAAAAGGGAAATAGGAAGAGTGTAGGAAACTACAGGCCAGTCAGTTTGACCTCATTAGTTTGCAAAGTACTAGAAAAGCTGGTTAAACGGAATGTCCAGATTCATCTTGATAGGCACAACCTTTTAAGGGATACTCAACATGGATTTCGATCTCAAAGGTCTTGTTTAACTAACCTATTGGAGTTCATTGAGTATGTTACCAAAGAAGTAGACAATGAAAGCAGGATGGATGTTGTGTACTTGGACTTTAGCAAAGCTTTTGATAAAGTTCCACATGGAAGGTTAATTCATCAATTACAACAACATGGGATTGTAGGAAAAGTTCTACATTGGATTGAAGCATGGTTGCAGGGAAGGAAACAAAGGGTAGTATTGAATGGATGTAAATCTGGTTGGAAAGATGTTCTGAGTGGAGTGCCACAGGGCTCTGTTCTGGGGCCCCTCCTCTTTATCATCTTTGTGAACAACATTGAAGTAGGGCTGAGGAATAGTGTTCAAATTTGCTGATGACATCAAGCTGGTAGGAGTGGCTAACAGCAGAGATCAATCTAGTAATATTCAACTAGATTTGGACGACCTAAAAGAGTGGGCTGATCAATGGCGGATGACTTTCAACTATGATAAGTGTAAGGTTATGCATATAGGGTCTGCAGGCGAGACATTCAGTTATAAAATGGGAGGGAGGGAACTGGATGTTATTGAAGAGGAAAGGGACTTAGGTGTGTTGGTCTCAAAAGACCTTAAAGCAGAAAAACAATGTATCTCAGCTAGAAATAGGGCACTCAGAATGCTGGGACTCATTAATAGAAGTGTGAAATATAAGAGCAGGGAAGTCATGAAAAAGCTATACTTAGCATATGTGCGGCCCCACTTGGAGTACTCTGTACAAGCATGGAGCCCCTACCTAGAAAAGGATATAGATATGTTAGAAAGAGTCCAGCGCAAAGCCACTAGACTCGTCAGTGGATTAAGTAACTTAGAATATGGAGAAAGGCTTAATGCATTAGATATGTACTCACTCAAGTATAGGAGATTAAGGGGAGACATGATTGAAATGTACAAAATTGTTAGAGGGCTAGATCAGGTCAATTTGAATGATGCTCTGCAGTTTAGAGTATCCCATAGGGGTCATCAATTCAGGTTAGACAAAATGAGGTGCAGGACAGTTAAACGACAACAGGTCTTCAGTCAAAGGGTTGTTGACCAATGGAATAGGCTGCCTGCTGATGCAGTGGGGAGTCCCTCATTGAATGTCTTTAAAAGTAGGGTGGATAAATTTTTTAGACAGGAAAATGTTGTTTTTGAATTCTAACTTGTGATGCATGGGATATTGAGTATTTTCACTAGCTATATAGGGTATAACATTATGCTAGTATTATGTTGTACTATATGGGGTGTACCTAGCAGTGGATTTGGCAACTTCCTTTGTGATGTCATACTGATGAGATTGGCTGTGGTGGCACAGGTGGAGGGATTGCATGGGTTTGGAATTGATAGGTGTGAACATCTTCTAGACAGGCTTGACCCAGATGGGCCCTTAAGGCCTTATTAATCCTTAACACTTTATGACTTTATGACATATGTGTCCAAAGAATGGAGCCAAACTCCTCTACCCGAACAGCATACCAACGGAACAAACACAATACATGCGCGTCCACAACAGCACGTGACCTGAACGCTGAAAACACCGTACAGCACATTCAAGGAATGAAGCATCAGGCTTGATGTCAATAAGTACTTCCAGCTGCAGTATCATATCTCACTTTCCAGGTCATTATAATCCCTCTTGGCTGTATTAATTGGCGGTATTTGCACACATTTACATCGGGGTTTGCACGTGCAACGCTGTTCATCTTTGTGGTTCGCTACTGTGTTAAATTAGCCAAATTTTGATCAAACCGGTGAACTGGTGTACTCCGTACGTCTGATGCAATGTCAGTGCACAAATCGAGCTACAATATAGGCAAGAGGTGCATTTCAGGCCATTCCTCTCAAGTTATGACGGCGTGCTGCGGCTCGGACGATAGCTTACCTCCGCGCACACGCACGGCGGGAAGAAGGCATGACGACCTTAGTACGATTAGAAGTCAGAGCGCGCCGGCGCATGACGTCACTGGTAGGTGTGTCGCCGGCCGGCCGGCCGGTGGCTAGCGCAGCGAGGCTCGGGAACACCGGCGAGCGAGGCTCGGGAACACCGGCGAGCGAGGCTCGGGAACACCGGCCCAGCGAGGCTCAGGAACACCGGCGAGCGAGGCTCGGGAACACCGGCGAACGAGGCTCGGGAACACCGGCCCAGCGAGGCTCGGGAACACCGGCGCAGCGAGGCTCGGGAACACCGGCGTCGGTCGCGGTCCGACCGACGGAACGGAATTTCTTCCTTCTCGGTGCTGGTGTGAACCGGTCTTAACGCGCGAAACTAGACCACAAGAACGGCTCCTCCTTCTCCTCCCTCAAGAAGAACACCCAACTGCCCCAATGGCCATATTGGCTTGCTAGGTCAGTTACTGCACTATGTTGCAAAAACGTGCCTATGTTATCAGGGCGGGGGGGGCAGGAGCCTGGCCTAGGAGGGTGCCTATGTTATCATGGCGGCGGGGGGGGGGGGGAGTCGCCTGGCCCAGGAGGGCACCTACATTATAAAGAGTAACACCTAGGAAGGTGCCTGTACTAGTGTTGTCACGACAGACACTAGAGTTCCCTGTCGAAGGTTGCACTAGGGTGATAGCAATCCCAAACAGCGCCTTTGACATCAACAGAGACATCATCGGGCCTCCCAAAAAGCACCTCGCCGCGTAAAGAGCGCCAATTTCCCCAGGAAGTCGACTGCATTCGCAGAGCACCGAAATGCCCGGAAGGGGGCCTTCCTTGTCGGGAGAGGAGAATATGTAGCCAGCCATTTCCGCATATTACGAAGAGCGGTGCCCGAGTGGCCCGGGAGATCGCCTACATTATCAAGGCATACCGTTTGGAAGGGCGAACGAGCGAAATAGACGCCTGATCGTCCCAGCGTATATCTATGTCTTCCGTCTTTCTGGGTATTTTGCAGATTTTAGCTTGGTGGATAAACTTGATAGGTTTGGTGGTCAGCTGGTTGAACAGGATGAACACTTGTCCGCCCGGTTAGCATGCTACCCGAGGCCTTACCCCATTGACGATGGTAGAGTGCCATGTCCTCGGCCAATAATGAGCCCATTGCCGAAGGCGCTCCACGGCCCAGAACATGGACGCTGAAGGTCAGCCTATCGTCGTATGATGAGATGCGCGTTCCTCCAGCTAACGTTGGAGTTTTTGTCGAGCTCGGCGCTCCTTTGGCCCGTTCACCCCACACCCTTTGAAGTGGTGTAGCATGGCCATGACCGAATGGGCATGCTGGACCGCTGCCCTTTGTTTTCTCTATGCCCTCTTGCTGATTTTTTTTAATACGCCACTTCACCAAAAATTACATCGACGTGCATGCAAAACTACTACTGTCAGTATTTTATCGGAAGGAGGGAGGTAGAAACGGGGGAGAGGTCGTTTCAGCCATTGTCCCTCCCATGCGGAAAGAGCGGCACCCAACACGACAATTGGCCCCGGACGTTTCTGTGAGCGACATCGGAGGACTCGTGAACACAACATTGCGTTTGAGATCGATGTTTCCCTAAATTATGGGAACATGAGCGGAGCTTGGCGCAGTTCAAGGTACCTTTTGTCGATCCTAATGTATAAAACAAAATTGAAGATTTCGCGGCAGCTGAATGATCTATGAGATAACAAGAGCCGAGCCATCGCGGGCCGTTTTTCCACCAAAATCGCGAGTGATTGGTGATTAATCTAACTTACTGCCCACATGTAGTCAATGGTGGATGTGATAGGATGATAGAGAAAACTCAGATAACTGTTATTGATCTGTCCAAGACTATCCATTATGGCACGACAAATTTCATGGCCTTAATTCATGCATCATGGAGACATAAAGACATACAATATCAGCGCAATTATGAGCTACAAGGGCCCTTCTTGGTTGCACTCAACCAATTGCCCACCAAATCCGTCATCAGCCCTCCCTGGAATACCGAAAAGCAAGCCCTCTATTCTTATAATGATTGTTTATGCTGTTTTTAAAGATTTTCCATGTCTTGCTACTGACAATGGTTTCTGGCAGCTGATTCCAGTGTTCTATTACCCTGCTGGGGAAGAAAGACTGTCTTAACTTTGTCTCGCTATGGTTAATTTTCGTTTTGAATTGATGACCTCTAATTGCAGCATTTCCGTTAAATTCAAACGTTTCCCTGAGATACTCCATCTCCAGACCATGGAAAATTTAGAGACCCCGATCAGATCTTTCAGCTTTCTATATATACGTGAAAGCATATTCAATTTCTTCAATCCTTCCTCATATGCCAGGTTGCTTATACCATTAACAATTTTTGTAGTATTCTTTTGTATTCTCTCTAAAAGCCAACAATCTTTTTCATAACTAGGAGACCAAGCTTGGATACAGTATTCTAAATGTGGCCAGACATATATGCACAGTAAAGCTTCCTGATGACTTTCTCACATCTGTATGATACATTCCCATTAATTTTCCAAAGCATTCTCAGTGCCTTATTTCTGGCTTCCTTGGTCTGTTCTGATGCTCCAAATTTTGTGGTTAGAATAACACCTAAGTCTTTCCTCTGTTGAGTCACCGGTAGTACTTGGCCACCCATCAAGCATGGAGCCTTCATATACTGCCTACCTACATGCATGATTTTTCACTTATCAAAATTAAAATTCATTTGCCATTCTTCGGACCACTTCACAAATTAGTCTAAGTCTTTCTGCAGCGAGATATGCCCATTGTGACCTGTTTTTGCCCTAAAGACCTTCAACTCACCCGCAGTTTTCTAAACCTTACTGCTTAGGCCGCTTTCAATATTATTTGCATGATGACTTTGTACCATTTAGCATCACTCTCTGTTGTCTATCTGAAAGCTACAACTCTATCAATTTTGGGATGCTACCTGCAATACCATGGATATGAAGCTGCATCATTAACCGTTTATGGGGTACCTTGTCAAAGGCCTTACTAAAGTCAAGATATGCTACATCAACCTGATTTCCCTGATCAAATTGTTCTGTAGCGAAGTTCAAAAAGTCTAAGAGATTTGTGAGACACAGTCGCCCTTTTCTTAACCCATATTGAGTATCTTGAATCAATATGTTTCCTTCCAGATAACTAACTATTCTATCCTTGATAATTGATTCGAGTACCTTGCAGACTAGGGATGTGAGGCGGAATGGCCTGTAGTTTTCAACTTTCCCTCTTTCTCCTTTCTTGAAAATAGGAGAGAAAATACTATATTTGCCCTTTTCCAATCTGTTGGATTTTCACTTTGTGAAACTGATCTGCAAATTGCTATACTAAGTGGACATGGCAGTTCCTTTCCAGCTTCTCGCAATACGCTAACATAAATTTCATCATGTCCTGCTGGCTTCTTCGGTTTTATTTTCCTGAAATGATGTCATGTCACTGAACTGTGGTGTACGGTCGGCAGAGTAATTATATCTTCGAATGTAAACACTGATGTAAACTGCTTGCTCAGCTCCTCAACCATCTCACTATCCTCACCCAATATAGCTCCATTTATTTCCAGTGGATCAATTGTGCTACAAACTTTACTCGGTTTGTAGAAGCTAAATAACTTTTTGCTGTCCCCTTTACAGTTCCTAGCCAAATCCAATTATTTTGCTCGCTTTGCTGCTCTGGATTTTTGCTTCACAGTGCCTCCAACTTTTCGGTACGACCTTACCTTACGATATTTGAAGCTTCCTTAAACACATTAAATGCAGCTTTCTTAACACTCGAACATCCGGCGGTCCGCGTCAACTTCGCATGTCCGGGGGGGGCAGATGTCTGCCGCCTAAGATCTCTAGAACTATGCTATCTAGCGACAAACGGTAAACGGCGTTGGATAGCTGGTGGCGGGTTCTATCGAAAGTGTTCCGGTCATTTTTTTTCGCTCAGGTCAACATTCAGGTCACTGGGCCATCATAGGTCAAATTCGACCAGATCAGGTGGGACTAGATATTGACACATCTCAGGACCCGTAATGGATAGAAACAAACGGCGAACGCTGTTCGACAGTCCTTGAAATACGCTACCGACAATAGGCGGTGTAATTTAAGGTCAGGTCAACCGAAACTCAGGTCAAGGTCATGAAGTTACCTAGGGAGGTCATGTAATGTACTAGTCGACACGTCTTGGCGATACAAGCACAATGACGGAAATTGCAGCCTTCTGGCTCAATACAGTGCGATATAATGCGCAGGAATGTGAAGTGATCTCAGGTGACCTCAGAGACCTTGGTGAGGTCACTGAGCAAAGATGTCAGCGGTAGCATTGAGCATAGCTTCCATCTACATGCCACAACCGTTGTGAGATCATTCCGAGCGCAAATATGTAACCAAGAAACATTTGTATATTTTACCATAGCCCTATAATTGGGAAACCATGGCCGCGACCTGACCTAAGGTCAATGCTACGAAAAAACCGATATACATATTATAGTCCCTGATGTGATCATGACATGTTATAAGTTTGAAATCAATCGCCCAATTATAATTGAAGTTATGCCACCTAGAACTCCGAGTGTAGTTGGGTCACTTCGCCTGTCCTGGTGACCTGACCTGAGATCACCCAGGATTAAAAATGTATGAGGATATGCAAAGAAGACCATTGAACAGCTATGCGAGGTTTTGCCTTGCTAACCCGATTAGTTTGGCGGCAAATGAGGAAAACCCGGAGGGGGGCTGATATCTGCCCCCCGGACGTGCGCGTGTTAACCTTAATTACTTTTGTCAAGTCTGGTGTAAGCCATGCTGTCTTTCCTACCCTTCTTTTCTCAACCTAAGCATCACCATGCTTAGGTTGAGGAGCAGCTCCAGGCTGTTTCGTTCACTTCTAAAGTTAACAGGAATTGTTTTCGCTTTACATTGATACCCCCTGGTCTCCTGTTAGCTGTTCGCTTGTTTCTCAGAATGCAATTTATTTGTACTCTTCACGCGATCACAAACGCCCATGGGTGAAATCATTCAGTGTGCTCAGATTTCTTTTTGCGGACGTTATCGGTATAATGGAGGCAATTCCTAACATTGAAGGAAGGCGCGCTTGTACGGAAGGCGTGCTCGGCGCATCTGCGGCTTTTCAGTTATTGGTGGTCCACCCGGACTTGTTCGCGCCCAACTTAATATCTAAACTTAATCATATCTCGGTCAGGACAGGGATGGATTCCGCTCCCATATGTGATTTCATTTCATCCTTCATGCCGCTCCATAAGCCTTCATGAAAGGAGCATGAACTTTGGTGACATTTCCTAGCACTGTTTTGTATACTTCGTACAAAAATTATAGGCGCGGATACGATGTAGCTTCGTAGATATGCCAGTGGCGACAGCTGGAGCCAATATCAGGAATCACCTCCGGCAGTTTTGCGAAAACTTAGGAAGAACTCCTACATCTGAATATTTTCATTGTGCTGTTGTCCATGTGACTATGACTAGGATTTTAACTGCTAATACTACCTTGCTTACACACAGTAACTCTTATTTTGGGACTATTCATGTAAGGGTCGGATCCAGGGGAGGAAAAATGGGCAACATGTGACCGGTTTTCTCAAAGCGGCATTATTTTCTTTGCCATCAGAAATACCATCTTGTTCAGCGGACGCCAGGAGTCCTCTACTCATGCGGTTATTTTTTGTCCAGCAGGAGCCTGACCCGGGGAATCCGCTTGTTTAGAAGACTCTTGACCAGAAGGGCATGTCCGGAAGCAACTGGGTTGGAAAGCGCTTTCCAGAGACCTTGGTCACGATAACGAGGGTAATTTTTCATGAGTCCCCTTGTTCGCGAAGCACCGTTGTTTGGAAGGCTTCTGATGCATATGCTTGCTGTTTAAGAAGCCCGTATGTTCAGGAGGTCCTGTTCAGGAATGTCTTGTGCTTTTCTGGATTACTGTACCTCCATGTTTCGGAGCCCTTTATTTGGTAACTGTCACGAGATTCGTAATTGTCTTGGAGGTCTTGTTCGGGAGGCCCGTTATTTAAGAGGGTCATGTTCAATGGGCACCTTATTTGAACCAAAAAAAACATTATTCTGGAAGCCTCCATCAGCGGGACATTTTCAACAGTTCACCCGCGCCATAAATGCCATCTTCGGACATACCAATTCTGCGTGTAATTAGTTATTAGGGCTTTGGGGCACATCGACTACATTGGTCATGTAGCGCCAAGATTCTGCGTGTACGTCTAAACGATACCATAATTATAGTTTTATGTTAATCACTGGAGGCATTGAACAAAACTCGGAACTATACCAATACTTCCGCTCACGGCCACTAAGTACATAACTTGTGCACATTAACTGCGGAACGGCAGCAAATAAACCTGGCAAAATTCATCATTTTGTACGTAGTGAAGACATGTAAATTCTAGCGTTGTCAGAAACGAAGCTTACTAGTGTCCATTTCAGTCTTCATGACTTCTATCCTCTTCACTCAAGCACCAGGTAAGGGCGCTGCATGACCGCTACAGTCGATGCGCCCCTAAACCCCAATAAATAAATAAACAAACAAATACCAGATAATGCGGAGGAACCGCCATCTGCGCCCATAGACTACTCCCAATTATACATTTCGCTCACTTGAAGCAATCTGGTAGCACAGCGTTGACATGGTGTAGCGTAAACATGTACGACTTCACTTCGTTCTTTGTGACATTTGCACCTAACCTTCCCATACACAGACTTTAGCCTTTCATTGAAAAGTTGGCAGGAGGTGTTGGTCTTGCCAATACCTACTCAACAACAGCCAATCTGACATTGAGGGATTTCAAGGCAGGGACATATTCAGAGCAAACAAACTTCCAGAGAACCAGCCTGGCCATACAATTAAACCAAAGGCTTGCGACGCTACTGATGAGTGAGAACCAGCCACACCACACCGTTTAACCAGAGGCTTGCGATGCCACTGACCAGTCGGCCTAGTACGATGAACGAATGTGCTGATGAGAATGGAAGACAGTTGTATTTCAAGGCAGGTATCGAAGTGGGTGCGAAGTAATATATTCTGCAATGTATTCCTGCACGTGCAAGCATCACAGAATTCAATACACCGCACCAAATTGCGAAGTCGGTTTCAGTTGTTTCCGAAATGTTTGATTATACTGCCAAAATACCTATCTTCACAGTCTGACTACCGAGGTACTTTTTTCACGGTCGGACTTCCGGGGCACTCGCCCTCATATTCCAACTGTCAGGAAACTCAGCTTCATAGCTCAGCTATTAGGGCGATGGCCTTCACGGACTGTGAGGACACCAACCTTCCCGGCTCAACTATTCGGACAGTCGCTTTCATGGACTGCCAGGACACTCATCTTCACAGCTCAACTATCAGGACCCTCATCTACACAGCCGAACTATTAGGACAGTCGTCTTCACGGACTGTTCTGACACTGGTCTTCACAGTCTGGTTGTCAGCACGCCCATCTGCGGTGGTCGGCTCGCTCCGTCACCGGCGTCTCTCCCCGCTGTTTTCCGGCCATAATTACCAACGGAAGAGTCGGCAAACAAACAAGCTCGCCAGTCAAAAATCAAATTACGATCGTCGGCCGGGTCCGGATAAATAGCTCTCACAGCCTGAATGAGTGCCACGCAGCGAAAAAGATCTGAAGAGTCAGCGGGTTTCGGCGAGGTCACTTCCCCGTGACTGACCCGTCGCCCTAGTTGGCATACAGACGCGTGCGTCTGGGGAGACATACAACCAGGCAGGCAGGGAGGCAGACAGACAAGCGGACAGACAGACAGACAGACAGACAGACAATGTCATATGTACTGGGACATGATTCGAGCAGCACCCGCTTTTCATTTATTAAATTAACTTTAAATGCTTGAGTGAAGCGTAAATAATCCGACAATGCATGGGGTGTTTCCAATTTTATAGTGTGGAGTACTTTGGTAAGGTTGCATTTCTTGGATTTGAAAATGCAGCGAAGTTCGTTTCTAATAGTAACTTTATCATTAAATTAGGTAATAAAGTCACAGCTGTGTATATTCGAACTTGTCAGCTGCTGTCTCGCCACATCGCAATAGCTGGTACGACGCGCTAATTTGCTGAGCAAGCGTCTATGCGCCGATGGCAGACTGACTACCCCTCGTGACTTCCTCCGGGTGTGGCGGGTCATGTAGTACTGCCGTCGGTCAGTGATATGTGGAGCCCCCCCCCACCCGCCAGCACTCAGGAGTCGCTAGAGCATTGTCGACGGGAGTTGACTTTGCGCTGCTCTGAGCAGCCACTGGATTTCCGTGGTCAGCCGAGCGAGCGCCCGGCTGCCGTTCTTTGCCATTCGGAAGTCCAATTAATACATGTCAGTTAACAGTAATTCCTTCGAGCCAAGTATCCGCGATCCGGATGAGGTTTCCCTAGACTATAACACAAGCCACAATAGGTTCTCGTGCTCTCAGATGGAGCACATCTTCACAACAAATAAAAAGGTAAGCAGCAGTGCAGGAAGGTTTTGTGCAAGGAGCGGAAAAATGCGGTACTAAAGATATCAGATGTTGGATAGATACGGGTGGACATAAGATACATGTACACTGCACTGTCGTGTTGATGCGTTCAAACGAATTCGGTTATGCCCTTGCATCCAGTTCAGTTATACGTTCGGGTCTATTATTTGCTTGCGGAATAACCAGGCGCATAATACAAAGTCCTTTGGAAACATTTCCCAACAGCTCCTAATAGTTTGAGATAGTTCCTAACAAAGTTCCTAGGTATTGGCGGTGATAATTTCTATGTGGTGTCTTATTTTATAAGCATCTGAAGCGTACACGCAAGCGCATATCAAACGCAAAGGACCAGGCACTACATAAGGTATATTCCGAACTATTCTGATATGGAAGTTTCTGAAGTTTCTGAAGAAGGAAGGTGATTCTAATAGTGAAGAGTTACATGCGCCTCAGCTAAGAGAGTATCGGATTCTCGAAGGATACCGTACGACCAAGACTGGCGATCTCTGCCCAAGCCAGGGAGCATGGAAAAATCGGTTCCAAACATTTTCAAATTGAATAGAGAAAATGTCAGTCACATTAGCGGGGGTTCAAACCAGGGAATACAGACCTACTATCCCGGGATACTTATCTACCCGGGATTTCCAGCCATATGTACGGCTTATGTTTTAATAATATCTGATATTGTGTTGCATTGCATGTCGTTGTTGAATCCAAAACAATATTGGTATGGCACCACTCATACAGTAAGTGTTTGAATACATAGTTTCATACCTGAAGAAGTGTGCAAATATATTGATAGATCAATCACTTGTTGGTGTCTCTTTCGCGCCATTTTAAAATATCTAGTCGTATTTTGAAAACTTCGCCAGCCCCAACTAGTCTCATTTTGAATACTCTGTAGATGACGATTCTGGCTATTGCATACGCGAATAGAGCGAGCAGACATAATTGCTTTACCTCTAGTTCGTACCTTCGCGTTTGAGGTCGGTTGTCAGTGCACATGCGTGTTATATGCCTGGTATATGAAATCGTGGATCGGGACTCCACCTCAGAACTTAATCATGTATGGTGCAGTATGGTAGAGCACCATGTTGATCCACCTTTGCTGCTTGCTTTCCTCGGTCACGTATTTGTGCTCGCATGCATTTGCCAAAATCCGGATCTATCCCGTGAAGACCGTGAATGCGACACCAACCATTCACTAAGTGCACGCCAGCCATTAACATCCAGCAGCACGAGGGCTCGGAAAAGCCGCGAGTATACCAGCGGATCATTTATTTACTTACGCGCTCATAGAATATCTGTCAATTGTTACGATACAAACAACAACACACGCATGTATGTACACACTACCAGTAGCGGGCGCGGCCTACGGGGCCCAGCCGACACGCCGGCGCTCCTGCGGTGTCGGCGGCGCAGCTAACACCAACATGACACACACGCGGCTCTGCGCTGGCAGCGCGGTCAACTAACGAGACGCCCGCTCTACTGACCGGCACGCCAGCAGCCCCGCGGGGCGCACGCAGCGGCAGCGACACAAGTCCCGCCACCGGCGTCGCCGACCGCGGCCCCGACAACGGCCGAGTCCAACAGGAATTGAGCAGGACTCGACCGCACACCAGCCGGCCCGTCGCGCGCCGGCCGGGGCACACAACAAAGTCTCACCCTCGGGCGTCGAGTGCAGGTCGGCGGCGACACAACTCAACTAGTGCGTCGCAAGCGCCGAATGAAAAACACGTGAGCGTTGGCAAGGACCCGCCAGGAGCGCACCACGGCTGACGGCGGCTGGGAAGTGGACGCCGCTGTCGGATTCAGACGACGTCGGCGAGCCGAACCGGAGCTGAGCCGGAGCTGCTGTTGGCAGGCGACACCGCCGCGGCCGGCCACCTCAGCAGCAGGTACTCGGGAGGTGGGTGAATCTGACGGACACAGCACAGCGCGGCAGCACAGCGCGGCGGCGCGCCGGCACGCGCACAGACGACACCGAGTGGACCACTAGCGCGTCCTAGCGACGGACCAGGGAGTTACGCGGCGATGGTGGCGCCGCCAGTCGGCGCCGCTCGTCGCCCTATCACAGTGCGCCTACGCTAGGCCACCAACAACAACTGACTACGGGTGCAGGCAGGCGTCAGCGCGCGCCTACAAAACGGCGGCGGCCGCAGAGCCGCTCTGGCTCGCCGGATGCCGTGTCGTCGCGTCCACTCCATTACATAGACAAAATATAATCTCACGGTCACCATCCACCATCTCACCGCCTGCGCCGAGACAATGCTCAACGGTTCATTCCACCGCCACCGTCCGTCGCCTCGCAAGACCACGCCCCAGCAGAGCTTCGTGGTGCCGGCAGCGCTGCCTGACCAGCGTCTACAGCAGCGCGCGCCCGTCGAGCAGTGGCCGAGTTCGGCATCACCAACACTGAGTATCAGCCGTAGTGTCTGGGCCTGAGCTTGGGCCTGGGCCGCGCCTGGGCCGGGCCGAACAGAGCCGGCAGCCGCACACGGCGAGTTTGTACAGAGAAGATCACAAGGCGTACGGCCGGGCGGACAGCTCTCACGTGAGCGCCCACAGCTCCACGGATCTGACGATGAAGTCCTGCGAGGAGGTGAGCGGCTCGTTCTGGTAGGTGAGGCAGGCCTGGGTCCGTCCCCGGTACAGATCGCCGTCCAGGTACAGGCCGTAGTGACCACTGCAACCAAGGGGCCCGTCACACGACTGACACCCAGACGGCACACGCAGCCGTCCAGGTACAGGCCGTAGTGACCACTGCAACCAAGGGGCCCGTCACACGACTGACACCCAGACGGCACACGCAGCCGTCCAGGTACAGGCCGTAGTGACCACTGCAACCAAGGGGCCCGTCACACGACTGACACCCAGACGGCACACGCAGCCGTCCAGGTACAGGCCGTAGTGACCACTGCAACCAAGGGGCCCGTCACACGACTGACACCCAGACGGCACACGCAGCCGTCCAGGTACAGGCCGTAGTGACCACTGCAACCAAGGGGCCAGTCACACGATTGACACCCAGACGGCACACGCAACCGAGACAAGGTATACGGGGAACAACCGACAGCGCACACAGTAGATTGAAGACAACAGACGGCACACACAACAGACGGGAGACAACAGACGGCACACACAACAGACGGGAGACAACATACAGCACACACAGTAGACAGGATACAACATACAGCACACACAACATACGGGAGACAACAGACGGCACACACAACAGACGGGAGACAGCACACCCAGTACACGGGAGACAGCACACCCAGTACACGGGAGACAACAGACGGCACACCCAGTACACGGGAGACAACATTCTCAGTACACGGGAGACAACATACAGCACAAAACAGAAACGATGCACACAGTATACGAGACGCCCGGGAGACGACAGGCTACAAGGCACGCCTGGCATGCGACAAACGTACCAAACAGCATGAACAGCACACACGGCTCCAGTGTCCAGCAGGACGGGACGACCTTGGCACACCGTGACAGTCACGCACACACACCACATGCGCGGGGAGGTACGGCCACACCGTAGCGCCATCTGCCCCGCCGCACCCCCTCGACGTCCCCCCCACCAGAATACTCGGCCGCTATGCGATGCCATCAGTATTTGTTATCGACGAACTATCAGTGGAATGCCGATGGGCCCGCATCGCTCCAAGAATATCAGCGCCATCAAAATCGTCTCGGCGCGACAGCGCGACGGCAAGATGCACCGAATACTCCCAAACCATAGAGACAAGGCCCACGTTGCAGCGAAATCCGCTTACTGGGCCCGTTGTGATCGGAGCTTCAGCTTAAAGCCGGTATTATTTTCCCCACCCACATCATCCACATACCGCTCGGTGGACATGCTGGCCAGCTTACTCGGCGCAGTAGACAGAAGGTCGGCGGTGACATACCAGCGCCGGCACACAACAGATTGTGATCTGCCGGACAGGCACACCGAGTGTGGTGCTGGACGTGGGCCCCAACTGTCGCAGGCCTACAGTGTGCACCACCCGCAGCCCCTGTCGCACGGCGACGGACCAACCTTGTAGGGAAGTCAGCTTCTGGCGGTAGTTTTAGCTTCAGACAAGGAAGCCAAGCGATAGTTGTATAGCTTAGACACGCCGTCAGCCGTCCACCACCTCGCGGTAGCTGGTACGGCGCGACAACCTGCCCAGCCAGCGTTTATGTGCCGACGGCCGGCCAACGGCCCCTCGCGACTTACCCCGGATGTTGCAGTAGGTGGTGCACGCCGGGTGTTATAACAGGCGGTGCCCGTCGGGTGTTGCAATAGGCGGTGCCCGCCGGGACTGTCGTAGTCCTGCGACATGGTTCGCTCCCCCCACCCCGCCAGGACAGCGGGCAGACGACTCATGGGACTGTTGTCGTTTGAAAAGTCGTCACCGTTTTGCTTACAACGCAAGCTCTATCAATCGAAGGCATAACGCAACGCATTGTGTAATACCGGCCGTTATACTTTCGGACGAGTTGTGTCGGAGCGAAGCCTGCACAAGATATCACGAGTCAGGAGATGACAGCTCTCCTACAACCACGACGGCCAGCGCTACAGCCCCGACCACGTCAGCTGGGCCCCAATGTTGTTAGGCCAATCGCTTCACTCTCGGACGGGAAAAAATGATCAGATCTGTGGAATCCGCCACAACAGATCCGGGGTCATCTTGGATAACCCGGATCCAGCAGGTATATTTTGTCAGTGTCGGAGCCAAGGGGTTTGACTTGGTCCTGCCGGACCCGAGGAGCTGGTTTCAGCACTGTCACATCCGAGGAGCTAGACTTGACACCGTTGGATCCAAGGAGCTGGTCTCAGCACTGTCGGACTCGAGAGAGCTATACCACGCACTCCCAACTCGGCGAGGGCCCAGTTGAGCATTGCCAGATATGATTTAGTGGGATACAGGGGAGGTCGAGTGTGGCAAGTGTCGCCGGCGCGACTGAGTCGGGTACAGGTGGCAGGTGTGGCCGGCGCGACTGAGTCGGGTACAGGGGCCCAGGGCGGCTGAGTGTGGCGGTGTGGCCGGGGCGGCTGAATGTGGCAAGTGTGGCCGGCGCGACCGAGTCGGGTACAGGGGCCCGGGGCGCCGAGTGTGGCAGGTGTGGCCGGCGCGACTGAGTCGGGTACAGGGGCCCGGGGCGGCTGAGTCGGGTACAGGGGCCCGGAGCGGCTGAGTGTGGACGGCACGACTGAGTCGGGTACAGGGGCCCGGAGCGGCTGAGTGTGGACGGCACGACTGAGTCGGGTACAGGGGCCCGGGGCGGCTGAGTGTGGACGGCGCGACTGAGTCGGGTACAGGGGCCCGGGGCGGCTGAGTGTGGACGGCACGACTGAGTCGGGTACAGGGGCCCGGGGCGGCTGAGTCGGGTACAGGGGCCCGGGGCGGCTGAGTGTGGACGGCGCGACTGAGTCGGGTACAGGGGCCCGGGGCGGCTGAGGTGGGTGGACGGCGCGACTGAGTCGGGTACAGGGGCCCGGGGCGGCTGAGTGTGGACGGTATAGCCGGCTCGACTGCACATGGCCGGCCGACCAGTCGGGCAGCCGAGCTATGAGCCGGTCCACACGGTCCGCACCAGGCGCCCGCTGGCACAGCTGACCGCGGATTACAGCGCCAAGGTCTGCCCTGATCTCACGACAGTTAGGAGCGAGCTGTAGCCGCCTGGAAACCGCACCGCTGCCAGCCAGCGAAATTACCGACCGTTGCTAACCAGCTCGACAAACTGATGCAACCAGTCCGACCATCCAGCCGATGGGTCTGCCGTCTGGAAGGTTGGTCACAGCTGCATAAGTACCAAAACCGTGCGCGACAACAAATGTTCGCACTTCGAAGACAGCAACGTGGAGTTGCGATGACATCACTCGACCGACATGCTAACGGTCCTAACTGTAATCGAACAACCAATCAGTCACCATGCTACGCTACTTAGCATCATCCGTTGCTGGCAGAAAAACGCCGGACATGTCGCATACCTACAGAGGCAGAACTAGATCATCCCACCGTTTAGACGTCGGGTTACATGCAACACAAACCTACACAGAAGGGTGGTGTAGGGTCTGCCCGGGGCACCCGGCCATGCCGCCGTGTAGACGTCAGGTCACATTGTGCACACACACCCACACAGGATGGTAGTATAGGGCCTGTCGGAGGCACCCGGTCATCCCATCATGTAGACGTCAGGTCACATTTATGCATAAGCCCACGCAGAAGAGTAGCGCATGGTCGTATTTAAGGATAAAAATCCTCGCACGCCGATACATTCGCACATGCACTTCAGATATACTTCAGGCGCTTATGAAGGACATAAATAACCTATTCAACACCACATGGGTCGTTGGATGGCAAGACAGCATTACTTGATGGATTAAGCGATGAGAGGTAGGGCCATAATATGGCGGTAACCATGCGTCACGTCACAGCCGAGAATGAGTCTGCGTAGAATATGACTCCACAGAAGACGTGCTACAAATTAAACATAAGTGGACTGCAAATAACTTTAATTTTTTTTAAATATTGACGGATGCGAACAGTGTATGTTTTTCAACACAAATGGAGAAGACGAGCCACTGCGTAAAAGAAGAATAAATTTACATTTCCCAGTTGTGCAAGACCCCAGCTAACAGGAGCCGGTCTTGCAATTCACCATCGGTGTGCAAGAAGGGGATCATCAGCCGCCAGGATCTGCAAAACTATACCGCCGCATAGGGGTGGGTAAGACTTGAAGAATTAATTAGAAATTTTCGGTTATACATACGGTTCACTTTTAACTAATCTGCGCTTTTAACAGACGCGTCGTATGAACCGCACCTATGGCATGTCGCCGATCTTGCCCGCGGGACATGTAAACGGAGCTCCATTGTAGTGATGCCTTGGCTACGACATTCGTTAAATATCCGTGTGCCAAATCCAAGGTCAAATGGCGCTCAGACTAAAGAGACAAATTCAGTCAATGACCTGAGCTGGGATAAACTCAAGGGAGCCTTTTGGCACCAGAGCAGATACTTGTTTTCCCAAGGCAGCGATTTACACTGGATAGAAGCCGAAATCAGTCTTAATCGTGATAACCACCGTTTATTTGGATGCTACTATGATATATAATTCCTTGGGGATGGTATTGCCGATTTGCATTTATAAGCTGGACGAGATCCGGGATCACAACAGCATTGTAGAGAAGTTGGACTTCAAATGGCAGCCCCGGATCCCCTTGTGGCCCGAGTGATTGATAGTGGCACTCCTCAGGAACGCGGACGGGTAGTTCGAACGAGTTGTGGTTGACTTGGCTGGAACAGCTCGCTGCTAATTTGTGATGTTAATACAGCAATATCCAGTACTTGCTGGGCATACAAATGGAAGTGCGTGACGGGTGACGGGCAGCGGGCAGCGGGCAATGGGCAGCAGGCGGGGCAGTAACTTGCGCGCCAGACTACCTGACAAAAGCCCAGGGAATCCCTCCCAGATCCCAGAGCAGCGTGACAGGTTATCCTAGCTACCAACTCGTCCGCCACACCCAGCGACAGGGGCTTCCGGCTCCAGCCGTGTGGCCGCCACCCCCAGATGGTAGGCAGGAATCGTGAAAACTGAATGGCCAACCAGACGTCAAAGTCATGCGATAACTTTACCCGGCCAACCTGCACTGTCAGCGCGATAACCTTACCCGGATAATCTGCACCGTCAGCGCGATAACCATACCCGGATAATCTGCACCGTCAGCGCGATAACTTTACCCGGCCAACCTGCACTGTCAGCGCGATAACCTTACCCGGATAATCTGCACCGTCAGCGCGATAACTTTACCCGGCCAACCTGCACTGTCAGCGCGATAACCTTACCCGGATAATCTGCACCGTCAGCGCGATAACCTTACCCGGATAATCTGCACCGTCAGCGCGACAACCTTACCCGGATAATCTGCACCGTCAGCGCGATAACTTTACCCGGCCAACCTGTACTGTCAGCGCGATCGATCAGCGCCAGGCGCGTGGGAGTTGTCACCCGAAGACCGGCCCCGTGGCGAGGTACCGACAAGTCGGGATCAGGATTGGAATAACGGTCCGGTTTCGGAGTATCTTCATCGACAACAATGTATTCTACAGAATAATGTCCCCTATATTTTCTTGCTGGATAGTTCAATCAGCAGGATGACGATAACGCCAAACTCACTATTTGATATCACAATGGCAGAAACACACCGGGAAGCACAATTGAACGCTTGTCACACCACAAATAGGACGAAAGCCATCCCCTCCACAATGGGATGGCTCAGACATGTCCTTCTTCGCATCCAGGAATTCAAATGACAAATCCAATCCTAGCCAGGACACACACACATAGGGACAGCTATGAAGCTACGATGATGCTATCTGATTCGCTACTGAAGGGACAGGAAAAGTTATTTGAATGAAATAATTACCTCGATCCCCTTTCCCAGAAAAATAGTAACGACCTTTGAAAGATACGAGAATAAGCCTGAAATTGAGCCAATCTTGGAGAAAAAGTCTGTTAAGATTGAACAAAAAGTTTTTCTCCCGAAATATCGACACCTTCAGAGAAGATTGAAGAGGTGAGTAGAGCAGAATCGGTTTGGGGCAATTTCAACTTTGGTTTTCTCCGATAAAAACTCAGTGTTTGAACATTGGCTAGGTCTGCTTGGAACAATATTTGTATAAAAAATAATTATACATTTCGACACCAATGTCATTTTATCAAACCCCTTTAGTGCAAAATGTCTGCAAAATCTGCCTCATGGGGAAGAGGATTCGCTCCTGTCGTCCTGCACTTAGATCAGCCAGTGAGGGTGTGCCCTTCAAATCAGGTGCGATGTCCTAAACAGTTTTCCTCGTGACTTAGTTCTCTCAAGCTTAGCTTTCATGACGTAAAATATATTTCGAAAGTTCGTCTTAGTCTATCGAACTTTGAATCAATTTGATATATGGCCGATGTCCGGTTGCGGTGATAGTCTACACTTTTGGCATACGCACATCACAATTAACCTTGCCACGCCATACATGCACTGGTTGGGACAGGGTATGCCATGAATACCTCACGTCGCCTTCTGGATCCGCCATTTGGAAGAGTTGATGGCTCCGCCACTGCTTGTGACGCATCATTACCGCTTGCACAGACTTCGCCCCACATTCCCCTCCTTGATCAGCCATTGGCAAAATGTCTCTTTCGCTGTGCAACTCACGGTTCTGCTATTGCTCTAGACGGACTTTCTGCTCAGAGTGCTGCTCAGAGGACTGAGGGAGCACTGGCTGGTGCTACTGTGGTAAAGAAATAAACGTGAACCACTAGTTCTTAAGGCAAGTTTCTGTCAGTAGAGGGCTAGTTGGCTTCGGATCGTTTGAAAGGCCACGGGCTGACGAAGAGGGCCACGGACTAACATGAAGGGCCTCTGGGCTGATACGGTGGTGTAGTAAGCATTTGGTCCAGTGGGAACATCCACCGAGCCCGCTGGTCCACTCACTCTCCGGAGCCGAACTCGAGCCCGTCTGGCGAGCCGCGCGCGAAGTAGAGATTCTCGCCGCTCCAGCCGTACGTGCGGAACTGCTCGTAGAAGGTGAACAGGAACGTTTCGCCGGTGCCGTAGTAGTGCTCACTCATGTGGATCGACGACGAGCATAGCGCACCGAATATCTGCCGGTCAGAGGTCAGGCCAGGTCAAGTCATGTCATGTAAGAGGACGCGTTTCGTGTTGCATCTCCCTCCTTGGCATGATGAGAAGAAAGCGACGCGATATGGCCTCAGCTGTTTGTCATAAACCCACATACAACAATGCATCGGCGTGGGAACGCCGATGCATTGAGAACGCAGCTATGCAGATAATTAATACTTCAAGATGAAACAACTGTTTCCCAATCCCATATGTATATGCATCCTATACGATTATGTTTAGCTAGTGTAATGAACTAGATCAGCAACAGTTGCACAACGGTCCAATGCAATGCACTACAATGAGTTGCACCACTACTTACTAGTCGCAAAACACATGACAGACAACTTCTGAGCACATACAAGAAGGACGCGCGGAATAATAATTCCTTGCGGGCGAGTGAACCATTGACAGCGGCTTCTAACAGGTAGGCGCAGGGTCAGCACCAATTAATAACACGCTAATCAATCCGCATTTGACTGAGTTTCAAAAATGGTGTTCTGCAAGTGAACAGTATCGCAAATTGGCGGGCAGCCGAGACAGCCCAGGTCATGAGCAAGGTACACTGAGCCGCTACCAGCTGATTGAGCAGCGGTGAGAGGCCATCGGCCAATCAGCTCGCTCCTCACACCTTGCGCGGGGAATGAGCTGTACGAATGCGTCCACTCAGTGCTCCAGAACATCTCACAACGACGGCAACCAACTCCGACGTATCGAACTGGTGCATTGCACGCCCACCACGATGTGCAACACTCGGCCAGTTTGTCCAAATTCGCTTGCACTTCAGCAATGAGTGTCGGATGTACAAAAAATAGTATTTTGTCTTGCTATTTTAAAGATGCAATTAAAATGTCGGACGGAAAATAATGCACCCTACATAATACATCCTGCGTGCAACTTCAGAACATGATTCTAGGAAAGCAACAGCCCAGCATGACGTGAAAACCTGAAACTAGAAATTACATTTTTTAGATAAAAAAGCTAGGCAACTGCAGCTAACAGCTGCCTAGCTGAACACGGGTGCAGGTGCCTAGCGAAAACAGGCACCCATTCTTGGATGTAGTCGTATAAACCTAGGACAATATATGAAATGTTAACAAAAAAGCAAACTATCTGACTTAAGATGCAAGCAGCTGTCGAGTTACGTGCTGACTTGGACACACTGTTGGGGCCCACGGACTGGCGGTGAGGGAGGATGACGTGGCGGAAGGCGCACGTGTTCGATAGCTCCACGTGCCGAGATGCCGCAGACAAGGCGGCGCAGCGCCACTTTGTTACGGCACTCGGAGCGCGCGCCGCTTTCACCGCCGTTTCGTCACAGGCCATTCATTTCGAAGGCGTTCGTGGTCGCGAGCTAGTGCAATAGCGACAATGATCGTGCACAATAGGGGGTGTCACAAGATTCGTGCACAACTGGGGAGGGGCATCAACGGGATCGTGCACAATAGGGGGTGTCACAAGATTCGTGCGCAACTGGGGAGGGGCATCAACGGGATCGTGCGCAATGAGAGTGTCACAATATTCGTGCACAATGTGGGAGACAAGGAGGGGTATCAACGGGATCGTGTACAATAATGGCACAGGGTTAGTGACACGGACGGAGTGAACCAGGGCACCTTTCTTCCCGTGATGTGGACATGCGACATAAACAGAGTGGAGTCTTCCAACACATCTTCTTTACGGACATCCTTCTCAGCAGCGCCATATGAGTCACACTCACCACCTTCAACCAGCACATATTCTTCTCCGTTGGTCATTCCTTGGCGCTACAGAAACCATCGCCGACCACCTGGCTGTCTAGGGCCATGCCAGTGCCGGTCACCACATGGCTGGCTATGGAAGGTCCATTGCCGGTCACCACATGGCTGGCTATGGAAGGTCCAGTACCGGTCACCACATGGCTGGCTATGGAAGGTCCAGTACCGGTCACCACCTGGCTGGCTATGTAAGAGCCAGTGCCGGTCACCACATGGCTGGCTATGGAAGGTCCAGTACCGGTCACCACCTGGCTGGCTATGTAAGAGCCAGTGCCGGTCACCACATGGCTGCCTATGGAAGGTCCAGTGCCGGTCACCACATGGCTGGCTATGGAAGGTCCAGTACCGGTCACCACCTGGCTGGCTATGTAAGAGCCAGTGCCGGTCACCACATGGCTGGCTATGGAAGGTCCAGTACCGGTCACTGGCTGGCTATGGAAGGTCCAGTGCCGGTCACCACATGGCTGGCTAGGGCCATGCCAGTGCCGGTCACCACATGGCTGGCTTGGGCCGAACTACAGCCTCCTGGCTGGCTGGGACCAAGCTGGTGTCGCTGCCGGCCGGCGAGGCAGCGGCCTGGCCCCGACCCGGGCCGTCTCGAGCCGCCGCATGACCTCTCTCGGACCCGACCAGCTGTCAGTAAAATGGACGATAATTGTCATGAAGAACCGGTTCTGGCGGACCTGAGGCAAAGCGACCTTACGATGCTCGGCGGTTGGAATGGACAGCCGGTCAGACGCCACGACTCGGGACTAGGCGTGCTGGGATACACACACCCGGTCAGATGCCACGACTCGGGACTAGGCGTGCTGGGACACACACCCGGTCAGATGCCACGACTCGGGACTAGGCGTGCTGGGACACACACCCGGTCAGACGCCACGACTCTGGACTAGGCGTGCTGGGACACACACCCGGTCAGACGCCACGACTCGGGACTAGGCGTGCTGGGATACACACACCTGGTCAGACGCCACGGCTCGGGACTAGGCGTGCTGGGACACACACCCGGCCAGATGCCACGACTCTGGACTAGGCGTGCTGGGACACACACCCGGTCAGACGCCACGACTCGGGACTAGGCGTGCTGGGATACACACCCGGTCAGACGCCACGACTCGGGACTAGGCGTGCTGGGACACACACCCGGTCAGACGCCACGACTCGGGACTAGGCGTGCTGGGACACACACCCGGTCAGATGCCACGGCTCGGGACTAGGCGTGCTGGGACACACACCCGGTCAGACGCCACGACTCTGGACTAGGCGTGCTGGGACACACACCCGGTCAGATGCCACGACTCGGGACTAGGCGTGCTGGGACACACACCCGGTCAGACGCCACGACTCGGGACTAGGCGTGCTGGGACACACACCCGGTCAGACGCCACGACTCGGGACTAGGCGTGCTGGGACACACACCCGGTCAGACGCCACGACTCGGGACTAGGCGTGCTGGGACACACACCCGGTCAGACGCCACGACTCGGGACTAGGCGTGCTGGGACACACACCCGGTCAGACGTCACGACTCGGGACTAGGCGTGCTGGGATACACACCCGGTCAGACGCCACGACTCGGGACTAGGCGTGCTGGGATACACACCCGGTCAGATGCCACGACTCGGGACTAGGCGTGCTGGGACACACACCCGGTCAGATGCCACGACTCGGGACTAGGCGTGCTGGGACACACACCCGGTCAGACGCCACGACTCGGGACTAGGCGTGCTGGGATACACACACCCGGTCAGACGCCACGATTCAGGATCAACAACACTCCACAATGATCATCTCAACCAGGTGGCTTAACGTGCTACTGGTCGCGCAGGCCTGATGAGTATCTGTAAGCCGCTTTGAGGACTTTGCTCCCATTTTGAGGCTATGCTCCCCGTCAGTTTGGGGACAAACGGTGCAGAACGCTTACTAATAATGGTATAGTGATGGGTGGGAGTTATGTACACGGCTGTCACAACTTCGTGAGGAAATTCAGCTTGGAAATGTCAAAGCTTTCACACATCTGAAACCCGTGACCGAAATTCCACACTTGCTTCGACTACAACTTCCTCAAACCCATCCACCAAGTGACACCCGAACTTAAGGTTGGTTGTGGCTTTACGACGCACTCAGCAGCTGAGGCCATATGGGGTCGCCTGTCTTTCATTCTGGCATGATGGGCGGGCACCGCGGAGAATCGAACCCCGTAACTCTCACATGCCAGACGCTCAGCTTAACCACTGAACTACCAACGCCCCAGCCGAACGTACAGGGTAACTGAACTAATAACCTATTTCGCGTTCACCAAAGCATGTGGAAGAAATGAGCACAATGCCGATTAAAAAAAAAACTATGAAGGCTATTGAACTGTGCTATCAGTGACTCAACAGGAGAAAGATTTAGGTGTTATTCTAAACACAAAATTGGGGGCATCAGAACAGACCAAGGAAGCCAGGAAGACGGCACTGAGAATGCTCAGGGGAATAAATAGGAATGTATCATACAGAAGTGAGGAAGTGATCAGGAAGCTTTACTGTGCATATGTCAGGCCACATTTGGAATACTGCATCCAAGCTTGGTCTCCTAGCTATGAAAAAGATTGTTGGCTTTTAGAGATAGTACAAAAGAGGGCTACAAAAATGGTTAATGGCATAAGCAACCTGGCATATGAGGAAAGATTGAAGAAATTGAATATGTTTTCACTTAGAAATAGAAGGCTGAGAGGACATCTCATCAAGGTCTTTAAATTTGTCCATGGTCTGGAGAGGGGATATCTTGGGGAAATGTTTGAATTGAACAGAAATGATGCAATTAGAGGTCATAAATTCAAAATTAAAGTTAACCACAGCAGAACAAGGTTAAGGCAGACTTTCTTCACCAACAGGGTAGTAGAACACTGGAACCAGCTGCCAGAATCCATTGTAAGTAGCAGCACATTGAACATCTTTAAAAACAGCATAGGCAATCATAAGAATAGAGGGCTTGCTTTTCCGTATTACAGGGAGGGCTGATTGACAGATTTGGTGGGCAACTGGTTCAATGTACAGAGTGCAACCAAGAAGGGCCCTTGTGGCTCATAGTTGCACTAATATTTTATGTCTTTATGTCTTTATGTCTAACTGGGGCGACTACAATGGTGAACATCATTGCAGCATTTGAGGAACGATAGGAAGTGGTCTAAAGATGGAGCTGCATAACCAACGCAGTCGATGCGCCCCTAAACTCCGGTCTGAGGACGAAACATGGTTCATAAAATTACTTGAGTGAGTGATAGACCAAATTTAAATTAATTGAAATCAGTGGCTACAAAATATTCCGACTGAAAAGTATAAGTATGAATTGTGAAGCAACTCGAATTACTGCGAAAAGCAATGGTATGAGCGCAAACTAGTCATTTGGGCTTTAGGGCACATCGACTGCATTAGTCATTTAGTGGGTATAAGCCAAAACATCATCTACACCCGCGCTTCTATTTCTATGCTTATTCATGAGTAGCAATTGAAGCAGTTTTGTCTTGTGTGCTGCTGGCCAGAGCGATCCAAATGGTCAAGGATTTCGCCACATCATCTGAGTCGACACATCGAAGCCGCAGCCGACATCTGAGCATCGCGCGGGAGTTTATTGAGTCTCCCCACCGTGCCAAATCCGGCTGTAAAATCTGGCCGGACTACCACCGCCGGTGACCTCATCCAAGGTAATCAGCACTTTGCTGCAACGCTGGACCCAATCAACAGCCTGGGAAGGTGTCCGCCCCGCCAGCCGACCGGCCTTATGCAGTGGTCACCTTCAGTTGGTGGGACTGAGGCGACAGTCGCCGACTGGCCGGACCTATGTAGTGGTCACCTTCAGTTGGTGGGACTGAGGCGACAGTCGCCGACTGGCCGGCCTTATGCAGTAGTCACCATCAGTTGGTGGGACTGAGGCGACAGTCGCCGACTGGCCGGACCTATGTACTGGTCACCATCAGTTGGTGGGACTGAGGCGACAGTCGCCGACTGGCCGGACCTATGTACTGGTCACCATCAGTTGGTGGGACTGAGGCGACAGTCGCCGACTGGCCGGACCTATGCAGTGGTCACCATCAGTTGGTGGGACTGAGGCGACAGTCGCCGACTGGCCGGACCTATGTAGTGGTCACCATCAGTTGGTGGGACTGAGGCGACAGTCGCCGACTGGCCGGACCTATGTAGTGGTCACCATCAGTTGGTGGGACTGAGGCGACAGTCGCCAACTGGCCGGACCTATGTAGTGGTCACCATCAGTTGGTGGGACTGAGGCGACAGTCGCCGACTGGCCGGACCTATGTAGTGGTCACCATCAGTTGGTGGGACTGAGGCGACAGTCGCCGACTGGCCGGACCTATGTAGTGGTCACCATCAGTTGGTGGGACTGAGGCGACAGTCGCCGACTGGCCGGACCTATGTAGTGGTCACCTTCAGTTGGTGGGACTGAGGCGACAGTCGCCGACTGGCCGGACCTATGTAGTGGCCAGCCTTCAGTTGGTGGGACTGAGGCGACAGTCGCCGACTGGCCGGACCTATGTAGTGGCCAGCCTTCAGTCGGTGGGATTGTGGCGGCAGTCACCGACTGGTCGGACTTACGTGATCGTTGGTGTCCTGCACGAACAGTATCATGGGGCACTCGTGCGCGGACGTCTTGCGATAGAGTGACTTGAGGCTGAAGCCGTGCTCCGAAGAGCTGAAGATGAGTGACCATGGGTACCCTGTGGACGATCGGTCGCCATGTTATTCAACAGATACATGGAAATGGCGAGAAACCTGAGAACGGCAGGATACTGGGTTATTCAGTTCAGTGGCTGCTCTGAACTCAACCAAAACTCATTATCGATGACAAGATAAAAAATCATATTTTCTCGAAGTTGAGGCTGTGTGGACAGCTACCGCCTATGGTCTGTATGTGCATTCACTCAACAATGAATCGTAGGCAATGAAAATGAATCATACGCCTAAACGTTAATACGTTGATCAAAGGTTGGTTTGTGGCCGTCTCGTAGTAGCTTTTCCTTACGACCGAAACTGTCTCTGGAGTTTGTGTCTAGCATAGTGGATGGGCCCAATTTCGTGATTTCATCGCGCTGTCAAGAACATAATTCCAACTCGCCGTTAGAATATAAAAACATGTCGGATATTACTCATGAATCACACCACATTCATACAATGAATACTCACGGTTACCAAAATACAACTTAAATCAACAATTTGCCGTTCGCTATCTTTATAGTCAGCATAAAACAGATAAATCCCGAACAAACCTTTCGTGCTATCCAACATCATTTCGTCATAGCATATTATACAATACTGCCGCCAAGTATAGCATAGTTGTGTTGATACAGCTCGGTCTTGTGTATTTCGCACCTAACAACATATTTGAGCGCACAACATAACACCCTTCAACATCATCATCCTACATTGAAGGTCACAGCCTTCTTGGGCCAGCTTAGACATAAAGACATAAAAGATTAGTGCAACTATGAGCCACAAGGGCCCTTCTTGGTTGCACTCTGTACACTGAACCAGTAGCCCACCAAATCTGTCAATCAGCCCTCCCTGTAATATTGAAAAGCAAGCCCTCTATTCTTATAATGATTGTCTATGCTGTTTTTAAAGATGTTCAATGTGCTGCTACTGACAATGCTTTCTGGCAGCTGGTTCCAGTGTTCTACTACCCTATTGATGAAGAAAGTCTGCCTTAACCTTGTTCTGCTGTGGTTAACTTTAATTTTGAATTTATGACCTCTAATTGCATCATTACTGTTCAATTCAAACATTTCTAATTGCATCATTACTGTTCAATTCAAACATTTCCACAAGATATCCCTTGCATTATTATTGCTTGCAATAATACAGCAGACCGGACGCATACGGAGGCACAGACAGGTTGAAACACGCGATCCACCCATTCCCAGTCTGCAATAGCGCAGGCCGAGCATTCACACGATCTCGACCGATAAGAGGAGCGCAGTGGCCGGGCGACTGCCAAGGACTGCGCCGGGCGGCAGACGAGTCGGCAGTGCGTAACCATGACAACGGCTGGCGGCCAGGTGGAGCCAGCCACCAACAGGCACCACCGTCGGTATGCGGCACCAAGCGCAGCGAGGCGCATCGGCGGTATCCGTCGCCATGGCCACAGCTGACGGTGAGAGGCATGGTCCGCCTGGATGCCCGGGAATTGTGACGGAAGCTGGCCGCAGTGGACCCTGTGGTAGCCTCCGAACAGCTGGGAACAGCCCAGCCATGCCCAACACTGGGGCCTGGGGGCGTACCATGCGATAGCCTGAGATTGCTGGGGATGGCGGGTGGGATGTGTGAGATGATTGTTGGGGACCGGTAAGCTGTGTAGCAGCCAAGTTGCTCAGTGCAAAATGGTTGATGTATCGTGGGGCAGTTTGACGACGGTATGCTGAGTAGCGTATGATGTTTGTGATAACGTGTAATGGCTGGGATACCGTTTGGTGGCTGGGATAGCGTCCGACGGCTGGGAAAACGTGCGACGGTTGTGATTGCATGTGATTGTTGGGATAGCGTGTGACGGCTGGGGTAGCGTATGACGGCTGGGCAATGTGTGACGGCTGGGTAGTGTGTGACGGCTGGGTAGTGTGTGATGGCTAGGCAATGTATGACGGCTGGGTAGTGTGTGATGGCTGGGTAGTGTGTGACGGCTGGGTAGTGTGATGGCTGGGTAATGTGTGACGGCTAGGTAGTGTGTGACGGCTAGGTAGTGTGTGATGGCTGGGTAGTGTGTGACGGCTGGGTAGTGTGTGATGGCTGGGTAGTGTGTGACGGCTGGGTAGTGTGTGACGGCTGGGTAGTGTGTGACGGCTGGGTAGTGTGTGGTGTCCGGGTAGTGTGTGGTGTCCGGGTAGTGTGTGGTGTCAGGGTAGTGTGTGGTGTCCGGGTAGTGTGTGGTGCCTGCCAGCACACCGGCGCAGCCTTGGCAGGCCGGATCTGCGTGGCCATCACAGCAGGTGTGGCCGCCACCTCCACCCCCGTTCCCAGCGTGCACGGCCGTGCCGGCCGTCGACGTCGCTGCTGCAAGGTCAGCGTATTGGGGTCGCGCCCGTGCCGACCGGAGCTGACCCACCAGCCGGGCTACAGCCCAGTCACAGTCGGTGCACAGGTGACTCAGCAGCCGGGCTACAGCCCAGTCACAGTCGGTGCACAGGTGACTCAGCAGCCGGGCTACAGTCTGTGCACAGGTGACTCAGCAGCCGGGCTACAGTCTGTGCACAGGTGACTCAGCAGCCGGGCTACAGCCCAGTCACAGTCGGTGCACAGGTGACTCAGCAGCCGGGCTACAGCCCAGTCACAGTCGGTGCACAGGTGACTCAGCAGCCGGGCTACAGCCCAGTCACAGTCGGTGCACAGGTGACTCAGCAGCCGGGCTACAGTCTGTGCACAGCTGACCCAGCAGCCGGACTCCAGTCGGTGTACAGTCGGTGTACAGCCGACCCAGCAGCCGGACTCCAGTCGGTGTACAGTCTGTGTACAGCTGACCCAGCAGCCGGGCTACAGTCTGTGTACAGCTGACCCACCAGCCGGGCTACAGTCTGTGTACAGCTGACCCACCAGCCGGGATACAGTCTGTGTACAGCTGACCCACCAGCCGGGCTACAGTCTGTGTACAGCTGACCCACCAGCCGGGCTACAGCCCAGTCACAGGCGGTGCACAGCTGACTCAGCAGCCAGGCTACAGTCTGTGTACAGCTGACCCAGCAGCTGGACTCCAGTCGGTGTACAGTCGGTGTACAGCCGGTGTACAGTCGGTGTACAGTCGGTGTACAGCCGGCTGTGAGGGTTAGTTCCGCCATAGGGGGCGCTGTGAAGCGCATCTGCGGTCGGGGGAGGCGATCTTGAGGGTCCGGGTACAGCCGCCGTGGTGTGCCGTTGTACACAAAATATATCGAACACGCCACCTGTGTCCCAAGCGAGACACATGTGACCGACGCGCCCAGCAGACTGACAACCACCCGCCAGAGTAGGAACTATCACACACAGGACTCCACCGGACCACCAGCCAGAGTAGGACCTACCCCACACAGGACTCCACCGCACCACCCGCCAGAGTAGGAACTATCACACACAGGACTCCACCGCACCACCCGCCAGAGTAGGACCTACCCCACACAGGACTCCACCGCACCACCAGCCAGAGTAGGACCTACCCCACACAGGACTCCACCGCACCACCCGCCAGAGTAGGACCTACCCCACACAGGACTCCACCGGACCACCAGCCAGAGTAGGACCTACCCCACGCAGGACTCCACCGCACCATCCGCCAGAGTAGGACCTACCCCACGCAGGACTCCACCGCACCACCCGCCAGAGCAGGAACTATCACACACAGGACTCCACCGCACCACCCGCCAGAGTAGGACCTACCCCACACAGGACTCCACCGCACCACCCGCCAGAGTAGGACCTACCCCACACAGGACTCCACCGCACCACCCGCCAGAGTAGGACCTACCCCACGCAGGACTCCACCGCACCACCCGCCAGAGTAGGAACTATCACACACAGGACTCCACCGGACCACCAGCCAGAGTAGGACCTACCCCACGCAGGACTCCACCGCACCACCCGCCAGAGTAGGACCTACCCCACGCAGGACTCCACCGCACCACCCGCCAGAGTAGGACCTACCCCACGCAGGACTCCACCGCACCACCCGCCAGAGTAGGACCTACCCCACGCAGGACTCCACCGCACCACCCGCCAGAATAGGACCTACCCCACGCAGGACTCCACCGCACCACCCGCCAGAGTAGGACCTACCCCACGCAGGACTCCACCGCACCACCCGCCAGAGTAGGACCTACCCCACACAGGACTCCACCGCACCACCCGCCAGAGTAGGACCTACCCCACACAGGACTCCACCGCACCACCCGCCAGAGTAGGACATACCCCACACAGGACTCCACCGCACCACCAGCCAGAGTAGGACCTACCCCACACAGGACTCCACCGCACCACCCGCCAGAGTAGGACCTACCCCACACAGGACTCCACCGGACCACCAGCCAGAGTAGGACCTACCCCACGCAGGACTCCACCGCACCACCCGCCAGAGTAGGACCTACCCCACGCAGGACTCCACCGCACCACCCGCCAGAGTAGGAACTATCACACACAGGACTCCACCGGACCACCAGCCAGAGTAGGACCTACCCCACACAGGACTCCACCGCACCACCCGCCAGAGTAGGACATACCCCACACAGGACTCCACCGCACCACCCGCCAGAGTAGGACCTACCCCACGCAGGACTCCACCGCACCACCCGCCAGAGTAGGAACTATCACACACAGGACTCCACCGGACCACCAGCCAGAGTAGGACCTACCCCACACAGGACTCCACCGGACCACCAGCCAGAGTAGGACATACCCCACACAGGACTCCACCGCACCACCCGCCAGAGTAGGACCTACCCCACACAGGACTCCACCGCACCACCCGCCAGAGTAGGACATACCCCACACAGGACTCCACCGGACCACCCGCCAGAGTAGGACCTACCCCACACAGGACTCCACCGCACCACCCGCCAGAGTAGGACCTACCCCACGCAGGACTCCACCGCACCACCCGCCAGAGTAGGACCTACCCCACGCAGGACTCCACCGCACCACCCGCCAGAGTAGGAACTATCACACACAGGACTCCACCGGACCACCAGCCAGAGTAGGACCTACCCCACACAGGACTCCACCGCACCACCCGCCAGAGTAGGACATACCCCACACAGGACTCCACCGCACCACCCGCCAGAGTAGGACCTACCCCACGCAGGACTCCACCGCACCACCCGCCAGAGTAGGACCTACCCCACACAGGACTCCACCGCACCACCCGCCAGAGTAGGACCTACCGCACTCAGGACTCCACCGCACCACCCGCCAGAGTAGGACATACCCCACACAGGACTCCACCGCTCTAGACGTCAGAGCAGGACCTACCCCACGCAGGACTCCACCGCACGGCACGCCACAGGTCAGGGGCGCGACACACATTGACCGCTGACCGGTTTCCAGCCGACGCACGAGTCTGAGCCCTAGCCTCCGAGCGGTCGTCCGCGGTCGCACAGGACACCGGCCAGCTGGCGGTCCGACCAGCACGTGCTCCACTCAATAGTCAGCGGATATAATCAACTGCCAGAACTAGCTGGACGGCACTGCACAACAGCCCTGCGGCACATCGTCATCAGCTGATCTACATCGGGCTGCAGGACAAATGGTGACGTAGTTCGCCGAGACAGGAACTTCCAGCAGACAGATCGGCGCATGTCGAGCGGTGGGTGACGACACGGACTACATTAGCCGTCCATGTTTGGGCAACAACACCTCACTACTGTCGTCAGCACGGCATAAATGCATGCAAGCACTCAAAGATGGACCAGATGGAAGCTGCACCACTGGAAAAATAACGTCACAGACTCTCCGTGATCGTCACAATATCATTAAGGGTCCCGGAAGCGGCCACATACACAATGCATCAGGATTCCTGGAAACGGAATAGCGGCTGTGCAGTGTGCCAAGACCTGAGCTATTCTGCAGCTGGAACGCAATGTGCTCGTGATAAAGCTATCAAGACACCCGATTCCAGCAAAACCGTGCAATTCACGACACTGCAATTATACGACTGAAGTGGAAATGAACATTTTATGAAAGCTTCTCATCATGTAAAACTAAACGTTGACTTCATGTACTGACATCGATAATACGGCACAAGATAGGATCCAATTTCCAGCATAGTTATCATGTGCACTGCTATAGTACTATCGAAATGTCCAGAAGGCCATCGAAATTTCGTAAACTTTTCAACTTTTAGCTTAATCGATGTCAGTTACATCGTTGATGATTTGCACAGCATCCGAGGCATTCGCATTTTCGGCTGATACGCAACACTACGAAAAAAACAAATTCAGGCCGTTACATATACACGCGAATATCTGTTCAGTTCGCAATAAGCACGCCATTTACGTGTCATGGGGCAGGCGGCACATCCCACAGCTGCGCAGTGTACCGCCACCAGGTATCGGTCGACACATCCCACAGCTGCGCAGTGTACCGCCACCAGGTATCGGTCGACACATCCCACAGCTGCGCAGTGTACCGCCACCAGGTATCGGTCGACACATCCCACAGCTGCAGTGTACCGCCACTAGGTATCGGTCGACACATCCCACAGCTGCGCAGTGTACCGCCACTAGGTATCGGTCGACACATCCCACAGCTGCGCAGTGTACCGCCACCAGGTATCGGTCGACACATCCCACAGCTGCGCAGTGTACCGCCACTAGGTATCGGTCGACACATCCCACAGCTGCAGTGTACCGCCACTAGGTATCGGTCGACACATCCCACAGCTGCGCAGTGTACCGCCACCAGGTATCGGTCGACACATCCCACAGCTGCGCAGTGTACCGCCACCAGGTATCGGTCGACACATCCCACAGCTGCAGTGTACCGCCACTAGGTATCGGTCGACACATCCCACAGCTGCGCAGTGTACCGCCACTAGGTATCGGTCGACACATCCCACAGCTGCGCAGTGTACCGCCACTAGGTATCGGTCGACACATCCCACAGCTGCAGTGTACCGCCACTAGGTATCGGTCGACACATCCCACAGCTGCAGTGTACCGCCACTAGGTATCGGTCGACACATCCCACAGCTGCGCAGTGTACCGCCACTAGGTATCGGTCGACACATCCCACAGCTGCAGTGTACCGCCACTAGGTATCGGTCGACACATCCCACAGCTGCAGTGTACCGCCACTAGGTATCGGTCGACACATCCCACAGCTGCGCAGTGTACCGCCACTAGGTATCGGTCGACACATCCCACAGCTGCGCAGTGTACCGCCACTAGGTATCGGTCGACACATCCCACAGCTGCGCAGTATACCGCCACTAGGTATCGGTCGACACATCCCACAGCTGCGCAGTGTACCGCCACTAGGTATCGGTCGACACATCCCACAGCTGCAGTGTACCGCCACTAGGTATCGGTCGGCACATCCCACAGCTGCGCAGTGTACCGCCACTAGGTATCGGTCGACACATCCCACAGCTGCGCAGTGTACCGCCACTAGGTATCGGTCGACACATCCCACAGCTGCGCAGTGTACCGCCACTAGGTATCGGTCGACACATCCCACAGATGCGCAGTGTACCGCCACCAGGTATCGGTCGACACATCCCACAGATGCGCAGGGCACCGCCCATTGATGTCGCCAGCCACTTTCACTACAGCCGCAAAATGACACTGGCAGTAGAAGAGTCCCTAAACTCCAATTAATCATCATCATCATCATCCAATTTCACTACAGCCAATACAGCGACCGACATAAACAAGCGCCATACACATCGCATTCGTTTTGTTCATTGGGTGAGCCAACATCAGTAAACGGGGTGGTCAGTCGAGCAGACATCAGTAAAACCAAGATCGCATCCTGGATGCTACCATCCGGACCAGCGTGCTACCATATACCATTTTCTGGTCCGTTGAACCAGTGCTGTATTTGGCAAGGTTAGCCATTTTCATCAGTCAAGTCATGCTGATATTTACTTCAAGTGGATAGTGATTAATCATCCCGTTCTCTCGCAAAGCAACTAAATGTCACCACGCATTCTTCACACTACACATTCCAAGTCACGCACTCTAACTCCGCACATGCAAAATGCACGCTTCCCGGACCGCGGAACAATGACACCATACTCGCCGCATCCATAGGGAGTATATCATACCTTCCACAACCAACGCCAACCAAGAAGGGCAAGCATAAAAGCCTCTCCGGTGAACCAGCTGACAACAGCACCTGATCATCTGCCGACGTCCAAGCTGGCCACACTGGTGGGGAACAGTCTGTGTATGATTTACCACGACCCGACCGGCGACGTTGCGCCCCCAGGCCCCACGATCAGTCACATGCAGCCACCACACGCCACAACAGCCGACCCTGGGGGGGGGGGAGGCAGACACAGCCGGCCGCACCAGCGTGACTGAAGCTCCCCCAGCGTGATTCGGCGCGGCGGCCCTGTTCCGGGGACGCGCCGCGCCGCTGCCGGTCGCGCGCCGGCGGCCCACCGCTCCACATGTCCAACTACGTGATGTAGTATCACCGCCGCCCTCTCGTCACCAACGTCACTCGTCACCTCTCCGGCATGAACCGCAGTCGCCAGCCGACAGCCGTGTCGGCACGCACGCATCCACACGAAGCGGGTGATGCCTCTGAATCGTGAGGTCACCTCTCGGCGACCGTACGCCACTCACCTTTCACATGCACACGGAGCGGGTGATGCTACTGGACCATAAGGCCACCTCTCGGCGACCATACGCCGCTCACCTTCCACGCGTGGTGGGCTCGTCTCTCTGGGCCGCCACACGACACTCACCTTCCACGCGTGGCGGGCTCTTCTCTCTGGGCGCCACTTACGCGTGTCCCCCCCCCCCCCTGGCGGGTCTTCTCTGGGCCGCCACACGACACTCACCTTCCACGCGTGGCGGGCTCTTCTCTCTGGGCCGCCACACGACACTCACCTTCCACGCGTGGCGGGCTCTTCTCTCTGGGCGGCCACACGACACTCACCTTCCACGCGTGGCGGGCTCTTCTCTCTGGGCGGCCACACGACACTCACCTTCCACGCGTGGCGGGCTCTTCTCTCTGGGCGGCCACATGACACTCACCTTCCACGCGTGGCGGGCTCTTCTCTCTGGGCGGCCACACGACACTCACCTTCCACGCGTGGCGGGCTCTTCTCTCTGGGCGGCCACACGACACTCACCTTCCACGCGTGGCGGGCTCTTCTCTCTGGGCGGCCACATGACACTCACCTTCCACGCGTGGCGGGCTCTTCTCCCTGGGCGGCCACACGACACTCATCTTCCACGCGTGGCGGGATCTTCTCTCTGGGCGGCCACACGACACTCACCTTCCACGCGTGGCGGGATCTTCTTGCAGAGGCTCTTGCGGATGTCATCGGTGAGCAGCTCCGAGTTGCCAATCAACTCTGGCACAAATTCCATGTCCATGGACGTCATCGAGTCGGAGCAGAGCGCACGCCGCAGCTCCTCATGACATGATGACATGACGCCAACCTGCGGACGAGGCGGCCACTAATGAGTAGCCGCACAGTGAAGCGCCAGCCAGGGGACAAGTAGAGGCGCAGTGGTGGTTCTCTATAGAGGAAATGAGGGGACTGTGCCAGCAGGGACGGACACATCATGGACACGGAAACGTCGGATGTCCGAGACCCACCAAAGGCCTGGGAAACGCCGGAGGTTTAAAATATATCATCATAGTCATGGACACCAAAGAGGTCTGGGCAACGTCCGAGGTTCGACAAACACTCGACGTCTGCAGCACGCCAGAGGCGTAGTAAGACGCGTCGGACCTGGGGGACGTCACATGCATGAAACACGTCACAGGTCTGGGGTCGTTGCCGAGTCACGCAGAGCGGCCACCTTCCGGGTTGCCACGGCCATCTGTCGACGCAGCGCTGCTGGAAAGCCACCAGCCACAGCCGGCGACGCAGCGCTGCTAGAAAGTGCGTCGCCGCGCGGGCAGCGACCTCTGCTTTCGCCGACGCCGCGGACGTTGGTCAGCCGCCGCGGGCACGTTCGCCGCCGCTGGCTGCGACCTGGTGGCGTAACCCGCCAGCATTACGACACCGAACCACCCCGCAGCGTACCTGTGTCGCGTACACATACGTGACCAGTCACCGGAGCGGTTACGTGATTAAATCCCGAGTGGCTTAAGATGCAGTGTAGGGACTGGCGCTTTGCGTCAGTATCTGGACGTGTGATCAAGCTTAATCCTCTCGGGGGGGGCATTATGTAAGTTTTTCTGCGGATAATGAAAAAAAAACGGCGAGCGGCAGCATGCCGAAATTTTGCCCACCTTTTCCCACTCAATTTGGCTTGTTGTGGGAAAATGCTGAGGTCAGGTCAGCTACGGTCAACGAGCTATTACAGGGCAAGTGAGGTCACATACAAACAAGTTCAACCAGTCATGCTTTAATGGTTAAAGATATTTGAATTCAATTTTTAGCGTTCGCTTATCTTTATGGATGCAGCAAAACACACCGGAGTAATTTCTTATGTTTTCGTTTTTAATGACTTGCTTGTTTCGCGGATTTGCCCATTAGGGGTCAAATCGAACATTCTGTCTAAAG
This sequence comes from Imbricaverruca yamaguchii, assembly GCA_034440575.1. NCBI lineage: Eukaryota > Metazoa > Arthropoda > Thecostraca > Neoverrucidae > Imbricaverruca > Imbricaverruca yamaguchii. The sequence continues at coordinate 1,048,902 of JAOTOL010001638.1, read as the reverse complement.
TAAGCATTTGCTTGAGCACAAGTTCACTTAAACAACGTCTTGTGGCTTACTTTACCCAGTAGAGTAAGTAAAATTCAAGACAATTGAAAACTTAAACTTTTGAACGTTAAAAAAGACAGTGTTCGTTATGCGTGCGCAAAAATGTTGTGCCTTAGTCGATTTCGCCTTCTCTTTCTCATTCCAAATTATTTTTATTTTAAAATCTCCCCAAAATGAGCTCCACAGAGCCAAAAACATAATGTCAGTTGTGATCGCCTAGACTCCCCTAGTGACATCACTTGGGGGGAGGGGACCTTTGGTGGTGGTTTCGGGGACTGTTCGTCGAGCGCTGTCCAATGACACCACTTTCGTTTTCGTGCAAAGCTCAGCTTGGCAATTAGAGGGGGGATATATGAGGACCCCCCCCCCACAGGAATGGGACATGTGATGATTTGACCAGAAAGACCAAGAAGGGTTAATCTGACAGCTTTAGCCCAAGTGCGACTGAGAACTGTTTAAACTGCATGCTGGATGCAAACGGCGAATCATTTATATTGAAGGAGCGTTTAAATTTCCGCGTTAAACATTGGCGGAAGCGTATGACCAAAAGTAAGCAGAGAGGGGTAATATTCGAGATATTTGGATTGGGGCCATTCCGGACACCGAAGTTCCTTCCTTTGTTATCGTGGACAGACATTGCACACATTGAGAGAACTCGCCGAATGCTCAGTCACATTTTTGGTCTGGTGGTACGTCGGCACACAGTCGCATGGCGTGGCCACGTCATGTCAGAGGTCACAACCCTGACCGACAGTCGTCCGTCAACACAGTCACAGGGCGAGGTGGTGTCATGTCAGAGGTCATAACCCTGACCGACAGTCGTCCGTCAACACAGTCACAGGGCGAGGCGGTGTCATGACAGAGGTCACAGCCACGACCGACAGTCGTCCGTCAACACAGTCACAGGGCGAGGTGGTGTCATGACAGAGATCACAGCCCCGACCGACAGTCGTCCGTCAACACAGTCACAGGGCGAGGTGGTGTCATGTCAGAAGTCACAGCCCCGACCGACAGTCGTCCGTCAACACAGTCACAGGGCGAGGCGGTGTCATGTCAGAGGTCACAGCCCCGACCGACAGTTGTCCGTCAACATAGTCACAGGGCGAGGTGGTGTCATGACAGAGGTCACAGCCCCGACCGACAGTCACAGGACATGGTGGCGTCATGTCAGAGAGGTCAGTTGTCGGTGTGCAGTTTACACCCTCCACCCTCCACGACAGCCGGCCAGCACCGTTACCAGCTGGGTCAGTGACTGAGCGAGCCGGCGGAAAGGCTCACCGGCCGGCCGGCGGCCGTCACAATGGGCCGTGATGGCGGCCGGACGAACTGAACACGTGGCCACACCACCGACAGGCCAGTCGGTAGTATTCCGCGGCTATGGCGGCCGGACGAACTGAACACGTGGCCACACCACAGACAGGCCAGTCGGTAGTATTCCGCGGCTATGGCGGCCGGACGAACTGAACACGTGGCCACACCACCGACAGGCCAGTCGGTAGTATTCCGCGGCTATGGCAGCCGGACGAACTGAACACGTGGCCACACCACCGACAGGCCAGTCGGTAGTATTCCGCGGCTATGGCAGCCGGACGAACTGAACACGTGGCCACACCACCGACAGGCCAGTCGGTAGTATTCCGCGGCTATGGCGGCCTGACGAACTGAACACTTGGCCACACACCACAGACAGGCCAGTCGGTAGTATTCCGCGGCTATGGCGGCCGGACGAACTGAACACTTGGCCACACACCACAGACAGGCCAGTCGGTAGTATTCCGCGGCTATGGCGGCCGGACGAACTGAACACGTGGCCACACCACCGACAGGCCAGTCGGTAGTATTCCGCGGCTATGGCAGCCGGACGAACTGAACACGTGGCCACACCACCGACAGGCCAGTCGGTAGTATTCCGCGGCTATGGCAGCCGGACGAACTGAACACGTGGCCACACCACAGACAGGCCAGTCGGTAGTATTCCGCGGCTATGGCGGCCTGACGAACTGAACACTTGGCCACACACCACAGACAGGCCAGTCGGTAGTATTCCGCGGCTATGGTGGCCGGACGAACTGAACACGTGGCCACACACCACCGACAGGCCAGTCGGTTGAGCCCAATGTCCGCTAGACCGCACCGCCACCGTTACCAATCGTGACGGCAGTGTTTGAAGGGTGCGACGACAGCTATGGCCACTCAGCATCGAATGGGTGTTTACCAATGGCGCTACACAGCTGACTGGTAGCGACTGTGCGATCGCCCGCCAGCCGCTGATGGTCAGCACACGGAACATCCCGCATCCCTCCCCCTCCCCCCACCCAGCGGCCCCTTACGAGCGGGAACTCACGGGTAGGGGCACACCCAAACGGCAGCTCGCTGCGAATCTGTTCGTGAAAATCCACGGCATGATAATTCAGATGGCGCTGGTGTACACCAATTGTGGGCGAAACTGTATTCCGACGATCGCCAGGCAAATGAAATCAGGTAAGTAAACCGTGGGTGCTATCCACAAACGCTTGGTCAGGGGAGGCGAACTGCGTCGTTGGCCAATAGCCCAGCCAAACACCAATGGATCACAGACCAACGTCAGATACATGACCGAAACAATGGCTTGCCTCCACCACTTCCACTCTGGTCATGCTCATCTCACCAGCACCAGTGGCTCGAGGTTCACACGCGGAACTGACATCAATCATGCGTGACCTGTGCGATTTGAGTGGGTTCGAAGCGACGTGTGTTCTCTCCTCGGCCGTGATAGTCTGCATTCCGGCCGCCGGAACCCGTCAATCCAGTCGAGACATCCGCCGTAGCGAGCCACGCAAGGTCGCGGTCCACACCGGGATGCGGAAATTTCCGGCTGCAGTCGAGCCTCGGCGCCGGGAGACTGTCAGCTGCTCTACTGCAGCTCCACAGGGGACGGGAGGAAACTAATGTGGCTGCGTCGGAGAGACGGAGCCTGCAACAGCTCCACCGTGAGACTGAAGAGCAATGCTGCCATGCCGGGAAGACTGAGCATGATGCAGCTTCACCCGGGCACGGGATAATGATGCAACTCTACCGTGGAGACGGGGTCTGCCTACTGCAGTTTCACAGGAGCGGGAGACCAATGTAGCCCTGCCGGCTGCATCAGTATGTCACCTTGCTGCAACAGATTCTGCTGCAGCATCACCGGGAAACTGCAGACTAATGCAGCTCCGCCGGGGGGGGGCTGTCTGCTGCAGCTCTATCGGGGAGACGGGGTCTGCCTGCTACAGCTTCACAGGTAGATGGGACACCAATGCAGCCATGCCGGAGGAAGACTGAGCATGCTGCAGCATCACCGGGAGACTGGAGACTAGTGCAGCCCCGCCGGGGGTGGGGGGGGGGGGCTGTCTGCTGCAGCTTCACCGGGTGGCGGCAAATGATCCGCCATAATCCAGTTGAAGAATCCCGCTGCCGCGTGTCTGATAGAATGGAAACCCGAACATTTATGCATGGTACCCGGTCTTCCTCGTATGAAGTCCGTGCTGTCAAAATTCCAACGGCGGCTAGCATACCTGCCATTAATGATCACTCACCATGTCGGAATGGTCATATGTGGCGACACTGCACAACCGCAGCCGGTCGTTGGCACTAACGGAATACCGACGGGGAGAACAGATCAACGGTACTCAACAGTGCACTCCTCGGTAGTTCATCACCAACTCTTTACCGACAGTGAGCCAAAAATGCTCCAGAACAACATCTTTCGAACTCTCGCTACACCAAATGCTGAATTTTCGGTAGCGTCAACGCCTCGATACCCGAAAGCTACTCAGTTAGCAGTTGTGGAACCTTAGTCGCATCAGAACTACGGGTGGCTACAGCCACAGCCCGAAATCACGCCCACAGTAATAGCCACAGCTACAGCAACATCAACAGGCAGCCACGGCAACAACACCCACAGCCGCAGCCACAGTAACAACACAGCTGCAGCAACATCAACAGGCAACCACAGCAAAAATACTTTAGTCACAGCTACAGAAACAGTCATAGCTACAGCAATATCAACAGACAGTCACGGCAACAACACCTACAGCCAGTCGCAGCTACAGCAACATCAACAGACAGTCACGGCAACAACACCTACGGCCACAGCCACAGCAACAACAGCTACAGCCAGTCTTCAGCGCAGTCGCAGCCATGCCCGCAGCCACAGCCACAGCAATAACAACAGCCAGCGCTACAACAGATGAAGCAATAGCAGCATCAACAAACACAGCTGCAGCGACAGCGACACAGACAGTTGCAGCCACAGCCAAAGCAGCAGTCGGATCCACATCAGCAGCCGGAGCTACAGCGGTGGCGGCCACACTTCCTGTTGTTGGCCGGCTGGCCAAGGGCAGGCGGCCGACGACAGATCGTGACAAGGCGGAGGGCCGACCGGCACACGCAACACGATACGGCGCGCCTTTCTGGAGCAAGGTGACGCCGCAGCGGCACGACGGCCGTCGTCAGCGGCACCGGCCACACCACAGCCAACATAGCTGTCGTCAGCGGCACCAGTCACACCACAGCCAACATAGCTGTCGTCAGCGGCACCAGTCACACCACAGCCAACATAGCTGTCGTCAGCGGCACCGGCCACACCACAGCCAACACAGCTGTCGTCAGCGGCACCGGCCACACCACAGCCAACATAGCTGTCACACCACCAAGCCAACATAGCTGTCGTCAGCGGCACCGGCCACACCACAGCCAACATAGCTGTCGTCAGCGGCACCGGCCACACCACAGCCAACATAGCTGTCGTCAGCGGCACCGGCCACACCACAGCCAACATAGCTGTCGTCAGCGGCACCGGCCACACCACAGCCAACATAGCTGTCGTCAGCGGCACCGGCCACACCACAGCCAACATAGCTGTCGTCAGCGGCACCGGCCACACCACAGCCAACATAGCTGTCGTCAGCGGCACCGGCCACACCACAGCCAACATAGCTGTCGTCAGCGGCACCGGCCACACCACAGCCAACATAGCCGTCGTCAGCGGCACCGGCCACACCACAGCCAACATAGCTGTCGTCAGCGGCACCGGCCACACCACAGCCAACACAGCTGTCGTCAGCGGCACCGGCCACACCACAGCCAACACAGCTGTCGTCAGCGGCACCGGCCACACCACAGCCAACATAGCTGTCGTCAGCGGCACCGGCCACACCACAGCCAACATAGCTGTCGTCAGCGGCACCGGCCACACCACAGCCAACATAGCCGTCGTCAGCGGCACCGGCCACACCACAGCCAACACAGCCGTCGTCAGCGGCACCGACCACACCACAGCCAACACAGCCGTCGTCAGCGGCACCAGTCACACCACAGCCAACATAGCTGTCGTCAGCGGCACCGACCACACCACAGCCAACACAGCCGTCGTCAGCGGCACCGGCCACACCACAGCCAACACAGCCGTCGTCAGCGGCACCAGCTACACCACAGGCAACACAGCCGTCGTCAGCGGCACCGGTCACACCACAGCCAACATAGCCGTCGTCAGCGGCACCGGTCACACCACAGCCAACACAGCCGTCGTCAGCGGCACCGGCCACACCACAGCCAACACAGCCGTCGTCAGCGGCACCGGTCACACCACAGCCAACATAGCTGTCGTCAGCGGCACCGACCACAGCCAACACAGCCGTCGTCAGCGGCACCAGTCACACCACAGCCAACACAGCCATCGTCAGCGGCACCGACCACAGCCAACACAGCCGTCGTCAGCGGCACCGGTCACACCACAGCCAACACAGCCGTCGTCAGCGGCACCGGCCACACCACAGCCAACACAGCTGTCGTCAGCGGCACCGGCCACACCACAGCCAACATAGCTGTCGTCAGCGGCACCAGTCACACCACAGCCAACACAGCCGTCGTCAGCGGCACCGACCACAGCCAACACAGCCGTCGTCAGCGGCACCGGCCACACCACAGCCAACACAGCCGTCGTCAGCGGCACCGGCCACACCACAGCCAACACAGCCGTCGTCAGCGGCACCGGCCACACCACAGCCAACACAGCCGTCGTCAGCGGCACCAGTCACACCACAGCCAACACAGCCGTCGAGGAACGTATCCGGCCCACCACGTTATACACCGTAGAGTACCAGCCGGACCCGACCCACCACGCTGCACACCCTACCTCTGCAGGACCACCCGGACCAGGATCGGTGTCATCGGCGAGATGGTGGGCCAACGGAACGCCGCCGACCGCGGGCACAGATGGTGTCCGCGCTGCTCGACTCCGGCCAGGCATGCCTCGCTCCACGTGCCGGCACGTGGCAAACACGGCCGCCGCACCTCATCCATTCCTCCATGCGTGTCCGCTGCAAAAATCCTACATACACTTGCCCGCCCGGTCGGCCGTGCCGAGAACACGGGTGCCGAGACACGTGCCCGCTGTCAGTTGTCAGTCGCCGGCGTCGTGCCGAGAACACGGGGGCGCCAGCGGCACGGCAGCGGCAGGCCGTCCAGCCACGGCTCAGTGGCCGCACGGCCAGCGGGTGGTCGGTCACACGCGGCGGGCGGCGGGCTTCCTTCGCCGAAAAAAGGCGACCGCCCGGCACGTCACCTGCACGTGGCCCCGCCCCGCCCCGCCGCAGTGCACACAGGCAGGCGGCACTTGCGCGCCGCCTGCCAAACGCACACTACATCCTGTCGAATGCCGGATGTAGTTCGACAAGATTTGGCGGCCCACTGTAACCCAATGTCGCCAAGTGCCAGGGGCGCGGAAACCGGTCCAGGGCAGCCGACACAAGCCGACAGAGAACGGATGTTGCAGAGGTAGACGGAGGTATGCGGCACGGCCAGCGCTATCCCCGCCATCAGACGGGCGAGCAGACAGCCAGACTGACGTCACGAGTGACGCCAATCGGGCGGCACCGCCGTCGGCCGGGATCGGCCAGGATCGGTCGGGATCGGCCGGGATCGGCGGGGATCGGCTGGGATCGGTCGGGATCGGTCGGGATCGGCCGGGATCGGCCGGGATCGGCCGGGATCGGCCGGGATCGGCCGAGATCGACCGAGATCGGCCAGGATCGGCCGGCGCGTGACACCAGACAACGTCGGACTGGGCCGACTCGGCCGGCCGGCAGCCGTCGCACAACGCGGCCTTCACACAGCCGTCATGTCGTAGGTCACATCAGCTCGTCCAGAGTTCAGAACGGAGCCGGCCCGACTCGGACGGAGGCTAACCCTCACGTACAGGTGTCAGCCTCGCCGGAGGTGGAAGGGTCCGACCAAACACGTCAGATTTGGTCGGGAGTCGGCACGACCACCGGCGACTGACCCACCACATGTGGTCTGGTTCTGAGCAGAACTGAGCCGTCTGTGGCGGTGCCGGGCGCCGATGGCGCCGATGGCGCAGCGGTGGTCAGCGCCGGCCACGGCTGGCGCGCCATGAGCCGACCACAATAGACACTCGGCTCGCCTCAGTGTCACGAAATCGCTGCTGCAGTGGACACCGGCCGGTCCAAGTGACGGCCAAACAGCCCACACCTGACTACAGCGGAGGGTGGGGCAGCATGCTCCGGACCGCAACAGATGGCGGGGCAGCATGCACCACCCCGTGCCCGACCCACCCAAGGTACAGGTGCCCGGGTCACCCCGCTCAACAGACCGGGATGTTATGTGCCCCCGGCCTACCTCGCCCAACAGACCAGTGTGGTGCGTGCCCGGCCCACCTCGCTTAACAGACAGGGATGGTGCCCAATCTATCCCTCTCAACAGACCGGGATGGTGCGGGATACATATCTCTCACCATACCGGGATGGTGCCCGACCCACCCCGCTCACCAGACAGTGATGGTCCCGGATCTATCTCTCTCGTCAGACCGGGATGGTGCCCGGCCCACCCCGCTCACCAGACAGTGATGGTCCCGGATCTATCTCTCTCACGAGACCAGGATGGTGCCCGGCCCACCCCGCTCACCAGACAGTGATGGTCCCGGATCTATCTCTCTCGTCAGACCGGGATGGTGCCCGGCCCACCCCGCTCACCAGACAGTGATGGTCCCGGATCTATCTCTCTCACCAGACCGGGATGGTTCCTGGCCCATCCCGCTCACCAGACAGTGACGGCCCCGGATCTATCTCTCTCGCCAGACCAGGATGGTGCCCGACTCACCCCGCTCACCAGACAGTGACGGCCCCGGATCTATCTCTCTCACGAGACCAGGATGGTGCCCGGCCCACCCCGCTCACCAGACAGTGACGGCCCCGGATCTATCTCTCTCGCCAGACCAGGATGGTGCCCGGCCCACCCCGCTCACCAGACAGTGACGACCCCGGATCTATCTCTCTCGCCAGACCAGGATGGTGCCCGACCCACCACGCTCACCAGACAGTGATGGCCCCGGATCTATCTCTCTCGTCAGACCGGGATGGTGCCCGGCCCATCCCGCTCACCAGACAGTGACGGCCCGGATCTATCTCTCTCGCCAGACCGGGTGCCCGGCCCACACCGCTCACAAGTCTGGCTCGCCAGACGTGACCAGCTTTCCGCCTGTCCCGGCAGCTCCGGGCAGCATTCCACAACGTCACGCTCAGCAGAAGTTCGACACGAGACTAGAATGGATAGGCGGCGACTAGCCTGTGGCTGCCCATCCTAACCTAACCTAGGCTAGGTTAGGTAAGGTTAGGTTATCAAGTGCCACACATGTGGCACTTGATCGTCAGCCTGCGGCGGCTCAGCGTTCGGCAGCTTACTGTCAGCTTGTGGTGGTGGTGCCATGGGAACAGTCACTTTCGTAACGACATGCCCGTTCGTGTGGTGAAAGTAGACGGAGAGCCGACGGGCCGCCCGGCTCTTGCTCATTATGCCTGTTATGTCGTTTGATAGTAGGGAACAAGATAATGGATGTTCGAGGAAATTGGAACAGCAAACGTATGTAACGATTGATGACTTGGCGAGATATCGGCTGTTCGCGAACAGCTACTTGCGTAAATCAACTAGTCAGTAATGGGCAAGTATTAATACACTCTAAAAATTCCTCAGATATGCATATATATATATGCTAAAAAGTCACACAGCTTCCAAACTACTCACATCGTTCGTCCTGCTAATATCAATCCGGCCTGAACCCGGGAATCCAGCACTGTTTCCAGCAACTGGAATTGTCGCGGTTCCGCAAGTCCCCTAACACTTCGCGAAAACTCACAGGGTGAAAGACCTTGAAATAGTTTCGTGGAGCTTCGGATAGGATTTTGTTGCACATTGAGCGCGAGCATGGAGCTTCGTGGAGCTTCGAACGGGATATAATTGCGAATGAAACAAGCGCATTGTATCTGTACGGCGGTCCTTTGTCAGACACAGCGCGCAGTGGAAACGCGCACAACCGACAGCAAGGCCACTCCACTGTCTGGACACACGTCGCCGGACAGCCGCTGTCTGCACACCAGCTGTAGCTAGTCGCTGTCTGGACATACACAGCCAGCCAGCCGCTGTCTGGACATATACAGCCAGCCAGCCGCTGTCTGGATGTACCCCCCCATCCAGCTGCTGTCTGGACAATCGCCGCCAACCAGGCGCTGTCTGGACGTACGCCCCCATCCAGCTGCTGTCTGGACACACGCTGCTAGCCAGCCACTGTCTGGACATATACAGCCAGACAGTCGCTGTCTGGACACATGTCGTCGAGCCGCTGTTGTCAGGACAAATTCCGTCAGCACAGCGCTGGCTGGACAAATGCCGTCGGCTCGTCGCTGGTCAGTCGCTGTCTCCGCGCGAGCGAGGCACCAACAAGAACGGCCGACAAAAAAGCGTGCAAAACCAGCCAGTGCGCCAACTCGACAGTTTCGACGCGCCTCTATGGCGCTGGGACGACCACCGTCGGCTCGGTGGTGCGGCCGGCCATGAGCTCAGGCCAGGCCCAGAAAAAGCCGCCGGTCGTGTATGGCCACGGCGTTCGAGGCTGCTGTCGTGGCACGTCAACTCGGGCCCGGCCGGCCGGCCGGCCACCGCCGCCAAAGTGTGTCAGGCGGCGGCCAAGTGGCGAAATCGGCCGGCGCCGGCACCACCACTGCGTGCGGAGGCGGCCCAGACAGGCGCGGCCGAACCAAGCGAGGCACAGCGGCCGACACGGACAGCAGCGAAACGAAACCGATTGGCGCTCGAGCGGGCGGGATGCCATACCGGACAATACGTGCACGAGGCGGGTGGAGTGAAGAATGGACGACGAGAACATGGTGGGACACGTCGAGACGGCACGGCAAAGAACGGGACGGGCAAAGGGGAGACAAGCTGAAGCCAAACTTAGGACGCATTGAACCCAGTCAAGGCCGGACGAGACGGGACGGAGCGGAATAAGTCGAGACTGGCCGAGGCGGACCAATGCGATGGCACAGTCTGCCGGCGACATTCTCCAGACCAGACAGACTGAACTGATGTTGGCTGTCACAAGGCGTCAGCCTCCAGAGAAGACAGACCGAAGTGGTGTGGACATCACAGGGCGCCATGCCTCAGACCAGAGACAAAACTAAACTGGAGTGGACCACCACAAGGTGTCACACCTCTGACCAGACAAACCGAACTGGTGTGTGCCGGCCCTATACGTCAGTGCCAGCAGCGTAGCGGTACCAACCGGACGCAGGTATTTACCTCACAAACTATGCAGCCATAACAGTTACGGTAGCGCCGTACAAACGCCACAGCTCAACCAGCTTTCACATCGTACAGGTTGGAAGCATTACTGTCGCACTTGAATGAAAGCTCTCTTGACGAGTTACCGCGCTCCCGGCCATTGCCGCTTCCACAAACACACTTCCCATACATCGTCTGCAGAGTACCCCACTGAGTGTCCTGAGACCACTTCAAGATGCCATTACATGTGGCCCTTTTCACTTGTTCTGCCTCTGCTATGGCTGCAGTGACGAGGGTCTATCGTAAGCCGCCTGCAGTGGCCTTGTGCAAAGCTTTGCGCTGGGCCAGAAACTGACTCCCCGAGCCATCACAGGCCACTCAATTCAAACACATGGCCTTCTATTGAAGCTTGGCTTTCGCAACGCGAGAGATAGAGATAGACAGAGATAAACACCGATATAGATAGAGATAGAGATAGACATAGGAATAGACAAAGAGGTGGACAAAGATAAAGAGAAAGAGATAGAGATAGGGGGGTGGTGAAGGAGAGGGAGAGGGAGAGAGACGGCATCACCGCTACAGAGCCGACCTTGCTCCACCAAGACCTCCTCGCATCGCCTCTATCCCTGACCTCGTCAGTGTGAATAACTCCGCAGGCCAGCAGAAACACCAGTCGCCATCGACTATCGTTCGTAGCCGCGAACCCCTGCTGTGTTCCGGTGTTCCGGTGTCCCGGTGTTCCGGTGTTCCGGCCCACGGTCGGCGGTGGGTCCGCAGTGAACCGGGACGCGCTCGGCGCGTTTTCAGCCGACCGCAACGCCGGCGCCGTCAACCGGTCGGCCCGGGCACATCCGGGAATGCCAGGGTGACAGTGGCACCCCGGCCTGTCAGCTTCCGGCTGCGGCCGTGACGATGATGCGACCCGCGCCAGCACTGCGACGGTGCTACTTACTCAGCCCGGTCAGTGTCACTCAACATTGCAGACGAACCCGGGAGAGGTGTGCGGCCGGCACCAGCTGGCACTAGTGTCGGTCCATCGGCAACCAACCAACCAACCAACCAACCAACCAACCAACCAACCAACCAACCAACCAACCAACCAACAAATCAGCCAGCTAGCCGGTCAACCCAACGCAGCAGCCCCACACTGACAGACCATCACAACCAAAGATCCAATGTCACATCCCAGATCCGGTAGCGCAGTCCCAACCAAAGAGAGTGCTGTAGCGGTACCAGCATAGAAAATAGCCACAGGCGTGAAACACGGCCGGTTCTCACTCAGCGACAGCAGCAGCACGGTGTACGGCGCAGTGTGAGCCGACACAGTGGCTGGCCAACACGGCTGGCTCTCTCAAACAGCAGCAGCACGGTGTACGGCGCAGTGTGAGCCGACACAGCGGCTGGCCAACACGGCTGGCTCTCTCAAACAGCAGCAGCACGGTGTACAGCGCAGTGTGAGCCGACACAGCGGCTGGCCAACACGACTGGCTCTCTCAAACAGCAGCAGCACGGTGTACGGCGCAGTGTGAGTCGACACAGCGGCTGGCCAACACGACTGGCTCTCTCAAACAGCAGCAGCACGGCGTACGGCGCAGTGTGAGCCGACACAGCGGCTGGCCAACACGGCTGGCTCTCTCAAACAGCAGCAGCACGGTGTACAGCGCAGTGTGAGCCGACACAGCGGCTGGCCAACACGACTGGCTCTCTCAAACAGCAGCAGCACGGTGTACGGCGCAGTGTGAGTCGACACAGCGGCTGGCCAACACGACTGGCTCTCTCAAACAGCAGCAGCACGGTGTACGGCGCAGTGTGAGCCGACACAGCGACTGGCCAACACGGCTGGCTCTCACTCATACGACAACATCACGGGGTACGGCGCAGTGTGAGCCAACACAGGGCGATCGACCTTACCATAATTCCAGAAGCTCTTTCTACACTCATGGATCGCCACAGCGCGACAGTGACAAAGTGACACATTTGAGCTTTTGGCTTCGTTAATCCGGCAGTCACTGGTGTGCTGTCCCAATCACCAGTCACTGGGAGAACCTTTTTATTCGCGCTGGGAGGAGCTCCCTCATAGCTCCGGAACCAACAGACGGATAAGAATAAAACCGAGTGAAGCAGATAGCCAGCGAACAACATTCATCAGGTCAGATTTAGTTTCGCTGACATTGTGGTCACCTATTACGTCACGGGTCAGGTTAAGTAAAGAGTTCGAATATTCTAGATCATTGTTTAGCTCACGAAGAGGCAAGAGCTGTCACATGCATGCGTTACATGTATGTCGTCAAATCAAGCTTAGGTCACGTGAGGCATATTGTGCATTTGAAAAAATCTGCAATCACATTTTTAAATTGATACAAATCCAGGTCGCCCAATGACCTCAGGGGATCCTTGGCTATGTTCTGGGTAACTGGTTAGTGTAGGGTCAACAAATGGGTGTTTGTCGCCGCGAGTGCATTTAAACATTTTCGAAACACGACAAAATCACGAATACTAAGCTTACGCACTGTTGACCTAATGTGACCTTCAATCAGGATATGGGTGGGTCAGATTGGGATGGTGCACATTAAGACAAGTCAACCATATCTAAATCTGCTCGAGATCGCGCGCATTCATTCACTTTAACTTTCCAAAAGTCAGAATTAGTGCCGAAATGCGGGCACCTTTCTATGACATGATGACGCAACATTGACCTGACCTGTAATCACTTTCGACTCATTTTCCAGCGTGGCTAAGTTGTCCATTTAGAGGTGACGAAAGGTTGAGCTCGGTTTGAGCTTCGGAGCGCTTCGACCAGTTTTGATCATTCACGAGTTCGAGCTCGGGCGCGGCATCGATTTCGGCGCTATCGAAATAACTAACGCGGGAGAGATGGGGCAAAAAGAGTCCCAGTGACCCTCCACGGATTAACGAATAATATTGCGTGAAACTGGAAAGTTGAGGAAAATGTCGCCAAGATAGAAAATGAAGAACTGAAATATCTAGGAGGCAATTCTAGTGCATACTTAGCACGCGATGTCATTGTATATATAATACATTTACAAGCAGATGATTACTTTTCCTATCCTGTGGTGCACTAAATTGGTCTCCAAGCCCAGGCGTACCTTCCCACAATGATAGCTGCCACGAACAATGCTCCATTGTATCATGGTGCGCCCAGTGGTATCAATGTAGCCTTGCAAGAGAGAGCAACAGCAAGCGCAAGAGCGAGAGAAAGAGAAAGAAACAGAGTGGCATGTCTTGCAAAAACCGGACCCGTCATGGAGGGCGACAACTCGTGTTTCCGTATTATAGTGGCATAACATGTTGTGCTGGTCAAACAAGTAAACCACACCCAATAGGAAAGGCAAATTATGCAGATAATTCAGCGGACAGTTGGGTGACATATACTATGGACACCCAAGATAAAAACCAGTTCCAACTCGGAAAGGCTTACCACAATGCTACCATTAAATCGTACTTACTCAACATGGTAAGTGGCTGGGTATCTAACCAATTCACCATTTCTGATCATTTATTCCAGCATCGCTTAATAATGGAGCTCATGTGGCGACAAAAATGCGTCTCATAGGCAATTTATATTGTTCATAGAACTGTATGTACGAAGGGTTGAGCAAGATACTTGTAAATGAGACAACATACGTATTAACCCTACTCACTTAGTGCTTCGGACATTAGCTAATCACGCCAGTTCTTATCGCCAGGAAGTAAATCGATTACTTTCCCCGAAGCACTAGCCAGCCTCAAGCACGACTTCCTTTATATATATCTTCCGCCACGCGGGATTCTCACCTCGTCCTTCATCTTCTTCTGCTTCTTGTGCGGCCGCAGCCGGGCGAGTATCTTCCTGTGGCGCAGCTTGGCGCGCACCGACGCGAACCAGTCGAACGGACGCAGGTACATCTCGACGTCGGCCAGCGAGATGCGCCGCTTGAGCGGCTGGCGCGCCAGCTCCGGCTGTTCGCGCACACCCTCCAGCTCAGCCATGGCACCACCAGCTGGCGGCCGGATCTGCCCGCTGGCGCCGCTCACCGCGCCCGCGCCGAGCCAGCACTGACAAGGCCACACGTCCGGCGCTGGCGACCGGCCGGTCCACCGACACAGGCCGCGCCAGCCTCCACACAGGCCCGCCAGGCGGCACCCCAGTCGCCGGCCGTGGCCCACCGTCCGCTTCCTTTCGCGGCACCAATCCCAGAGCGCGTGACGCGTGATATGCGCATGGATAAGCGGTAGAAAACGGCTAATGGCACGCACACCTGCGCTCTTGGCGGCGAATGGCCGCAGGTAGCGGCGATGACCCACTTTGTGCGGTCGTCAAACCGTGTACGGCTCCGTCCTTCGACAGTAAAATTGCGACAGCGGCACATCGACAAGGCCCGATGGCACCCTCACCTCTCTGCGAGCTTGACGCTGCCGTCGCAGAGGAATTATCTGACATCACAGCAGTGGCAGGACGGTCAGTAAGACTGCAACAGCGAGCTCTGGTCGGCCGTATCGCCAGCGTCCAGTCACTGAATCTCTAGCATCAGCACGATGCGCCATCGGGGTCGCAGGGCGAGCAAAACCAAGAGCAGAAAGAACCATGGGCTCGTTTATGACACATTCAACTAGTAGGTCACACAGCGTTCTCAATCTCCCACGTCCACTGGTGGCGGGTGGACTCGGTAACGCCGCCGGTTGCGGGATTCGAGCCCACGATCTTACGGTCAGGAATGGAACGTCCTGCAACTGAGCTACCGCGACCTCGCAAAAGCAAGGGGCGGGCTGCTTGCTGCGGACCGGGCATGGCAGCATTACCGGCCGACGACAGAGGTCGTGTGATCGCCGTCACTGTACGTGATGGAACGTGGGAAGCATCACCAGAACGCCTTTTCCTTGACCAAGGAATGTGCAACTTCGAAGGAACATTGCAAGGGAAGATGTGCAAACGAAAGTTTGAAAGGCAGGTATAATACAGGACTTGCAGGCAGGGGAGATGAGAATGCAGATGCAGCTGTACCGAATAGACGATGCTCCAGACGTCACCAAGAGGGACAAATGAGAACACCGACACCGCTGAGAAGGGAGATGGGGAGATGAGGCTTCAGACGCCGCTGGGAGGGGAGACGAGGCTGCAGACGCAGCTGAGCCCCGCTCGACGGGGCGGGCTCGGTCACCAGAGGCAGTGCACGAGAACCTCAGGTGAGAGCACTGTTCACGAGCGCAACTATGCCGATCTGAAAGGCGACGGGTCGTGGTGTCACCTGCAACCCGAACACACGTCACCAGCTGGTATATCACTGCCACCAGGAGTGTTCACATTGCATCCAACCCACACATTGCTTTGTATCTCGTGCAAATGCCTGGTAAGTGTACCTTGCTTTTCCACCGAATATCGTGAGTTTTGATGCACTTCCCAACGCGGTTACGAATACAGCGAGGCAAACAGGATCGAAAGAGTACATACAGGCCACCCTCCCACACTGTGCCGTGTACTGTCCACCTGACAGCGGCCGAATGTCGGTCGGCCCGTCACACCCCCACCCGCCCACACTGTGCCATGTACCGTTCACCTGACAGCTCACAGGCTCTGACAGCGGTCGACTGTCGGCCGGCCCGTCACGCCCCCACGTCCCGACCGTGCGACAGGGGGGTTGTCAGTAGAGCTCCGATGGTACGGCCGACCCGTCACCTGCCCCCTCCCCCCGCGGTCCAACCGTGCGACAGTGAGGGGTCGTCATCAGTACAGCTTCGACGACACGGTCAGACCGTCACGCCCCCCCCCCCACGGTCCGACCGGGCGACAGGGGTGGGGGGAGGGGGTCATCGTCAGTACAGCTTCAACGACACGGTCAGACCGTCACACCCCTAACGAACCAGCTACCAGCTCCTTTTTCGGCTGGCACTACACACTAGCTCGTGTAGTGACTGGAGCCTGGTCTTGCCTTGACAGGAGAGATCAAGGCCGGCGCCATGTCAACTATGGTATGGGGCGACGTCATTAATAACCACCGTTAACTGCTGACCACCTTCTGACCAACCATGACGCTGGCAAAACACACTCGCTTTAAAGGTGGCGCAAACGACATTTATGGTCCGGCACGCCTCTAAAAACCTCCCTCCCTCTAACCAACCATCAATGTAACGAGCCAACACTCATATTTGGCCGGTGGGAGCACCACGCACTACTGGGGAGGGGAGGGGGAGGGGATGACAACACGAATTTGTGGTCCCACCCTGCGTTTCCACGCAAAAGCTCCACAGATTTTAAAGCATATACGGTTGCCTTGAAGAAGGTGCACAGCATGAAAAACATCCGCTGAAATAAAATAAATGCTATCGAAATATGAAATTGAACGTAGTTTTAGAATACGTTTTTACATTTCACGCATACACGTACGTTAATGCATAACTGGACATAATAAAATAGTGAAGATCGGATATTAACACTGTTCAATAGATGCAAAGCTTGCGCATATATCACTGATTCAAAATTAATACTAAGAACGTACATTATTCTTATACACAGCATAGCCATGTTCTATGTAACCATGCAATATACACAATAACCATGGAGAATGTAATAATACAATATGTAATATAATAATGTGCTCTGACCTGCACCGGCGCTGGCCAGTGTCGCCGGACGGTCGCCCTGACCTGCACCGGCGCTGGCCAGTGTCGCCGGACAGCCGCTCTGACCTGCACCGGCGCTGGCCAGTGTCGCCGGACGGTCGCCCTGACCTGCACCGGCACTGGCCAGTGTCGCCGGACAGCCGCTCTGACCTGCACCGGCACTGGCCAGTGTCGCCGGAAGGCCGCCCTGACCTGCACCGGCGCTGGCCAGTGTCGCCGGAAGGCCGCTCTGACCTGCACCGGCGCTGGCCAGTGTCGCCGGAAGGCCGCTCTGACCTGCACCGGCGCCGCAGTGTCGCCGGAAGGCCGCCCTGACCTGCACCGGCGCCGCGAGTGTTCGCCGGAAGGCCGCTCTGACCTGCACCGGCGCTGGCCAGTGTCGCCGGAAGGCCACTCTGACCTGCACCGGCGCCGCGAGTGTCGCCGGAAGGCCGCCCTGACCTGGACCGGCGCCCGCGAGTGTGTCGCCGGAAGGCCGCTCTGACCTGCACCGGCGCTGGCCAGTGTCGCCGGAAGGCCGCTCTGACCTGCACCGGCGCTGGCCAGTGTCGCCGGAAGGCCGCTCTGACCTGCACCGGCGCTGGCCAGTGTCGCCGGACGGCCGCTCTGACCTGCACCGGCACTGGCCAGTGTCGCCGGAAGGCCGCTCTGACCTGCACCGGCGCTGGCCAGTGTCGCCGGACGGCCGCTCTGACCTGCACCGGCACTGGCCAGTGTCGCCGGACGGCCGCTCTGACCTGCACCGGCACTGGCCAGTGTCGCCGGACGGCCGCCCTGACCTGGACCGGCGCTGGCCAGTGTCGCCGGAAGGCCGCTCTGACCTGCACCGGCGCTGGCCAGTGTCGCCGGAAGGCCGCTCTGACCTGCACCGGCGCCGCGAGTGTCGCCGGATGGCCGTTCTGACCTGCACCGGCGCCCGCGAGTGTCGCCAGAAGGCCGCTCTGACCTGGACCGGCGCCCGCGAGTGTCGCCGGATGGCCGCTCTGACCTGGACCGGCGCCCGCGAGTGTCGCCGGAAGGCCGCTCTGACCCTTACCAGCGCCCACGAGTACCGCGACAGATGTCAACATCACACACACTCGTCACGCCCCACCAGCGGCAGCACAGTGCCTGACCCCCAAGCGTGGTATCGAGCCGGAAGCGTGCTTCGCCGGACCACCTGTCAGCAGGAACTCGCCGCCACGACGCACCACCAGTAGCAGCTTCGGTGGCACACTGGACCCAGACAATACACCGGCTCTAGCCTCGCCGGCACCACTTCATTGGCTCCAACACTGCCGCACCAGCTGAACACTCAACAGCCACTGAGAGGCCAGTGCAGCTTCATCGGCTTCAACACGGCCAAACCAGCTGAACACTGAACAGCCACTGAGAGGCCAGTACGGGTTCATCGGATCCAACACTGCCACACCAGCTCGACAGCCACTGAGAGGACGGAGCTCCTTTATCAGCTCCAATCTTTGCACCACAGCTTAGCCGAATGGCTTCCCTGGATATTGCCATCCGATGCTTTGACCCACAACAATGCAACGCCAGGCGATGGAGATAAAACGATCCGACTTCAGGCCACACCACCGGTAGGGCTTGGGACAGCGAAGGTGGGATGCTGTGCGACAACCAACTCTGCCCAATGCATTCTGTGGACCGTGTCAGTGAGCCCAGATAACCCCACACATGGCAGCATTGACAGACCCAGATAACCCCACACATAGCAACACTAATCGACCCAGATATCCCCACACATGACAGCACTGATCGACCCAGATAACCCCACACATGACAGCACTGATCGACCCAGATAACCCCACACATGGTAGCACTGACCGACCCAGATAATAAATAAATCGGACCTCGGGCGATATCCAAGGCGTGGTCAGTCCAATGTGTGTGCAGACAACGGCATCAACTCAAGTCTGGCAGACCGCATATGCGGGCATCTCAAGTGTGAATCTCAGTTTCCGCAAGTGGAACGTCTAGAAACTATCAGCAGGACTCGCCGGAGAAGCCATCGAGAACCACATGCTCACTGTTTACGTGAGTGAGGTAACGACACCACGCTTCACAGCTGCACAGGCGCGGTCGGTCACATCCACAACAGGTGCGACATGCGCCATCATCGGCGCTCGGCTGGCGGATGACCAAACATTACAGACGGTGCTGACTGAGGTGGAGTCCTAAATCTGAGACCTCGTCTCTGAAATACACAATTATCAATCCGAGCAACATAGAAGCTCCGGCACTCGCTTTCCCTCTCACGCGCGTCAATCCGAAACTTCCTGCCCGTGTTAGTTTTTCAAATAAAGCTACTGCTGCTCGAGGAAGAGAACGTACGCAGCTTGCATTACACTCAAAATTGCGAGACTTGCTTCTGGAATTGTTGGCCTGATGCCTGTTTGCCGCGGCTGGTGGTGCGCAGCAAGTGGAAAACTGATAACAGAAAGCATCCAGTCGACGACCTAGTGTTGCTCTTCGAGGCCATCTCACGGGGTCATTGACCGATTTGTCGCGTGGGCTGTCTATCCAAGAGGTGGATGCAGAAGACATCCGTGCTACACATGACAAAACGACCACACAGATACTTCCGTACGCCCAAAGACAAACCTGTCTACATACATAGGGGGACCAGCTTCCTGTCATGTTGCGATGAGATTCGTTGATAGATTCGCTCATCCTTTAATGCTGATAATTTGCGCGGTATGATATAGCATGCGAACTAGGGCCCGCTATTTGGATGGGATAACCCATCAGTACATTTATAAACGCTGAAGCACGTGTTTTCCGTTCGAGCTCACAAATTGAGTGTGGATTTGTACTATTCATGGGAAGAGTCTTCGCTTTTGTAATCGTTTGAATTTTCTATCGCATCGCAAATAGACATCTGTATTTTTAATTTATCATTTTAATTCAGATTCAGTTATTTCCAAGAACATACCATCTATCTAACACTAAACGTATCTCCAAATGTAATAAAATGCCTGGTGTACTTTCGTGTATTACAATTCTGGAGTCAGTGAACACAGATACTCAGAGTTTAAGCAAAAACAGGTGAAGGACGCGAAACAAAAATTCGTAGGCCAAAACTGCATAGCATGCATCCCTGTGCATGAAAAACATTCGTCGACAAATTTCAAGTTACCATCAGTATGAATATCTGAATTTGGAACAGGTACAACTCAGTCATGTGATGCCATGTCGTGCCTGCACAGGAACCTGCACAGGAATACATTGAAAAACAGCACTGAACAAGTTTTGACCGAAGTTCTTAATTTGGCAAATGTGTTTTGTGTGAAAGAGACAGCAAACCATGTTGCACATCACTTTTGTCACGTCACCAAAGATGGACATAAGCTGAAACGTAGAGTTTTAGCCCGGACTCGCCACTAAGTTGGTGACATTAACTTTACGTGCACAGCAGAATCATGATTGTAATCGGCTACATCTACTTAGCGCCAACCTATATTTCCACTCGTGGATATCACAAACGAGGAAGTCCGCCGCAATTATACCAACATGGCTACAATTTTGCCACATATGTGTAAAATGACAACTCTGAACAACCGCGGTCATCCACATGTCCACGGAACATAAACAAAAAAGTATTCGCACCTAACCAAAGACGTGATTCTATTCTACGTCTCACCATGCTAGCGGAGCGTGAAGGGTGGACGGATATGAGACTGGCATGATCATACATAAATATAATAGACATGATAAATGACAATTTTGGAGACAATCCTTCCACCTTCGCAAACGTAATACACATCCTGTAACGGTGGACGATTCACCACAAGCCCGATGCGACACGGGGTAGCAACATGTCCAATAAGCAGCTCCCCTGCAAAAATAACCTCCAATGCACACGATACATCAGCACGTGACATGGAAGGAACTCCTGGAAAGGTCCAGCACACAGTCAGCAGTCGTCAGTGTTGGCAGACAGCTGGAGCACACTATGTATTTACTAGTAAATACTGTAGACTATTATTATCTGCTCCCGCCTCGCATGCGCTATCGAACGGCGTCACCACCGAGTGCAGGGTGTACAGTGCACCCGGCACTGATGCAACAGGTGCGGTGGACAACCAAGTCCCACAATCAGTGCAAATGGGCAGAGGTTCTACAACTAGTGCGAAGGACGATGAGGCGCTGCACGTAGCGCCAATGACTAGGTGGTTCTAGAGGACCAGAAGGTTCTGGATGATCACGTTCTAGGCTCAGTGCAGTGGATGGGGCCCTACATCTACCACAGTAAACACATACATACAACTAGTGCAGTGGATGCGGAGGTTCAACAGATTCTGCAAAAGACCAGGAGGTTCTAAAGGACCAGATGGTTCTGGAGGATCAGGAGGCTCTCGTGGACCAAAAGGGTTTGGAGGATCAGGAGTCTCTAGTGTCAGTGCAGTGGATGAGGCCCTACAGCTACTACAGTGAACACATACCTACAACTAGTGCAGTGAACGAGGTCCCAAAACTTCTTCAAAGGCCGAAGCGGTTCTAGAGGACCAGAAGGCTAGAAGATCAGGAGGCTCTAGAGGACTAGAAGGTTCTGGAAGAGCAGGAGGTTCTAGAGGGTCAGAAGGCTGAAAGATCAGGAGGCACAAGAGGACCAGAAGGTTCTGGAAGATCAGGAGGCTCTAGAGGATCAGAAGACTCTGGAGGATCGGAAGGCTCTAATCAGTGCAGTGGATGAGGCCCTACAGCTACTACAGGTAACACATACCTACACCTAGCGCAGTGAGGTTCCAAAGCTTCCGCGAAGGACCAGGAGGTTCTGCAATCAGTATGACGGGCGACACCCCACAGCCAGGAAAGCGACCTACAGCCAGTACGCTGGATGTGCTAACCTTACAAGTGCAGCGAACAAGATCCTACAGTCACTACAATGAGTGAGGAGGTTCTACTGTCAGTGCAGGAGACCAGGGCCTCCAGATAGTACCGCGGATAACATGTGGAGCATGAGCATGTGAAGCGATCCAGCCGATCTTGCGCCTTGTGAGGATGATGCCTCGATCGTAGTCATTCGCAGACATCGAGTAGAGTCGCCATGACAGGGTGTGCACATTGCACAGGCGTATGAGCATTGAGCAACAAGATGTCACGCGTTGCGCAGGGCGCCAGGCTAGGTACGGAACATGTACCTCGACACAGCAAGATATACTAGCGCGTCGGCAGGTTCTGCGATGCCGGCAAAAAGCCAAAAACGGCACCATGCAGCCAAAAACGGCTGCGAGGAAACGCACATGTTCCTGTCTGTACTTTCTACTGACAAGCAGAGTTGCAAGACTGACCTTTTTGGACAAAATTTTTCATTTTATGGCGTGGAGGTGGGTATTTTGCATGGCAGATTTTACACTTGACTCTTTCAAGCAGTTGGGGTTTTCACTACTTATTGCTAAGTTCCGTGATAGTTCGCACATTTCAACCACCGAAAGTTCGGCGCGGATCTGAAGTCATTTTTGTCACAATGCGCACCTTCATGAACATGCCTACTCCAAAAATACATGGACTTATGAATGCATACATATTAACTTACACTTTAAGATATTCCGGTGAAATTGCACATCAATAAATACACATCCGGAAAATATTCATGACGCGTAAAACGACTATTTTTGGTTTCCTTAATATACAATAAATTAAAAATTATTCAATGATTGCTATTTACTGTCGGTACACATGGCCTTGGGAGCTCGCGTACAGTTGTTAATTTATTACATCAGGAAGAAACCCATGACATGGCGTCAGAAGGAGCGGCTATAACTTTTCGAATGGACCAGGATTGGCTTGGATTGCGGCTTTACGACACATGCAGGAGCTGAGGCCATATGGCGGCGCCTGCCTCTCACCCTGACAGGAAGGACAGGCATCACGGTGAATCGAAACCCCTACCTCTGGCTTGCCAGACGCTCAGCTTAACCACTGAGCTACCGACGCCCCCGAAGGGATCAAGAAACCAATGATGGAGGACAGGGAAATATTTGGTGCCAGAAGTTTGTCAATGGGAAATAAGGATAAAGTGCTGCGAAAATACGCATACTCCCCCTTTGTCATTGTTTCGGGTGCGCTACAGCACACACTAAGGTTAAGCTATATATTGACAGGGCCAGGGAAGGGCAAGACGGCTATTCCAACGAAAACTTGCGCCTCAAAACATACTTGCAATTGTCTCAATGTCCATCGACCTTAAAGCAAGAGCACACTTCAAAACAATTCTGGAGACCTAATCCTAAGCAGTGACGTCCTGGCAAACTAGTCTTGCTGTCGTGACTTCCCAGAATATGCCAGTCTAGCCAGCCTCCACCTCATTTCTCATCTCCCGGCGGCGGACACTCCCTTACTGCCAGCGGTGGGTAGCTGCTCACCAAGAAATTGCATGGAAATGAGCAGGGTCGGTCGCGGAGGCTGCACATTCTGCACAACCACTCAAGCACTAACTCGACAAACACAGGAAATTGGAAGCGGCGCTCATCAAACGTACCCTCTGTCTGAACACATCCATTTCTACTTCTGTTTTCGATTGATTCTTCTGACTTATATTCTACAGATACCTACTCTGCTCCATGCACCGGTTAAACTGAGTTACCGCATTGTACAACGTCAGACTCCCGGGTATACACAATCGCAACGCAAGCGGCACTCGTCTCGATGAATCTCCCTGATCCTGACTGTGGCATACATCGGAGAAAAAGCTAGCGACCGAGTCCGACATAAACACTGGCATACTTCTTGTGCGTGGTTTCTAGGGCGTCAGTGTGTTGGGTCGCACATCGCGACGTCTCCGTGTGCCCGGCTACCGGCACTACCGACCGCTATTGACACTACCGACCGACGCACCGCCAGGTCGCGTTCAGGAGACAGGCGCGAGGATCAGCGCAACGCCGGCCACGAGGCACGCAGGGAGACGGCGCACCCCACCATGGCAGGAGCACGATGGACTGGACTGACTGGACTGACCACAGCGTGACGGCGCTGTGGTCCGTCCAGGGCCGAGAACACCAGAGCACCGCATCGCACTGCACTGCTCGCGAGACGGCGGTGGCTGCACGGGACAGCCGGCCGCCACCAGCCACCGTTTACGGTCGCATGCGACGGCCGAGGAGAGTGCAGGACGGAGTCGGGTCGAGCGGGGTCGGGGTCGGGGTTAGCGGGGCGTTGCCGCAGGTGCACCGCGATTTGTAGGTCGCTGTCTAAGCTACACAGCAGGGGGAACAGCACGCGGGGGAGGGGGCGAGCTACAACTCTACGCTAGACGATCAGCGAGTGGTCGGAGTTACCTCATTCGTCTCCCCGTCGGAGGCGGCAGATGTCTGGCTTTTGATCATACTATACAGCTTTACGTAGGGGGCCTTTATGACCTGGACAGCGTGAAAATGGTGCCAGGTCAGTGGGCAACACATGGTGTCACCACACAGGCGCAGCCTCGCACACTAGCAACCACACATACTCACAAACACACATAGATACGATATGTAAGAGAGAAAACGATAAATGTAGAAAAAGCGACAAAGATATAGATATATAGAGCCGGAAAGACAGAGCAGAAGATCGAAAGCTTGCGAGTGGAAAGATAAAAGAAGTGATAAAAAACGTTCGGAAACCGTTGCCAACTGATCGATGAGATGGCCGTGATGATAAATTATCGAAAATACTAACATACCAGGTACATACCAAAATGGGGACTTCGGATGGCCATCGCTCAAGCTATCTGCTGAGGCGGTGCCAAGAGTGGGGGCGGAGCGACCGACTCACCTCCCAGCTCTGCTTAGGCAGCTGTCTAGGCAGGTCCATGATGCCGGTGTCGCCGGAGGCAGTGTCGCCCGAGGCGACCGTTCCGTCGTCACCAACCTCCCAGATGTCTGTCGACACACGGCCATGGGGTCATCGCATGCCAGGCCACCATCTCCGTCACTTCAGGTACAGATCGGCTTGCTAGAAGACGACAACGGCTAGTGCCAACGTGTCAGCAGAACGGCGCGATCAACAGACCTCTATTCTGGAAGCTGCTGGACAACACGATATATCTGCTAGGCACCTAAATTTAAACGTCATCACCGAACTGGTCAAATATCAAGGATCACAATAGACTATCTTCCAAATAGCACTCCTTCAGCAAAGGGGCCAATACGGACGTTTTCTTGACACAAACAAATAATACATTATTTATAGACTCCAGTACGCACCGGTGGACTGTTATCACATCTTCCAACCCTCGAACTACCTTTAGCCAGTGCTCAGAAGTCTGAGCGGTGCAACATAGGAAGCCGGCGTTCAATGCTACTGAACCAACAAAAACGTGTTCACGGCAGTTATATTCGTGTGCGAATAAGTAACTACACATTTTGCAAGCTTGACTTTCCCGTGCCTATTTATAAGAGTCACCTCTTCTTTGCAATGGCAATTCAATTTGAACCTTCTAATCCAGCCTAGAATGGGCGGCTTCGCTATTTTATACACATACACCTGAATATACATACACACACACACACACACATATATATATATATATATATATATATATATATATATATATATTGTAGTGTCAGAGTTCCTTTCGCGTGTGTTTGCAATTTAGGTGCCAAACAGGGATAACGATATTCTTTAAGCATGTGATGGATAGTTTTGCTTTCCGAGGCAAGATCAGAAACCCAACTGGAAGAATTGCCATGTATCGAATTCGAAAACCGCACACGACAAAAGCGAGCATGTAATTGAGGTGGTCACTACATGCCCAAGGACACTAATTGCACCGCGATTTTTTAAAAGAAGAATGAACAGTACTTGCATGATGATTCTCATACTAATGGACATTTATGCACATTGAACCCCATAATTAAGCCACATATCCACACAGCTAGTAACTGGGTATTTCAAATCCCAGATTGAAGCAATCAACATTGCTTTCAGAGGACTGATTGACAGTAGTGGGAATAGTTTGGCTGGATCAGAGTACAGCCTGACATTTCACATATCTATTTGTGAATTCTCGGATACTTTTCTGGAGCTGAGGGCGACATTGTTGTAGTGTGTCAATGCTCAGGTAGTTAATAGTGTAATCATACGAACGAGACTAGCAATACTACATAGCTTCCTTCCCATATAATCCCACGTCTGACAGGTTCACGCCGGCACTCGCGGGTCAGAGGCTGGTTTTGGGTCACCGTGTCAACGGTTGGACATTGGGCTGTGCCTGATCAGTGTGCGGTGACCAGCTCGAAGCGATCAGAGGAGAGCCGCAGTCTAGTCAGTTATTAGGGGTTTAGGGCGCATCAACTGCAGTGGTTATACAGCGCCCATAACTCTACTATTTAAACTGTGTCAATCCTAAGCAACCGTGCCGTGCGATCTTGCTCACGTACAAGGGATTAGACAGGAGAATATATAGAATTGAAGTTTATCTCCAAAAGAAAGTGGAACAGTTTACCAGAATTGATTGCGACCGATTCATCCCCAAGAACGTCACGAATTGATAGTGCCTGCGATCGACCAAAGTAGTGCCTGTAGACATCAGAAAGCCGAGAGCATGAGGTTAGGATATGACGCACTGAAAGACGTCCCTGGCATCTGGGGCACATGGGCATCTCATCACCACAAATAATATATCTGTGCGTTGCGTACGTATGGCCAATGCGTAAGCGGCACAGTATCACCTGGTCTCGCCTAGTCCTACGCGAGCACGAGGACCACTGGCCGATGCTAGGTTTAATTATCCTAAGCTTGTTCTCGCCGACCGCGTCTCAAAGCACCTGCCACTCGCGCAAAACATAATTGTTAATGACTGGATATATATCTCTAGCAGGAATGGCCATATACCGTGTACACGGTTTCTGTGCTGCGCGCTTTGCAGCCGCGTCAGCGACCTCATTCCCGAATATACCGACGTGGCTCGGAATCCAGCACGAAACGATGGTCTTACCCTCTGCACGCAGTGACGTCAACCGTAAAACTATTTCCTGAACAATGGAGTGTGATGAATTAAAAGACCTCAGTGCCATAAGGCTACTGAGGCTATCTGTTAAGATGAGGTGCAATGTTTCATCAGATACTTGTATAAAACAAAGTGCTTTATTAATGGCCACCACTTCCGACGTGAAGACTGATGCCTGCACATGTAACGTGAAAGATCGTGTGGCGGAGCCGGTAGCAAATGCCGAGCCAACACCAGCTGCGATCTTTGAACCGTCCGTGTATGTTGTCTTGTAGCCGACGTAGGACGCAATGAGGTCCAGTGCTTGAATTCGGAACTCTTGAGGTAGGGTATCATGTTTGTAGTTTTCGCTCAGTGTAACATCAATGATGGGGGACAGTAACTCCCAGGGAGGAGTAGGAGAGCCGCAGTCATGACACCGCTGGAGACGGCCGCCAGTGTCAGGCCTGACCGACGCAGACTGTGCGGACTGTGCAGACTGTGTAGACTGTGCGGACTGTGCGGACTGTGCAGACTGTGCGGACTGTGTAGACTGTGCGGACTATGCGGACTGTGTATACTGTGCGGACTGTGCGGACTGTGTAGACTGTGCGGACTGTGTAGACTGTGCAGACTGTGTAGACTGTGCGGACTGTGTAGACTGTGTAGACTGTGTAGACTGTGCGGACTGTGCGGACTGTGCAGACTGTATAGACTGTGTAGACTGTGTAGCCTGTGCGGACTGTGCGGACTGTGTAGACTGTGCGGACTGTGTAGACTGTGCGGACTGTGCGGACTGTGTAGACTGTGCGGACTTTGCGGACTGTGTAGACTGTGCAGACTGTGTAGACTGTGTAGACTGTGCGGACTGTGCAGACTGTGCAGACTGTGTAGACTGTGCGGACTGTACGGACTGTGTAGACTGTGCGGACTTTGCGGACTGTGTAGACTGTGCAGACTGTGTAGACTGTGCGGACTGTGCGGACTGTGCAGACTGTGTAGACTGTGTAGACTGTGCGGACTGTGCAGACTGTGTAGACTGTAGACTGTGCGGACTGTGCGGACTATGCAGACTGAGGGGACTGTATACACGGCAGATTGTATAGACTGTGCGGACTATATAGACTGTGCAGGCTGTGCATACTGTGCGGACTGTGCAGACTGTGCGGACTGTGCAGACTGTATAGACTGTGCGGATTAGACTGCACAGACTGTGCGGTCTGTGCAGACTGTATAGACTGTGCGGACTATATAGACTGTGCGGACTGTGCATACTGTGCGGACTGTGCAGACTGTGCGGACTGTGCAGACTGTGTGGACTGTGCAGACTGTATAGACTGTGCGGATTAGACTGCACAGACTGTGCGGTCTGTGCAGACTGCATAGACTGTGCGGACTATATAGACTGTGCAGGCTGTGCATACTGTGCGGACTGTGCATACTGTGCGGACTGTGCGGACTGTGCAGACTGTATAGACTGTGCGGATTAGACTCCACAGACTGTGCGGTCTGTGCAGACTGCATACTGTACGGACTGTGTGGCCTGTGCAGACTGTGCAGGCTATGCAAGCTGAGCGATTGAACAGTCCACGGCCCGCCTGGCCGGCATCACACAGTGATCTCCATGTCGTGCCATCGGAGCCAGCTGCAGCGCAGAACACTGGCGCAGAAACACGCCCACTGGCCAGACGGTAATCACGTCTCTGAGACCACTAGCCGGGCGGTAATCATATCTCTGAGACCACTAGCCGGGCGGTATCACATATCTGAGCCCACTAGCCGGACGGCAATCACATCTCTGAGACCACTAGCCGGGAGGCAATCACGTCTCTTAGCCCACTGGCCGGGCGGTAGTCACATCTCTGAGCCCACTAGCCGGGCAGTAATCACAACTCTGAGATCAGGAGCGGGCGCAAACTCAAAGCTGAGCTCCACCTGGGCTTTCGGCTCTTCTGTAACATGCATGACATAGTCTAGTGTGCACAAGAGCCTGGTATCGACCGTCCGGACGGTCGATACCAGGCTCTTGAACGGAACGGCCGCGGACGTTGTTCGAAAGTGCCGCCCGTTGCCAACATACTTTATATTGACTGGACTTGGCCGCGGACGACGAGCGGCAGTCCGGCAGCGCGCTAGCGTGCCGGACGGCCCCAGGGAAACTCCAGGTGGCTTCCCACCCCGCAACAGCACGACAGTGCGCTCTCGCAGACAACTCATCAGACTGCCTGCCCCAGAGTAGCGTGGCAAGTCCATTCTCGCGGACAACTCAGGGATTTTCTACCCAAGGGCAGCGTGGCAGTCCACTCTCGCGGACAACTCATAAGAGACTTCCTACCCCAGAGTAGCGTGGCAGTCCACTCTCGCGGATAACTCCTCAGAGACCTTCTACCCCAGAGTAGCGTGGCAGTCCACTCTCGCGGACAACTCCTCAGAGACTTTCTACCCCAGAGTAGCGTGGCAGTCCACTCTCGCGGATAACTCCTCAGAGACCTTCTACCCCAGAGTAGCGTGGCAGTCCACTCTCGCGGATAACTCCTCAGAGACCTTCTACCCCAGAGTAGCGTGGCAGTCCACTCTCGCGGACAACTCCTCAGAGACTTTCTACCCCAGAGTAGCGTGGCAGTCCACTCTCGCGGATAACTCTTCAGAGACTTTCTACCCCAGAGTAGCGTGGCAGTCCACTCTCGCGGATAACTGCTCAGAGACCTTCTACCACAGAGTAGCGTGGCAGTCCACTCTCGCGGACAACTCATCAGAGACTTTCTACCCCAGAGTAGCGTGGCAGTCCACTCTCGCGGACAACTCATCAGAGACTTTCTACCCCAGAGTAGCGTGGCAGTCCACTCTCGCGGATAACTCCTCAGAGACCTTCTACCCCAGAGTAGCGTGGCAGTCCACTCTCGCGGACAACTCCTCAGAGACCTTCTACCCCAGAGTAGCGTGGCAGTCCACTCTCGCGGACAACTCATAAGAGATTTTGTACCCCAGAGCAGCGTGGCAGTCGACTCTCGCGGACAACTCTTCAGTGGCTCAGTGAGCGCCGACATCTCAGATCAGCGGCCACTCACCTAGAAGCTTCCGCGATCTAAGCTGACAACTGAACCGGCCTACCTACCGGCGGACATATCATGCCATTTGTCCCACCCGGCAGAAGTCACGAGGGTCCGTCTGCCGACCATCGTCACACATCGTCACACAGACGTTGGCTCAGCAGGTCAGAGCGCTGTGGCGGGTATTCCGACTTGGCGGATAGCTGGCAAGTTCCATTGTATACACCTCGAATTTGACTGCTCAACTTGAAACCAAAGCTACCACCAGAAGTTCCGTGACAACTGCTGGCTGGCAACTTACATGGAATGACCTTCGCAAGACACTTGATGGGGTTGACATGGTGGTGATATCGTGATGCGCCCTCAGTGCACCAACAAATGCCGATTCACTGCACCCGCCCGTTGTCGTTCCCGACTGGACGTCACAACCAATCACAAAACGATCTAGGCAGCCGATGAATATTAATTGAGTTATATTATGTTTTCCAGTCTGGTCAATAGAATGTTACCAAACATTTTTGTTTATGCAAATTTACGAGTGCAGTGTGAAAAACCACACGTCAGGTAACGTGCAAAAACTCCATTGGAGTGGTGTGATATCTCAGATAAGCAGCCACTTACCTATCAGCTTCCACGGTCTAGGTGGACACCTGAACCAGTCCACAGCTCATGACGCCCGTGCAGAGCGTACTCTCCAAGTGTGCCAATAAGAATAGCAGATACATTCGTAGCGCACCTCACAAAAAAAAAACACTATGAATAGGCCACATGCGGCGACCATTGATAGCAGACCAAGACCACCTGTGGATTACGAATTTGAGACGCACAGGTGTACACCGCGAGTTTGCTGCGGAGTTAGCACAGAAATGGGCGTAGCGCGGATGACGCCGCCTGCCATTGCGTAGCGTTTCGTATTCACGCGCAACGTACGACGATGGTGTCACCATCGCGGCAACAACCGATCCAATCCCATCGTCTGCACCGCCGCATGATCCCCCTTTTTTTCACACGGGAACCATGAGATCCTTCCGACTTGGAGCATCCATGCAAATGTGTAAACCGGCTATGCGCTACAGTACTCCCCGATGTCTGGTGGCCGCGAGCCACCCCGGGCTGCTACAGAGCTACTCGCGACATAGGGGGAGGGGAGGGGACTGTCGCGTCCGAGGGCCGTGCGCTACAGTAGACTCTCCGATGTCTGGTGGCCGCGAGCCTCCCCGGGCTGCTACAGAGCTACTCGCGACATAGGGGGAGGGCGAGGGGACTGTCGCGTCCGAGGGCCGTGCGCTACAGTAGACGCTCCGATGTCTGGTGGCCGCGAGCCGCCCAGGGCAGCTGGCTGCTATTCGCCACATAGTCATCCCCTGGCGTGACAAATACTGTCGCAGAAGCGTGCCAAACCAAGGCGAGACCGGGCTTCGCCGTTCAGACCATTTATGCGAAAAGAGCGTGCGTCGGACTACCTTCGATTTGCATTCGTTTTGCGGTGATCAATGTTGAGAAGTGGTTGGTTGGTTATTGGCTTTACGACGCATCGACAGTTCAGTTATGTAGCGTCGCCAATCTCTCACGCCGATTGGTCGCGGGCGAAGAGTAGCGACAAGTGAGACGCGAACCCACAATCTTTTGATTGTGAGACAAGCAACTTACCCCTAGACCACTCGTCCCCAATGTTGAGAAGTGTATATGTGCTTAAAATTTTGGTGGCCACTTCAGCTGGACTGGAGCCACCTCTGTTAGCCTTCCGGGCATGTTCGCAAACGCCAAAGCCGTCACAATGCTTCCTCAATGTTTCCTCGGTGATAAGTCACACACGCACAATACAGCGACAACAACAATTGTGGTACCACACGCGAGACGATTTCATGTCATGCCACTGAGCTGGGACGTGACCGGAAGGAATATGACGGGCTATTTGTCGTCAAAATCGCAAATGGCCAGCACTTTACCTCACTTATTGCAGAAATAGGGTTTTGGGGTACCAGTTGGGAGGTTTCCAAAATGACGACAGAGTTTCAACTTAATCTGATGCTTGACGCGTGGGTCGAAATGTAAGATATCATGTGTCGTTTGCATCCTCAGCCACTAAGCTGCAAAGTCAAACACTTAAAGCGGATATCGGTCATTGGTTGTACACAGGAAACGATTAAACGTGAAGAATTCGTCTTCTGAGAGAACAAAATAGTTAAGCTGACCTAAGAGGATACACACTAACCAGAAATATAATAATCGGCTCTCATCGCAAGATGTCACGTGCAACAGGTTGGGTTTCGATTCACACCGTGGGCATCAACGGTTTGGAAACGGCAAAGGTGTTCGCAACTACCTCCTGCACCGGAGAAGGTGACACAATCTGTGCGGGCGACGGATAAGGTGTTCGCAACTACCTCCTGCACCGGAGAAGGTGGCAAAATGTGGTGCGCAGACAATTACTGCTCTAAGAAACCGTGGATTTTGAAGGCATCGATGCCACTTTAATTTAGCAGATAATTCATATACCATCTGGATCCATGATCCATCTGGAAAAGAAGTTGGACAAATATATTCCCGCAAAGTATTTCTGTATGAGCATGTGCTAATCTAGGAGTACTGAATTGACATTTCATATGAATTCTTCCAAGAAATATCTACTTTCGGGGGTGCATGACCTGAAAACTACCTCGATGGATCAACTAGTGAGTGAGCCACTTGCTTCTTTGAAACTCTGGCCGAGACCAGCGCATCATCTGGTGCAAATAACTGCGTGCTTTCTGTGGTTATTGTGTTCGTTATTGGCTACTAGGTAGCCAATAACGAACACAATGACTGGTCCGTTTTAACTAACTTGAGCCTGAGTTAGCACCACGTATTACTTTTGTGACCAATAAAACATGAAAATGCCTAGCGTTTTCTAAACTGCTGGATAAAAGAATGGCAGCATATATGCAGTAAGTTCGCTGAGGTAGCCCGGCATGTCGAAGTCGTAAAGTCAACAGATACGATACACTGCCACAGTCCACACTTTCTACACTAAATGACTGATCACTGCGATACAATTAAGCTAAGCTACGCCAATCATCAGTGAAAACAGGAAGATATTGCGACTGAAAATGAATGTGGTTATTCACCGTTGCACTAAAAGGAATAACGTTTTACATTTGTATGCAATAGTACGGACAAGTAGGATGTGAAATATGTATTTCGGCGACATCGGAGACAAGCCCTTGATAAGAACCGGGCTGAGCGGGCCGCACGGGATGACTTCTCCCCTTGAAGAAGTTCACTCGGCCACGTCAGACCGGCAATACCGCCGCCCACGTGGCCGTGGGGCGATCCATCAGACCAATCGCCCGCAGCCGCACTCAGCCGCCCGCCGCTCACCTGAGTCCGAGTCAACCAGCTCGAAGCCTCGCTCCTCCGGCTTGGTGGTCTCCAGATCTCCGTAGATCTCGGGCGCCCAGTACTGGATGAAGTAGTAGAGCTGGTCGCACCTGTGGGACGGTGCATGCACGTGGCGGGTGACTTGCGCAGGCGTCAGACGTTCTCCCGTCGTCTCCCAGCGGCAGGCGGGCACAACTCGGCTCCCGGTTTTTCTTCGCCATTCCACAACAAAAACCGGCCGTCCCCTCCACATCGACGGCATTGTCTGTGTCGTCTAAAAACCGCCACATCGCTTGTGCTAGTGAGTGACACGTCAATTTCGGTCGGAGACCGTTGGAGGCAAAGGGGTGCACGGCTCAAGGTGGCCACTGCTGAGAGCCTTCAGAAGTCTCAGTAACGCTTCACTGACCCCGGGGTATGGAGCACCACAGTGATGGCACCAGTAACCAGTGCAATGACATATCTCTCGGATGGCACCAGATGCATGCATCTGCAGAGATATGGAGCATGACAGTGGCAGAACCAGTGGCCAGTGACATGAGAGATCACTCGGGCAGCACCAGACATATCCTTGGAGATAGAGAGGGGGCACTGGTTGGTTGGTTGATTATTGGAGTTTAGGGGTGCATGGACTGCGTGGGTCATGCAGCGCCCAGAGAGGGCGCCGGACCAATGAGATGTGACGCAGCACTTTGTAACTTGATATAGCTTAAGCAAGGCACATTAGTGAAGTAAAGGATATACCCAGAACATCTGCAACAAATGGCTAAACCAAAATACATGGAACATTTTTTTCGGAAAAAAACTACGTGGGGTGAATTTTCCGGAAATTCCTCTAAATTACCTAAATTTCGCCCGACAACAGAGATAATGTAGTTTATTCGGCTCCTTCCCTGGATGCATCATTAAGCGTCCAACATTGCAAAGAAACAATTGCCCACATATTCACACTATACAGGAAGTACAGTGTGATAGAGCACTCCTAGACAGTTCCCCATAACGAACATAAAACATACAATCTTAGTATCGCAAAACACTCCCAAACAACTGTCCCTAATGCAAACCATACATCGCACCGGCTGAATAGCGTAGTGTTCCCAGACAACTCGCCACAAATGCACAAGCCTCCTTGGACACACCCGAATATTTCGCAGCTTTGACGCCATTTCGCGCGCCGTCACCGCTGAACGGACGGGCGCAAGGCTCTTTCGGACGGGCGCGGGCGGAAGCCATGCGGCGAGTGATGCAGTGCGGGCCACCGGAGACCGTGATTATCTACTGGAGACCGTGATTGGCTGCCGGAGGCCGCGATTGGCCGCCGAATGCCGTGATTGGCTGCCGGAGGCAATGATTGGCTGCCAGAGGCCGTGATTGGCTGCCGGAGGCCGTGACTGGCTGCCGGAGACCGTGATTGGCTGCCGGAGGCCGTGATTGGCTGCCGGAGGCCGTGATTGGCTGCCGGAGGCCGTGACTGGCTGCCGGAGGCCGTGATTGGCTACCGGAGACCGTGATTGGCTGCCGGAGGCCGTGACTGGCTGCCGGAGGCCGTGATTGGCTACCGGAGACCGTGATTGGCTGCCGGAGACCATGATTGGCTGCCGGAGCGAGCCGCGCCGCGTCAACTCACTTGTCGCGCGGAATCGAGAACCAGAACTCGGATCTGAGCTTCTCCTCGCCGTAGGACATGATGCGCACCGTCTTGCGAATCCGACGACCCTTGCGCTTGCCCATCATGAGGCAGAGGTAGAGCGGCGGGTCGTCCACCGGCTGCGACCGCTTGGGAATCAGCTCTGACGACGGTGACGTCAGGTCAACACACGAGCACGGGGTCACACGGACAGACACGCACACACGCACACGTACATATGTATACACCGGCGCACGCGGAGGAATCTCAGGGGCCACAGCATCTCTGGCAAACCCAACGTCAAGCTTAGCGAGGTCTGGACACCAGAAGCGGGTGCCAGCTCTTGGAAAAAGTCAAGTTGAAGAATTTGTGACAGCTGGAGTATAACCATCCTTGAAAAATTTCCGATTTATGGTGTAGATTAGCCGACTGACGCAAAAATCATACAGCTCACATAAACTGGATGCGAATAAATGTCATGTCACGTAAGAGCCAGGCGCTATTTTTCATCAGCTTACACAAAACGCCTTGCGCTGACTGGTTTCTTCACCTTTGCAATATTAGCAGTTTGTGCATCATTACTGCCAAACATTCACCATACTCCAGACTGTGGCAACATACGCCCACTTTGATTTTGACCAACATGTGCACTGAAGCAGCGACGAACTGATCTGACGTTAGGACAGTGCTTACGGGTGATAGGGGCGGGCAGACAGCTGGCGTCAGCATCACCAGCATTGTATACAATACATGAAGGGCGCCGGGTGTAGTGGCGGCTGAGGCCTCCTAACTTTTGACGAGCTTTATTACCATACGCATATTGACCATATGCGTGTTGCGTAGAACTAATTGACTTCAAAATGGCTCTCGACCCCCCCCGCCCCTCCACACACACATCTGACTTTGAGACAGTTCCCGTGCCACTGCACTGCACGGACCGGTGCCCGTCACACACCGCCAGCTCGACTCAGACGACGATACAGCACTCCCGACCGACCACCACTGGCAGCGCTGCGAGCCGCACCGGCCCACGTGACACTCCCGACCGACCACCACTGGCAGCGCTGCGAGCCGCACCGACACACGTGACCCCACCGACCACAGAAGATGTGTGCGGTGCCGTCCACCCCCGTCACCGAGCGTGGGCACCATCAGTAGCGACAAAAACACAACTGCCGCGCGTGAAATAATGGGGACATACACACAGAAAAAAGCAAAACTGCGTAAAAGCAAGGAATGCGCTGAAGCAAATCACACAAATGAGAAAAATCAGAAGCTGGCTACATCATTTGGAATTAATAATATTGTCAAAGTATATACACATTTAGAGCGCAGGAGGTTGCTCAGGCGTTCCAATTGAGGAATACAACATTGATGTGCAAAGCGTGCAGATGATACACGGCAGGGCTACTACAAAAAGCGGTATAACGGACCAGACGGCACTGGATGAACAGCATAAATCACTCGCACACAGCCAGGGAATAATGCTCCCCGTGTGGACATACCATGCCCGTCAAAGCCAGGGAAGCCTGTCCCTTTCACTGGAGAGAGGCGAAATGTCAGTGGCATTCTTGACATAAGCTTAATTTAGGCGAGGCTTCGCTTACGTCATTTTATTCACGGCGAAGGTCAGTTATTGCATTATTATTACATATCACACTGAGCACGAGCCCTACATCACTCCACGCCGCCATACATCATTTTATCACTACCAACGAATGCCGCTATCAAACTCGTCAGGTGGGATGTGCAGATTATTATAGAAGCAGCATTAGAGAGCAACAATTGCTACGAAATGTCCACCAACCGCCGCACCAGTGCAGTGCCCACCCGCCCTCAAAGACGAGCTCTCGTTGAATGGCTGACGTTATTTGGTCATGAGGACACATCGACTGTGTTGGCCGCACGGGGCACATGATCTCGTGGAATGTGCCATACTCTTGTCTGCCTGGGCAGGCTGCAGAGTATGGTAGACCCGCTATGGAATACAGGGTCTCAGCGGGATTGGGCGTTAGAGACCAACAGATTAGCAGTGAAATTGAGGATCAGAGAATGGAAATAGCTCACACATTGCACGGGTGTGTCGTAGTCCGTTTTTGTCTATGCAATTATTAGCTACTTTTGCAAGTGTGTAGATGTATGATTTGGCTTGCCTGCACAGTGCAGTTTTTGTCGACCAACAATCGCGATTGCAAACAAAAAGGTTAACCCGCTGCGAAAACGCCGAGACAAGATTCTACCTGGCGTCACGCAAAATAGCATATTCTGCGTCCGCTCCGAAAACACCCTGAGACAATAGGGGTACTGAGGTAAGTGGTTGGTCATTTGGGCTCAGGGACGCACCGAGCTGGATACACACACAACAGGGATACCGAGGAAAGCTGAATATTCAGAAACAGGGATACCGATATAAGCTGTATACCCAGACAACAGAGATACTGAGGTCTTCTGGAAAGCTGGATACTGAGACAACACCGAAATCCCATGACGGGTGACGGACGGATTTCTTTAGATGTGCCACAAACACGTTCAGTGTTGCAAAATGAAGATTTCAGCTTGGTTGGTTATTTGGGCTTAGGGGCGCATCGACTGCTTCGGTCATACAGCGCCCAGAAGATTTCAGGTTGCCTTTCCGCTGGCGGACGAACACCAGCACCCAAATGGTGAGTTCCCGGTGAGCAATTCGATCCCGAACAGTTTGCGATACTTCGTTTCGTCATTATTTACTTCGAAATCTAGACAGCAAAAATACCGTAAATCTAAGGCATCTATCTGATTCTTGCCATGACAGTTTCCATGTCCTAATGAACGCCCTCATCATTGCCATAGTGGCTTTACCCACACCGTCTCGGGGATGGGTGGGCTGATAGGCTAAGGTTTTCCGCGGATAGTGAAAGAACGGCACGCGGCAGCGCGCCGAAATTTGGCATACCTTTTCCCACATCAATTTGGCATCAGTCAAAATTTTGAGGTCAGGTAATCTAAGGTCAACGAGTCAGTCGAGGTAAAGTGAGGTCACCTCCAGAAAAGTTCAACCATCCGTCACGCTTTAACGGACAAAGATGTTTTAATGAAACTTTCAGCGTTTGCTTATCTTTAGGGACGAAATAAAACGCAGCAGAGGACTTTTTCCGTTTTTTTATTACTTATTAATTGTGCATGTTTGCCCATTGGAGCTACAATCAAATATGCTGGCTAAAGTAAGCATTTATAGAGCAAGTTGACTTGGAAAAACGTTTTTCTGTCCGCCCCCCCCGCCCCGCGAAAAAGTAATGAATATGGAAAACTCAACATTTTGATAAAAAATACAATTTTGATGTCTGGGCGCGAAAAAAAAAAATAGGGCCGCGATCGATTTCGCCTTCCTTTTCTGATTCCAATTTTTCTCTCTCCGATCTCCCCAAAATGAACTCCCAGTCAAAAGCATGATGCAAGTCGTGAAAATCTAGGCCCCCTAGTCACTTTTGGGGGGAAAACATGTGGGGGTGGTGTCTGGTCCTACTCATCGAGCACTTTGCGATGACACCTCTTTTGTTTTCGTGCGACGCTTAGTTTGTAGATTAGATGGGGGTGAGACCCCCTAAGACAGAGTGTGAGGATATGACCGGAAAGACGGGGAGGGCTAAGGCCGCATCAACTGTGTTGGATATATGTCCACAATGAGCATCTTCACGGGCAACATTGCTTTGCAAATAATCAATTACGTTTGGATAAGATTACATCCAACACAAAATATGTCATAGTGTTCATAAGTTCACTTATCGGTATCCCTTGCTGTGCTGCCACCGACCATAGTGCTTATCAGTCCACATATGGGTCCCTACTGTAGTCTCCACTCACCGACCTTCTCGATGCACTCCCTGATCTCCACATCGGCCTCCACTGTTGTGATGCTACTCCATGACCTCTACATTGATCCAAAAAGTTGTGACGACACTCCCTGGTCTCCACAAATGCACTCACCGTCGAACGAGGAAAACAGAGAAGGCCGCTCGTCCATTGAAACCATGTTTCTGTAGCCGCTGAAGCTGGACTGGGTGCGGGTTTTGCGGTCGAGTGAAGGGCGCCTGCAGGTGTACCAAACATCAGCTGCGTCTCCAGACACCATCCACATCACGCACATCACTAGATGCCATCTACATCAGCAACACCGGTCACCATTCACATCAGATACATATCAGACACGCCGCGCGTTCTGTTCGAAGAACAAATTCACCCAATTCACAGAGCACGTTCCGCTCTGAGTGCAGGAAATAGAAGATGAAACTATGTGACAAAGGACGACATTTTGGGCTTCACACGAGTGGCAATCAAGTTACTTCTGGTGGCTGATATTAACACGCTTTTACAATAGCAATATTTACAAGCGTAGGCTCGCACTCTGGCTTCGCCTTCACTCGTCATTCCTGCCACACGAAGGCAAGCATTGCAAGGAACATTTTAGCTTCATAGACTTAGCGTTGGCACAATGTAGGCACCAAACACTCGCTTTTTCACAGTATATTTGACCTAGCGATACTTACCCAGTAAAGTATTCAAATAAGTCGCATACAACATCTCAATGCCTGCAGCCAGTATGAATGATGTCGGGCGATGTAGCTAATACGGCTGGTGCAGTGCCCTTGCCGAATCACCACCAATATCAGATACATCAGCAGACAACAGCCACACCACCACCCATATCAGATACATCAGCAGATAACCGTCACATCACCACCAATATCAGATACATCAGCAGACAGTAAGTCACACCACCACCCATGTTAGATACATCATCAGACAGCAGTTGCATCATCACCCACATCAGATACATCGGCAGATAATAGTCTTACTACCACAAATGTCAGATACATCGACAGACAATGGTTGCACCACAACCCACATCAGATACATCAGCAGACAACAGTCTTACCACAACCAATGTCAGATACATCAATAAATGACGGCTGCATCACCACCCATATAAGATACATCAGCATAGTACAGTAGACATAGCCTTACCACCATGCCACCAGCCATGTCAGATAAATAAGCAGACAACAGCCGAATCACCACCCACGTAAGATAAATCAGAGCACAACAGCCACATCACCACCCAGGTGAGATACATCAGCGGACAACAGCTGCATCACCACCCAGGTGAGATACATCAGCCGCTTCACCACTCGCGTGAGATACATCAGCAGACAACAGCCGCATCACCACACACGTGAGATACATCAGCAGACAGTGGTCGGGCAATGTCAGCAGGCCGGGCTGCTCGGACCCATCTCTGTCATGACGCAGTCGTAGCTGGGTGGAGGTTGGGGAGGGGCACGGCGGGGTGGGGCGGGGCGGGGCGGGGCGGGGCGGGGCGCGCCAACGACCCCGCGCCTACGTGAGCGGAGATAAGGAGGCGTCGGGTCATGGACCAGCCAGATGTGACGCCGCGATATCAGCCGCTTGACACGGTCGCAGCCAGGCAAAAACACACCGGCCCTGACACCGGCGCCGCTCGCCACGCCCCCTTCCGGTGCACTTTTTAGTGTAGTGCGTCGGCCGCTCCAGTTGGCATTCGAGTCGGCCACTCCAATGTTCGTACCCTGTCCTTTACATTCCCGACATATTCGACCCGCTGATAGTCGTTAAGAGGACAGGCGCCTTGGTCTTCTTCAGTACGATTCGTACCCTGACATAACAAGGTGGAGTTCTACCCGACGTACCAAATGTTGGCCAGATCTGACTAGATGGGTGGTGTTGCTATTCACGCCACTCCTCACAGGTCGCACGGAGGGGAGTCAGGAGAACCGACTGGTTGGGAGGAGGTGTTGCTATTCACGCCACTCCTCACAGGTCGCATGGCAGGGAGTCACGAATATTCGGTTGAAAAAAGCGAGGGGTGTCAGCCAGTTTGTCGCCTTATCAGCTTCAAGTGTGTGAACTTGCCCTTCATTCAGCGTCCCAAAATACCGCTCGCCAGCATCATCCTATTATATTTCACCATTGCCTGATACCGAAGACAATTGCGGACTGAACTAGATGAGGGCTAGTCGTTGACGTCACCATTTATTTTCGATGGGGGAGCAATTTGTTTGATTGTTTCCGCACAACACCATGGGCACATTTAACAAAGATTAATGTAGCGCACCCAAATCCTCTCCCCGCCACTCACTATGGCGACGTTCATCGAGCCAAACCGATGACTACATGGTAGGGAGGACGACATTGCTTTATGATCAATTTACGCTGCTCTTTGTACATGAGGTGATGCTTTTTTGGATATGACGTGCTATTGATTTGCTTGGTTCACACTGATGATTCTACCAGTTGTTTTCAATTACACATAGTGCAGAATAGTTCGGGACTGCTTCACAATAAACTTTGAAATAGTTCACATTGGTCCCAGAAGTACCAAACCCTATGCCTTTCCGACAGCACAGTCATCAAGTACACACGTGACATATCGGTTATCCTTCTCACCGAGAGCGAATTCACATTCTAGCTTATCCGAGGGACGCTGGCGAGGGCAGATATTTCCACCACGACCCAACATCCACCAAGTAGAGCAAAACTATAGAACTTTACCAAACACGTAACACATTCTATCCCGGCCCGTTTATTTTCATGCACACTTGGCTAGAGCACTTCAAATCTATTGAAGCTCCCAAAATCAAAACGAATGGTCAACACCATCCGGGGCTTCGCCACCTCTCTAAAACAGACTTTGTCTCGCCTAGACCCGGGCCGCTGGATATGCTAGCAAGTCCGCAGAGGAGTGGAGCTGGGGGCCCCCTCCCAGAGCGGTGTGGACCCCAATGGAGCGGGGTGCGTCAACCGTCCGACACCGGCCAACGGTCACGCCGAGGGGGAGTCGGCCAACACTGGTGCGAACGACCCAGTCGCGTAGTTCGCCGGTCAGACTGGAGATGGCAGCAGTGTCGACACCACGTCGGCTAGGACGCAGAATCAATGGTGACGTCATTGCAGCAGCATTGAATAGCGCCGCAAACCACAACGTAGTTTGTTGTGGGTAAATTTCATTGCCAGCAATGTGGAATTAATTATGGTACAATTATCAATTTATCGAACGGCAGTGTGTTACCCTCGGCAGTACCACCAGCATCGATTGCTTGTGTGTTGTTCGGTTGGCTGATTGAGTTATTGGCTTGCTGGTTGGTCCGTTGGTTGGTTGGTCCTTTCCCTTGTCAAGCACCTATATCGCAATGCGATTAATGATACCCCTGGGTGACAAGGCTGCAATGGGCCGGCAGAGTAGTGCCGGAATCACGAGCGAAACGGCCGCGTTCGACCTCCTGACAACAATTAGGTGCGGCAACCAAAGTGACCCGTCAGCACGTCAGTGAAAGTATCCCCCCCCACCCACAGAAGGGGACTGGCAAACCTTTCATGTCAACACAACGGTACGTGGATATGTGGATTTTCATAGAAAGATATGGCTCCCCGACTACGTCGATGATAGTCAGGCTCGACAGCTTGTATCTCCAAACCTGCCTTTACTGATGTCTACCACCGGTAAAAACCGACATGTCAAAAACTGTTCTATATCGTATTTATTACCGGTAAGGAGTACCTTGCTTAATCGTTTTCAAATATATATGACATACTACTTGTATGTCCAATGGTGATGCATATCATAGGACTTGTGTAATAAATATAAACAGACAAAATCGGAGCTGAAGATGTCAAGAGAAGTATAAACATGACATCGTGTTGCGACATTGTGTTGTGCTCACCCGTTTTACCGTTTTTTACCGGTAAAAACCGGTCGGCAACAGACTAGTTCTTCCCGGTCAAAAATGAAACCATGTGGAAAACTAACACATATCCAGGTCCTTCTACAGCAGACAATTATTTACTCCAACTAATAATGTGCATGTGTTGCTACTGCAATCGGTGGCGTTTCATCTGCATTTACAAGCGTTATGACACGAATTAGCCATGCTCACGTATTATTCGGCTTAATGTCGTCTTACAGTAAATGTGTCCTGGAAATCTATCTTGACTCAGTCAGATTTGCCAGCATTTTGTACTCGGGCACCAGGAGTCGAATACAAAATGCATCCCAGAATTTCATGAAGCCCATCATATGAACGAAGGCGGAGAGCAGCTGTCACCACACAATGCAATGCGATCAAAACGAACATCTCTGCAATGACTATCTCTATCGCTACGCATTTCATGTACAAACACAAACACACACGCACACAAACAACACCTAAAAAGATGGAAATTCAGAGACGTACGAAACTTAACTCAGGAATCGAAATAAGTTTTTCAACTGTAAAAAATAACCACTATGCACTTGACATGCAAATCAAGCTGACGCATACCCCAACGCTACGTCCAGGCAAGCAGGTATTGTGCAACTGTCACTTATCGAACGTGTTACCTACACTGCTTTTTGTGAGCATGACAAAAAGTAATGATGCTGTTTTGTAACAACGAAGTTCTGCAAATGTACCCATTAGCTCAAAGGAATCACAGACCACGATAACGGGCATCTCAGTCAGGGAATGAGAATGTCGCGTCCGAGGACACCAACTGTCCGAGGACACCAGGATTCCCTTGCACAGGAAGGCACACCGTAGAAGCTTTTACGGTGAGCCAGATGTAGCTAACCTGCGCTCAGATAGTAGCTGCACAAGTGATCGCAGATCGCCCTGATCTTGGGATCACCCTGTGGTCAAAAGTCCACCGGTCAAGGATACTACCCAGCGATGACGGGCTACCACGTGACTCAGGGTACGCACTCTGTGGCTGGGTGCTCTCGTGGCCCGGCACGCCCACCCTGTGGTGATAGTCAGGTTCACAGGGTGCCAGCAGATGGTGTCAAGTCCCCTCGGGACACCCACCCCGTGGTGAGACTAGTCAGGATCACAGGGTACCAGCAGGCGGTATTAGGTGCCCCCGTGACTCCAGGCTACTCACAATGAGGAATAATGGCGCCAATCCCAGGACTCCTACTCGGCGACCGCCCTCTCCCATCTCCCCACCAGACACTCACTCTGCGTAGAAGACCGAGTTGCCCTCCCGACAGCGCACGTCCTCCTCCGAGACGGAGGCGGTGCGCGAGCCGGCACCCGAGTCGTGCGGCTGGCTGCCGGCGCTGGTAGGTGGCGTGGCCGAGTCCATGTCGCCCGGAGACAGCGAGCTGAGCAGGCCGGAGCCCAGGTCTACGATATAGCGCGGCGAGCTGCCGCGCGGCGCCGCGTCACTGCGCCGCCCTCGTGTCCGCACACCGCC
Source organism: Imbricaverruca yamaguchii (assembly GCA_034440575.1). NCBI lineage: Eukaryota > Metazoa > Arthropoda > Thecostraca > Neoverrucidae > Imbricaverruca > Imbricaverruca yamaguchii. The sequence continues at coordinate 1,004,468 of JAOTOL010001638.1, read as the reverse complement.
GCCGCCGCCGCCGCCGCCGCCGCCACGTCCGTCAGCCGGCCGGTGCGCTTTGTGCGCGGAAGCAGGTGCCTCGCGGCCGGAGATGGATGTGGCGGCGAGGCAATGGCCGGCCGGTCTCGCACCGCACGCAAACGAAGGTATAAAATACGCATGAGCAGTATCGAAAACAAGACCAAGACGGACAAATGCAACCAACATTTAGAGATGCCAAGCAGAAAAAAACTGGTATACACAAGCTCTGAGCAGTTTCGCTTCACTTCACTTCGCTACAACAAAACAGACAAAGATATCTAGAGTGTCAGCTTCGGGCACTGGCAGTCAGTGGCTGGCATTCACAGGATCGGGAAAATGGGGGGGGTACCAGCACTTGCTGGTAGCACACACTTTACCTTTGTGCGTGCTACCAGCAGAGCCAAATCCAGAACTGGCTAGAGGGCAGAGACGTTCAGAGACATGAACATCAGGTCGGAATCGAAAGCAGCCGGCTCCATTCAGACGGTGAGTCAAAGCAAAGGTTGGGAAAACGGTCCTCAGTCGAATTGCTGTCCCCCGGGACAGCATACGCGCCAGAAAACCATCATCTCCTTTCACTACAGGATATAAAAATAGTATTAAGAATAGGAGAGTGTGTCCGGAACCAATTGCTCTTTCATAGTATTCATCAGGGTTCAGGGCTTTTCCTCACTGGCGTATCTTCCAGTTGTATAGGATTACTTTTCAGCTGCAACAGAAAACTAGGGTTGCATCTGCTGCACTTAATTTTGGCTGCATCTCCATTGTACCCTTTTTGAATTGCCAACAGGCTTTCGATGGCACCAACTCCGGAAATATAGAAGGCACGGTGTAAGCGTATATAAAACGGGATAAGAATTATACTCTCCATAAACGCAGGGTGTAATTCCTTTTCGGAGAAAAAGACATGTTATCCGGTTCTACAATTTCAGCTGATGTATTCAATATCGGTAAAGTGCGGAACCGGGACCGACACTAAGGACCAGGCTCAGGTCGCTCAGAACCAAACCAGGACTCAGCAGTCGAGTCAAGCTCACGATCAAGCATAGGACCGGCACTGGGATATGCTTCGGGCCGCAACAATGCTCACGTCATGAGTCCAGACCAGCCCTCACGACAAGCCAGGGTCGGCACTGGACATCGCATCCAGACCGCACCCGAGCTCGGGCGCGAGGCCGAAACTAGTCCACACACCAAGCCAAGATTGGCACTGAAGATCACACCCAGAACGTGCCAGAGCTCAGGCGCGAGGTAGAGACTAGCTCGCACACGAAGCTAGAATTGAGACTGAATATCACATCCGGGCGCAGGCACGAAACCGGGACTAGGACAGTACTAGACCGACGGCTCAAGAAAACCGCGGGTCCGGCTTCGGGTCAGGATCGGGCCTCGCGCAGGCGGGCGAGCGTCGGGACAAGGTCGGGCCAAGGTCAGGTCAACAACAGGCCAAAGTCGGGTCAAGCCCAGGTCGAGGTTGGGCCGCCGCAGACGCACTCACCTGACAATGGCACTCGACACAGTCGACACGGACGACACCACGTTGGACAGCATCGACTTCGGAGTGTTGTCGAGCTGGGGCGGTGCCGACGAGGGGGTCGGCTCGCGCTCCGGTGTGCTCGAGAGACTCTCCATCCAGGCGAGCGGGTGAGGCAGGCGCTTCCACACCTGGCGAGTTACACCGGGCACCGTCAAATGGAGTAGACGGCCGTCACATCGCGCGACTGGGTGATCAAATAAAATGCGTGACTCGAGTTTTGCAAATACATGGCGGTAGTGCTAGGGTTTTCAGAGGCGAGATCTTGTTAGATTATCCCACGACAAGCTGAAATATACTCAATGAGCTCACAAGTAACATACGACGATTGCATGATAATCGTTATTGCACAACTTGACTCATTCCGGGGCATGCAGGCCGGTCTAAGCATATCGTTAGTTAGTTATTTGAGTTTAGGGGCGCGTCGACTGCATAGGTAATGCAGCGCCGACATCCGAGCATATCAAATGATCGCTTCACTTCAGGGTGGGCGCAGTCATGCCGGCCGAGTCTGGTAGCGGCCCACACACCACCAGCCCGGCGTGACGCCCACCTTTTGCCTCCTGGTCTCGTCCCCCACGTCGTCGGCGACCGACTGCGTGAATTGGGCGGCCCGCTGTTCGGTTGCGTCCGCGCCCTCGCCGCCCAGACTGATGGCACTGTCTGTCATCGTGTCCTTGGCCGGCAGCGTCGACAGCGGCAGAGGTGGTGGTGGTGGCGGCGGTGGCGCGCTGTCGGCGTCACCCTGCGCCATCCCGCGGCGCACCTCAGGCGACACGAGCGCCCTCTCGAACGCCTTGGGGAAGGCGTTTGCGTCGCGCCGCTCCGTGTCCGGCTCCGCCTCGTCCTCCTCCAGTGAGCCGGCCTTGAGGCTCAGCTCCGGGAAACTGCGCGTATCGGTGGCCAGCGTCGGCTCCGGCTCCGGCTCCGGTTCCGGCTGCGGCTCCGGCTGCTCCGGCTCCGGCTGCGGCTCTGGCTCCGGCTGCTCCGGCTGCAGCAGCGGTCCTGGCTCCGGCTCCTCCCGCTGGGCGGTCGACAGCTCAGGCAGCGCGAGGTCCGCCGGCTCAGACTCGGCAGGGGCCGACTCAGACTCGGCAGGGGCCGGTGGGGCCGGCTCAGACTCCGCAGGGGCAGACTGGCCCGGCTCAGACTCGGCAGGGGCCGATGGGTCCGGCTCAGACTCCGCAGGGGCCACGGGGGCCGGCGGGGCCGGCTCGGCCGGCGGTGCAGAGAGGTCCTGTGCCGACCCGGACTCCGTCGAGCCTTGTGCTGCAGCTGACGACACTGACTGTTGCTGCTGCTGCTGCTGTCCCGGCGGCGGAGCCACAGGACGAGACTCAGAGGCGGCGTCAGCGGCCGGCGGAGGCGATGGTGGAGGACCGGGCTCAGAGGCGGCATCAGCAGTACGTGCAGCGGCTCTGGGAGGCGCGTGGTACACCTCCGGCGGCGGCAGGTCCGGACTGAAACATGCTCGTCAGGTCATCCAAGGACAAGATGAGGGGACCTTATCCAATCGCTCAGTACCGTTGAACTATCAGGCCGCTGGCAGTCACGTAATAGAAGAAACGATATAGAAAGGCAGGAGCTGCAAGCGCAACCAAGCAAAGCGCCTTCAGGAACTTTTTTTGCACGTTCTTCAATGTTCAACCTTTATTTAAAACTCCTTGGGTGCGAGACTTCTTGGGCTGTTATAACTTCTTTGGCGTGAGACAACTTCTTGGGTGTAAATTCAGTGTATCAGATAAAGAGAACCGCCAAGAGCACGATAATTCCGAGGATGCAGATGAGGTGCACCAAGCGTTTGCGAAATGAATACAGTTGCGCCTACCACTATAATGTTGTCTTTAACTTGGCGTTACATGATACATGAAGAACAAGGTCAACGGTAGAACATGTAATAAAGTCAACAAAATATATATGAAGCAGCAACCTTGGGTAAAACACATACAACGTAGGATGGGTAAAGGAAAATATAATGCAAATAATTACGGAATAACTAGCCTATCATTCCTTAATCTTAAGAAGTAGCTTATAAACTAACAAGTACGAACAGAATATAAATTAGAAGACTTCCTTTCAACAGGAGACAATGATTAATAGAAGCACAGAAGATAGCCAGTTGAACATGATCAAAATCAAAAGAAACTAGCGGCCGCCTTCCCGATGATGCGTTGTTTTGTGATCCGAAGGGAGGACGCCATTTACACGAACACCAGGATGTACCCATCGTACATGGTATCCACTTGCACCGACGCAAAACTGTGAGGAAACCGTGGCTCTGATACACCAAGTTCGCCGACAACACTAGCCGCATTACAACCAAGACAACCAACATGTGGTCAGAGGTGCAAAAAGTACACTCTTAACCTCCATAGAGAGTAGCAGATTGGCCTGATAACGTGCAACTGATTGGTAGTGCCATCTTGTCGAGACCATTAACAGGTCCCGCTGAGTTAAAATGGATGTTTCATGCAAATGAAGGTGCTTATAGAAATTGCATATGAACTCAAACATACTGAAGTGGTGCCTTTTCGTTTTCAACGAACGTATGATGGTCTTAATGCCACCTTTTCCTTGGAGAGTGGAGTCTTCGACTGAGAAATCCCTGGAGCGGAGGCGGGGAGGGTGCACACGAGCCTTCCGAGAGCGGCGCCACCTTTCCACAGGGAGGTCATGCATGACCCCAGTGCTCCTCCATTGCCTGCATCCGCCCCAGTGGCGTACTGCACACTGGCATATACGCTTGTAAAGGTAAATGCATTAGATGGGGTGGAATATGAAAGGTAGCACAAATGGCATTCGATATCAATAGAGGGTATTCTATCGACACATTTTTGCACCTCTGCATGTGGCTCTGGTACGCCGAGATCGCCGACAACACCAGCCACATTACAAACGAAACAACCAACATGTGACTCTGGCAACACCAGCCATTACAACCGAGACAATCAACATGTGGGTCTGGCAACACCAGCCACATTACAACCGAGACAGCCTACATGTGGCTCTGACACAACGAGATCACCGACAACACCAGTCACATTACAAACGAAACAACCAACATGCGGCTCTGGGAACACCAGTCACATTACAACCGAGACAGCCAACATGTGGCTCTGGTACACCAAGATCGCCGACAACACCAGTCACATTGCACAGCTATCCAGCGTCAACAGCATCGTGCGTCCAATGACAGCTGGCAGCCACACTCAAATGTGGAGCTCGGTTGAAGCTGTCACATCCAGAGCCACCATAACACAGCCAGGCGTGGCTGTTCGAACTACAGCACCTATCAGCCGTGCAATTCGAGAGGGACCAGGTCGGGTCCGACCAGTCACGCTAGAGTCACTCACGGCAGAGTTCTGCCGCGGTCATCACCCGCTCACACGGAGACGTGACCAGGCTGGCCCAGGTCAGATCAGATCCGAACGGCTCTGCCTGGCCACGGCGTGATCAGACCAGGTCAAATCGAGTCAGGTCGGCGGGCGGCCACTCACAGCGGGATGTTGCCGCGGTCCTTGACCTTCATGTGGGCGATGTCAGTGAAGAGCGCCGTCGACACGATGTGGTCCATGGGTACCATGACGCCGTAGCGGTCGGCGCCGTGCTCCAGCACCAGCGGGTCGGACACGTTCGGGTCGAACATGAGACAGTTGGGCGTCACCAGCAGCGTGCCCGTCACCACACCCTGACGGAGAGGGCGCGTCAGTGAGAATACAGCCTGAAGAACGGCAGGTCACCGACTGCGTGCCCTGACGAAAGAGCAGGTCACTGGTTACAGGCCCTGCAGGAGAGTCCAGACCAAAGACCACATGTTCTAAGGTCACCCGACATGTTCCTAAGGGAGGTGAGTCACCAACCGGGTACCCCAGGAAAGAGGGCAAGTGAATATCCACGCGAGAGGGTATGTCGATGGCCGTAAGCCCTGGGGAGGAGATGACGTTGGAGACATACCCAAGGAGATAATTTTGACAACTGACAGCACACTCGTCATTGAGGAGGGTGACGATTAGGCCGGAGCCAAGTCAGGAAGGTAATTATCACGTCGTCCCAGTGAAGACCGCTCCGGGAAAAAACATGCCTACCTTTACATCACAGAAGAGACATGACTTAATACAGTGGCATCATGTAAATTAAGCCTCCTGCTGCGCAATACGATGATGTAGATAATGACAGTGCAAGCATTCGTAACTCTCACACACATGCACACGCACGAACACATACACAACGCAGCAGCAGATACAGCGAGTGCCGGGTCACTGCGGGGTTCACTTATGGCTTTGCGTCTGACCCTGACCGGCTGTCTGGCTCGACATTAAATAAGTGGTGGCGCACAACGCGTTCGCCGACCAATCGGTGACCTACCAGTAATCAGGTGACATACCAGTAGTACCTCCACCGACCAATCAGTAGCCTGCCACGCGCCCACCGGCCAATTAATGGCCTACCACGCGTCCACCGGCCAATCAGTGACCTACCACGCGCCTGTCGACCAATCAGTGGCCTACCACGCGCCAGCCGACCAATCAGTGGCCTACCACGTGCCCGCTGACGCGGCCCATTCACTCCGTGCACCGGCTAATCAACATCCGTGTCTTGCTGACGGCATCACACGAATTGCGCATGCATATGGTCGCAGCCAGTGGGCTGACCGTCGTGGGCGGCCCGCCGTGGGCGCCCGTGGATGAGCGCAGCGGGAGGAGGTCGCGTGCGGCACGTCTGCTGCTGACCAGCACGACAATGACAACACAGCGGCACGAGAGCAGGGCAGCAGCGGACAGCAGACAGCGGAACAGTGGGGAGCAGGGCGTGGGGAGTGGGTGTGCAGTGGGGAGTGGGGAGCAGGCGACACTGGCGGACCCGGCGGGTCGCGGTCGCCTGTCAGCCTGTTGGCGCCACGTGTCTGGTGACACTGGCGGACCCGGCGGGTCGCGGTCGCCTGTCAGCCTGTTGGCGCCACGTGTCTGGTGACACTGGCGGACCCGGCGGGTCGCGGTCGCCTGTCAGTCTGTTGGCGCCACGTGTCTGGTGACACTGGCGGACCCGGCGGGTCGCGGTCGCCTGTCAGCCTGTTGGCGCCACGTGTCTGGTGACGCTGGCGGACCCGGCGGGTCGCGGTCGCCTGTCAGCCTGTTGGCGCCACGTGTCTGGTGACGCTGGCGGACCCGGCGGGTCGCGGGGTCAGCCTGTTGGCGCCACGTGTCTGGTGACACTGGCGGACCCGGCGGGTCGCGGTCGCCTGTCAGTCTGTTGGCGCCACGTGTCTGGTGACACTGGCGGACCAGGCGGGTCGCGGTCGCCTGTCAGCCTGTTGGCGCCACGTGTCTGGTGACACTGGCGGACCCGGCGGGTCGCGGTCGCCTGTCAGCCTGTTGGCGCCACGTGTCTGGTGACGCTGGCGGACCCGGCGGGTCGTGGGGCCGGCCGTTGCGCCACGTGTCTGGTGACACTGGCGGACCCGGCGGGTCATGGTCGCCTGCCAGCCTGTTGGCGCCACGTGTCTGGTGACACTGGCGGACCCGGCGGGTCTCAGGGCCAGCCGTTGCGCCACGCTCCGGTCCACCAGACCGGCGCTGTCGGACGCCAGTAAGCGCGGCAGCACCGCCACGGCCGAACGGTGGGCGCGGCAACACGTCAGCGGTCCCGTCCGGACTGCCTACCCCGCCACAGGCCAGCCGACCAGGTCGCACGGCGTATCCTGCGCTGAGGTCGGGCTGTCTGCCCCGCCACAGGCCAGCCGACCAGGTCGCACCGCGTATCCTGCGCTGAGGTCGGGCTGCCTGACCCGCCACAGGCCAGCCGACCAGGTCGCACCGCGTATCCTGCGCTGAGGTCGGGCTGCCTGCCCCGCCACAGGCCAGCCGACCAGGTCGCACCGCGTATCCTGCGCTGAGGTCGGGCTGCCGCGTCGCAGGGGCGTCAGCAGGCCACCGTCAGGGTGGAGCTACAGTGCGGATGGGTGACATGTAGCTAGTGAGGTACCCAATGAGTTAGTAAGATTAACTAACCAACTAACCAACCTAGTCATTGGTTGGTTAGTTGTGCTTAGGGGCGTATCGACTGCTTCGGTCATACAGCGCCCATGCCAACCTAGTCATTGGCGGTCCGCAAAGGACAGCGAACAACTCACTAGGAAGCTCGAGAGGACCGAATGGGACTGAATGCTGTCATTCCCAGAACCATGTCGTCGAGGTGCCATCACCATGAAATGACTACTTCAGGCATGGACTTGACGTTCCTAACATTTCAAATGCCTCCATGGCTGCTGGCCACCAAGTTCACACACAAGGGAACAATTGCCGCGCCAAGCGAGACAAACTTCCTTCTGTTGCACGCATAGGCGTACAGGTGCGCACAGGCCTACAGCCGGGTGATCCACTCAACTGCGCCGAAGCCATAACCAATTCCAGTCACATGGTTGATGAATTAGACGGGACGAGACGAGGAGCTGCCGCAGCTCACAGTCAGCAGTCAGCTGCCGCAGCTGACACGGTGACTGGTGGTCGGCACCTGAGTAACGGTCCGGATCGAACCTGCGCGGTACTACCGCTGGAGTACTCGGTCTGGGATCACAGCACCTGAACAAAAATCCGGATCGGACCTGGGCGGTACTAGTGTTTGAATATTCGGTCTGGCGTCAGCGCAGTACTGATCATCATCTTCCAAATCAGCAACACAAAATTGTTTCAGGGACTGGATGATACGCCATGAGTCCAACAGTCGGCAGTACGGCACGGGGCCTGAGGACGTGCCGAGTGTTTCCGGCCGTGCAGCGAAGAGTATGCCGCAGAGGCGACGTCGTTACTCGACACGCCACACGCGGTCGCACATCACCGGACAGGGCGACAGCCGGCGGGCACCGTACCAAGGCGAGACGTGACGTGCGTAACGTGACGCGTGACCGGCACGCCACTCACCTGACCGTCGGTGATGTGGCGGGTCTTGATCTTGACGTACTTCATCAGGCAGTCGCGGTCCAGGTCTTGCTCGTCGGAGGCGGAGCGTTGCGTGCCGGCGCGAGACCGCTGGCCTCCCACCGCTGCACCAGCGGCCGGCGGCGCCGACTCCGTACTGGCTGCGGCCTCCACAGCAGCGGAGCCGTCCGCTCCTGCCGACCACCAGTCAGTAGGGTCAGCAGGGTCAGCAGGGTCACTACTGGCCGCGGCCTCCACAGCAGCGGAGCCGTCCGCTCCTGCCGACCACCAGTCAGTAGGGTCAGCAGGGGCAGCAGGGTCACTACTAGCCGCGGCCTCCACAGCAGCGGAGCCGTCCGCTCCTGCCGACCACCAGTCAGTAGGGTCAGCAGGGTCAGCAGGGTCACTACTGGCCGCGGCCTCCACAGCAGCGGAGCCGTCCGCTCCTGCCGCTCACCAGTCAGTAGGGTCAGCAGGGTCAGCAGGGTCACTACTGGCCGCGGCCTCCACAGCAGCGGAGCCGTCCGCTCCTGCCGACCACCAGTCAGTAGGGTCAGCAGGGGCAGCAGGGTCACTACTAGCCGCGGCCTCCACAGCAGCGGAGCCGTCCGCTCCTGCCGACTACCAGTCAGTAGGGTCAGCAGGGTCAGCAGGGTCACTACTGGCCGCGGCCTCCACAGCAGCGGAGCCGTCCGCTCCTGCCGACTACCAGTCAGTAGGGTCAGCAGGGTCAGCAGGGTCACTACTGGCCGCGGCCTCCACAGCAGCGGAGCCGTCCGCTCCTGCCGACCACCAGTCAGTAGGGTCAGCAGGGGCAGCAGGGTCACTACTAGCCGCGGCCTCCACAGCAGCGGAGCCGTCCGCTCCTGCCGACTACCAGTCAGTAGGGTCAGCAGGGTCAGCAGGGTCACTACTGGCCGCGGCCTCCACAGCAGCGGAGCCGTCCGCTCCTGCCGACTACCAGTCAGTAGGGTCAGCAGGGTCAGCAGGGTCACTACTGGCCGCGGCCTCCACAGCAGCGGAGCCGTCCGCTCCTGCCGACCACCAGTCAGTAGGGTCAGCAGGGGCAGCAGGGTCACTACTAGCCGCGGCCTCCACAGCAGCGGAGCCGTCCGCTCCTGCCGACCACCAGTCAGTAGGGTCAGCAGGGGCAGCAGGGTCACTACTAGCCGCGGCCTCCACAGCAGCGGAGCCGTCCGCTCCTGCCGACCACCAGTCAGTAGGGTCAGCAGGGTCAGCAGGGTCACTACTGGCCGCGGCCTCCACAGCAGCGGAGCCGTCCGCTCCTGCCGACCACCAGTCAGTAGGGTCAGCAGGGTCAGCAGGGTCACTACTGGCCGCGGCCTCCGCAGCAGCGGAGCCGTCCGCTCCTGCCGCTCACCACTCAGTAGGGTCAGCAGGGTCAGCAGGGTCAGCAGGGTCAGCAGGGCCAGCAGGGCCATTGCTGGTCACGGCAGCCACCGCAGCGGAACCGTCCGCACCTGTCGACCACCAGTCAGCAGGACCAGTGGTCAACAGAGTCAGCAAGGCCGGTAGTCAACAGGGTCAGCAAGGTCAGTCGGGTAAGCATGATCACCTGCTGACGCCACTGGCCATGCCTAACCTGCTGATCATTGAATTTGCTCATCATTGAATCTGCAGATTCAAGGGGCCAGCAGGTTGGGCATGGCCAGCGGCGTCAGCAGGGTCAGCAGTATGGATGATTCCGTCAGCATCGGCTCAGCATCAGCACGTGAGAAAGTCCAGTTAGCAAATGGTCCGACAGAGTCTGGGTGGCCGTCGACCACCGTTGGCGGTCTGCCCCAAGAGCATTGTCACGTGCCACATGGCTCCATCACAGCCGACGGGGGGCGTGTCAGTGTCACAGAGCACGCAGCAGTCCAGTGCAATCGTCACCGTCCGAAATGTTCGTGTGCGACGCGCGAAACGGTCACATCCCGCACGTATGAATACAGCGTGTCGGACGATGTGACCATGCCTGTTGGCTTCCCCTCTCAGTCCCCGGTCAGATGGGGTCAGACCGATACATATGGAACTCTCACCCATAGTGGCCAGTGCTTGGTGTTGGATCTGTTGGCTTCCCCTCTCAGTCCCCGGTCAGATGGGGTCAGACCGATAGACACGGAACTTGACTAGTGCTTGGTGTTGGAAATGTTGGCTTCCCCTCCCAGTCTTCGGTCAGCTGGGGCCAGACTGATAGACACGGAAGTCTCACCCATAGGACCGCTTCAAATCCCTCGGGGTGGGGGGTGGGGGGAGTGGACGGGGTTGGTTGGTTGGTTATTGGGGTTTAGAGGCGCATCGACTGCAGATGTCATGCAGCGCCCATAACGACGTCAAGCATATCAAGTTTTTAAAGGAAAAACTGACTAAGGCTTATAAATGCGACACAGGTGATCTATTGCCATGACGTGCAGCATAGCCATCCTGGTCCTACCACATACATGTCATCCCATCAATGGGGCGTATATACCACAGAAATCATAACCTCTGAGAGGGGTGGAGGGGGTGGGGGTGAGGCTTCAGACTACTTCTTAGTTATGATATATTCTTTGTTGTTTATTAGGGTTTTAGGGTGCATCAACTGCATTGATTATACAGTACCCATTTCGAACTACTTCACACCTCGTACAAATCATATTTCTAGGCCCACGTCCACGTGCAAAAACAATGGATGAGCCCCTGTACACCAAACACTCCTGCACGCAGGCCACTCTCCAACCCATGGTATCACCGGCGTCGGCCGCGCTCCTCAAGTGCGCACCATTCACCGAGGAGGGGCAAATATTGCCCTTGAATCCTGCTTATCTCAAGAACAGCCTGGACGATTTTCGAAATTCAAACGACATACATAGCGCCTTAGAGTGCGATCTAAGAGGACTTCAGAAATTATGATCGAGGCCCGCACTAAGCCCACAGACCAAGGTCAAAGTGTTTTATCATGAAGCATTGGGATATGTGGCTTTATTCGTAACGTGTTGAGTTGCAATGTTTTCTTCGTGGCGTGAAGCCATTGTGCACCGAGTACGCACGCTGCATAAGCAGGTACCTGATGTCAAGTGTGCCGCACCAAGTCGCAGGTCAAGGTCAAATGCAGCATAGAAGAGCGCTTAAATATTGTGTACACTCAACCAGCTGTCCACCAAATCCGTCGATCAGCCCTCCCTGTAATACTGAAAAGCAAGCCCTCTATTTATCTATCTAACTCTGGATCTATTCATAATACGAGACAGTCCAAAACTTCACTGGCCAGCTCACTGTTTGAACCTCCAGGCTCATGTGTTTCTTGCGCAAAAAGCAAAACATGGCATACGCACACAAAAAGTTTACCTCACCAAGAACAAGTGATAACATGATTGACTGCTTTCAATACAACACCAGCCAACGCGATGACTACAATACAAAGAACGACGGAAACACTGCACGTTAGATGTTAGTCACTTCCAGGAACCAACTTCCGCTCATTTGTGGGACGAGTAATAGGTCTTTAGAAAGACTAGCGCGTCTATGGTCTCGTCGTTCAAACGGGTCCCGAGTTTGTTCGCAACATTTCCCAGCACCAATAACACCCTCTCTGCCTCTACACAGGTGGGGAAGACTGTTTTCAGCCATTGGTAAACGTTTCCAGTGTAAAACCCGCGGCCCGTGTACGGTAAGTTCGCCAGCTCTTGCTTTACCAAATTTTGAGCCGTCGCTCCGACACTTCACTTCCTTCCAGTTCTGCGTTTGCGGCTTGTTCTCTCATACTTCGTTCTAACGCCGCCTTGAGGGTATCTGTGTCACTGACTGGAATGGTTTCACTGAGATCATCTTCGTCTGAGTCAGCGAGGTCTGTCGGAACCGGCAGTGGCACTTCCTTGGAGATTGCATCGACGTCTTTCAGCGACAGTCTAGAAACAAGTTCAATGACCATCTTGCTGACCTCGTTTGCCTGTGCCACAGGCATGTCTCGATCGCTTGAAGACCCGTGGCCTTGATGAAGATACTGCAGTACTGAAGACATGCGTGTTCTGCGCTCAATGATTCTTCTTCTTAGACATTCGAGCAGCTTTGCCGCCGTGGGTGATGCTTGGTTCCGAAGTTGTGTCAACATGAATAACAGAGTCACCTCGCATGTGATGAGGTTTGCATCTCGTCTGCAAAGCATTTCAGTTCCGACCTTCAATACGTTAAGTGCACTTACCAGGTCCCGCACGCTGTTGAGTTCATCATTACTGAGGATAGCAACCGCCGAGCCACTTTTTGCCTGTATATCGATCAACGCCTTCTGGACCGCTGTTTTCAGTCCCAAGAATCGCTTTAGCATGACCAAGAGGCTGTTCCAGCGCGTCCTGCAGTCAAGCAACAGGGCGCGCTCACAGCTGTGTTCGTCTGCAACATGTTTTTGCAGACAGTCGTTGCGGTCAGGGGATTTTCTGAACCAGCGAAGGATTTTGCGCATCTTAGAGATCGTTTTTCCGATTTCACCACTCACTTCCAAGCGTTGACCTTCGATGATCGTTTGAAAATGTTCTCTTTCTGCTTCATTATCATCTTGTTCTTCACTCTCGCCGCCCGATTCTTCGCTTGAACCTTCGCCGTCATCATCATGTGGTTGTGCTTGGGAGGCTTGAGTGGTCCCACTCTTCCTATAAAGCGCGTCTGTGACCACCAGATGAAGCCCATGCGCCATGCACAGTTGCTGCATGCACGGAATAACCCGCCCAAACTTCTTCATTACACTCGCTTCATCTGTGCATACGCACACGATATGCCGATGCAGGTCGATGTCGAACTTGTTCAGTTTCTCATTCAGAACTTGTAGACACTTTTCTGCGGGCATGGTACCGGTGCATTGAATCGCACCCAGACCTCAAGTATCGGAACCACAGTGTACGTTAACGCTCATATAGCGCCTGTTGCGCAAAGATGTGTACTCGTCAAGCGTCAGCGTAAAAAGTTTGTTGGTACTCATACTCTCTCTAAACTCGGACTTCACGACACCCATGATCTTGGTGCAGTGCTTCATTACTAGTCTCTTTATGCCGTTTGGGGATGTTGGTAGGTCCTTGTGGCCTTTCGCTGAAAAGAGCTGCCGCTGATCCTCTGAGGTACAAAACGTTTGGAATGGGATACAATCCCTACTGCACATACGCCCCAGCGTCACATCGAGTGACACCTCTTCACTCTTAGGAAAAAATGAGTCAATCTTCCTCTTCTTGGATGGAAGTCCTTCGGTGGCGGTTTGCTGTGATGTAGACGCAGCAGTAGATGCTGTTGCATTCTTTGACACTGTGCCCTCTCCATGCATGGTCTGCAAGTGGACGTGTAAACCTTTTGTGGATCCACCTGTGCACTTGATTACTTTGTTGCACTTCTTACATTTTGCTTTTTGGCCTGATTCATCTCTTAAAAAGTCCTTCCACATACCTGATATTTTAAATTTCTTCAAATTCTCCATAGCTGCATCAATATGTCAGACCCACACTTTTCCAAATAAAAGATTCCTTTATTCAGTGCTTGCTCTCCATGTGCGCTGACGTGTGCTGCAAACTACGTTCGACGACCAACTGAAACAAAGGAACTGTCGTCCTGGATACCACCCCTCCGCAATCAGCCGTCTCAAGTGCACAGCGCTCAGCTCTAATTTCGGCGCCGCGGCTCTCGCGAGAATCGAGGTGCGTCTCTTAAAACTACCTGCCAGTCGAGCGGCGCGCCGTTCTGGTTGCGTAATGCGTGGGACGGCAAAGCCCCTGTGCATGACTTTGGTGCACTTATTGTGAACACTGAGCACTGCTACAATGTGTTGCAAAAACGCATCGTGGAATTTGACAAAATGCAATAGCATATTACAGCCTTAAAGCATAATCAATCTATCCGTGCTAGAATTGTTTGAGTTTATGAATATTTTTCGGGATTCCGCGATTAACAAGATTTTCGGGATCTGGATCGGGTTTGAAATATTTTCGGGATCCCGGGATCGGGGTCCCGGGATTGCAATCCCTAGTCAGAGCCACACCGACCTTGCGGCTGGTCGGCGGACGACACGTTCGACAGTCGAGACGGCACCAGCAGCACCTGGCCTGGGAACACCAGTCGAGCGCCCAGACGGTTGGCGTTCATCACCTCCGACGGCCGACTGTCGAACCGGGCGGCGATGCTGGTCAGGGTGTCCCTCTCCTGGACCTGCGGATCAGACGGCGATGCTGGTCAGGGTCACTCCACACTGAACCTCAGGGTGGGGGAAGATATTGGTCAAGGTGTGCCTCTCTTGGACCTGCGCACCAGGCGGCGATGCTGGTCATGGTGACTCCACCCTGCACATAATAGCAGGGGAGATATGGATCATGGTGTGCCCCTATTGAACATGAGACCAGGCGGGCGATGCTGGTCAGGATAAGCCACTCCTGCATTTGATGGTCTGTCAGTGATACTAGGAACATCCGGGGTAGCATCACAGCACGGTGTTGCAAGTCCAGTGCACATCCACTATAGTGCATGTGTCCTGGACCTGTAAGCACCAGGCGGTAATACTGGCCCGGATATTCCTCTGCTGGCCCTGAGCACTGGACGGTGATATTGATCCGGGCGTTCCTCTACTGGACCTGAGAACCGGGTAGCTATGTCAGTCGAGACTTTCCTCTCCTGGACTGGAGGACTGTGCGATGATATTGGTTAGGGTTCCCCCTCCTGGACTGAAGCACCGGACGGCGATACTGGTCAACGAGTTCCTTTCCACACCATAGTGAAATACACCGATAGCGGCATGCGGTCTGAAAGAGAAAACAAACCCGCATACATACACATGCACGCACGTACGCACGCACAGAAGCGTAATGCCCTTGGAGCTATCCAGCACAGTTTACAGGAGTGACCACTTTATCGTATTGACCTACTACGCACGTCATCTAGACGCTGATCGTCAGTTCAGGCACTGCACCATAGTGGTCGCGTGTTCACATTGCAACTAAAGCAACATCCTGGGCCGACCGAGTCCGCTCAGAAATTCAAATTTCTCCTGGTGTCCGGAGTGCCGACACAGGACAATAATTTCTCACACAGACGCCATTAGCCACCTGGAGGCGCGCGGCGTCCGCGCTGACGTCACGCAGCGCCTCTGACGTCACGGTCGGCGGCGGGGCTCGCTCGGCAGGGATGCCGCCGGCAGTGCCGGAGCGCCCTCGGCGCCGACGCCCACGCGGGTTACCACTGCGCAGCTGAGTCCACTCGGGGCCGCGGCCGCCAGCTAGCTTGGCCACTGGGGCAGCCGGACGTGCTCAACGTGGTCCTGGCGCTGCTACATGACCTCCAGCCGCTGGACGGCCACTGGGGTGGCGGGCCGTGCTCAGGATGGCCCTGGTACTGCTACACGACCGCCAGCCACTCGGCGGCGTGCCGTGTCACCAGGGTGGCCCTGGTACTGCTACACGACCGCCAGCCGCTCGGCGGCGTACCATGCCGCCAGGGTGGCCCTGGTACTGCTACACGACTGTCAGCCGCTCGGCGACTGCAGATGCATTTAACCCGTCCCATCTCGGGGGGGGTCTTCAACCGCCCCCTCAGGTTTTTCGCGGATAGCGGACGAACGGCGCGCAGCAGCGCGCCCAGAATTTCGCATACCTTTTCCCACATCAATTTGACATTCTGATTTAAAAATTATAGGTCATGTCCTCTAGGGTCCACGAGTTAGTCAAGGTCAAGTGAGGTCACCTAAAAAAAATGTCAACCAGTCGTCACGCTTTAACGGATACAGATATTTTAATGAAACTTTCAGCGTTTGCTTATCTTTACGGATGCAACAAAACGTACGAGTTGAATTTTTCAATTTTTTTTCGTTTTTGACTACATATAATTTTTGCGTATTTGCCATATTGTAGTTCAAACACAGGATTCTGGCTAAACTAAGCATTTTTTATTAGGGAAAGTTGACTTCCAACAATATTTCTCGGTCTGCTCTACCCATTGGAGAAGGAAAATTAAAGAAAACTTGAAAACTCAAAATTTCATAATTTAAAAAAAGTATTTTTGGGGGCCATAAAAAAAGTATAGCCCTGGTCGATTTCGCTGTCCTTTTCTCATTCCAAATCAATTTTGTTTTTCATATATCCCCCAAAATGAACTCCCCAGAGTAAAAAAAGCATAATGCAAGTCGTGAAAAGTCGTGAAAATCTTGCCCCCTGGTGACGTCACTTTTGGGGAGAAAAAAAATTGGGGGTGGACCGGGACCCTACTCGTCGAGCGCATTCCGATGACACCTCTTTCATCTGTGAGGGGGGTCTTCAACCCCCCCCCCCCCCCGAGACGGGGTGGGAGGATTTGACAGGAAAGACAGCGCGGGTTAATAACAAGCAAAAACAGTGGCGCTAGAGACTGTACGTCGTGTTGCTCCCTAAATATAGAGTGTCTGTGCAGCCATATGCCATCAGCGCAATTTCCATTGGTCGATTCCTCCCTTGGAATGCGTAGAGACGTGACATCACCAGTGGCCATGTACGGTGAGGGCCGCTGAGGAAGGTACCTTACCGCGACAGGTTCACGGTCAGTCATTTCCATGTTTTTCTGCAGCCGTTGTACATGTCAGCTGAATTTCCAAGGACGGTCGGTATGAATGAATTAGCGACATGTAAATGTGCTTATATCGCTTCAGGGTCCCCACCAATAATAATGATATCGTACCTGCGGTACCTTCAGATTTGGATAAGTAACTACCGTTAGGAGCTGGACTTCGGTTAAATTTGGAATATGGGCACATGCCTAGATACCCACAAACCTCCCTGTATGTGTAACATCTACGCATCAGGATCGTTTATCATCAGATACTTTGATACTTTTTTTATATGCGGGAATCATGCACGAATCATCCAATCATCAAATAAATTCATCCAAACTATGGCTTTAAATACATGCTTAGTCCAGGTAGGCATCAGGTCACTGTATCCACTTTAATGTTTATTGGATTCGCGAGGAACATTGGCCGGATTCAGGGAGATAACCATACATACATTTTAACACGCGCCCTGGAGGGCCTCGGAAAATTACGCGCACTGCAGGGGGGGCGGATTCAGCTCCCCTAAGATCTCGGCTCCTACTGAGGATAGAGCAACGAAATTCGCAGGGTGGATGGGCACGGTAGTGAACTCTATGGTGTGCAAATTTCATGACCTTAGGTCAATACCTTCAAGGTCTAATGAGGTCAAAATATCCAAACATTTCTGGTTTTGCGTGGATTGGCTTGTCAATGCTATGGATCGCTCTTATTGTGTTGACATGTTCCAAAATTGGCATTAAGCATGTTTTGGACATTACTAATGATGCAATACAGATGCCAGATCCGCCATTTGACCTCACGTCACCTATATGGGAGCACTTTAGCGGGTCATTACCTGTTCCAGTTACCGGAACCGGGCTGCCCACCCGACTCCTCCGTTGGGCGGTTCAGCACAATCGGCTTCGCAAAGAAAGGAGTGAAATACATGAATAAAGTATGGAAACGCTTACGCACATAATGACAAACAGTAGATTTCGGGTTGTGTAGTGAGTAACATGTAAAGTGACATCAATCGCATGACAGTCATTTGCATTTTTGACAACATTCCAGTTGACAAAGTTTTGTTCTATTAGCCTGTCATGAACTTGGCCTGACTTGACCTCGGCGACTTAACATGACTTAAATTATATAGCATAACAAAATGAATCAAGCAAGTCGCTAGTGTTGTCAAGAACAGTTCCATTTTGCCAATATACGGGAAGCGCATCAGCGCCGATTTTTGTGGTTTGGCGCTGCGAATTGTTTTTAATTTAACGGCCCCTAACTTGAAGTTCTCGGCCGATTTTCATTTTTCTTACTTTATACAATGCGCCGATCATTTCCTTGTAGGTACGCAACAAATAGCGTATATCGGCCGGTACAATATGGAGTTATGTACGAAAAATCAGAGGGGTGGGGTGGATTTCGCCCTCCCTCTCTAGGGCGTGTGCTAACCTGTCATAAACTTGACCTGAATTGACGTCGGTGACCTGACATGACTTTGAAACAATATAGCATAACAATGTACATCAAACAAGTCGCTAGTTTTGGCAAAAACACTTCCTTTTTGCCAATATACGGGAAGCGCATCAGCGCCGATATTTGTGGTTTGGCGCTGATAATTGTTTTTTACTTTAGCGACCCCTAACTCGAAACATTTTAGGTCGATTTTCATTTTTCTTACTTTAAACAACGCGCTGGTCATTTATAAGCAGGTACACAAACAATGGCGTATATCGGCCCGTAAAATCTAGGGTTATCTACGAAAAACCGGAGGGGTGGGCGGATTTCGCCCCCTCCAGGGCGCGTGTTAAGGCTCATACTACATTTTCCAGAAAATTTCGGCAGTTCAGAAATCGAATTAGCCCTGGTGTGCCAATTTCGATCTCACTGGAGGATGGCAGACGAGACGAGGTTTTAAGGTGACATTCAGGGTCATGTCTCCATTGGACATATTACAATTGGTGTCTTGTATCACCCTTCACAGTGGAAGTGGACCGAACGGGTCCATTTTATCAATTATACTATGATTATATGCCAAGCAATTGGCGCGGAAATTACCCTTTCATCTCAAATGTGCAATACCCGACAACATCGGTAGCGAACAGCTACTCTAACAACTGGGGCCCTCCCGCATAAGCGTACCAACAGGGGGCCAGGGGGCACGGCCTCCAACTTCGCCGAGTTTTAACATTGGGTCAATGTGTGTTGACCGGAAAGAATGGCATCAAAGTCCCCCATGATCGCCCCCTCCCTCGCTTCTGTCAACCAAAACGTTATGCTCTCCCAAATATTAGCCTTTTTCCATCTACATGATGATTCAATGCTACGGCTCTGATACAAAAGCACAACTTCATTGAACTCTTACGGTGACCTAAGATCTGCCAAAAAAAGCTGCCTATTCCCCCGACAGTCGCAAACCATGATATTCGCATTCAATGGATTCTAACCGTGATATTCGCATTCGCAGCAGTCGTACTACATCTGCTGAAGAAAATTAGGGCTGAATATGGCGTACTTGGATTTGCTCTATCACGTTTACATTGTTCCAAAGTGATGAACCCATAACTGATTCTCCAAACCCTATAAATGTGGGAGGAAACTAAAAGGAAGCAGGTAGATGCATTTGTGTATGCAACATCAATACTCCTAAAAAGTCCTTCCAAAATCCAGAAGTGCAGGGCACGAATTTATGCCCGCACAGACGCATCACAGTACCCCATCCGTGCCGATGCGGCGCAGTACCCCATCGGTACCCTCCCCCCACACACACACCGCACAGACGCGGCGCAGTACCTATCAGCATCTCGCCAGCACAGACGAGGCGCAGTGCCCAATCGGCAGCTTCACTCAGTCGCAGTGCAGAGGTCCCACGTCGGCACTGACGACGCCCGCAGTCCGGTGCCACGCCTACGGACGGACCTGAGGGGGGTCGCCGGCGACGCTCAGAGGCTCGCCGGGTCAACGGGGATCGATCGCGGAGACGGCCAGCCACAGTCCATCCAGGTGGAGGTGGTTCAATATTGACGATGGCATTCGGACTGGCGGCGGGCGGCGGCGGGCGGCGGGCGGCGGGCGGCGGGCGGTGGGATGGCGGTGGGATGGCGGTGGGATGGCGGTGGGATGGCGGTGGGATGGCGGTGGGATGGCGGTGGGATGGCGGTGGGATGGCGGTGGGATGGCGGTGGGATGGCGGTGGGATGGCGGTTGGATGGCGGTTGGATGGCGGTGGGATGGCGGTGGGATGGCGGTGGGATGGCGGTGGGATGGCGGTGGGCTGGCGGTGGCCGGCGGCTGGCGGTGACCGGCGACTGGCGACTGGCGACTGGCGGCGGCTGACGACTGGCGACTGGCGGCTGGCGGTGGCTGGCGGCTGGCGGTGACCGGCGACTGGCGACTGGCGGCGGCTGACGACTGGCGACTGGCGGCGGGCGGTGGCCGGCGGCTGGCGGTGACCGGCGACCGGCGACTGGCGACTGGCGGCGGCTGACGACTGGCGACTGGCGGCGGCCGGTGGCCGGTGGCCGGCGGCTGGCGGTAGCCGGCAGCCGGCGGCTGGCCCGCCGCAACCTTGTCTACACAAGGACGGATGCGGCGGGCCGCATTGATCTGTTTGCTCGGAGGACACTCGAGGCCACCGCTCTTGCGTCACACCGACATCATGTGAAGATGTTTACACCAATGATGTCACATTGATTCTCACACTTTCAATATATCGGGTGCTCTGGTTATATTTTATGCAAACTTTTACATTGGCATACTACCCGCAAAGAAGACGTTATTTTCCAGATGGTCACTGATTGTCTATGCCACCGTCGTCGTCTACGACACCGATGAAGCTGTAATCGTCTATGAAACCGATGAAGCCGTCATCGTCTATGTCATAGACTGATCGGCTATGTCTGTATATCTTAATTCTGATAATCCTGAACGTGTCATAATAATGAGGAATGACAAAAATATAGCAAAACCACTACCATCTGTTATCACATGACCCTGTTTTCATAAAGAATGAGACACGAGGGTTGAAAGTCTTTAAGATCCGGTCTTGCACAATATCACCGAATCAGATCTGTGTAATTTCCAACACATACCATCTCTTTCCTGACCAAGATAGATACACCGAGTGCAAACAGATAGCTAGACAGGTTAGCTTCTTGACAGTATCACAGTTGACCAGGTCACATCACATCAAGCTAAGATGCCGATACAACTTGAAAAAGTATTCATGCCTGGGTCTGGGTGAAATGTTTTCGCGACATCGCCTCTATGCATGTCGTGTAACTCTCACCCGTTCTTGGTAGGTAATGTCTACTACCGCTCAAGCTGATTGTGTCAGTGTAATTATAAAAAAAACAATTACTTTTTTATAGGTAGGTTGGATGAAATGAAGTGCATTAACAACATGCTGGACCACGACTGCTGTACAACATAGACGTGTCCTCTAGTTGAGGATTGCTGTGGTGTGCACACACAAACACACATAGCTGGCATACGCTATGCACATGGCAGATGTTCCGATTCCCAGCACGCTTGCAGTCCAGCCTCATCCACATGCTGTCCGTCGCGCTCCCCGCCGAAGTTCGTTGTGCGCGCTAGCTATTCCAAATTTCCTGGCTCGATGAACAGAATACGGCTGCGGTCACACCGGACGACCGGCTGGACCGAGAGATCAATCTAAACGCGGATCACGTCCATGAACCCAATGCCGCTGGCGCTGGCCGGTCACCGCTAATCCTGTGGCACTGCGAGAGGCCAGCGAGGGGATCTCCCACATTCCGAGTCGGACCCATTAGCCGACTACGCCACCGAGTGGTGAGCTCGACCCATGCCATGGATGGAGACACTCACCGATGCGTGCTTGATAAGCACAAGCTGCGAACAGATGTGCGTTTCACCGGCGTGCATTAATTTTCATTTGCCCTGCAATGTCATATCCTGTCACGCCTGCCTTGCTCTGCAATGTCATGCTCTTTAACGCCAAATTTCAGCTTTCAGACAGCCGGTTTTAACCGGTTTTAGCGAGCTGCGGAACTGATTCCAGTCTGCTGGCGCCTAACGATGGCCACCCAGTGAGCTGTTCTCAAACGACCAGATGGGCGCTGACATAGGTACCGCCAGCCAGCCGGCGGACGGCGCTGACATAGGTACCGCCAGCTAGCCGGCGGACGGCGCTGACATAGGTACCGCCAGCTAGCCGGCGGACGGCGCTGACATAGGTACCGCCAGCTAGCCGGCGGACGGCGCTGACATAGATACCGCCAGCCGTCCGGCGGATAGCGCTGACGTAGGTACCGCCAGACAGCCGGCGGACGGCGCTGACATAGGTACCGCCAGCTAGCCGGCGGACGGCGCTGACATAGGTACCGCCAGCTAGCCGGCGGACGGCGCTGACATAGGTACCGCCAGCTAGCCGGCGGACGGCGCTGACATAGATACCGCCAGCCGTCCGGCGGATAGCGCTGACGTAGGTACCGCCAGACAGCCGGCGGATAGTGCTGACGTGGGTACCGCCAGACAGCCGGCGGACGAAAGTAACGAAAGTCAGCGGCTACTCCGATACCGACGGAGCCTGCTGACGAAGCGCCGCGCACCACGTCACCAGCCACGTCACCAATCAAGCCACCAATCAGCCCGCCGACCTCGTTACCGACTTCGCCATCGACCACGTCACTAACCACGTTACTGTCCACGTCACCAGCCACGCTACTGTCCACGTCACCGACTACGTTACTGTCCACATCACTAACCACGTCACTGTCCGTCACCAACCACGTTACTGTCCACGTCACTAACCACGTCACTGTCCGTCACCGACCACGTTACTGTCCACGTCACTAACCACGTCACTGTCCGTCACCGACCACGTCACTGTCCACGTCACCGACAACGTTACTGTCCACGTCACTGTCCGCGTCACCGACCACGTTACTGTCCACGTCACTGTCCACACCACCGACCACGTCACTGTCCACGCCACCGACCACGTCACCGACCACGTTACTGTCCACGTCACCGAACACGTCACAGACCACGTACTGTCCACGTCACCGACCACGGTACTGTCCAAGGCTTGGTGCTGGCATCTGTCCGACAGCGGCCCAGAACACGGCTGCTCAGTGGCGGCTAACGGTTCTGACGTTTGTTCACGCCAGCAGCCCGGAGCACGTCTGTTCAGTAGCAGCTGACAGTCTGTGCACGTCAGCAACAACCACACCCATATATGTCAGCCGCCATGGGTAGGTGTTGAGGTGCCGCGCCTACAGGTGGGCAGGCGATGGGCAGATGTTAACGTGCCGCGCCTACAAGTGGGCAGATGATGGGCAGATGTTAACGTGCCGCGCCCACAGGTGGGCAGACGATGGGCAGATGTTAACGTGCCGCGCCTACAGGTGGGCAGACGGTGGACAGATGTTAACGCGCCGCGCCTACAGGTGGGCAGACGGTGGGAAGATGTTAACGTGCCGCGCCTACAGGTGGGCAGACGATGGGCAGATGTTAACGTGCCGCGCCTACAGGTGGGCAGACGATGGGCAGATGTTAGCGTGCCGCGCCTACAGGTGGGCAGACGGTAGGCAGATGTTAGGCTTTTGCAGATGTTAGGCCCACCGCGCCTACAGGTGGGCAGAGATTAACGTGCCGCGCCCACAGGTGGGCAGACGATGGGCAGATGTTAGCGTGCCGCGCCCACAGGTGGGCAGATGTTAACGTGCCGCGCCCATAGGTGGACAGACGATGGGCAGATGTTATTGCCGCGCCCACAGGTGGGCAGACGATGGGCAGATGTTAACGTGCCGCGCCCATAGGTGGACAGACGATGGGCAGATGTTATTGCCGCGCCCACAGGTGGGCAGACGATGGGCAGATGTTAACGTGCCGCGCCCATAGGTGGACAGACGATGGGCAGATGACGTACCGCACGCATCAGATGGATGTCGCGTTCTTCCGACATCGTGTCGACGTGTCGGAATGCAGCCCCTGGTAAGCGCTCAGCACAGCAGACACACGGTAGACACAGAGTAGACAGACGAAGGTACAGTAGACAGACAGCAGATATACAGTAGACAGACAGCAGACAGACAGTAGACAGACAATAAACATACAGCAGCGCAGGCACCGAGGCGTCAATTTGTGCAGCCGGCACAAGCAGGACATAAGAGCTGATATTGCGGGGGCATACACACAAACAACACACATACATACCGGAAGTGTGCCGACAGAAGTCGAGCCAATGGATCTCTCGTGACAAACAGCAGACATCAGGTGGCATATGCGGATTGCAGACCCATGTTGGCACACACAGCAAGCATCACAGAACATACGGCAATCCTCTGACGACACACAGTAGACCTCTGACAACACACAGCAGACCTCTGAGAACACACATAAAACATCTGACGACATACAGAACACCACTGACGACACACAGCGGACCTTTGGCCACACACAGCATACCTCTGACAACACACAGCAGACCTCTGAGAACACACATAAAACATCTGACGACATACAGCACACCTCTGGCGACACAGCATACCTCTGACAACACAGCAAACCTCTGAGAACACACAGCAGACTTGTAGACTTCTAGCGACACACAGCAGACCTCTGACGACACACATCAGACAACCAGACCTCTGACAATACACAGCAGACCTCTGACGACACACAGCAGACCTTACATAAAGCAGACATTTAGACTATCACACAGGGGCCATCAATTCAGATTAGGCAAATCAAGGTGCAGGACAGGAGGCATTCCATGGTAACTCAACCGGTGGGTGCCATCCGGACCATTTTTGATTTTCTTCGAAAGTTGTGTACCGGGGCTTTCAAGGACGAACAATTCATTTATGATGAAAACAAAAATTCCCCCCAAAATATTTCGCAAGATACAGTCTTGGCAAATTTCCCAAGGTCAGTGAAGAGGCCTAACTTTGACAACCCATAACTCCGAGGCTAAGAGAGCTACTTCATTGAACTTATTTTGGTTGAAGTTGGATGAATCAAGAAATAAGTTGGCTATCTCGCATTTTCGATTTTCAGTTTATTAGGTCACGTGACCTCGTGACCTATCTTTTGCGACGTGACCTTGACCTTTTGTCTGCCGAAATTATCACTTTCGTCTGATGACGATTTGAGCGCCAATCAGGCCATTCCAATTAAATCAATTTAAAAAAACCTGTTTGTTAAAAAAAAACAATTAAATCAATTAAAGGGTTCGACCTGTAAAAAGTACTTTTCGGCATCGCAATGCTGACACATCACGCTGGTTGAGCCCTTGTTCGTCGATAACTCCGCATCTATTTAGCATACGGTTTCGAAATGGTCCAGAGTGGCTTCCGACGACGAAACCTGTCGGTTGGTGCCTGTTATACTGCCATCAGGTCATAAAGTGACATTGTCATTAGATAATCAAGGTCATTGGATCAGCGGTCACGAATTTCTTTCTGGCTAAAATTGTGTCCCTAAATGAGCTAAACAGCTGAACCCAATGCTACTGTGTTCGTCACATCGAGGCGGTTACAGTGATAAATGGAATAACCCCGATGGGTCAAGTTAGGTGACGTGACCTGAGGCCAGGTCACCGATACAACTACAGATGCCTATTGACATATACATATACCTTTCGATAGAACAACACGACACAAGCGCACCAACATATCACTTCAACACTTTGACATGTTTGACGACCTTGTGTTCTTGTACTGATTGCATGATTATACGTAAAATGGCAGGGGCCTACTGACATATTCCTATCGATAGAATACGACACCAGCGCACCAGCATATCACTTCAACACCTTGACATGCTTGCCAATCTTGTCTTCTGAGAGGACGTGGATCCGCATTATTTTCTGAGTCACAGGGCAGAACCTGTGGTGCTTTCTTGTTTCCTTGATCGTCGCGGCTTTGGTGAAGCGGCCATTCAGCTCCTGCTAGGTCTTATGCACTTCCTCTTTTGTGACATAGAAAAACTTGATCTTTGTCACAAGCTGCCCGGCGAGAAATCGGTACCTGTCCTCTGGTGTGAGGATTTGATCTTTTACCGGGCGCCGCAGGCTCTCGAGGTACGTGGCGCATTTCACGGTACCGCCTATGCCATCGCACGCTCCCTTCCCGTGGGACGTGGCGAAAAAGTGCCACTCACATGTCACACCGGGGAAGACGATGTCATGATAGCACACATTCGCGAAGCTGTACTTGTTTTTGTATTGCGCAGCGCATCCGTCCGTGAAGTAATGAATTTTCATGAGCCCGGGAATCTCTTCCTTTATTGCTGGTACCAGTTGGCGCAGGAAGGCGTGCACAGTGCTAGTTGTATGTTTTGTGGCGTCAGATATCACGCAGAAGCTCTGGTGTCGCTGCTCTCCGTCTTGGCGCCAGTACACCACGAACGGGTGCACGGTGCTCTGCGCTGTGTACCAGTGAAAACCTTGGGCGCTATCCTGCACCACGAAGAAGTTCTCGGCAAAGTCTCCTTGGAGAATAACATCGTCATCTTTAACGGTCTCCTTCAGATCTTTGAAGTAAGTTAACTGAGCCTTTGCCGCGAAGTGATGACTTGTCAGCTTCACTATGGCGGAGCTCAGTCTCTCGATGCACCCGCCCTGGCTTGCGACGATTTCTTGGAGCGTGCAGCGGTCAGCGCTGTCCCACCGCTTGTAGTGGACCTCCTCCTCACTGTCAACGTCGTCATTGCCTCGCTCTTCGACTAGCATGTTCAACATGTTCATCACACCTTCCTCGCCGGGACACTCATCATACTCACCCATCATGCAGTCACCATTTTTTTTTAAATCACACACAGCAGTGTCGACGAGGTCATCGCAGGAGACACCAGATATGTTCATAGCACCCAGGAGAAGTACGTACACACACATACTGTGTGCGTACCACTCGCGCCCGCCAGCACGCAGTGTTTTGGACGGAGTGCAGCGAAGGACGAAACCCCGATGTCAGGGTTTTTCTTGTCGAATCGGTACAGGTGGTATATTTCCCGGAGGTTTCCAAGGATGAGCCTCTTCTGTACCTTCATCTTTCCGCCATTCGAATCCCGAGTCGTGATGCAGTCTTCCTTCCCGGGACACATCCGGCTTAACTCATCGCTCTCGTAGAACAACTGCACCGTGCTCTTTACCTAGTCTGAGCGTCTCTGTCTGCTACGATTCATTGTCGACACGTCCGGCAGGATTCCGTAGTCGGTGGTGCTGTCAAATGCTTCTACATTTGATAGGGATGACTTTGGCGTTTTGGAAGAATTAGCTGACGAGCCACCATCTCCAGCGGCGGAACAATCGCCACTTGAGCTGGGACTGTTTTCCTCTTCTGGTAGGCTGCCTGGATCCTTCGTTAGACGCTTTCGGAAAATATCACACAGATAACTGTCAACACGTAGCCGGGGATCATCGACTATCTGGACAAGATTTTTGGGGGTCAATCTAACACCTTTATACACTTTCTTCTTATGCCGCTTATACGGGTCACAGCAGATAGGAACAGGCATCGTTCCCGTCTTCGAAACAAAGGACACAGATAGCGACACAGATAGCGACCATCTGCCACACAGCAGCCTCTGACGACACACACACGCGGAACGATCCTCTGATAAACAGCAGACCCTGCGGACACCGACAGCGACCGTTCGACACACAGCGGACCTTTGACAACACAGCGGCCCCGACCTCTGACTTTGACGACGCACACACAGAGAGAGAGAGAGAGAGAGCGGGGGGCGGCGGGCGGCGGTGGAATGGCCGGATCGATACCCGGCCAGTCGGCCATGCTAAACAGGCCGTGCCGTGCCCAGACGTGCTGGAGGCGCGTCTGGGCACGGCCTACTACGTCGGCCGGCCGGCCGGCGCGCCTATCCGTCAGTGGAGCGCCACATCATGCATCTTATAGTGCCTTCACACACCCTCCCCCTCCGGTGACACACCTCTGTCCCGGCAGACGGCACCGGTAGGTGGTCGGCACCGTCCCGGACACCGGACACACCTATATATATATATATATATAGAAGACGTGATACATAAATTACGTGCTACAAATTATGCGCGTGAAATGGCTCTGTATGTATACTCCATATCCAAAGAAGGAACAAGCCCGATACATATATATATATATATATATATATATATATATATATATATATGCCATATGCCAAAATATATATATATATATATATATATAAAATATATATATATATATACATTTTTGGCATATGGCATATATATATATATGCCATATGCCAAAAATGTCATATATATATATATATGTATCGGGCGTGTTCCTTCTTTGGATATGGAGTATACATACAGAGCCATTTCACGCGCATAATTTGTAGCACGTAATTTATGTATCACGTCTTCTACTATTGCTGACGAAATAGTTTTAACATCCTCTAATTCCAAGTATCAACCCTGTACCGTACCGTACCGTAACGATACAACAGTAGACACTGCAACAAGTACAAGCGGTTGAGACACTGACAAAATGTAAATGGTTCCCGCCTCCTCTATGCATTTGTCTGCATATTTACGCATCTGTCTGTAAATACGTGGATATCCGTTATGTCGTCTTCTGCATCTACCGTGTGTGGATGCGCAAGTGTGTAAGTAAGCGAGGGAGCGAGTAAGTGAATGAGTTGGTTGGCAATTGCATACGTGTAAGCGCGTAAATGGGTGAGTGATATAATTACTACGTGAACGATAGGGCGTGTGAGTGTGCCAGTGAGCGCTTTCGGAGTGAAGTGAGTGAGTGCAGGTGACGTACGCACAGTCATGCTGTATAGGGAACTGGTTGCATGAGGATTCATGAAGCAACCATCGTGCCTATGGATGACTTTTGATTTATGATTGCAATGTATTCTGCAGTTTTGGATTTTGTTATGTATTCACAAATTCGTAAGATTGCAATGTTGAGCGTTGACTGGATGATGGTATTTTCGTCGTGTTTTGTGGTGAAATGGTCTCCAAGAGGGTGTGCTGTTCGTCTTGTTCCTTGCGTATCTGGCGTGTTTGTTCCATGTATCTATCCCTAACCGTGCGTGTCGTTTATCTCACCATAAGTTATAGGTGTACAGAGTTCGCCATAACTCTGATGTACAGAGTTCGCACCCGATTTTTTTATACCACACTTTTGTCGTGACATTTGCCTTTCAGATCGCCCAGACAACATTACCAAGTTCTTCTTCCCGCAAGACATGGTGGATGGTCGGAGCCAAATTTGGTCAATGCTCCCGGAAGCGTTTTGGCGTTTTTTTCATGATGCACGCGGAATGTGTGAAGTGTGGACTTAGTAATGGCTGTGGCTACTTTTAGCCAGATAATCATTGACAAATGGCAGATCGATGAATGCTGTCTGCGGATCCATGTCACATGGACTGGGTTGTGTCGCTCGTATATGGACTTCCCCCACAAACTTGTGCATTCGGCGTAAAGTGTCAGTACTCGAAATTCAGTTCTATCTATGATGTTATGAGGATAGTTGGATAAGAAAACACCTTATATTTTGTATTCAGAAACCTCATTTTTGGGGGACCTTATTGGAACCGAGACGGTTTGCTCTCACCACTTGAACATACAAAACATAACTTTTCGTTTGGGTAGGGTGAGCCGATTTGCATGAGGAAAATAGAAGTGAAATGGATATAATGAAAAGTTCTGTTGTATAGGTCCGGCAACTGTTGAGAGTGAAAAGCGCGTCGAGGAAAGAAATATGGTTGTTGGTGGACTGGTCGCTTCTCTCTGTGGAAACTATACATTTGGATGGAAGTTGCTCATGTCTGAAAAAAATTAACCGAGGGCTCCAATGAGTTCCTCAGTTCATATGCCAAAAATGTCATCATAATGTCTCACATAGGCTGATGTGCTGTTGATGTCAGTGGCAATGTTTCGGTGGCGTTCATAAAGGTCGTGGATGGCGATGCGATGTGGCTGTCCATAGCTCTGCCACAGTGTGACAGATATTAGTTCGATCGGAATCGAACAAAGTTGTGAAGCCAATGAGCGAGCAACTTCTTGACATCTACGATTCGGACAAAAACAGTTCAGCAATAAAATAATAAATTGAATAAGACAATAAGTCAGTTAATTCCTTAGCTAATGAAGCAACTGACTATAATTGAGAGCTTGAAACAATATTCAATCGTATTTCGAGTGCAAGAATGTGTATTGCACCGTGAGCATTCAGCATGTTCCGAGCAGCTAGGTTGTTCAGATTTGTGCCAACTACGCAACTACATGCCTAACTGATCTAAATAGCTTACAGTATGATGCAAGTTTTTAGATGAAGGTATTAGCCCAGTACCTTCAGTCAGATCCTCATACTCCGTCTAGGATTGGGTGTGGTGTTCAATACCCCACATTAACTTCCAAGCAAACAAAGCGTTGCAAGGAAACGAACGGATCCGAAAGCATTCATCGGAAGGCCTTCGACGAATAAGGTCTAAGAATGGTTCTACGTGATAATTTGGATAATCTTGAAAATCAACATGGCGGTTTTTGACACGTATTTCATTCCAACACATTTGATATCTGCATATTAGGGTATTTTAGGTAGTGCAATACGCAATTGTGACACTACTTAGGCAATGAAAATCCGAAAAACATAAATAGTGTAAATAGCCTTAGTCAACATTGCACACTTCATCTTGACCTGACTTCAGGTCACTTGAAGGTGGTTCAGGAAATTGGGTAAGGAACTTGAATTGGAAGAATTTGATTCTTTGGAAGAATTTGATAATGACCTGAAGATAGAATTTTCACGTCACACGCAAACACGACCCCGGAAAGGCACTGCAAATTTCGCGGCACTGCACGCTACCGCTTTCTTTTTTTTCCAAGCGTAGAAAAACATGGAGGGCGCGTAAAAAGATCCCCAGAGTGTTAAGAGCAAGTTACCAATAAACTTCCATTACTAAACAGTTAGTTGGCTGGTTATTGGTTTTACGACACATCGACCGTTGAATCGTGTAGCGTCGCCAATCTCTCACGCTGATTGGTCGCGGGTGAAGAATAGCGACAGGTGAGACTCGAACTCACAACCTTTCGATTGTGAGTCGAGCAACTTACCCCTATGCTACTCGTCCCCTACTAAACAGTTAATTCAGTACTTCGCATGTGACGATTGGGACTGATTTTAAGGTGCGACAATATGATAAAGTACACTCTATGAATTCGCAATGTAATAAAATTTGTTTCAGACCCCCTCTGTTGAATGCATTTGGCTTACATGTGTGCAGGCCCGTCGAGTCCTGGGACTCGTCGGCCCGGCCATGAACGCCCCGAGCGAAACCCATCCGAGCCTGCTGGCGTGCTGAAGTCGGCTCTCACGTCCCGACAGCGCTTGTCGCTTAGTCTGAGATGTGTTATGCTTCGTCAGCATTCGTTCTCACAGCGAACCGGGGGTCGGCCGGCCGGGGCTGTCATATCGACATGACACAGTTGGGTGTCATGCCATTGTGACACTCGCGTCACTGGTACCATGGTGCATGCAGCGCAGGTGCCCGGTCCGAAGTACTTCGACCGATCACAGTTGACCACGTCTGACCGCGTCATTGTGTTGATGTCCAATAGCAGCTTGCGTGACGTGCCTGTCTGACGCAATGACCCTCGCTCGCGAGCCGCACGCACCCCCAGGCGGGAGAGTCTCGCTGACAGTCGACGCGGGCGGACGTACATGTGAGA
Organism: Imbricaverruca yamaguchii; assembly: GCA_034440575.1. NCBI lineage: Eukaryota > Metazoa > Arthropoda > Thecostraca > Neoverrucidae > Imbricaverruca > Imbricaverruca yamaguchii. The sequence goes on along the minus strand of JAOTOL010001638.1, from coordinate 972,813 downwards.
CGGTGAGAAACATAGTTGGATTGTTGATGCTGGTGAGATGCAGTTTGTTACAAGATGTGGGCGCTGGAACGTTTGGTGGCGCCGTTTGACGGTTGTCCGTCACTGTCAGTCCTGATTGCCTGTTGATTTAGAGGCTGAACCGTTTGCGAGTTTTGGCATTACTGTTGGACTATTGAGACTGTTGCACAATTTGTCACAGTTTGGTTCACTAATCAGTCCGATCAAATACAAAGGCACTAAAAACTGGTGTCTTTGAAGAACGGTTCGTCGATTTGAGAACTCGGCGACTGGGGGAAGCTATTGCATTTGAGAACTAGTTATCGCATAAACGAGGAAAATCTAGACTATTACACCAAGTAGACTGAGACTTGCCTGTAACTGCTAATAAGAACAAGTCAGCGTGATAGTTAGGCCATAATTAACATACCTTAACCGATTAATCATCTGTGCTTGCCTGTACCGCTACTAATTATATTCTTAGGATATATATGGTTCAGGAAACTTGTAGTTAGTTATTGTAGTCCAGGGGCTCATCGACTGCTGCGTAGGTCATATAGCATGGGGATCCTGAAACTATACGTCGGCGTTTACGTAGGTATTTGGATAAACGAGTATTTGCACTCCTTTGTGTGCAATACTGTTTGCCTGGATAATAGAAAGAAGTTATTGCTTTTTTAACATCATTCTTGAGTATCGATACAGCGATGTTTGTTTCACATAGTTACATTGATTTTGTCAACAAAGGATTTCATTGACTGAGACAAGAGAGCAATAGAGCTCATTCAGTGTTTATAGTTGTTCTGTGTTATGCAAATATCACGCATTACTGGTATTCGTAACCTTGAAGGTTTAAAACAGTCCTTTCACACTCTCAATTCAGTTAGAACATAGCATTTTCCAAGTAATAAGCGTCCAGCGGCGTCCAAGCGTCGGCCATTTTTCAAAATGGCCGCCACGGCTGCTGGGTAGCAATTGCGCGACGGTTCAATATATAAACATGTTCATAAACACCTCTGTACAGAATTTGGTTTCGTGAAAAAAAATGCACACTAGGCTTGAATCTTATAAATGAACCGCCCCACTACAAGCTATTCGTTTGTTGTTTGTAATTGGCCTTACGACACATCGACCGTTGAGTCATGTAGCGTCGCCAATCTCTCACGCCGATTGGCCGCGGGCGAAGAGTAGCGACAGGCGAGACTCGAACCCACAATATTTCGATTGTGAGACAAGCAACTTACCCCTAGACCACTTGTCCCCTGTTTAAGCTATTCCTTAACACGTCCCGTCTCGGGGGGTCTTCAACCGCCTACCACTCATGTTTCAACATGTTTTTCGCGGACAGCGGACGAAAGGCGCGCGGCAGCGCGCCCAAATGTGGCATACCTTTTCCCACATCAATTTGACATGTTGATTCAAAATTTCTAGGTCAGGTCATCTACGGTCAACGAGATATTCAATGTCAAATGAGGTCACCTCCAAAAAAGTTCAACCAATCGTCACGCTTTAACGGATACAGATATTTTAATGAAATTTTCAGCGTTTGCTTATCTTTACGGATGCAATAAAACGTATGAGTTGAATTTTTCATTTTTTTCGTTTTTGACTACATATAAATTTTGCGTATTTGCCATACTGCAGTTCAAACACAGGATTCTGGCTAAAAGAATCATTTTTTATTAGGGCAAGTTAACTTCCAACAACGTTTTTCGGCCTGCTCTACACAATGGGAAAGGAAAATTAAAGAAAACTTGAAAACTCAATATTTTGAAATTTCAAAAAATAAATTTTATATTTTTGGGGGCCAAACAAAATTATAGCCCTGGTCGATTTCGCTTCTCATATATCCCCCAAAATGAACTCCCCAGAGTAAAAAATATAATGAAGTCGGGAATAATCGTGAAAATCTAGCCCCCTGGTGTCGTCACTTTTGTGGGAAATTTTTTTTCAGGGGTGGACCCTGACCATACTCGTCGAGCGCTTTCCGATGATACCTTTTCGTTTTCGTGCGATGCTTAGTTTGGATTTTAGAGGGGGGTCTTCAACCCCCTCCCCCCCCCGAGACGGGGTGTGAGGATATGACCGGAAAGACGGCGCGGGTTAATACGTCGTCCATCCTACTTCCTTTATTTTCAGTACTTCGACTACATAGCCAAGCAGCCAAGCACATGTCAACTGAAAAAGATGTATATAATACACGTACTTGGTAACAAGGATCGGCAGTACTTGTATAGATCGGCCGTTCGCCCACACCGTTATCTCTCAGTTTTCCACATGAAGGTGTCCATACATGTGACAGGTGGTGCTCTTAATTCACATGAGCCATTTTCAGCACGATCCGAGCAAGGGGCTCTGTTCGGAATTGCACACCTGCGGCGAAGCTACCATTCACGTCTAACTTACAACCGCACCTGTATGCAAATGCACCAGACTTGCCAGGGTTCTGTCGCCAACACAGCCTCGGGTGGAAATGTAGGCTGCCAGGTGATGGGGAGCATGCAACCTTCGGTTGGCGTGCTACTGGCGGCGGGCGACACGCGTCCCGGGTAGAGTGATGTGCTTTGGCTTTCCCAACTCTGACTGCAGCAGTGGGCCGCTGTCAGCCGCGGCAATTCCTCCATGCAACATCCTGTTGTCATGTAAATGTCGACATGTGTAGGGACCTCGCCGGCCGATAAACGGCATCGCCAATCAGGAGCCTTTTTTCGGACAAGTTGTCGCAAAGTCGATGTCTAGAACTGAACGAGTCACCAGCTTGGAGAACACCCCTGTGGATAATACAGCAAGACTCTCATTGGAGGCATATATATCGTGAAAAAACAGCATGCAGGAAAAAACAGCTATATACATTACTAAACTTGTAACAGTCGAAACAAAGTAGACATAGTGTTTTTTTTAACGTCACCTTGATTCCATGAACATGCGAACGCAAGTCAAATGACCATGGTTGACACAAAGGCAGTACCAAATTTAACCACTTTCTTCTTAAAATGAGCTTCCGTAAATCATCCTTGACGTAAACTCGTTACAGCGTAACTTTCATTTCAGTTCCAACAGCACTACTTTGCCTCAAAGCACCTAACCGTAGAATGTCTTATGCGTATATTTGAGGGTCCACGTGAGATGTGTTAAATGTTAAAATGTTAAACGGCAGGACTCAGCAACCACGCATTACCCCAGCAAAAAAAAAAACCTATTGCAATGATATAAATTTACAACGTTCAATCGGTTTTTATAATATCACACACACCCATCTGATAAGTGGTGAATCTCGATGAGGCGGCAAAAGACCCGATAATTTAGCGCTGGATCAGACATCCACATATTTGTCTGGAAGAACGAGGTGGAAGGGTTCCAATGAGAAGTGGCCCAGCGCACCGCAAATCCGTTTGTTGCACATTCGCGGTAGGATGACAACAAATGTCACCACGACTGCTGTGTCATCCCAGAAGTCACTAATCATGATTTTAGTATGGCACTCTCAGCCCGACTCAAGGGTATGTAACGCGATCAGCCAAAACCTTCCGCTCAAGGATCTGCAATGCGGCCGAACAAAACCCTCGGTTCAAGGGTCTGCAATTCAGCCGGCCAAAATCCTTGGCTCAATGGTCTGCAATTAAGCAGGCCAAACCCTCGGATCAAGGGTCTGTAATGCGGCTGGCCAAAATCCTCGGCTCAAGGAATCTGTAATGCGGCAGGCCAAAACCCTCGGCTTAAGGGTCTGTAATGAAGCAGCCCAGGGTCTGCAATGCGGCACGCCAAAACCCTCGGCTCCAGGGTCTGTAATGAGGCGGGCCAAAACCCTCGGCCAGTAATGGGCACAGAGCGGCCCTGAACCGGAAATCTGCCGGCACGCTGGATGCCTCCCACACCGGACTGCGCCGACTGTGTATATGAAAAAGGCCGTCCAGCCTACAAGAAAAATTCCGCCCAGCCTGCAAGAGAAACACCGTCCAGCCTACGAGAGAAGTACCGTCCAGCCTGCAAGAGAAACACAACACAGCCTACAACAGAAGCACAGTCCAACCTAAAAGAGAAACACCGTCCAGCCTACAAAAAGTGCCGTCCAGCCTTCAAAGTAAGCACCGTCCAGCCTAAGCTGCAGCCCCCAATAGGTGATGACCTCCATCATCTAGTCATAGCGGCCGCACTCAGTGCATGATGACCTTCCGTCGTCCAGTACCAGTAGCCACACCCAGTAGATGATGCCCTCCCACCGTCCAGTCCCTGCAGCTGTGCCCAGTAGATGATGATCTTTTGGCATTCGGTCATTTATACACGACCAACACATGCCCCGGCACCATCAGATGTCCGCTGACGACATACACGGGACTGTCTGACGACATACACGGGATTGTCTGACGACACACGGAACTGTCTGACGACATACACGGGACTGTCTGACGATATACACGAGACTGTCTGACGACACACACGGGACTGTCTGACGACATACACGGGAATGTCTGACGACATACACGGGACTGTCTGACGACATACACGGGACTGTCTGACGACACACACGGGACTGTCTGACGACACACACGGGACTGTCTGACGATATACACGAGACTGTCTGACGACATACACGGGACTGTCTGACGACATACACGGGACTGTCTGACGCAGGGTGGGAATTTTGGGTTTCTCCTGGAGTATGGAGACCTAAAAAAATTTTATTCTCCAGGATTGTGACGGCAAATGTTGAGCTTTTTTATTCTCCGAATGAAACGTGCCAATAATGGATGACATTTTGCTTCCAGGATCCCAGTTCAGCTCCAACAATGCAGTTGCAGTTTCCAGTCATACGAATTAGAAGCCTGGGCAACAGAACAGAAGAGCATGGCATAGCAGCTCATAAGGCATGAAATGCAGATTGCAGCCAATTGCCCAGGAAGCATATCATGTTATATCAGAATACCTACAAGCTTGTGGTGGTTGTTTGGATTGCATTGTGCATGTGTCAAACCTATTGCATGTTATGCATGTGTGTATGAATCTCCAAATATACCTTGAATAAATACATTCAACTCTGACTATACCCATACATTTATTTTGCCCGGAAGAACTGATATTGAAGGTGCAAGGAAATGACATGAAGGAAATGTTGCTGCAAAATCCCACACATTTGTGGTGGAGCCCTTGGTTATATCAGATAGGTACGGACCGCAAAGTTACAAACTATGTCCTGGCTCAGTTTGGGCCCCAATCAAGATCGAACTCGTGGGGTGGGGGGGGTACTCAGGTCAATCGTGTGCACGATGCCCTCAAATCCGAACGAAACAAAAGCATCAACATAGCATAAAAGCAATAGAGAACAAAATAATGTAAATTTCTGATCTAGTTATTACCTCAGCCTATTACTCTCCAGGATATTTTCACACTGGCAGGACGGCCGCCCAGCACAAGCACTCTGTAATCACAGATGAAGTCATTCGGCTTGCGCTAATCTCGTCTCATTCTGAATAACAAAGATATGAGGGATTAGGTTTTCGTATGCCTTCAGAATTCTGTCGAAATGACACTTTAGAAGGAAAGATTGGAAAATACCACGATTCTTCTCGAGAATTCCGGGAAATACTGACGTTACACCACAAAAACTCCATTACAAAACCTCTCGTATTGCTGCCATATCTTGCCGCCATAGTTGGAACTCGAAATATATACAATGACGTCAAATGCTCGCATATCGGACCCGAGGTCCGTTCTTCAGCCACATTCCAAACGGAGACTACCGGAGAACGTAATTCTGGACATCTTAAACCGTCTTCAGTAATTCTGTTAATTGCATGAAATAGAGCATTCAATTTCTAATTGAAATACGTAAAAAAGCATCAGCTAGCGTACTTCATTGATGGCAGAAGACCAATTTTTTGGAGCCATGTAAACGCTAAAAAATGCACAAAAAAATTTGAGTTACTTTGGTATGAATTCCACCTCAATTCGCAAAACTACAGTAGCTCATCAAGAGAAAAGCGTGCATGTACGGAGTTTAAACGTTCTCCGTGCTATTTATGGTCACAATTAGACGTCATTTAAAATAGTTACGAAAATCTGTCATTTGATCATTTGACCACCCTTGGATACGTCGCCGTTAAGCAAAGACAATATCCGTACTAGAGTAGGAGAATTAACAAATTATTGGGACGGTCTCGCCCGATTCATGTTTTGATCTAGGATAAAGACAACGTAATTTCATGATTATCTTCAGTGTATTGATAACATATATCTTCAGTGTATTGATTCCCACATAACTGAAGAAAAAGGTAACACCTTTTTTCTTCAGGTGTTACCTTTTTGAAATTGTATTGACGTATGAAATCCTATTAAAGTCGACAGGAATTGAGGTCAAGCAGCGGTCTTGAAATTGTGTAAATACTGTAATAATATAATAAAAATGTAAACAACTGGGGAGCCTATTCCACCAATCAACCTCAAAAAGTAAGTTGAAGCGAAGTGCCAGGCGACGGTTTGAAGACCTCAGTCATGTTTTGTTTTCGTTAACTGGTGGCATGAATATCGCATGCCATGGCTCCGCCGAGGCCTGCAAGGATATATATAATACCCCCCACTGATTATTTGGGAAACTAAAAAACGGAGCCCCGGAGTTGCACAATCTGATACATGATTGGTCCGTATGCATGGTACCATTAATTCCATAAGTTTGGTCAGGACAGCACCGGGAAATAGGGACCCGGCAATATTTACATCACTTCGGCGACGTGAATTAATGTAAACTAAATACACACCACATTCAATATATATTCTTCACACTGATTGTTCCACCACTTATATTTGTATTTTCCGGCTTGTATGACTTTTATCAATCATCTTTTTTTAGCTCCGACACCAGTAGCTTCCTGCTTTTTGTTTGATTTTTGGAGGGGAGGAGGTGGGGGGGGGGTCCGAGGCCAATTTTTGTATTCTCCGACTCCATGGGCAGGAATATCTTCTTTTTCTTGGAAGGCTTCGATACAATATTTTGTATTCTCCGACTCCAGGTCAGCGAACCACTTTCCCCACGCTGGTCTGACGACACACGGAACTGTCTGACGACACACGGGATTGTTTGACGACATACACGGGACTGTCTGACGACATATACGGGACTGTCTGACGACACACACGGGACTGTGACGACATACAGGGAACTGTCTGACGACATACACGGGACTGTCTGACGACATACACGGGGCCGGGATCAGGTAAGCTGACGAGACTCGCGTCGCAGTGGAACGACAGCAGTTTTGCGGCGCTGTCGTGCGACAAGTCAAGCGTTTGATGCACCCTAAAACTGACATAACCACCCAATGCCCCCAGAGAATGCCGAGAAAACGCCGCCGTGGTGCCGTCGCGACATATATCTCCTCTCCTTACTTTCTCGTAAAAACCGTCAGCTTGGAAACACTCAATCACCACATAGTCCGCCAGTTATGTCTCCTGGCAGCAGCGGCGTCGGCGGAGAAAACATTCAGCCATCAGCAGGTCTTCGATAGACGTTCTCACCACGCATCGCACTGCTCCGCTCCGCATCATCACATCCTGGCCGGTCATGGCCATGGCTTTCGGCAGGACGTCGCCCAGTGAACACACTCCAGCACACGCTCGTCACCGAGTGGCTGGGGGAAATCACACACCCAGCCAGCGTAATGCAATACCAGTTTGGATTTGACACCAACGCAGCCTGCAACAATGGGAACCGACCGACCCTTGTGACTACAGATTTTGACCACCGCCGGATTTGACATGCCTGCTCCAGCGGCACCTTATGGTCGGTACCCGATTCCAACAAGTTTTTTGATAAATAAAAGTGCTGGCATGAGGTTCATTGTAGCAAGTATTCGGCTTTTGAACACCGTCATTAGTCTTAGGAGTGAAGATATCGAAAAGACCCCAAAGTATATTAATTTAGTTACCTTAATTTACTTTGTTTTAATATGATTTCGGGCTTTTCGATATGACTTCGCTTCTGGGACGATGCTCTTGATACTGTGTTCAAAAGCCGAACACAGGATGTTGAAATAGCGGTCGAGTCTAAATAGGGTTAGACAGTCATGTTTCTTGTTTGGAGGCAGAATAGCGCTGTTTGACAATTAACTGCTCAGTGATCAAGAGCTGGAATCAAGAGTTTGATAATGAACTGCTCAGTGAGCTGAACCGGAAAGTGCAAATTGAGCTTGCTTCATACTTCAAGAAAAATATCCTCTTCGCATTCCATTGTCCAATAATTTTCCTCTTCACATCCAAGATTACAAAGCACAAATCCAGCTCCGGGTCTAGGGCTGCGCCATCTTCTTGGCCACTTGGTGCCAATGCCTTATCAAAGGACACGATTCAGCTCCACACCCCGCACATTGATCAGCTATGCTTCACCAAACCTTCAAAAGAGGATAACCCGATTACGCGGCACACAAACACGGATCCAGCCGAACTGCTTGGGGCGAATAAAAACGGCCATGTGGAGTGACCTTGGACAGCGAACGAGTGAGCTTCGATGGGACAAAAAGTCCGAAGCCAGGGCCGGCGGTGGTTCGGGCAGCCAGGGGTGGTTCTGGTAGCCAGGGGTGGTTCTGGTAGTCAGTGGTGGTTCGGGTAGCCAGGGGTGGTCCGAGGTCCGGAGGTGGTTCTGGTAGCCAGGGGTGGTCCGAGGATCCGCGGTGGTTCTGGTAGCCAGGGGTGGTTCTGGTAGCCAGGGGTGGTTCTGGTAGCCAGGGGTGGTCCGAGGGCCGGCGGCGGTGCGAGGAGCCGGTGTTGTTCAGGGGAGCCAGCGAGCGGTCCGTGGGGCCAACGGTGATCCGGGGATCGACGGTGATGGACGACGGTCCGGAGGTCGGCGGTAACCCGCGGGCTACCGATCGCCTCGGTAGTTACCGAAGGTTCAGCTTGCCGGCATGGCCCCCGGGACCACCTTTAGCTCCTAGAACCACCTCTAGCTTTTGGGACCACCGTCAGCTCCTGGGACCACCTCTAACACCCGAGGCCACCTTTAGCTCTCTGGATCACCCCTAGCTCCCTGGATCATCATAAGCTCCCCTGGTCGTCCCGGACCACTATTTCCCTGCTGCGTGGCCTGGGCCTTCCGGCGGCTGCGTAGCTGCGCGTTTGTGTTCGGCCTGCAATTCCGGCCGTCGTTTCCTCTGGCTGTCTCCGATAAGGTGTCCAGTCCGCTCAGTCCAATACGGCTAATTCGTCAATAATAGACGGCGCGCGCGTCAGCCGGCCGGTGCGGGGGCAGCGCGGCCGTGTCGAAAATGGCTAGCGGCACCTGCAGCGGCAGTGGAGGCGTCGCGTACCTGACAGCACGGCGACAGCGACAGCGACAGTACGGCGACAGCCACAGCCACAGCGACAGCCACAGCGACGGCACGGCGACAGCACAGCGATGGCGACAGCACGACAGCACAGCGACAGTACGAAGACAGTCACATCCACAGCGACAGTACAGCGATGGCGACAGCACGACAGCACAGCGACAGCGACAGCGACAGTACGGCGACAGCCACAGCGACAGCACAGCACAGCGACAGCACGACGGCACGGCGACGGCACGGCGACAGCGACAGTATGGCGACAGCCACGGCCACAGGGACGGCACAGCGACAGCACAGCGACAGCACAGCGACAGCACAGCGACAGCACAGCGATGGCGACAGCACGACAGCACAGCGACAGTACGAAGACAGCCACATCCACAGCGACAGTACAGCGATGGCGACAGCACGACAGCACAACGACAGTATGAAGACAGCCACATCCACAGGGACAGCTGCAGCGATAGGGACGAACGTAACCTAGGAATCATGATAACCCGTTACGAACCGGACAAGACCAGACGAATTAGCTATGCTCAGATTGCCTGAACGCGAAAGGAAGACCGGGCGCCGGAATTACGTGGACATCGTGAATCTCGACGTTGCTAAAACTATAAAAGCCAGCGACGTCTGTAACGAAATCAAGTAGGAGGACCTCAGTATGTCGATGACAGCTGACACCCGGCTACTTCGCTGCGCAGTTAAATAAGTGCCATTTTCCTCAGCTGTCAATTCAATACCAAAAAGCTTCGCGCTGCGCACTGGGTTGGCCGGCGCGGTTCCTGTTTACCGCGGTTCGGTCGACAGGTTTTCGTTTGGTCACAGCCACCGGCGGCGGAGTGGAGGCGGGCCGCAGGAGCTGGTCGATGACGGAAGGAGTGGCGCGTATCGAGCTGCGTTAGGAGCGGCGTGTGACAGACGACGGGAGCGACATGTACCCGCCGGCAAGAGCGGCGTGTGTCAGACGACGGGAGCGACATGTACCCGCCGGCATGAATGGCGCTTACCGACCATTACGAATACCGTATACCGATCGTTCGGAGCGATGTACGCTGGCGCACAAGAACGGCGCTAATCTAACGTCATGAGCAACGTGTGCCAGCCGGCAAGGACAGGGCAAACCAGCAGACAGGTGTACCAGCAGACTGGAGTGGGGTGTACCAGCAGACGGGAGTATGGTGTACCAGCAGACCGGAGCGGTGTGTACCAACAGACCGGAGCGGTGTGTACCAGCAGACGGGAGTGGGGTGTACCAGCAGACCGGAGCGGTGTGTACCAGCAGACCGGGGCGGTGTGTACCAGCAGACTGGAGTGGGGTGTACCAGCAGACGGGAGTGGGGTGTACCAGCAGATGGGAGCTGGGTGGAGTGGGGTGTGCCAGCAGACAGGAGTTGGGTGCACCAGCAGACGTGAGTTGCGTCAGCCGACCATTGCAGAGCCGGCCGCCTACCACGTGTGACCGCCACACGCAGCCAGTCGATCGCGCCGTCATGGTCGAAATCCGACCGAAATCCGACCGAATCCGGGCCGCCGTCCCAACCGACATGGCAGCTGGCGGCGCAACAAAAACGCCGCACAGCCGGCGCCGCCGCCTGTCGCGGACACTCCACCGCCGCCGCCGCCGCCGCCGCCGCCGCCGCCACACAACACGGCCACCTGCCAATGACGCCGACCCGGCCGCGGTCCGCCACCCTGTGGCACAACCACCGGCCGACGGCGACGTGATGCGGCACGCCAGCCGGGCTGGATCACGTGTACGCGTCGGCTCGGTGGCAGCCGCCCGAGGGCCCGCGTCCCGGTAGCAGATCCGCCTGCCACACGGGGCGTCGCGTCCCGGCAGCAGATCCGCCTGCCACACGGGGCGTCGCGTCCCGGCAGCAGATCCGCCTGCCACACGGGGCGTCGCGTCCCGGCAGCAGATCCGCCTGCCACACGGGGCGTCGCGTCCCGGCAGCAGATCCGCCTGCCACACGGGGCGTCGCGTCCCGGCAGCAGATCCGCCTGCCACACGGGGCGTCGCGTCCCGGCAGCAGATCCGCCTGCCACACGGGGCGTCGCGTCCCGGCAGCAGATCCGCCTGCCACACGAGGCGTCGCGTCCCGGCAGCAGAACCGCCTGCCACACGGGGCGTCGCGTCCCGGCAGCAGATCCGCCTGCCACACGGGGCGTCGCGTCCCGGCAGCAGATCCGCCTGCCCCAGCAGATCCGGCCACACGGGGCGTCGCGTCCCGGCAGCAGATCCGCCTGCCACACGGGGCGTCGCGTCCCGGCAGCAGATCCGCCTGCCACACGAGGCGTCGCGTCCCGGCAGCAGATCCGCCTGCCACACGGGGCGTCGCGCCCCGGCACAGTTGCGTCCACACGAGGCGTCGCGCGGCAGCAGATCCGCCTGCCACACGGGGCGTCGCGTCCCGGCAGCAGATCCGCCTGCCACACGGGGCGTCGCGTCCCGGCAGCAGATCCGCCTACCACACGGGGCGTCGCGTCCCGGCAGCAGATCCGCCTGCCACACGGGGCGTCGCGCTGCGCTGTGGTGCGCGCCGTGCCGTCCGCCGGCGCTGCTGTTTACAGCCGCCTGGCGGACAGCATCTCATCTTGTCAGAGCCGCCAGAGGCCCACTGGAGGCGAACATCACCAGCCGGTCGATGACGGTCAGGTGCGCACAGTAGCGCGACATCGTGAAGCCACCGCCATGGCGGTACACTGGACAGCCATTTAGCTCTTAACACTCGCACGTCCGGAGGTCCGCGCCAACTTCGCATGTCCGGGGGGCAGATGTCTGCCCCCCTAAGATATATAGAACTATGCTAGCTAGCGACAAACGGAGAACGGAGTTGGATAGCTGGTGACGGGCTCTATCGAAAGTGTTTCGGTCTTTTTTTTCGCTCAGGTCAACATTCAGGTCACTGAGTCACCATACGTAAAATTCGACCAGATCAGGTGGGACTCAGATATCGACACATATCTCAGGACCTGTAACAGATAGAAACAAACGACGAACGCTATTCGACAGTCCTTGAAATGCGCTACCGATAATAGGCGGTGTAACCTAAGGTCAGGTCAACCGAAACTCAGGTCAAGGCCATGAAGTCATGACCTCAGATCAAGGTCATGAAGTCGCCTAGGGAGGTCATGTAATGTATCAATCGCACGTCTTGGCGATACAAGCACAATGACGGCGATTTCAGCCTTCTAGCTCAATGTAGTGCGATATAATGCGCATAAATGCGTAGTGATCTCAGGTGACCTCAGAGACCTTGGTGAGGTATTGAGCAAAAATGTCAGCGGTAGCATTGAGCATAGCTTCCATCTACGTACCAGAACCGTTGTGAGATCATTCCGAGCGCAAATATGTATCCAGGAAATATTTGAATATTTTACCGTAGCCATATAATGGGAAAGCCATGGCCGCGAACTGACCTAAGGTCAATGCTACGAAAAAAACCCGATATACATATTATGTTCCCTGATGAGATCATAAAATGTCATAAGTTTTAAATCAATTGCCCAATTATTGTGGAAGTTATGTCACCTAGAATTCCGAGTGTAGTTGGGTCACCTCGTCTGACCTGGTGACCTGACCTGAGATGACCAGGATTAAAAATGTATGAGGATATGCGAAAAGGACCAATGAACAGCTCAGCGAAGTTTGGCCTTGCTAACCCGATTAGTTTGGCGGCAAATGAGGAAAAACCTGAGGGGGCAGATATCTGCCCCCCGGACGTGCGCGTGTTAAGGAAGCATATTTTTAACCTTATTTTAAAGGCTATCGTTTCCCAACTATATATATATATATATATATACATATATACATTTGTATATATATATATACATATATATATATATATATATATATACATATATATATATATATATATATATATATATACATATATATATACATATATATATATATATATATATATATATATATATATATATATATATATATATATTTATTTATTTATTTATTTATTGGAAATGGCCTAATGTTCCCCTCCAGTATCTCTTCGTTTCATACTGGCATTCGCGTATGCGCGCAAAAGCCACATACTGTAGCCCGAAGCAAGGACGTAGGAATCGGAAGGGGAGAGGGGGCATGGGGAGAGCTCCCAAACTTTGGACGCCTATAACACTGATCCTATTGTATAAGCGGTGCATGGAAATAAGTGACTTAAAATGGCACCTCCACACTGCCGCCATAATATTGCGGCAGTTCCCGTGCCACTGCCCCGATGTATACCTAAATCCTTGCACAAGCCAGAAATTGGGCAAGGGTGGATGCAGGCGTAATATATCAGGTGTATAATCTGGACGATTTTTATTCCAATTAAACCGCTAGAGTAAAAAAAAAAAATTGAACGCACGCTAATAAAAGCATTTGCCGAAAAGCCAAGTAATCTGATGAAGTAACCACAGACAGCACTCAGTCAGTCGGCGCCGGCTAAATAGACCGCAGGAAGATCAAGGGGAGGGAAAGGCCAAGGCCATGCTGATTGCAAACTCAAGAAGGTAAAGCTATTAATCCAAAAAGAAAAGCAGAAATAGATTACAAATATAATAATGCATGATACCTTGCTAGGCTTAGATTGTAATCATCGTCGTTTCCATGTTAATCTGTATTCGTGTTCGCGTTCTTCGTCGATAATTACAAATAAAATTTGATGGCGAAATTTCATTTGTTGACTTCAACGCCTTTGATATGACTACATTTATCCTCAGTGGTGATCCAACTGCCAATTCCAATCACAAAATGCGAGAAACAATGACGTCCTTGTTTCGTTTTTGTATGCACATAGTGTGCATTATTGTAAGCATGCAATAAAAGCACCCTACCAGGAGTTATAACGTGAAACAAGATATCAGAAGAGTAAGATAACATCTCGTCCTATCGGAGGTCTGACCCTATTCGAATCAGGCGGCTTTGATTGCGGGGCAGATTTTGGATCGGAGAACTTCCAGCATACATGATTTTCCGCTATTTACGCAAAAGGTATATGCGGTCTACGCATAACTTGCCAAGCTGTGTGTCAATACATACGTGCCACCATGCAAGCATTTGTCATGCTGACGCAAGTACCCATGAATTGTATTTAGGGATAGGAAATATGTGGCAGGCATGACATGATAAGGACTGATATCCCTTTATGGTCAAGAGACGACTTTGGATTGGAGTGGTAAGGGGTTTTAGATTTTCCAGCACGTCAACACCATAGTCATGTTATAACACCCTGGAATAATACATCATAAGTGCAATGAACATAATGTCAAGTTACTAATGTCAAATATGTAGTACTTGCAGGTGATGCCTGACTTTGTGCTCCTCAAAATCATCAGTATGTGCTTTTGTTTAAAAAGGGTGGTTGTTGTTGCTGAACAAATTTAGCAGATTTTTGGCCTATTTCTTGGCTAAGAGTCCATTGATTTTGGTTCCATACCGAATGAACACAATTTGAAAAGATGGTGGCTGCGCAAATATTTCCGAGTCAGGATAAATTGTTCGTTCATAGTCCTTAGATTTATATATCAATTGCCAGCCACCGTATGATCTGCATGGCCTGAAATGTCTGCGAAATCGTCGCGCCGTTCGCCTCCAATACTATAGCCACGAGACAAATTTACTGTATTACTGACAAATTTTTGGTCCACACATTAGTCACAAATCAGGATCGGGTGACACCAGCACACGGTTCAATAGATGCATACGCCCGAGCTCCGAGGCTTTTGACATCACACATGTTGACCTTGCCGAGACAATGGGACCGGCTCAAGTATGGTATTACACACGTGCGTAGACTCTGCCACAAGTGTTCATGCAATGCTGACAAATCGCAGCAAAGGCGAATGGGACCATGTATGACCTTTCGTATAATACTCAAGAACGCCAAATATTAATACAATCTGCCATTTCATTTACGACATAATACCAAACGCGGAGTAGCAAAGCTTTCTAGACTGGACGCTGGACAGTTATCGGGCTGAATTAGCAATAGAGGCCTGGCTCGGTAACGGTGCCTTTCAGAGGCATTTAACTTTGTTATGACGCACTACACAATCACGGAATATGTGCCAACATGTAGCCTAGTTCTCTAGGAGCGCTATATTTCAATTTATGAGCTTTGGATCTGCTTGCGTTTCTCTGACAGGATTTCATATTGTGTCGAGTTTTGCCACCCTCATACGCCAGCTATTTTTAGTAGCGTGGTACTTTCAGCTAGGAATAAGGCTCGCAGTGCGGTGTTTTACTATCATTGAATATTTTGTGTATAAGATACGGTGTGATAAAGTGGATTCATCGCAGAGCTAGCCCAAAGCACATATTGCTCCATACCACATGCCACTCTACTTTAGTGGCTGGCTATATTGCATTGGGTGAACAAGTCGCAAGACAAACATGTTAAAAGTCCTCCAAAGATGAACAAATGCGTCGTTCTAGGCTTCCGTCATCTGCTCAGCATGACGTCTTACCAACCATTACAAGACGCCATTACGGGCGCTGGCCGAGCCAGTGGTGGTGCGAGCGCCGAGTAATCGAATTCCGTGCGCATTAGCCACGGGACCATTATTTAACACACTTCTGCAGCCATGCATCTTCGGACATGCATGAAGGCCTGAAGTAACATCATATGTCACACACTACCCTATTGCGTCACTAAGCAGACCCATAGAATCGCTCTGCCTCTGCTCTATCTATCTCTGTCTGTCTCTCTTCCATCTCCCTCTCCCTCCCTCCCTCCCTCTTCCTCCCTCCCCTCCCCCTCCCCTCTCCCCCTCTCTCTCTCTCTCTCTCTCTCTCTCTCTCTCTCTCTCTCTCTCTCTCTCTCTCTCTCTCCCCGTGGGGGTTTTCAAAGCTGTCGAACCACGATCACGGTTCACTGCTGAGTTAATCAGACCGCCAGCCGCGCCCGACTATCGTGTGGTATTCATGAGGCCTGGGTAGGCGATGGAAGCGTCGACACAAAATCCCTCACTGTGATAATTATTACTGGTAATTGTCATGGTGTATTTTGGCCATGTGTGTCAACGTGTACACTTATGAGAGGGACTTGGCCCACTCGATATTGGCTTGCCACCTCCCCAATAATGCTAAGCTTCAACATGGGCTACATGGGATGCCGTCAATCTATCTGGACCCACCCATTTCTTACTTTCATACTTGCCTTCCCACCCCCGAATAATCTTCTGAAATATACCCCCGGTTGCAATGAAAGCTGGGGAAACGCAATTCCAAAAGCAAGTCCCTTCTGTGTGAAGAAGGCTGGCCGTGAAACACGCAACAAAAGTTAATATATATATATATGAAAAGTACGATTTCGAGTTGAACCAGGTAGAGCGGAGTTTGCTCCCGTCGAGCCGAATAGAGTTGAGGTTGGATGGGGTGAAGCTGCGTCACATATACACGAGACGAGTCTCGTGCAACCCACTCGGGCTTCGTTCGGTCATATCGTGTTGCAACGCAATCATATCGCTGCCATAATATCCATGTCGGCGACCAAGATAAACGAGAAGATGGCGCCGTAGGTGGGGAATTCAGGTAAGTGGCATCAGTCTGACATCTACAATTTCCGTTGGGAGCCATCACACCTGGGAAAAATGGCATTATGCAGCATAATAGCACGCCATGGTCAGCACCACTAGCCTTGCTATTATTCTTTGTGCCCTGCAATCGACAGCGACCTCGGTAGCTTCAGGCGACGTGATAAGCACGCTGAGCACTGAGAGCCACTCCGGGCGCGGACAGGCACAGCGGGCACCAGACAGTCGCGCGATACTGTTCCGCCATACTCTGCTGTACCGCGGGCCTGCACACACACAAACACCTGAACGCGCAGCGTGAGAGTGCTGTTGAACATCTTGTTGGACGAGTCCACACTACAGGTAAGGCCCGAGTCCGTCTGACGGCTTGCTCCAGTCAGATAAAGCCCGCGTCTAGCTGACGGTCCACTCCAGGCAACTAAAGCCCAAGTCCAGCCGAGTCAGAGTCCAGCTCGCAAAAGATTGCATTCGATTTGACATAATGTTTTCTTTTTTAGGGTGGCGACACAAGATCTGACCACAAATCATCCCTTCAGCATCGATACTTGGGAGTGCCGGACAAATTTCCGAAATAGTGTTACAGCTTGAAGCACAAACTTGAAGTTCGACAAGAAGCAAACTCACGGTGCAATGCTGACAATATGAGGCTGGTGCAAAGCTTGTCTGAGAACAAAATCAAGGCGTTTATCGAGTGGAAGCGACACTATGTGCCAAGACAAAACAATCGTTTATCTTCAAAATGCCACCGTGGCAATCGTTCTGCTAAGAGTTAATCCGATCAATAATCTCTCCCGCCGATTGGTCGCGGGCGAAGAGTGGCGACAGGAGGGGGTCGAACCCACAACCTTTCGGCTGGGAGACGGACACCCTACCCGCGCCCCGCCCCCAGCGTAAGTTGCCTGGCAGTGGCCGCCACCGGCCACACAGGGGGTCACGACATGGCGCGCGGCTGCAGATGCGCCACATTCGGCACGGCGGCGACACGTCGTCGCCAGAGAAACACTTCGACGCACGGCGAACGGGGGTCGTCAGCGCAGTGGTAAATTATACTTCAAATAGCACTTACCCAACACAACGTACCACTTACCCAACACTGAATGGACACCCTCCCCAGAGAAAGAAGCATGGGCATAGTGCTTCTTGATGTGTGCTTATGAGGTCTCCATGCTCAGTTTCTAACTGCATCTCGCTTATACGAATGCTTATGCTCACCATTACGGATACCGAAACATCTCGCAGCACAAATGCAGGTAAACTGGTTAGTGATTTAGTCTTCATTGCCCGCACAATACCAGATAAAAATATTGCCTACGATACGGTTTGCTATAAACTACCATGTGTTGAGAATGTGGTGTTGACATTGTTATCGTCAATATAAGCATCCGTATATTAAGTGCTCCAAAAATAAACAAGAACCTTCAATTAGAAGTAAGCTATTTGCTGAGGTGTGCTTGTAGACCCTGACAGATATTTTGAACGACATAGTTCCCAAGATGACTTGCCACATCCCAATGTACTCGCTCCGGTACCTAAACCCCGAACAAAAAAAAACAGTTTAACACTGGCCAGACGTGTCATGGCACTCGATTCGACCGAACACTGAGCAAAACGAAGATGTCTAACGCCGCCGCCACTGGTCGTCGTCGCCTTATTGCCGGCTGGTGGCTCCCAGTCGTCCGACAGTGGTCGTAAAGACTGGCTGGCACTGGAGGGAACATATCACCGGCAGAGGCGCAGCGGGAGACGCCAGCTTCAACTTCCGCCTGACGGCGCTTCAGCGAGCCAACTCAAAATATGCCCGCAGACCAGACCAAGTCTCATAAATTGCTTACGACTTGCGCAATATGCGAGTACACCTGCCACAACTGGCATCGTTCGTCTCATCCAGATCCATGGATGCCGCATATCCAAGACCTAATGGCAATTCCAAGATTAACAATCCGTGATATATTCACAATATGACTATGTAGTGTGTACATCTGGAAAGCCGAGGTGCTGTGATTGAGGCTTATCTCTTCGGCTGATGCACATGATACACAAGTTAAATAGACATGTGATGTTACGCATTTATGTAACGACGCTAAATCCCACCGAAATGGAACAACTATGGTGTCGTCTTCCTGAGATTACGATGCAACAACGTTCTGTAGCCGCAAACATCTTTTAACACAATGTGATGTGACAGGTGGAATGAACATACCAGCAAAAAAGTGCTACACTGAGAATACCACACAGTATCCACCATTTACACCGAGTGACCACATTATCGCCCACAGAGTGACCATCGTCCATCCTAATTGACCACATCATCGCCAACAGAGTGACCACCACTCATTCTGAGTGACCACATCATCCACCACAGAGTGACCCCATCCATCCCGACTGACCATCATCCATCCTGATTGATCACATTACCGGCCACAGTGACCAACATTCACTCTGAGTGACCACATAATCGACCACAAAATGAACATCATTCATTCTGAAGGACCCCATCATCGACCACAGAGTAAACATCGTCCATCCTGAGTGACCACATCATCGACCACAGAGTAAACATCGTCCATCATGAGTGACCCCATCATCGACCACAGAGTAAACATCGTCCACCCTGAGTGACCACATCATCGACCACAGGGTAAACATCGTCCACCCTGAGTGACCACAGCATTAATCACAGAGTGAAGATCTTCAATGCCGACCTCACAAAGCATAGGCGTAGGAACAGGGGGCAGGGCGCCATGCACCTCCCACTTTTTTAAAGTGAGGGGGGCAACAATGGTAGCTGGACTTTTTTACATTTAAATTTCCCAAAAAGCAGCTGCGCCGGTGTTAAAACAATGGTTTTTCGTGAGCTGTGGGATGTCGAAATGAGCACAGTAGGATGTCGAATTTTGTCATGGGAACATGTCGATTAAAAATAGCTTCAGTCCGTCAAACTCAATTTTCAGCCATTGTGTACTCTCAAATGCATGCTCTCCGTTTCATTTGAAAGACATCTAAAGTAGGGATACCTATGCTAATGATGGCAATACCATGCTATCAACAGACAGCATTGTTTGACAGATATGACAGGTAATCTCTGTAACTGAAAGTGTGTTCTGAGATGCTTGTATATAACAATCCATTATGGTGAGCATGAGCATGCTATTTTACACGAAATACTCTTCGAAAAGAGTCGTGAAGACTTCATAAGCGCACAAGGACAATGTGGATACTCTCTGGGAAAGGATGTCTATTATGTGCTCAAAAAGTGCACACTCAAAGCTGCTCACCCTACTTCGCGAATAATTTATCACAGGCATGCACACATTTGTATTTGTGAAAACACCCTCCAATTTAAAACTAAATAAAAACTGCACATATAAAATCGTAGCACTTCATTTTTAACTCATGCACACTTGGGTATGCCCTAACAACGCAACTAATTTAGGAGTTCGTGTAATGCAACAGATGCGTAGATATTCAAACGACATATCAGTTTATCGGGTTCTCTATCCAAAAGTGCTCAACCATGGTTCTTTGCGAAATTCCAGCAAGCGCCCCTGCTACTGACCGTGCCCCCCCCCCCCACACGCTTTTTTAGGCGTTCTTACGCCTATGTCACAAAGCAAAGCCACGAATTGTCTGTTCCGGGGATGAGGTGTCTCTATCGCACATGGAACGTCACCAAGCATTCCACGACAATCCATGGCGTCTGCCACCTATTCCGATGCATACATCCTAGCCTGTACCCCAGCCCGGGTGGGCAGTGTGGCAGCCACGGCGCAGTTACCGGGGAGTACGAACCGACTTTACCCCAGCTCGGCTCGATGGTGTGGCAGCCACGGCGCAGTTATCGGGGAGTGCATCTCAGCCTTTACCCCAGCTCGGCTGGGTGTTATGGCAGCCACGGCGCAGTTACCGGGGAGTAAACATCAGCCTTTACCCCAGCTCGGCTCGATGGTGTGGCAGCCACCGTGCAGTTACCGGGGAGTGCATCTCAGCCTTTACCCCAGCTCGGCTCCATGGTGTGGCAGCTATGGCGCAGTTAGCAGGCCACAATTGAGCCGGTGGAGCGGGCCTCGGTGCCTTCGTTATTGGATAGCCGTCCAGCAGGCCGTCGTCGACACGGAAAAACATTCGCGGAAAACAATCCCAGCGGTGCTTTTTCAGTGTTGCAGGAAATCGAAATCTCGCGTCAGCACACAATAAAGGAAGAGCTATGGCGGCCGTGGAACGCTCCACATAAACACTGTTCATTTTGGATCGGCGGGGTAAGTGATATTGAAGTTGGTCTGGTTCGCCAAGTCAACGCCGGCGGAATATTAACGCAGTTAAGCACGCGATCCGACAGAGCATTAAGGTCAATGATGTTCAGTGAATGGTAACAGGCACGCGATTCAGTACAGCTGCCTGCATACATATCGGATCAAACCAGGCCTTCGTCGCACAACCAACGGACACCAAGTTGGTATTGTTATTGCTTGCATGACGGCACCACCGACTGGGCCCTCAGCCACAACATTTCCACAGCCAGCTACAGACACTGGCCAATGTCCAATGATGACCATTAACTAAGAGAAAAATACCCTTCGCACAATCTCAGGCTCCCAGACCATTGCAACCTGCCTTATGCATTATACCGCAGCCAAGTCAAGAAAGTACAGAACTTAAACCCTTCTGAATAGCGTTGGCTTTCCAGTTGGCGGACAGAGACGAGGAGCATAGCTTTCAAAATAATTCCAGCGTTCACATTCCGAGCGGAAGGAAAGGAAACCTGCATGCAGTGTGACATTACATGTAGTGCAAGCCCAGGTTACATTTTCTTTCTCGAGTTTAAGACAATCAGTGCGCTCACGGAAGAGCAATCGCCGCACTACACGCGAAGAACATGGTCCGCGACACCAATGCGATGAACAAACTGTTTTTTTCTCAGCTAAGCATACAGCTTGCACATGATTCCCACCAACGGTTCACTTCAGACCCATATACAGTAAACCCTGGTGATTATCTTACACACAAAAAAAATATCCGTGCCCGTTATGTGATTGGCCCACAAAATTGCCGTCACGTCGTTAGTGGAGACGTGGGGTGCGATCTCACCACCTGATCACATGGTGGGATTCCACAGCGTGGCCATAGCGAAAGAGCCTCACCGAATGGCCTGAAAGATGTGATCCCGCATGGTAATTACGGGTATGAGCTCGGCTGCAGGCCAGAGGGACGGAAGTAGATCATGCTGCGCCACACCGCGATACTGGCGCCACACCGCGATATTTGCACTACACCGCGATACTGGCGCCACACCGCGATATTTACACTACACCGCGATACTGGCGCCACACCGCGATATATGCACTACACCGCGATACTGGCGCCACACCGCGATATTTGTACTACACCGCAATACTCGTGCCACACCGCGATATTCGTACTACACCGCGATACTGGCGCCACACCGCGATATTTGCACTATACCGCGATACTGGCGCCACACCGCGATATTTGCACTACACCGCGATACTGGCGCCACACCGCGATATTCGTACTACACCGCGATACTGGCGCCACACCGCGATATTCACACTACACCGAGATACTGGAGCCACACCGCGATATTTGCACTACACCGCGATACTGGAGCCACACCACAATACTGGCGCCACATCGCGATGCTGGCGCCATGATGCCCAGCCGATTAGCCAATGGCACACCATTTCGCTGGCCTTACCGTGTATCTGACCAGCTTGGGCGCGTTCTCCGGCTTCTCAGCATGGCTGGCCGGCTGGCTGGCCGTAGAGGACCCTGACACAAAAGGAATGCAGACTTAATGCACGTCTCGATCAACATTTCAGCATTACATTGGCGACGCATAGGTGTTAATCAGTGGCGCATTCAGCAATTCGGTGAAAGGCATTGTTGCATATTTGGCCGCCTAATCGAAGAGGCCTTCGCCATTCCTTTTCATCCGTGGTAGGGGGAGGGGGAGAGGACAACTTTTCGACGCCGATGCGGAAGGACGTGACCGAACGTCTTTCTCCGAACGTCACTCCGGCATTAATGGTAGCCCCATGAATCATGTACGATACGTCACGTATAGATTAACTTTATATGTGATGGATGGATCACTTTCTGACGCAATATGTTTCCATCTCCCAGACTGGATGAGCCAGACGATGGTGAGTAGCCATTAACGAGCCCGGCGCCGTCGTCTGCACTGCTCATGACGCATTCCACCCTCCCACTAAGTGCCAACTACAGTTGAAAAAATAGGTTCTTTCTGGAGTTTTCGCATCGAAAACATTATCCTCTGGACCAAATTATCCTTTCATTTTTCTCATTTGGAGGTCCAATGGTGCTGTTTGACGAATCACTGGTCTATGGTAGCGCTTAGGATTCAATGAAATATGCACTGATATTCTGATGTTATTCAATAATCCTCCCTGTATTCGGACCGCCCCAAAAAGATCCTTCCAGCGTCCAGGACAACACAGCACAAATAAAACGATGGCGCCAACAGCTCCCGCTAGATCCGAGTGAAGTTCGGCTGAGACGAGCGCCGCCGGCCGCCGGCGCTGTGTCGGCGGCGTGTCGCGACACACCGTGTCAGCGGCAGCGACAGCCTCGCCACGCCTCCGCCGACCCAGACCGTCCACCACCACCACCATTCGACCTGGCGTTACCTCGCACGTCCGTCAGCCACACCGCGCCACACCGCACCTCCACCCACGACACACCGCCCACCAACGCCGGCACGGCCACCGCCTGCGCCGACTCCACCACGCGCTCAACAACCGCTTCGGCACCGGCCACCAGCGCCCTTCAGCCTTCACCGGCCAACAGACAATCGCCCTTGGAGACCATCGAGCCGGAACACTGCCCCGAGAGCTGCGCTTTACGAGCCGCAAGCTCTCGAGCCGGCAGCCAGGCGTGGACCCTCGAGCCGGCAGCCAGGCGGTCTGCGTAACACGGCGGCCGGCGGCCGGTGGAGCCCTCGGAGACTAGCTCCCAGCAGGCCGGCGGCCCGTCAGCGACCCACCATTCCAGGAAGCCGCTGCCGTGTGCCGCGACACGTGCGACTGCTACAACACCACCGTGTACACGAGCGGGGCTCACGACACGAGTTCAGTGAACAGGACGGAAGTCGATGCGGCGACAGTAGCCAGTACAGAGGACGGAGGTATGCGAGACGACAGTGGGCACAGCGGAAGCCAATCAGCTGACAGTGAAGAGGACGGTGAATGCATGAACACCATGGCAGTGGTGAAAAGGTGCAATTGAGTCGTGTTGGAAAAGGTGCAAGTGGGTCCATGTCGGAAAAGTGATGACGACACAGTGCGCCCAATAACACTGGGTGCGGGCGGTATGGAAAGACATACGAGAGACCCAAACGGAACACCGATTATACCCGGGTGTAGTTTCTCACTACGCAATCACCGACTGTACACCCAGTCACCAGCGCACAGAGACGTCTGCGGCTGAGCAGGCCGCCCGTGAACGCCAAGTAGCCACAGACAAGTCCAAGGGGTCAGACCGACACACGCTGCCAGACGTATGTCAGACGGGTGTCGGTCCGGTGCCGGTCCGATGTCGGTCCGGTGTCGGTCCGGTGTCGGTCCGGTGTCACCCCAGTATCGGTCCGGTGTCGGTCCGGTGTCAGTCCGCTGTCGGTCCGGTGTCTGTCCGGTGTCAGACCAGTATCGGTGCGGTGTCGGTCCGGTGCCAGTCCGGTGTCGGTTCGGTGTCAGTCCGCTGTCGGTCCGGTGTCTGTCCGGTGTCGGCCCAGTATCGGTCCGGTGTCGGTCCGGTGTCGGTCCAGTGGCGGTCTGGTGTCAGTCCGGTGTCGGTCCAGTGGCGGTCTGGTGTCAGTCTGGTGTCTGTCCGGTGTCAGTCCGGTGTCAGTCCGGTGTCAGTCCGGTGTCGGTCCGGTGTCAGCCCAGTATCGGTCCGGTGTCGGTCCAGTGGCGGTCTGGTGTTAGTCCGGTGTCAGTCCGGTGTCGCTCCGGTGTCAGCCCAGTATCGGTCCGGTGTCTGTCCGCTGTCGGTCCAGTGTCGGTCCGGCGGCGGGGGCGGGCGCGGCCGCCGAGCGACATACCGTGTCTGCGGACGGCCGCCCGCATGGCTGCCGGGGCGGCCGCGGCGGCGGCGGGGCACACGGGCGGACGAGGGGCGCACTGGCGGCCGAGGCGGCCGGCCGCGCTGTGAAGCGGCCGGGGCGGCGGCGGCCGCCGGCAGGGGCGACGGACGCCGCCGATCGATGCCCGCCCGGCCGGCCACGGCCGACGGCCGCCGCTCCTGGCGCCGCCGCTGCGCCGCCAGATCGATCAGCTGATATCGATGAACGCGGCTCGGTCACACCGACTGGGTCTAGCCAGCGTCAGCCGGCGGCTGGGCTGACCTCACAACAAACATTGGGCCGCCCGACAAACTCCACCGCCGGACCTGGTCCCCGGCCGGGCCTCTCGCGCCTGACTGCGACACAGACCTGGCTAGTAGACTCTCCTGAGGAGAGAATCAGTGGAAAGTTGAATCCTCACTGAGAAGCCCATACTCTTACCTATCTTTTCCTGACAACTTAGTGTCCCTGACATAAGATGGGAAAGCTCTCGACACCTTTGACATTGCGCCTGTTCCGTCAATTTGCCGACTTGTGGCGCCAGTGGCCAGGCCCTGACGTGATGTATATAATTCGGATATCCACATTGGACGGTGGCTCGGCACGGAGCCATCTCGTTGCGTGTAATGTGCTAGGGTTGCTAGGCCCGAGCATGTCAGCAGGTCATTCCAGAGTTTTCGCGAAAAGTTGTGGCTTCTGTTGCCAATATGGCATAACGACTGCAACAGAATCCGACATTGTCGATGTTATTGACGAGAATGCTATCCCTGCAATGGACGAGTTTCTCATTTTAAGCTATCAATCTGTATTTTTGTCTTGATTAAATTGTACCGAATCTTTATCAGACATATGGTGGTTATGGTGTTCCAAAATATAGACATTGTTCATGTAGACATAAAAAATATAGACATCAATGCTACTTTGTGCCTTTGTTAGACATCAATTAGATGCTACATTGTCTATATAAAAGCCGAACGAAAGCGAAGAGCAACATGTAGTGGTTCCCTACAAGAATATGTTTGTATCCATAGGGTGGAAAGAAAGCCGGTCAAAAAGATGCTTCCGGATCTTTCCGGATATTTAATTGCTTGCATAATTCTAAAATCGTTAAAATGTCACAAATCGGCTGGTGTATTTTGCTTGCGTTTGCAACTTATCGGCGACAAATTACAGCCAATGTTGAATTGGCATGCCGTAGCCACCCCTCTCCCCCTCCCCTCAGCGCAGCTGTCGCCAGCTCGTGGAGCAAGTCCCCCAGCAAATACACTCTATAAAAACAGCCCTCAGTCACAACATTCGATTCACCGTAACGATTTCTAAATACGCCACTGCACTGTGTGATAACTCAAGGGAAAAACTGGCCATAAATGCATTTATCGACTATTTTTATGCCGCATTTCTGGCGCCATTGTATCAGCAAATGATTGAAGCAGACGAAGTCAGTTTCTATGAAATTTTCACAAGGTTTGATATAGTAATAAGTCAACGAACATGGACAACATTACGTGTAGAAAAGAAAAAAAACGGCGCACACGTACACAAATGTTGTTGCAGTTTGACGATTGATAAAGGTAACCTGCATTCTGAAAACCTGGACAAGTGAGATATAAAATGATAAATGATAACATTTTAGTTGCGTTAAGCAATTCAAAAAGGCATAGACCTATTGACAATATGCTATTTGTTATCAAACAATCAGTAATTGCAAGTCATTCAACTTTTTAGTACCTCGAAGTTCAAATAAGGTTTTAAAAAATGCACAACAACGCACAACCAGAGACCAATCCAAATGAAATCAGCGATCCTTTGACTATATGTGCCGCAAGTTTCAGCTGCACCTAGCTGCTCTAACACCGATAGTGATCAATTGTATCCCGACAGGCCGCGGTGCGGTGCGGTGGCCGGCCCGGGCGGCATGGGGAAGCCCGAGCCGGACGCCGCGACGCGTCGGCTGGTGGGGTGTCCTGACCGGGCAACCTGATCCAGTGGTTGCTATGCCAAAAAAGTCCCCTAACTGACGAGGCGACCGAGTCGAGATAGGTCACGCATAGCGTCTCCAACGGTAGGGAAGCTGTCTTTGCCTGTAAGGTTCGGGTCATTGTGGTTGGATTTTGCGTGCAGTGAACATGGAGGTGCGCGTCAGCAGAGGAATTGGTGGACTTGTTAAGCAATGCAAAGGCCTCTGGGCGTGGGAACAATTATGCTCATGTGTTTAATTATAGTTTGGAGTTGATCATGGAGAAAATCCCCAGGGATGCCTCTGAAGTGAGTCGTCAATTGTGGACTTGAGAAAGGCGACCGACTTATCGCCATGAACTTAAAATGGAAGTGGGTTAAGTGCATGCGAGCCCAAGACAAATTCAGAAGTCAGTTTGCGACTAATTTTTCGGGAGACCAGGTGTTCTCCGTGTCCCTGAACCGAAGTGACCACGTCGTGAGTGACGAAGCCAAGACCCGCCTTGATGACGAAGCTGTGGAGAGAGCGCGAGGGCGACCAACTAGAATCTATCATCACCTCAGCGCCCGTTCTCAGCGTCGGACATCCTCAAGAGTTACTCAACAGCACAGTTATCTACAGCTCGGAGGTTGCTGGGCAAAGTGACCGTGCTGAGGGCATGAAGAACGCAGCTTTCGTGATGCGACAGGTGGGGTTATCACCGAATCGGCCCAGCAAGATTCGCGAGGCTCTCAGGTTTGAAGTGAGCCAACCTGAGTGCATATCTTACCACTCGCACGTCCGGAGGTCCGCGCCAACTTCGCATGTCCGGGAGGCAGATGTCTTCCCCCATAAGATCTCTAGAACTATGCTAGCTGGTGACGGGCTCTATCGAAAGTGTTCCGGTCATTTTTCGCTCAGGTCAACATTCAGGTCACTGGGTCACCATAGGTTAAATTCGACCAGATCAGGTGGGACTCAGATATTGACACATATCTCAAGACCTGCAACAGATAGAAACAAACGGCCAACGCTATTCGACAGTCCTTGAAATGCGCTACCGATAATAGGAGGTGTAATCTAAGGTCAGGTCAACCGAAACTCAGGTCAAGGCCATGAAGTCATGACCTCACGTCAAGGTCATGAAGTCGCCTAGGGAGGTCATGTAATGTATCAATCGACACGTCTTGGCGATACAAGCGCAATGACGGCAATTTCAACCTTCTAGCCCAATGCAGTGCGATATAATACACACAAAAATGTGTAGTGACCTCAGGTGACCTCAGAGACCTTGGTGAGGTCACTGAGCATAAATGTCAGCGGTAACATTGAGCATACCTTCCATATACATGCCACAACCGTTGTGAGATCATTCCGAGCGCAAATATGTAGCCAGGAAACAGTTATATATTTTACCATAGCCTTGTAATGGGGAAGTCATGGCCGCGAACTGACCTAAGGTCCATGCTGCGAAAAAAAAACGATATACGTATTATGTTCCCTGTTGAGATCATGAAATGTCATAAGTTTGAAATCAATCGCCCAATTATTGTGGAAGTTATGCCACCTAGAACTCCGAGTGTAGTTGGGTCACTTCGTCTGACCTGGTGACCTGACCTGAGATGACCCAGGATTAAAAATGTATGAGGATATGCGGAAAAGACCAATGAACAGCTAAGCGAGGTTTGGCCTTGCTAACCCGGTTAGTTTGGCGGCAAATGAGGAAAAACCGGAGGGGCAGATATCTGCCCCCCCCCCCGGACGTGCGCGTGTTAGTGATATATTTTGGCGTAATTTCAGCCACCTAGGACAAGATCTTGGATCTATTCTGCGTAGCAATTATAAGGTCACATCTACACTGCAGAATACTCGCATTACAAACGCTCGCTAATAATTATCCAATATACGAGTGCCAACGGACTTTGCTTATGACGTCAGCATGATGTCATCATGGATGACCGGACGTCGATCTTTAATACAAGGTGCACTAGATGCTCATGTAGATGTGTGCATAATTTGAGCTATCTATCTGAATTGGTTCTCGAGATATTTCGCGGAAGCAAAATGAGTGGAGCGGGTTGCTCCCTTCCCTCTAGCAGGTATAACCTCTGACATTCCTGGGTTAGGCAATATTTAAGACAATAAATCTTCCACATATGATCCAAATTTGAAGCACTTTCGACTAAGACCCAAATCGCAATGGTAACTAGTATACTTTGTCCGCTATGATTTATGGCCAGTTTTCCCCTCGAGTTACCACAGTGTGAGAGGTAAAATCAGTTCACTGATTGACCTCTCCCACAATAACTACTCTTCTAAGCTAAATAGAAATGCGGCAAATAGCATGACCTAACTATATACTTGCACAGTCAGTATTACTTGCAACATTTGCATCTACCTTTCTTGATCGAGTACCAACGTACTGTCGAGCCTAATTACCATACCAGTCTGTAGAATGATAGCACAAGTTATTCACCCGCCACAGGCTGGCACGGCCCATCCCCCTCCCCATTCCCTCTTCCTGGATAAATATTGCAACAACTCCCGCTTCGATAAAGATATCCAGCTGGACATTTAGGTACCTTTTCTTCCGTCAATGATGTACATTTTGGCAGAAGAAAGAAGTAGGAATGTGTATTCATGGGTCGACCTTAATGGACGCCATTGTGAAATAGCATTCCCCTATGATTGGTTTTTAAAATTGAGTGCAAGTAGTTTAATAGATAACATGTCATTCCTTTATCACATCACATACGCTGGTCTTTTTACAGATGCCTGATATGTTGCGCTTTGAAATATGGTCGGCTTTCTTCCTCTTCTTTGCCTTGGCATATTTATTGAACTTGGTGTAGGTAGTCAAGCTAAATGCCTTCGCACTCTAAGCTTGTCGGGTGGACAATTATATGCTTTGCACTTTGAACTCCAAACTAAAATGTGTACTGTTGGAGGCGGAATTATTTTCATACTGTAATTTTAGCTCTCCTTCAGACCATCCTACGGAACAACCTACCTACCTACCTGGGACAACTTACGTGACTACGTGACCCGTGGCTTAAATACAACATGGCGAAGAGAAAAGGCAACCAATTTCCGTCAACGTCACTAGAACTTCGCTGCGACAGTGGCGGATGCCCGCTCAACGGATTTTTATCAACCAAATGCGCCCCTCCAAGGACCGCAGTGGCGCCCCTCCAGAGCAAATGGCGTCCGTCGAGACAAGTGCCCCCTCCCCATTAAAATATCTGAATCCGCCCATGTACTGGCATTCATCGAAGTCTGAATAGTGAACGGGTAGTGTACATACCCTCAGGTACATGTTCTGGGGATGCCATTCAACTAATACGCAATGCCAAACTTTTATCAAAGTGCGTATCCAGCAATCAGCAACCAACAGCAGATTCGTTCACATACCGTGGTGACATCTAGCAGGGCTTCTCAACACCACAGGTACCTTAACTTCACGCTGAGTGCCACCGAGTGGATATAACAGTGTGTGTGTGAGTTTTGCCAGCCTGCCACCGCTTGGTGGATATAACAGTCACGTTTCGTTTATAGAAATAAAATGTACACATAGAAAACCCAGTCAGGAAGTGTGTTCCCAGCAAGCTTGACCGGTGCTTTTTGACCGGTCTTTGGGACATGCACAGTGATTGCAACAGGTTGTTTGCACGCCCATGGTAACAGGGGTGTCGATTTTTTAAAAACATTGGGGGCCGAAGTGCCAACGCACTAGAACCCCCCCTCCCCCGAAAAAAATTCATCGGATTTCGCCCACAATATTTTCAGATTTCAGAAATTCTGAGTGTTTATTCCACGATGTGTATATTTATGTTCTTCAGCATCCTCACCAACGGGGAAAATCGTCCCATAACTGATAGATGAAATAAAATTATTTTATACTGAAAAAATTTTCCAACATTTTTTTCTTCATAAACATTTTGAAAGTAAAAAGTTTCCCAATCTAATATAGCTTGAACTCTTTTTGAACAAAAAAATTTAGGAAAAAACCAACTTACAACAAAAGCCTGGCCTAACATATCTCGGCGAAACCTTTGAAAGATTCATGGAGGTAAAATGGGTGTACAACTTGTTTTGTGGTTACCTTAGACTGCAATAGTCCCTCTTTCTTCTCTACATGGTGCACGTGATGAGAGCATTGCACTTATTGCTTCGTAAAGAACAATAGCATGTTGAAAGTGCTATATTTTCAGGAATGGATTCCTGGGCTGATAACATTTACTCAGTTGCCAATTTGCAGGTCGGATCAACATCATTTGTGTTAAGAGACATGATAAATTCATCGAAATCTATAGACCGGTTTGTGGATAATAAGTTATTATGACGATTTTGTATGTAATTTGAATGCATCTTATATTCATATCATTGGAAAATGACAAGTTTTCATGATAGAAGCAGGCGAGGTTAAAGTACTTATATATCATCATATAAGCGGTCAGTTCACTAACAAGGCAACAAATTCAGTCCAATAACATTAAAAACAGCAGGTGGCTAACTCTTCTTTAATGTTTAAAATCGATGACAGTGCTTTCTTGAATCATGTTTGAAGCGGATGAAAGTGTATTCCTTTGAATGTATAAGTCCTTTGAAGCATATGCTATGTCCTTCACAGCGCTGCTCCATCCACCTCCAACTCCAACCCTGACAAACCTTCAGAAGCGCATCCATCTCTAAAGCAGCCTGTGGAAGAAGGCATGCATTGCAGCATAACTACTGTGATCTGAATTACATTGTATCCCTGTAGCCTTATCATCTATCCTTGCCGATCCATGTACCAGATGTTTGACTTTGTTGTTATTTGAGTTTAAGGGCGCTTCGAACAAAACGTGGATGTTTGACTTTCCTCAAACTGTCTGGAGAACTTGGGAGTTGAAATCACGTGTGAGTGATTAACTAATCCTGGGTTTTTATATTGCAGTATTGCATTGCACAGTGGCATACAGAATAGGGGAGAGCATTGAGGGCAGTTGCCCCCACCCTCCTGATAGGTTGTAGGGCCCCATTAATCCGCCAAGCTCAGGAAAACAATTGCGACATGCTCCATAAAAATCCTGCTTAGCCTCAGAAATTCACATTGGGTGCCCCCAAAAGTCGCGCAGAGGTCTCTGATAATAACGCTGGGGCCTCAAAAGCTTCCATCTGGGCCCCTGAAAATTACGCTGTGGCCCCTCAAAAAGTCGTGTCGGGTTCCAGAAAATCACAACTGGGCCACAAACAGTCGGGCCGGGGCCCCATGAACACGACGCTGAGCCTGGGATAGCAATAATTATCGCCCAGATTCAAGTAAATCACAACTGGGCCACAAACGGTATGGCCGGGACCCCCTGAAAATCACGCTGAGCCTGGGATACCAGTAATTCTCGTCCGGGGCCCTGTAAATCACTCTAGAGGCATGACACGACGGGTCGCACCGGGACTCTAAAATTATCGTTGTGGTCACCCAAGAATTAAGCCGGAGAAAATAAAAACAGACCGGACACGAAAATTAACTCTGGGGTCCCAACAACGGCTCCAAAAACAGACCGGACACGAAAATTCACTCTGGGATCCCAACAATGGCTCCAAAAGCCCACAAAACGTATTGACCCCCAAAACGTATCGTGGTCACTAAAACTCGTGCAAGGGATCCAAACAAGTGGCCGAAGGGCTAAAAATCGCACTTAGACCAAAACAAATTAACGCCGCTTCCTTTGAAAACCTCACTGGGAGCCAAAACACCGTACCGGAGCCCCACGAGTCGCAGCTGGCT
Source organism: Imbricaverruca yamaguchii (assembly GCA_034440575.1). Classification (NCBI taxonomy): domain Eukaryota; kingdom Metazoa; phylum Arthropoda; class Thecostraca; family Neoverrucidae; genus Imbricaverruca; species Imbricaverruca yamaguchii. The sequence continues at coordinate 940,165 of JAOTOL010001638.1, read as the reverse complement.
TCCCAAGAGCCAATATCTCCCCAGAATGTCACCCTGCGGACACGAAAATTGCGTCAACGATCCACAAATTAGGAAGGCGTCGGTCCAGAAAAATAATAATGTTGGGACACGGAAAAATAACCAACGCACCGGGAGCCCGAAGGACCGTACTGGGGTGCAAAAATATCCTGGAGGAGGCCTACCAGAATAGGCTGGACCAAAAAAAAATCACAAGGGGACTATCGAATTGATCCGAGCACCGGACAATTCAGAATATGTCCCCAATTAAAATTATCCGACGGGCCTTTCTACCGTCGAGGGTGCCATCTGCAAAAAAAAAAAACACGTCGAGCAGCTGCAATGGCGTACCAAAGGGAAAAATGACACCCCGCCCACCCCATGCTGAAAGGGTAGGCTCCCAAGAATCGCGCCGGTTCCCAAAAAATTGCGTTGGGCCCGATACATTCGCGTCGGGTCCCCAGAATTCGCGTAGCGGGCTGTAAGTGATTACACCGAGCGCCTTAAACTTACACCAGGAACACGAAAATTTGCACCGGGGTTCACCAAAATCGCGCTGGGGCGCAGCTAATTACAACACGCCCCGAGAACTCACGACGATATACACAAATATCACTTACTGGACCCATAATTCCGGTGGTAGTGCCAAAAAATTGGATCGGGCATCACAAATTCCCCTCTGCAAGCACACCATGGTCCCAAAAACCACACCTGAACTCCATAAAAAGTAAGCCGATGCCTTCGAAAATGTGGAGATTTCGGAAAATGTATGTCCGTGTCAGGAACAGAGCTCCAACGTACCCCCAGATGCCTTCAAATGTGCGCACGGTCCCGAAATAATGGCGTACCGGAGCTCGAAAAATCAGGTCGGGACTCGGACTTTAAACAATTCAGAAGTCACCAAAATTTGCGTCGAACCTAGAAAACTGCTCCGGGCCCTCCGAAACTACACACCTGGGCCAACAAAGTCGCGCTGGGATCCCGATGAATTATACCGGAGGAGCCAAGGTTGTGCTGCGGTTTCAACACATGTGCGAAAAATAAACGCTTCAATTAAATACAGCGGAACCCTAAGAGCACAACGGGAGGCCGAAAATACACCGGGCCCTCCAAAGTTTACCGAGTTTCGCAAAAAGCGGCAGGTCGAGGCCCCAGCCATATGGCTTAGCATATGGCTGTGGTCCCAAAAAAACAAATTGGTCGAAACAAAATAATAGACCTACGGGGGCGGGGACCATACCAATTCCGCAGATTTGAAAATTGTTTTGATTTCTGTCATTATTCCCACTTTCCAAAATTTTGCACATATTTATTTCCGACCGTAGCAAAGAAATCATTCCAGCTGACATAACCGTTTTCAAACCATCGGATGGCTCTTCTGAGAATCTTCTGGGATGACCTTTTCGGCCTCCTTGGGCGTGAGTGGAGAGGCATACACCTAGTGTGTCTTATTCTTGGTCTTGGCTGCGCCGTTGGGTACGGACGGGTCTTCACTGTTGTTAAAAAAGCAAATAGTAGAGCAATTGCGCTGAGTAATGCCTGGAATCCGGTGTGCATTTTAGTTTGCTCGATGTCGTGTGTGGTGACTAACTAGACTCGGTGATCACGAGGACTACACCAATCAGGTTTAAAATAATGGTTTTTCGCTAAGTGTTAGATGTCGAAACGAGCACGATAGGATGTCGAAATTTGCCATGGAATTAATGTCATTTAAAATGTTTTTAATGTCTTAGACTCAAAGTTGAGCCAATGGTTTAGTACTTGTGACTGCACATTTATCATTTGTTTTAATATGCATAATTTAAGAGCTATATACTGGATAGAGAATAATAACTATGTTATACACTGGTATTGTATGCCAGGTCACATTATAGGTAATCCTTTTAATTGAAATTGCACTGCGAAATGTTCGTATATCACCATTCCTTATCGAGAACATACACATCCTACATATAAACGAGATACTGATAGAAAGGAGACGGGAAGACTTCATAAGCTTGCATCAAGGAGCGGGATGTCGATATTTCTTGGCGAAGGATGTCGATTAAGTATTCAGAAAGTGATATTCCCACCCTATTTCACGAATATTTTATCACTGACACCAACGCACATGATTGATCAGAAGACATTGTTTGCGATGTCTCTGCTTTTGTGGCAGCAGTATCCATTCCCCGATATTGAACTCGCCCCACCAAAACTTTGGCTTCGCCCCTCCCTGATGTTAAGCAACAAGGAAATACATTCATCCATCGTCACTCATGGATAAAGAAAACTAATTTTTGGAAATATTTTAAAGCATAATAATTTTCTTTTAAAATAGCAGTGCAGGCTAGTTTAGGTTAGTTTTTAAGTTGAAAATAATTGAGAAAAATACCTGGAAAATTTCAATAAATGAAATTCATTCCTTGCATGGAAAGTTGGGCCGGGTTATGTAAGGTTATCTTACATCTTGTTTAACTCTGTTTTTATACCATATTCCCAAACTCCACACTCCTTTTGGATGTTATTCATACTCCCCATTGAAAAGTATGTATTTCCAGAAGATATGATGAAAAATTTTCGCTTTTATACGTTTTATTAATTTTTGGAATTTATCTTTTAATGCAATGCTTATGAATGCGACTAAGATTATGGTACCACTCATTTTCTGTGCAAATTCTTACTTTTCACGTTGTGAGCAAAATAACACAAAAATTGGCCTTAGGTAACATAGCATAAAAATAACTATACTCAATGTGTCAGATAACCTAACCTAACTTCAGTCTAAACTGCCTTTGGAGAAAATAATTCAAAAAACAAAATTGGAAAAATATCTGTCAATATATTTCTTTGAAATTTGTATAAAAACACCTAACCAAACCTAGCCTAACCAGACGTAGTGTTTTAAGGTGGTAACACATTTGCCTCCATAACGCAAACAATTGGCTAGGTTTGGTTAGGTTATGTTAGTCTAGGTGTTTTAATTTTGTTTTGTTTTTTCGCGAAAATCTCCACAAAATTGAACAGAATATGGAGTTTATCTTCAAAAATAGTTCATTAGATTATATTAGGTTGGGTTTGGTTTTTCTATTTTGAAAAAGGAGAAAATATATTGCTTGGGATTTTGAAAATGTTATGTGTTAGTTGTATTTTTCTCCAAAGAGAGGTAGCTTACGTTATGTTGCTTTTTTTAAACATTCATTTCATCCTGTCACGTTATTCAAAGCCATTTTTGTGTTATTTTCCTTACAACCTGAAAACAAGGAAATGGTGCAGAAAATGAGTGGTCCCATCGTCTTCGTCACATTTATAAACATTGCATTAAAATGATAAATTCCAAGAATTCACAAAACACCTTAAAACACAAATTTACCAAAATGATTGGCCGCAGCATGTTCATCACATTCCTAAGCATTGCATTAAACAATATAATACATCAGAAATTACTTTAAGCTGTGCCAACCCCTGACGGAAATGCAACATTAGGTGCCCGAATCATGGGCAGAAAAAGCACGAAGAGCAATGGACTTAGAATATTAATAAAAGCAAAGTAAAACCAGCTCTTCTTGAATACAATTATGGTAGCTATGTGGTATTAACATAGAAACCCTGAGTACAAATCAGAAAAAGGCGTGAACTAGACTTGCTTAGGGTTACCTACCAACTTTTTCATCTACTGTTCCTAAACACTGCGCGAAAATGCATCACAAATGTCTTACCTCCGTGTCGACCGCAACCGGAAATTTGAACCTGAAATTTTGTGATTCTGTAACTGAACATATTATCTTTGGATACTACGATTTTGGATGTTCTGAAGAACGCGATTGTGGAATTTCATGTGCGCTAGTGTCTATTAAGTCTCTCCAGATATTTGGTGATGGGTTTGACCTTGTATAACTACAGGGTTCGTGTAGTGTCTTGTAGCCTACGGCTTAGTACCTACCTATTGCCTTCTTCAAGAATAGTGATTATAATACAGTGTGCATGCGGCTTCTTGCTGACTTTTTCTTTCGTGGTATGATACACTGGCGGATATATTTGGCTCACATATGCCTATTGTTTGTTCAGGTTAAGACTGGTTTGCCCCATATTATTGAATATATGCACATTGCCATTGGGCATTCAAATGAGTAGGTACCAAGGTAAATATCAAGCATATGATGTGATTGGTTGCCTGTTGAATATATATATATATATATATATATATATATACTTTGTATGTCCACAATCTCAATAACTGACTGCTGTTCACTGACATGGATTGTCTGCATGCTTGACAATGCGCATGTCTGGAAATTAAGAACGGTATGAATCCAGATCGAGCTCCATATGCATGTGCTTTTGCTATTGGTCATGTGTGCAAACATCATGACAGTGCAATTGTTATCTGGTGGCTTTGCAGATTATGTCAGACAATCTGGTGTGAAATGCATCAACATTAGCTAATCTCAACATTTTATGGTGGAAGTTGTGCTTGCAAAGTGGAAGAAAATCCAACTCTTATTTGTTTTGTTTGTTCACACAGAATTTTCAATTTTGCAGCAAGAGGTGGAGAGTCAATCCACTATCCAATCCAAGTCTACCATTTCAGTACAAAATGTGCTGGTTGGCGTTAACTAAGTTTTCTAAGTAGCATGCCATGTTCAATTTTTCCTTTAGCTTTCCTATCAGCACAAAAATGCCATAGGTTATTGGGGGGGCGCAAATCAACATTGAGGGGGCCAAGATCAACATTTGTAGGGGCCATGACCCCCACAAAAGGATACAAATCGACGCCCCTGCCATGATTGTGCAGTTCAAACTGAAATGTCATCCGATCTACTTATGCACATTTGTGTTTGTCCGCAGAATACGAGTACTTGACTCCATGCTAAAATGAGATGGCAAAGGTCGCGATCTGGTCGAACTTTGCCATCCCATTTTAAATGTCCACTGGAAAGAACGGGACAAGTTTATAACCAACATGGTGAGCTGAAGACAAATATGTTTGCTTGTAGAAAAAGTAAAAATGAAAGTGACCATAGCGTGTGATTTCAGAAAGGTTTTCTGCAACCAAGTTGATATCATTTTTTTTTAAACCTTCATCTGACGTCATGCAGACTTGAAGGATAATTTCCATCTACCCTCTGGCAAACGTACCTTTTGTTTGTTAAGTCACATGCGCGCCACACGCGCGTGTGGTTTATAACCAATCAACGCTATTGTATTCACTGCAGATGTCTATTTCAGTGCAGGACTGTTTCGGTTCCATATTATTTTTCACAATCACAACCCATTTCTCTGTTTTGTGTTCCTGGCACTAGGACTGACTCATGCTTGATATTTATGAGTACCAAGCTTAACATTAATAGATACTTATTTGTGGTCACTGTCACCGGTTTTTGGTGAATAACTTCAGTGCCCCTGATGCTTTACTCGCTGGCAGCTGACAATTTGACCATTGTAATGCTAAGCATGAATAATTATGCTGCGTTCTGCTCGCTATATTGTGTCATGGCATACAATTCACAAAGATACATATTTTGTATCATTTTTTCATAGCTCGCATTTGAGTCATGACTCAAGTGACTCATTGTTATTTGAATGATTGACTCATGATTCAACTAATTTTTATAATAGAAAGATGTGATTCAACTCACAACTCAAGATCTATTTTGGGGAAAAGAATAGATTCAACTCGTGACTCATCCAAAAAAAAAGATTGATCCATGAGTTGATTCTTGATTGAACTTGAGTTGAGCACAAGTATTGTGATTGGTGATGTGTACAAACATCAGTATGACAATGGAATTGTTGTTCAGTGGCATAGCAAATTTGTAAGGCAATCTGATATATAATTCATCAGCATCTGCTAATCTCAGCATTTTATGATGCAAGTTGTACTTCCACAGTGGTTGGATAGCCAATTTATTTTTTCTTCACAATTTTCAATTTTGCAGCAAAGGGTGGATATTCAGTCCACTATCTAAACATAATCTGTTTCTTTACAGTACAAAATACTCCGGTTAACATCAACGAAGTTTTCTATAGAGCATGGTGTTTTCTTCTTTTTTCTTCTTTTTTCCTTTAGCTTTCTTGTGAACATAAAACAGCATGGCTTAATGGGGGGGGGAAATCAACATTGGGGGCCAAGATCAACATTGGTGGGGGCATGACCCCCACAAAAGGATACAAATCGACGCCCCTGCATGGTAAAACGTCAGGACAGAACACCAATATCGTGATCACATGCAATGAACCATCATCATGTAAAGTATGACATTTAATTCAACATTGCGAATCATGATTTGTGTTCACGTTGCATGGGCATTGGCATCGCTGTTTATTCTTTCCCCGTAAGGTGAGGGGTGGGAGGATGAGAGCGTTCTCAGGTCGATCACTTCCATGCAACGCCACATGTGCCATGCTGAATTTCACAGTGTTTGGGGGATAGGTTCCCCGCGCTCGCGTGTGTCATGGCTGGGAATATTGGACACCAAATTTCCACCTTTTCCAAATATTGTCCGAAATTTGATCGGTAAATAGTCCGATATCATCTTACCTTGTGTCAAAACGGAATCAACTGACATTTATAGTTTACACATTATGTGAAGCATGTCTCAAAAATTGGCAGTGTATGTCTTAACACGCGCACTGGAGGGGGGAGGGCAAAATCCGCCCACCCCTCCGGTTTTTCGTAGATAACTCCACATTTTACCGGCCGATATACGCCATTGTCTGTGTACCTGCCAATAAATAACCGGCGCGTTGTTTGAAGTAAGAAAAATGAAAATGGACCGAAAATATTTCGAGGTAGGGGTCGCTAAAGTCAAAAAATGTATCAGCGCCAGATGACAAATATCGGCGCTGATGCGCTTCAGGTGTATTGGCAAAAAGGAAGTGTTCTTGGCAAAACTAGCGACTTGTTTGGTGTACATTGTTATGCTATATTGTTTCAAAGTCATGTCAGGTCGCCGAGGTCAAGTCAGATAAAGTTTATGACAGGTTAACATACGCCCTGGAGGGGATGGCGAAATCCGCCCACCACTCCGATTTTTCGTACCTAACTCCACATTGTACCGGCCGATATACGCCATTTTCTGCGTGCCTGCTTGAAAATGATCAGCGCATTGTTTAAAGTATGACAAAAATGAAAATCGGCCGAGAACTTCTCAATTTAGAGGCGGTTAAAGTAAAAACAATTCGCAGCGCCAGACCACAAAAATCGGCGCTGATGCGCTTCCCGTATATTGGCAATAGAGGTGTTCTTGACAACACTAGCGACTTATTTGATGCATATTGTTATGCTATATAATTTAAAGGTCATGTTAGGTTACCGAGGTCAATTCAGGTCAAGTTCATGATAGGCTAATGGAACCAAACTTGGTCAACTGGAATGTGCCATAAATGCAAATGACTGTCATGCGATTGATGTCATTTTACATGTTACTCCCTACACATCCGGAAATCTACCTTTTGCCATTGTGTGCCTAAGCGTTTCTATACTTGATGCATGTATTTCACTCCTTTCTTTGCGAAGCCGATTGTGCAGAGCCGCCCAACGGAGCAGTCAGGCGGGTAGCCCGGTTCCGGTAACCGGAGCAGGTAATGACCTGCCAAAGTGCTCCTATATAGGTGACCTGAGGTCAAATGGCGGATTTGGCATATGCATTGCATCATTAGTAATGTCCAAAGCATCATTAATGCCAATTTTGGAGCATTTAAACACACCCACAGCGATCCGAAACAATGACAAGCCAAGCCACGCAAAACCAGAGCATTTTTCTATTTTGACCTCATTTGACCTTAAAGATATTGACCTAAGGTCATGAAATTTGCACACAATAGAGTTCACTATCGTGCCCATGCACCCTGTGAATTTCGTTGCTCTAGCCTTCATGGGAGCTGAGATCTTATGTGGGCGGAATCCGCCCCCCTCCAGTGCGCGTTATTTTCAGAGGCCCTCCAGGGCGAGTGTTAAATCACAAAGCAGTATCAAGTACCGTGATTGCATCTAGCTAATAGGAACTGCTAAACGTATCAAAATATACACTGATATGCTATTTACCGATATAGCTAAGCACTGGGCACTAATGTTCAATGACTGTTTGAAGCGCTCTTAAGCCGAAATAGCAAACAAGTACATGCGCCTACCTGCAGGGTGCCTACATAGTATGGAAATCCAAATTTGAATACGTTGCCGGGCTGCCCAATTTGTGGAAGCCTAGCAGTGCTGGGCTTCAGTCCCAAAATACTCCATAGATCTGCCACCCCTAGCTCGGTTCCGCCAGGCACGCAGCTGGCGCGCGGGGGGACACTTGCTCGGAAAACACCCAGGAACTGAGCGCGCCGCCCCTCTCACGAGACAGCGGCCACATCCGGTATGGGCCCCTGCGGTGTCGGGCGACCCCTGTTTACGAGCTACGTCGAGGCCTTGTGCACACAGACGAAGTTTGCACAGCGTCACCGCAGCGGAGCGGAGCGGAGATGAGATGAGGAGCCATCCTGCTGGCTGCTGCGGCACTGCGACATCACAGCGTAGCGGAGAGATGAGACGAGGAGCCATCCTGCTGGCTGCTGCGGCACTGCGACACCATAGCGGAGCGGAGAGATGAGATGAGGAGCCATCCTGCTGGCTGCTGCGGCACTGCGACACCACAGCGGAGCGGAGAGATGAGATGAGGAGCCATCCTGCTGCGGTACTGCGACAGCACAGCGGAGCGGAGAGATGAGATGAGGAGCCATCCTGCTGGCTGCTGCGGCACTGCGACACCATAGCGGAGCGGAGAGATGAGACGAGGAGCCATCCTGCTGGCTGCTGCGGCACTGCGACACCATAGCGGAGCGGAGAGATGAGATGAGGAGCCATCCTGCTGGCTGCTGCGGCACTGCGACATCACAGCGTAGCGGAGAGATGAGACGAGGAGCCATCCTGCTGGCTGCTGCGGCACTGCGACACCATAGCGGAGCGGAGAGATGAGATGAGGAGCCATCCTGCTGGCTGCTGCGGCACTGCGACACCACAGCGGAGCGGAGAGATGAGATGAGGAGCCATCCTGCTGCGGTACTGCGACAGCACAGCGGAGCGGAGAGATGAGATGAGGAGCCATCCTGCTGGCTGCTGCGGCACTGCGACACCATAGCGGAGCGGAGAGATGAGACGAGGAGCCATCCTGCTGGCTGCTGCGGCACTGCGACACCATAGCGGAGCGGAGAGATGAGATGAGGAGCCATCCTGCTGCCTGCTGCGGCACTGCGACACCACAGAGGAGCGAAGAGATGAGATGAGGAGCCATCCTGCTGGCTGCTGCGGCACTGCGACACCATAGCGGAGCGGAGAGATGAGACGAGGAGCCATCCTGCTGCCTGCTGCGGCACTGCGACACCATAGCGGAGCGGAGAGATGAGATGAGGAGCCACCCTACTGGCTGCTGCGGCACTGCGACACCATAGCGGAGCGGAGAGATGAGACGAGGAGCCATCCTGCTGCCTGCTGCGGCACTGCGACACCATAGCGGAGGGGAGAGATGAGACGAGGAGCCACCCTACTGGCTGCTGCGGCACTGCGACACCATAGCGGAGCGGAGAGATGAGACGAGGAGCCATCCTGTTGCCTGCTGCGGCACTGCGACATGACCGCTATCTGAGGTCGACCACCACTGGTCTACAACGAGGCTTTCTGGATTTTCAGCACTCACAAACTATACTACAAATGAAGTTGCGCATTTTATCAGCACTCCGACATTGCCTTGCCACCATCACTGCCTTCCTTGAAGGGCCATGCCTATTTGCAGTGCCTAAGCAGATATAAAAAACGTGCATTTTGTGCTGATGTTTTGCTAAAGTTTTGCATCATGCACCGCTAAGTTGAATCAGAAAATTAAGCAAGCGAACGATTCGGCCGGTCAGGGGCCGAGGGGGTGTTGATGGTTGTGGTCAGTCTAACTCGTCTGATCACGTGCCGCCACAGTACCGGTCAGGGGCTGTGACAGGGGCAGTCTCTCTCAGCACCGCCCACCCCTGACCTCAGCCGACCAGACCGGCAGGCACTGGGAAGACCCAGGCCCCCAACCCGAGACGGCTCGTCACTTGGCCCGTATGGGACCCTACGGACCCTCCCGCCCCTCCGGGATGTCGGGACCAAAGAGGCGTGTTGCTCCCCGTCACAACTAGCACCGTGTGACGGGGGACCTCAACCTCCAGGACTCCGTCAACACCGGAGGACGGGCCAAGGGGGCGCGACTACCCCGATAAAACCGAGTTGCAGGGCAGGGCCGGGGAAGTTGTCCTGCCTGCTGCTTATAGTAGCAGGAAGGACTAGTTGCTAGTTGCGTGGCCTGATGAAGGACATGGATGTTGGGATGAGATGGGCAATGGAATGGGAGCGTATGGATGGAAGGATGAGTGAGAAACTCTCAGTCTCACCCTTCACCAGTATGATGGGCGCCTGATCATTGGGGCACGTGATCCCCCTCACTATGGAAAGGTGGTGCCTCGGTGGGTCGAAGCGAGTGGAATCAATTCAGCGAACTTGAACACAGCTACCGCGCCAAGCAAATGGAACCATCCTCACTACACGCATTTTGTACCGTGCATATTCTGTCATATCCCATTAGAGACTTCCGCTAGCTTGCGATCTAAGTCTCACGCTCTAAGTAATAACTCGTGGTGAAAATGCAGCATACACCGCGCACATCTTTTCCGCGGACGAAACGCTTGGAGAGGCGCCGCACATACAATAAGCCTGCCAGCGAAAACATAGAGCATCATTACTCGTCTGGCGTGGCGAGCATACAGATTGCCACATAGCAGCTCAGAATATACGACATACCAAGAAAGACTGAAGACAACCATAGTTTGAGCCAGCCTGCGCCCACTGGTGCGGTATAGTAGTCAACATAAAACTATCTTACTGAATCTTTCAGCAATTCAGCGTACATTGGCATTCATCGGCAACGGCATACATGTACATACATCGGTGAGGTTGGTCATATCAAGCTGAGCTTGCTTTTCATTCCGCCAGCTACAACCAGACAATATACACCGAATTTTCCATAAGAATCTCGGAAACGGCGCCTTTACATCGCAACAGCATCGACCAACGCAACCCTGCTTTACGCTTGGTGTGTCACCTCTGAACAATGGTCCAAGTCGACACCACCGTTGTGCGCACTCGAATGGCGACCCACCCAATGTCCGGAAGCGTGTTGTCGGTCGGTAGATTGGACTTCCGGCCGGTGCAGCATGCCGGCTGAGCCAGGACCGATATCCCTGGGCCTCGTCGGCGCCAGAATTGCAGTGTGACGTCCCGCGTTTGTCTATTCTAACTAGATTGGACTATAAGTTGCCGAGTTCTGTCGATTGGCACTAAACAAACCAAGAGCTGTTGTTTGTTTTGGGCTTCCGAAGCAGGCTGGAAAAGAAAATAGAGGACGAAGCTGAATATCAGGCCTGTCTGTCGCGTACAGATCACCCGTGGAAATGCTGCCACCGGGAAGCGGAGGTAGAGGGAGATTGTCCGTATCTGGCCGCGCGTCACGCATGGTATTCTAACATTCAGAGAAACATCGGCTTAACCCTCCGGTCTCTCCGGTCAGATTCTCACACTCCGTCTCGGGGGGGGGGGGGTGATAGGAACCCCTCGAATCTCCAAACTAAGCGTCGCACGAAAACGGAAGGGAACTCGAGTAACGAGAAAGCGCTCGACGAGACGTCACTAGGTGGCCTATGTTTTCACAACTTATATCATGTTTTTGGCTCTGGGAAGTTCATTTTGGGGAGATTTTAAGACAAAAAAATTGAGAGAAAAAACAGCGAAATCGACTAGTGCCATACAATTTTTTGCCACCAAAAAATCATTTTCTTTTTTCAAAATGTTAAAATTTTGAGTTTTCAAGTTTTCTTTAATTTTCCTTTTCTAATGGATAGAGCGGACCGAAACCGCTGTCAGATATTTTAATATCTGACAGCGGATTTAGTTTTAACGGATACAGATATTGTAATGAAACTTTCAGCAAACGCTGAAAGTTTCATTAAAATATCTGTATCCGTTAAAACCTGACGACAGGCTGGACGTCTTTGGAGGTGACCTAACTCGACGTAGACTAATTCGTTGACCCTAGAGGATCTGACTGAAACATTTTTATACAACATGCCAAATTGATGTGGGAAAAGAAATGACAAATTTCGGCGCGCTGTCGCGCGCCGTTCTATTACCATCTGCGGAAAACCTAGGGGCGGTTGGAGAACCCCCCCCCGAGACGGCGCGGGGCAATGCAAGATGGAGCAAGCATTGTTCATGTGCATAGTTGCTTGGTTTCAGCAAGGCAATTTTGGTGGATGATCCTTTTCCAAACCTCCAGGCCCGTTCCAGTGTCACTGAATAATAGTGAGCACCAATTATACTTCAGTATTCTATCTATCAGCAAGCTACCGTGTCCAGATGGACGGGGGCGGTGGAGGACGGGTACAACACTAGCTGGCGGTGCAGACGGATCTCCCACGGTCCGGCACACAGTACCTGCCGCGTCGGCCAGCCATCACGCCACCGATGACCGTGACTATGGACTGAGCCCCGGACCCTGACTGGCTGTAGTCCCGGCCACGGCCTCAGCCCCGGGTCTGGCCCCGGGTCTGTCCCAGGCCCGGCCCTGGCCCGGTCCCGGTCTAGGTCTCGGTCCAGGTACAGGTCCCGGTACCGGCCCGCCTCGACCACGGTCACGGTCACGGCTCTGGTTCCGGCCCTGTTCATGGTCGGTGTCACGGTCACCGTCACCGTCACGGTCACGGTCAGTCACGGTTCCGTTCCGGTCCCCGTTCCGGTCCCCGTTCCGGTCCCCGTTCCGGTCCCCGTTCCGGTCCCCGTTCCGGTCCCGGTTCCGGTCCCGGTTCCGGTCCCGGTTCCGGTCCCGGTTCCGGTCCCGGTTCCGGTCCCGGTTCCGGTCCCGGTTCCGGTCCCGGTTCCGGTCCCGGTTCCGGCCCCGGTTCCGGTCACGGTCCCGGTCCCGGTCTCCGTCTCCGTCTCCGTCTCCGTCTCCGTCTCCGTCTCCGTTCCGGTCCCCGTTCCGGTCCCCGTTCCGGTCCCCGTTCCGGTCCCCGTTCCGGTCCCCGTTCCGGTCCCCGTTCCGGTCCCGGTTCCGGTTCCGGTTCCGGTCCCGGTTCCGGTCCCGGTTCCGGTCCCGGTCCCGGTCCCAGTTCCGGTCCCGGTCCACAGTCCGGGTCACGGTTCGGGTCACGGTCCGGGTCACGGCCACGGTCATAATCACGGTTCCGGTCTCGGTCCCGGTCTCGGTCCCGGTCTCGGTCCCGGTTCAGTCCACGGTCTCGATTTCGGTCCTTGTCCCGGTTACGGTCCCAGTTCCGGTCCCAGTTCTGGTCTCGGTCTCGGTCTCGGTCTCGGTCTCGCGGTCTCGGTCCCGGTCGCGGTCTCGGTCCTGGTCCCGGTCCTGGTCCCGGTCCCGGTCCCGGTCTCGGTCCCGATCCCGGTCCCGGTCCCGGTCCCGGTCCCGGTCCCGGTCCCGCTCCCGGTCACGGTCACGGTCACGGTCCCAGCTCCGGCCCCAGTTCCGGTCCCGGTCACGGTCACGGTCACGGTCACGGTCACGGTCACGGCCCCAGTTCCGGTCACGGTTCCGGCCGTGACACCGGCGCCGGCGCCGCGCTGCCACCCGGACTGTAAGGGGCAGAGCGGATCATACGCTTATCTGGGTCCGGGCAGAGTCACAGCAGCTGGCCACCAGCTCTATGAGCAGCGAGGTGCACTGGGTTCGGTGGCTGGAAAAATTTGACAAGTTTCAAATATATGTGGCAACTGACCACGTTGTCGGCCAGCCTAATTGATAAAAATATCTGGGAGACTTTCCGTCCCGGTGACCGATATTTCCGACGACGACCGCTGGATCTGATCCTAGGACGAACGACTATCACAACGCACGAGTGACAAGATGTACAACACAAAACTAGCCAATTAGAGTAGAGTTACATTTTGTTGATCGGTTCACGTTAGATCGGCCGGCGACGATCACTTGCCGAGCACTCAGCACGGGCAGTGAGCTGCCGCCGACAAATAGATACACAGTCAGCGTCGCCAGATATCTGCCGACGACGGTCACGTGCGGGGCACTCAGCCGCCGACAAATAGATACACCGTCAGCGTCGCCAGATATCGGCCGACGACGGTCACGTGCGGGGCACTCAACCGCCGACAAATAGATACACCGTCAGCGTCGCCAGATATCGGCCGGCGACGGTCGCGTGCGGGGCACTCAGCCGCCGACAAATAGATACACCGTCAGCGTCGCCAGATATCGGCCGACGACGGTCACGTGCGGGGCACTCAGCCGCCGACAAATAGATACACCGTCAGCGTCGCCAGATATCTGCAGACGACGGTCACGTGCGGGGCACTCAGCCGACGACAAATAGATACACCGTCAGCGTCGCCAGATATCAGCCGGCGACGGTCACGTGCGGGGCACTCAGCCGCCGACAAATAGATACACCGTCAGCGTCGCCAGATATCAGCCAGCGACGGTCACGTGCGGGGCAATCAACCACCGGCCGGCCGCCGACAAATAGATACACCGCCGCCCGGCCAACCGACCAGATCGAGCCACCTCCGGAACGTGTTCCGATCGGCGGCCGTGACTGGTCGGTCGGCCATTTGGCACGGCCGCGGCCGGCCGCCCCAGCCGGAAGTGAACTCGGCGGGCCTGGCTGGTTCCGCCGCGGGCGATCGCCGTCTGCGTGTGGCGCAGGCACGTGCGGTGGTAGAATATCCGGGAAATATGGTGTGTAATAGGGTGGAGCATACCACCTACTGCGAACTGAATAGTCATCCTCCCAGAAGGAGAATCGACAGCATGCTTATGAAGTCTTCACGCCTTGCTTCCAACAGAATATCGTGTGCAAATAATGCGCTAATGCTCACCACTACGGATTGTGATACACAAACATCTCGCAACAGAATTCGAGGTAAAGAGGATCACCTATGATGTGGTTTGTTCTACAATGTCAGCTGTTGATAACATGTATTATTATCATTGTCGTTAATAAATAAACGAAAAGAATAGACCCATGAACATGTTATTGGCCCATAATTAAGCTTGAATAGTTTTTGTAATATTTTAAACGACATGCCAGAATCCAGATTGGATTCTGGCATGTCGTTTCCCGCTGTTTTCTGAATCTTGACTTTATTCAGAAATCAGCAGGAGCACATGCACAATGACGTCGAAAAATAATGGAGACGCTGAACGTATCAACGAAACTATGCAATGAAGAAACATAATAAGTCCAGCACACTCTCAGAAAACAGTGCATAGAAAGATCACGAAAGGGAAAATATGATGGAGTGAGAGTGGCTTAAAATTATCTTGGCACCCAATCAATTAGCGAGCCATGCCAAATCTGAAATTTTTCAACCATATTTGATATCATGTTCATCCCCAAAGCAGTTCCACTTACTCCCTCCATTTTTTTGCGCCGAAATTGGCGTGCGAGAGTGTTAGTGAGGGTATGTGAGAAACACAGGTGGAGAGAGAGAGAGATAGACAGAAACGGATATGCATAGGAAAAGAAAGAAAGAGAAAGGTACAAAGAGAAAGGTACAAAGAGAAAGGTACAAAGAGAAAGGTACAAAGAGAAAGATACAAAGATAAAGGGGCAAAGAGAAAGGGACAAAGTGAAAGGGGCAAAAAGATAGGAACAAAGAGAAATGGACAAAGAGAAAGACAGCCAGAAAGGAACAGCCAGAAAGGGACAAAGAGAAAGATAGCTAGAAAGAGAGAGCGAAAGAGAAAGAGCGAGAGACCGACACCGCGAGAGTGAGAGAAAGAGAGGGCGAGAGAAAGAGAGAGAGAGAGAAAGAGAGAGAGAGGAGAGGAGAGGAGAGAAGTAGAGGAGAGAAGGAGAGGAGAGAAAGAGAGAAAGAGAGGAGAGAAGAAGAGGAGAGGAGAGGAGAAAAGGAGAGAAGGAGAGGAGAGGAGAAAAGGGAGAAGAGAATGAGAGGAGAGAATAGAAAATAGAGAATAGAGAAGAGAGAATAGAGAAGAGAAGAGAGAAGAGAGAAGAGAAGAGAGAAGAGAGAAGAGAGAATAGAGAAGAGAGGGAACAAAAAAGAGGGAGAGAGAGAAGAGAAAAGAGAGGAGAGTTAGTTAGTTAGTTAGTTAGTTAGTTAGTTAGTTAGTTAGTTATTTGGGTTTTAGGGCGCATCAACTGCAGTGGTTATACAGCGCCCAGAAAAGAGAGGAGAGAAGAGAGAGGAGAGAGGAGCGAGAGAGAAACCAGCAGCTGGGTCCTAAATTGATTGCTTGATTGACGTTTCAAAACTGGCCATCCTGCTGACAATGGATTCCCGACCGACTGCGGGTCGCCCGTCCGATGGAGCTGCGTCCGGGGGGTTCGAACCGGCCGCGCCGCCATCACTGGATCTCAGTTGGAGTCGAGACCAGAGCTCGGTTTCGATGTGTGCTTGCTGCGCACGGTCGGCGGCGTGACCCACCGTTTCACCAGAACACCAGAGCGCATGTCACCCGCCGGCTGAGCGGGCTCGCCACGACGACAGCGTCACCGTCCGACTGTCGCCGGAAACTGGACACCACGTGCCACCGACAGGCGATATCTCACGCCTGGCCGCCGCTCTCCCTGCAACTGGCGCTGCGTGCGGATAATGCTAACAGCTAAAGCGCCATCTGGCGCAAGCATGTTCAGGATGATGAAGCCCACCATCACTGCATGTGCCGGACGCTGCTCAAAGCCGACACTGGACACTTTCTATCAGTATTGAGAACCTTCTGGGCCGCACTCTGGAATCGAAAATGGAATTTTGGCTGAGTCACGTGATAACGCTTGTCACGTGAATTAATAATCGCACTTAACACTCGCACGTCCGGAGGTCCGCGCCAACTTCGCCTGTCCGGGGGGGCAGATGTCTGCCCCCTCCTAAGATCTCTAGAACTATGCTAGATAGCGACAAACGGAAAACGGCGTCGGATAGCTGGTGATGGGCTCTATCGAAAGTGTTTCGTCATTTTTTTTCTCGCTCAGGTCAACATTCAGGTCACTGGGTCATCATAGGTTGGTTGGTTGGTTATTTGGGCTTTCGGGCGCATCGACTGCGTTGGTCATACAGCTGGGTCATCATAGGTGAAATTCGACCAGATCAGGTGGAACTCGGGATATTGACACATATATCAGGACTTGTAACAGATAGAAACAAACGGCGAACGCTATTCGACAGTCCTTAAAATGCGCTACCGACAATAGGCGGTGTAATTTCAGGTCAGGTCAACCGAAACTCAGGTCAATGTCATGAAGGCATAACGTCAGGTCAATGTCATGAAGTCGTCTAGGGAGGTCATGTAATGCATGAATCGACGCGTCTTGGCGATACAAGCACAATGACGGTAATTTCAGCCTTCTAGCTCAATGCAGTGCGATATAATGCGCAGAAATGTGTAGCGATCTCAGTTGACCTCGGATACCTTGGTGAGGTCACTGCGCAAAAATGTCAGTGGTAACATTGAGCATAGCTTCGATCTAAATGCCACAACCGTTGTGAGATCATTCCGAGCGCAAATATGTAACCAGGGAACATTTGTATATTTTACCATAGCTCCATAATGGGGAAGCCATGGACGTGACCTAACCTAAGGTCAATGCTACGAAAAAAAACGATATACATATTATGGTCCCTGATGAGATCATGACGTGTTATAAGTTTGAAATCAATCGCCCAATTATTGTGGAAGTTATGCTACCTAGAACTCCGAGTGTAGTTGGGTCACTTCGCCTGACCTGGTGACCTGACCTGAGATGAACCAGGGTTTAAAAATGTATGAGGATATGCGGAAAAGACCAAATTGCAGTGCCATAATACAATATGGGTATTATTATTAAAAATATAGGTTTTTTAATATACAAATATTAGAAGAAAATAACACACAAATATAACTAATATAAATTCCGAACTTTCGACTCGTAAATTTTTGTGATTTTGTATTTTCAACCCAAAAAGTAGGATAAGTAGGCGATACCTAGAAATTGCATGTCGTAATAAAAATTACTAGATGTAAAAAAAAACTAAATGTAAACTAAATGTCATTAATGAAAAGTAATCCTATCTATATAGAAAAACATACGAATTGACCGATATTACACATTTTTATCACAAAAGGCACATAATGGTGAAAAGAACGTCATCCGGAAAACAAAATTGCTTTCGAGATAATGAATTTCGAGATAAAAAAAAATTTCGAGATAATATTATGAGCACTTCTGTTGAGATAAGCAACAGTTTCATGGAAATGTCCGCTTTCAGGAACGTGTGACTTCTTCCTATAGTTGTTGCAAGGTAACCTCATTTAGCCAGACGTAAATCAGAGAACTTGAATGACCTCATTTAAGGTTAATTTTCAAAACGTGCAAAATTGAAGTCTGAAAAGGTGTGCCAAGTTTGGTTCCACTACCACGCGTTGCATTTCCACTGTCATGAAAAACGACACAGGAAGGGGGAGCGAGGGCAGAGTGGCCAAGTCTTTGGACCCTGACGTGACCCCCCTAATTGTATCCGGTATATTTGACTACAGATTCCCCTTTGAGTTAAAACTACTAACAAGGGACCTAAGTAACGTTGTAAATTAGTGAAATGATATCGATGAAATACAGGCATATGCTGCATCTTGGCATGCCTTCTTTTTGCCTTTCATTTATAATTAATGCTTATTAACACGCAGCCAGCGTTTATAATTTGGCAACGCATGCTTGGTCGATTTGTATTTTTAGCTGGGAGTGGCGCGACTATCAAACCATTTTGTCGGTGCTAGCTAAAGGGTGTTCTGCGACGTTGGCATTGGGGGGCGGGGACACTCATAATCATCCGTCCATGGGTGGCGGCGTGAAAAGAAAACTGACAATTTCAGGAAATAGAGTGAAGCCCAACCGACTTGAAATGCGCTCTGGTGTGACAGGATATAAAAGTTCACAAGTTTTCTTCACGAAATGCATGTCGGAATTACAGTGATGGTGTGTGCATGACGACATGCCGCGTCATTTTCCATCAGATGGTATGCACAAATCATGTTTAATCCGCCATTAAAACAGTGAATTCTATGAATTTGGCTTTCACAGCATGGGTCATGTCGTATGGTATTCAGAGCCAGCTTATGCCTTATCCCAGGCTTAGTTAAATTGGCGATGTGCCAGCGAGCGGCTGTTATTGTAGCTCCTAGCAATTAGTCAGGAAGCTTAAATGCAGGAGAACGAACCATTATTTGAGTTATTTATATTCATAGTTTATCAAATAATACATGTCCAGTGGCACAAAATCAGGACGGGTTGTGTTTAACTATGGCGCGATATCCTTTGCAAGTGTTAATTTCCAACGCAATAACCACAAACCACATAATGTATTGCATTGTATTAGGTAATGATACTAAGCAAGGGTACCGTGGTGAAATCAAACTCTACCGTCGGTATATATTACGTTCAGCATCTTCCAGTAAATTTCAATTGTTTAGACATAGTAAGAAATCTTAGTGTAGAGCATAGTTTCGGTGCATTTTATGGGCGTAAAATTACAATGAAAGCTGTAAAATAGCGTTGTCTAGCATGCGCGCAGCATGGTGTTCATGAGCGCAAAAACGTCTTATTTTGGCGCTTTCCGATTCCCAAAGCCGTAAGGGCATAATCGGCTGTCAATGCCAGACCCAGCATGATACATTTGTCGCTTTGCCAGCCTTGCGACCTGTGGCAAGTCCGACAAAATGACATTCACATAAATTTAACCACGTGCCCGTTCATTAGCCCTGTCCTTCCGGTCAGATTATCACACCCCGTCTCAGGGGGGGGGGAGGCATTATATGCCCACTCTAATTTTCAAACTAAGCGTCGCACGAAAACGAAAGGAACGTTAACGGAAAGCGATCGACGAGTAGGACCAGAAACCACCCCTAACATCTCTTCACCTGAAAAAGTGACGTCACTACGGTGGTTTATGAGGTCACGATTCACCTCATGGTTTTGACTCTGAGGAGTGTTGAGGAAGACTTTAAAGACAAAATTTATTTCAAATAAGAAAGGAAGTTTACTGAAAGAAAGTTGCTGAGCCTCATAAAGTGTTTACTTTAGCCAGAATATTATATTTCAGCACTCGCAGGCAAATGTGCAAAACAAATGTGCCATGAAAACGCACAAAAACGTTCTCCGGTGCGATGTACTGCATCTCTGAAGATAAGTAAACACTGAAAGCTTCATTGAAATATCTTGACCCATCAAAGCGTGACGACTGGTTGAAGATTTTGGAGGTAATCTCACTTGACCTTCACAAACTCGGTGGCCGTGGAGGACCTGGCCTCAACATTTTTTTTTCATGTCAAATTAATGTGGGAAAAGTTTTGCCAAATTTTGCGCGTTGCAAAGTGCCGATTTTCTCAAATATTTATTTTTCACCATTCGCAGAAAACCACAGAATTCAGATCTCCCAAGACGACGCAGGTAAACATATGATAAAATAAATATCTGCTGCCAGGGAAAGGTGTGCAAGGACGAAGATATACTTCCAAAAATATATCGGCATTCAAGGCCATACGGGTGCTGAAGGAGCGAGAGCATGAGACGGGATTGGGCCTCACGTGCTGCAGACGAAGCAGCTGACAGTGTACCATGACCGGAAACTGGTGACCAGACCTGAACTGCGTTATCTCGGCAGCCCATCAGAGCACGCACCTTATTGCGTCCAAGTATCGGGAAGTGCTAGAATGTATCAAAGCAAAATCAAATACCTGAGCGGACAAATCGGCACAATGTGTAGACACGGTGCTCCTCAATACTCGCCAGAGGAACCAGATTGCGGAAATATTGCCCGCGATGTTCAAAAAGGGCGTTGAGGCGAAAGCTGCGAAAATAGAAATAAAGATATCAAGCTGGCTTTTAACCACTACTGGCCGTCCGGTGAGCCAAGGCGGCCCGGTGGGCCGGTCGCCCTTGGCCACCCTGTGTCCGGTCCCGCCCAGGCCGACCGACATGTCGGCTCGTCGAATCATATCTGCCAGCGGCCGACGCCCGCCCGTCCATCGATTGCCGGAGATGTGCCAGCCGGCACAATAAGACCTCCAGAAATGACACGCCACATGACATTTATTGCGCCGGTCGAATCATTGCCAACTTCCTTGTCATTAAAAGCGACGTTGTGGTAACGGATGGCCAACGCGATGTCTCCTCGCCTCAGGAGGTGGATGGCGCAGGCACGGAGCCGCCGCCGGCTGCCGACGGCATGAATAAATGATGTGCTGCTGGGGTCGGTCCCAGAACGCGGCCTCCCGGATCCGGCTGCACCGCTGCCAGCCACTCTCACGCCAGACGCCATCGAGAGTTCATCCGCCTGACGCTGCCAGCCACTCTCACGCCAGACACCATCAACAGCCCAGACCAGTCTGACATCGCAGCCAGCCACTCTCACGCCAGACACCATCAACAGCCCGGCCCAGTCTGACATCGCTGCCAGCCACTCTCACGCCAGACGCCAGTAACAGCCCGGCCCAGTCTGACATCGCTGCCAGCCACTCTCACGCCAGACGCCAGTAACAGCCCGACCCAGTCTGACATCGCTGCCAGCCACTCTCACGCCAGACACCATCAACAGCCCGGCCCAGTCTGACATCGCTGCCAGCCACTCTCACGCCAGACGCCAGTAACAGCCCGGCCCAGTCTGACATCGCTGCCAGCCACTCTCACGCCAGACGCCAGTAACAGCCCGACCCAGTCTGACATCGCTGCCAGCCACTCTCACGCCAGACGCCAGTAACAGCCCGGCCCAGTCTGACACCGCTGCCAACCACTCTCACGCCAGACGCCAGTAACAGCCTAGGCCAGTCTGACATCGCTGCCAGCCACTCTCACGCCAGACGCCAGTAACAGCCCGGCCCAGTCTGACACCGCTGCCAACCACTCTCACGCCAGACGCCAGTAACAGCCCGGCCCAGTCTGACACCGCTGCCAGCCACTCTCACGCCAGACACCATCAACAGCCCAGGCTAGTCTGACATCGCTGCCAGCCACTCTCACGCCAGACGCCAGTAACAGCCCGGCCCAGTCTGACACCGCTGCCAACCACTCTCACGCCAGACGCCAGTAACAGCCCGGCCCAATCTGACACCGCTGCCAGCCACTCTCACGCCAGACACCATCAACAGCCCAGGCTAGTCTGACATCGCTGCCAGCCACTCTCACGCCAGACGCCAGTAACAGCCCGGCCCAGTCTGACACCGCTGCCAACCACTCTCACGCCAGACGCCAGTAACAGCCCGGCCCAGTCTGACACCGCTGCCAGCCAATCTCACGCCAGACGCCAGTAACAGCCCGGCCCAGTCTGACACCGATGCCAACCACTCTCACGCCAGACGCCAGTAACAGCCTAGGCCAGTCTGACACCGCTGCCAGCCACTCTCACGCCAGACGCCAGTAACAGCCCGGCCCAGTCTGACACCGCTGCCAACCACTCTCACGCCAGACACCATCAACAGCCCAGGCCAGTCTGACACCGCTGCCAGCCACTCTCACGCCAGACGCCAGTAACAGCCCGGCCCAGTCTGACACCGCTGCTAACCACTCTCACGCCAGACGCCAGTAACAGCCTAGGACAGTCTGACGCTGCCGGCCAATCTCACGCCAGACGCCAGTAACAGCCCGGCCCAGTCTGACACCGCTGCCAACCACTCTCACGCCAGACACCATCAACAGCCCAGGCCAGTCTGACACCGCTGCCAGCCACTCTCACGCCAGACGCCAGTAACAGCCCGGCCCAGTCTGACACCGCTGCTAACCACTCTCACGCCAGACGCCAGTAACAGCCTTGGACAGTCTGACGCTGCCGGCCAATCTCACGCCAGACACCTCAACAACCCAGGCCAGTCTGACACGGCTGCCAGCTACTCTACTTAGGCAGGCACTGGGAAACCCAGGCCCCCAGCCCGAGGCGACCAGCCACTTGGCCCGCGTGAGGCCCCATGGACCCGCCCGCCCCTCCGGGATATCGGGACCAAAGAGGTGTGTTGGTCCCCCGTCACAACTAGAACCGTGCGACGGGGGACCTCAACCTTCAGGACTCCGTCAATCCCGGGCGACGGGCCGAGGGGGCTCGGCTACCCCGATAACACTGAGCTGGTGGGCAGGACCGGGGAAGTCGCCCGCCGTGCCTGCTTAAAGTAGGGATAGTTGGGGTTGCAGGGCCAGATGAAGTACATGGATGTTGAGATAATATGGGCATTGAAATGGGAGCGTATGGACGGAAGGACGAGTGATGCACTCTTGGTCTGACCTCTCCCCGGCTGCCTAGTGGTCTGGCCGCCGGATCATTGAGGCACGTAATCACCCCACCACGTGAAGATGACGCCTCGACGGGGGGGGGGGGGGGGGGGCAGGCCAGTCTGACGCTGCCAGCCACTCTCACGCCAGACACCATCAACAGCCCAGGCCAGTCTGACACCGCGCTGATCACCACAGGAACCACCGCTGATCACCACAGGAACCACTGTCGATCGCCACAGTAACCACTGTCGATCGCCACAGGAAGCACTGTCGACCGTCAGCCCAGCAGCAGCTGACAGCAGCCGCTGGACGTGCCCGCGAGGTTCAGGCCCACTATCAGTCAGTGGCAGCTGACAGCAGCCGCTGGACGTGCCCGCGAGGTCCAGGTCCACTATCAGTCAGTGACAGCTGACAGCAGCCGCTGGACGTGCCCGCGAGGTTCAGGCCCACTATCAGTCAAACCGCCAAGACGGTCAAGTGGTGTGGGACGACAGCTGACCGGCACTAGGTGCTCGGCACCGATTGTGTCGGACCTGACCCTACTTGACCTTGACCCTACTCCCTCTTCAGACGTCGGCGACCAACGATACCTACTGTGTCGGACTTGGCCCTGCCTCCTCGTCGGTTCTCGGCCGATGGCACCGACCGTGTCAGACCTCACCCTCCTGCTTCATCAGTCGTCGACCGCCGATCGATCAGACATATTCAGCATATCAGTGACATGTTGGTCTCTGAGGACATTTAATTATTATGATTGGCTCGACATCAAGACCGATGCCGATCATCACATTAAATCTTACGTTTCACATCACAGACAGACAAACTCTGAGCTTAATATCCGACATGCAATAGTAAAACTGATCCAACATCCGGGTGGTTCCGAGACGGAACCACCCGGGGTCTGGATCAGGACTTGTCATCGGAGAACAGCCGTGCTCTGAAAAAAATGTTGCCATTTTTTGTGGTAATAGAAGTAAATGCAGCTACAACGCTGCAAGGAGTAACGCATGATATATGATGCTCTATGTGAAGGAAGAGATAACCAAGACCACGATAACTGGATTTGACGAGCTGGAGGTTTCCGAGCACGGATCGTACTGAGGGGACAGCTACAGCACGAATACTGGGGAGGGTAACGGAGTGGCGAGCGTGACTGAGCTGCAGGGAGGGAGGGAGGGGGGGGGAGGGGAGGGGAGGGGAGGGGAGGGGAGGGGAGGGGAGGAGGAAGGAAGGAAGGAAGGAAGGAAGGAAGGAAGGAAGGAAGGAAGGAAGGAAGGAAGGAAGAAAGGAAGGGATGGAGGGAAAGAAGGAATGAGGGAATGAAGGAGGTGAGTTAGAGGAAAGGGATGGAAAGGAAGAGAGGAGTGATGTAGAAAGGGAGAGAGAAAGGTGGAGATAGTGAGGATACTGAGATAAATAATCGACCCAAGACGAGGAACTTTCGATCAGTCACGTTTCTGTTGCCAAGCAACACTAGAATGCGATCCCGGCACCGCTGGCACCCAGCGTACCGCAAAGTACGAACGAACAGCGTTACCACGAATTCCTTATCATGTTGTTCCTCGCGGGTTGACGCCAGACAGCGGGGTCTCTGAACCCGCGTAGTTCGCGGCGAACAGCGGCCTCTCCGGCCGTGGGTCAGGCTGGTGCAGGACTGTGGGCGTGCTTACCTCGGCTGAGCATGGGCGGGCAAGCCGAGTCGAAGCTACGCTGCGCCATCCCGGGACCGGTGGCGCCGCCAGGCGGCGGGCAGGAGCCACCTCTGGTCGGACGAGGGCCGCCGGCCGTCTCCACGCTCTGGCTCTTGCCCCTGTCGACGAACGTCGCCGTCACACAACGGCAACAGCACTGGGAGGTCATGGTCACTCGGCGGCGGCAGCACTAGGGGGTCACGGTCACACGGCGGCGGCAGCACTGGGGGTCACGGTCACACGGTAGCGGCAGCACTGGAGGGTCACAACCACACGGCGGCGGCAGCACTGGGAGACAACGGTCATACAGTGGCAGCACCACTGAAAGATCACGGTCACATGGCGGCGGCAGCTGAGAGGTCACGGTTACACAACGGCAGCAGCACTGGGGGGTTACAGTTATACAGTAGCGGTAGCACTGAGAGGTCACCGGCTCACAGTGGCAGCACCACTGGAAGGTCACAGCTACACAGTGGCAGCACCACAGGAAGGTCACAGTTACACAGTGGCAGCACCACTGGAAGGTCAGGTGGGAGGTCACGGGCACACAGCAGCTGTTCACATTAATAAGTAACGGTCCCGCTCGCAGAGGGTGGCAGTCGTAGGTAACAGTCGTAGACAAGGAAAGACTGGGTCGCGGCAGCTCAATCGGTAGGGTGTTCGACTCTTGGTCGAAAGATCACATGTTCGAATCCCACAACCAGTGGGATTGCCGAGTCCATCCTCCGCGATCGACTGGCGTGAGAGGTTGGCGTCGCTATGGGCTACTGGCCTAGCAGTCGAATGCGGTAAACGAATCCAAGTTTATTTTTATTCGAGAAGGAAGGGAAATATGCATCCGAAAACATGTGAATTGGGACCACATTTGGCGCAGACGGAATTACCATTATCCGTGGGCTACAGTCCATTGCAGGTCGTGCTTATACATCAACCAGGGTCATTAAAGTTGCCAAGTGACGACGGTAAGACATTTCAGGCAAGCAAGCCAAGCCCGCATACATTTCGAGGTCAGAGCAAAACAACGTAGCTCTGCTTGGTCGGTCGGCCTTTTCAGGTTAAGGGCGCACCAACGCTACTTATCATTCAGTGCACATTCTCAGCTCGGTGAGACCAAACAATTTAGCTTCGTCGCCTAGGTTTTCTTCTGAGGAAACATTTCTATTCAACTGCCGATGCGGAGCATACGCTGCGCGCAACTTGATGTGTGGGATGTAGTGATGAGGAAGAAAAACGCTCGGCTGCCGCTCAAATTGTCACCAAACCAACGTGGCTGCGCAGACGCAAAGTGCGATGTGCGGCCTAGCGGTGCGGCTAATTAGGATAACTGGCCAATACTCGCCACACAGTAAGTGACGGCGAGTTGCGTATGCGTGTGAGGCGGCAGTCAGCACAGAGCCATCTGGTCGCGTCTGCTCCTACACGATGACGAGCGACACTCTCCCAGATAAGGTTTGGCTTGTTCACAGGGAGGACGCTCCAGCTCATTTGCCGCTTACTCAACATGAACACCGACGTGTCAGGGGGAGAGTCCCTCGCTGAAAGTGATAACATTCTAGCATAAGCCCGGTGGTGGTGGTTGGTGCTGGATGTGTTTTAGGGTGCGCCGACTGCGTTGGTCATTCTGCGCCCTATAGGGAGCATGGGGAGTCCAGCTGGCAGCATCCAACAGTAGAGTCCGACTGGCGTTCGGCGCAGGAATTCGGCAGACGATCCGCCAACTAGCAAGTTCCGTTGCGGAATGATGACTGAGCCCAACTGTGAGATGACAACCCAGTTCTGCTTTGAGTTGACTCAGTTCAGCTGCGAAATGGCAACCTGGTTTTGCTGAGGTATGCAGCCGAACTCGGTTGAGGATTCAGGGATGGTGGCTCGGTCCGGCTGGGGGAGGGGTGAGATATGCTGAGTTAGCTGGACTGTCGATGTGGTGTCGACATGTTTCTGTAATCGGATCGACGTTCTGGACAGTCGAGTAATTCGTGCGGGCTCCTGCAAACGTTGCCGGCACTCTTAAGCCCCGACGTCAGCTCAACAAACCATCGGTACACGGGGAGAAGGGAACGGGAACCGTGGCCAGCAGACATGTCGGTTTACCACTCATAGCCCACCATACTCAGAGGGCTTATCGTTGGTGAGTGGCGACATTGACGGCATTGGACGAGCGGTGGCTAGATGCCGACCATAGGGGCCCGAGAGGCCGACTGTGGGGGTCCGAGAGGCCGACTGTGGGGGTCCGAGAGGCCGATTGTAGGTGTCCGAGAGGCCAACTGCATGGGTCCAAGAGACCGACTGTGGGGTCCGAGAAACTCACTGAAGGGGTCCGAGACACCAACTGCGGGGGTCCCAGAGGCCGACTGTAGGTGTCCCATGTTGCAGGCACATGATGAGACGTCATGTCGTTATCGGGATGTTAAAATCGAGTGAAATTTGGTGAAGACTAAAATTATATTTTCGCTGGTGGCGCATGTAATCCAGCCAGTTTTTTATCACCGACATGGGGAACGGTACCGGCAGCGCATCGCTTCTCAGCGTGACAACCGATCCATCATTTGTAGATCAATGGCGTAATTTCTGGAGGCATTGTGATATATATATGTATTTGTGCATATACGGCAGGTTAATTTTTGCTGGTACTGTAGTCTGTTTCATTCCAGTTTATCTGCTCGGGTCATTCACATGCTATGAGCCTGAGAGGCCAGTACGGAACTAGTAGCCATTCCGACGACGGCGATTCACCACAGATGGCTTTTTTTAGCAAACCGTTTTTTAATGCACCCACTTGTAATCCGTTTTTTTTTACATTTGCTGGCAAACCTGTTAATCTTCCAGCAGAACTTAGGCTGATATCTCTGCGATCCGGATAACCTCCAGATCCCGCATCACAAATATGCTGTAGTTTACGGTATAAAGTTGATGCGTCTCGACAACAAATGTACTTGGCAGGCCCCTGGTAGTAACCAGTTTATGCCCGGATCTTGCCAAGATGCGGGTATAACCTGGTTTTAATGCTGCAGACGGATAAGGCCAGACAAACCACCGGGGTAGGCCAGAGTCCCTGATGTGAACATTTTCCACGTATGTGCACCGGCATAAGATACCATTTGGAGCTATATACAACGAGAAGGCATAGGGCCACAGAGAGATAGGTCGCCATGCCGGTGGCGGCTTAGAACGACGATGGTGCGGTCACCTACAGTTATCTGGTGTGGACTAGGAGGCTCCACAATATTCCTTTTGAACATCCTATGGGGTGGTACTCCATAGGAAATACTCTGGTGAAGACGGTCAAAGTCTGACTTGAGGGAGCGAGTTTCATTGCCGGTGATGAAATCAGTGCCAGAAACGCTGTGACAAACTGGAGCGATGTCAGAAGTGGGACCAAGGTCGGTAGGGTCTGACCGAGCACTGAGCAGTGCCTTGTGCAGGAGCAGGAGCATTAGGAGCCCGGTAGCTCATACGACCTCGCTCATACGTGTCCCCGCTCGTGAGGCGAGCACGCTCGTTCAGGGTCCGCCCTCGCTCGCGACCAACTTTCTTCCGTGTGCACACAGGGGCACGCAGGGGCACACTCTTAGGACCGATCAGACCCTTGCCGTAGCCGTCGTGTGAGAGTGGCACACTGATCACTGAGTCAGGGCGGCGGCAGCGGCGGCGGCGGCCTGACCAGTGGCCAGCCACCCGGCGACAGAGCCAGCACCAGGCGGACGTGTCGGTCGCGCCCCCGGCCCGCCGTCAGCCACACAGCATCGCACATCGGGTCACCCGCCGTGAAAACCGTGCACAGCACGGCACCAGCGCGCCTCCGCCGTGGATATGTGCTCGGCTCAGGAACACCGAACACCGCAGCCACACACATTCCACAAGGCTCACAATGCCACAACACTCAACTGCACGACAGCTGAGGGACAGCCATCGAACGGTTCCCGTGCAGCCCGTAGCGTAACTAAATGCCTATCGTCGCATAACACTGCTGGACGTTTGTGTCATCTGGACCGAACGTGAAAGGGCTCGGTCATTGCAGACCAAGCTGGCGACTCGATTGCCCTTCGACAGAGGGGCAGTTTGTCTCGCCATTTAGGCTCATGAAGCACACGGCATAGCGAATCAAAAAACGACGACGAGCGCGGTAGCCATACCTCGCATGTGTATCTGCTTTGAATACGTGTGTGTCTGCGTGTGATTGTGAGCGTGCGTGTGCGCGTGACCGTATGACGTGGGTGGGACCACCTCGTGCGAGTGCGGAACCTTGCAGCAACATCCAACAGGAAGACGGCCGAGTAGGCAGGCGACAGACACCGAACACAGATGGCGAGTGGCAGCACCTCGGTCAAGCTGAGCTCGCCGCTTCAGAGTGCGAACTGAATAACAGCCGACGATGAAAACGAAAACGGTAAACACCTTGAGAGCTTCCTACTAGCCACTGAGAAAAGAACGTGTCGTACTTTCTCGGTCTATCTGCCGGTCTCCTGCCCCTCGGTCTATCTGCTCACTCCCTCACTCATTCATGCATTCACTCACTCACTCATTCATTCAGTCACTCACTCACTCATCCATTCACTCACTCCCCTCTCTCTATCTCACTCACTCACTCACTCACTCACTCACTCACTCACTCACTCACTCACTCACTCACTCACTCACTCACTCACTCACTCACTCACTCACTCACTCACTCACTCACTCACTCACTCACTCACTCACTCACTCACTCACTCACTCACTCACACTCTCCCTCTTCTTCTCTGCCGATGGCAACGAATACTAGAGCCAGGACTGCCTGTCCCGCTATTCCTGGCAGCAACATCGAACACCAGAGAGCCAGACAGAAGCAGCCTGCCTCTTCCGCACATGGAACAACATCCAACAGCGAAGCCAGGGGCGCACGGCATGCCTGGCCCTTACCGAATCCACGGCGCCAGTTGGTGGAAGGCACCCGATGGGGACGGTACGTCACAGGAGAACCGGCGACCACTGTGGGGTCGGCAGTTACGTCAGAGAAGGGGGACGGTACGTCACAGGAGAACCAGCGACCACTGTGGGGTCGGCAGTTGGGTCAGAGAAGGGGACGGTACGTCACAGGAGAACCAGCGACCACTGTGGGGTCGGCAGGTGGGTCAGAGAAGGGGGATGGTACGTCACAGGAGAACCAGCGACCACTGTGGGGTCGGCAGTTACGTCAGAGAAGGGGGATGGTACGTCACAGGAGAACCAGCGACCACTGTGGGGTCGGCAGTTACATCAGAGAAGGGGGACGGTACGTCACAGGAGAACCGGCGACCACTGTGGGGTCGGCAGTTGGGTCGGAGAAGGGGCACGGCATGTCACAGAACTGGCAAACGATGTCTGGCCAGTCGTCAGGTCAAAGACGTCCCCATCTCTACCATTCGCTATGTCGGCGATCACATATATTATCCGTATACCTAGTATCTCATAAAATTAAATATGAAATTCACTGTAAAGCAAGGAGCATTGTCACTCTTTCAATCACTTTACTCCTGGTTCGTTGTGATCGTTGTGGATCGTTGTATATGATTGTAAACCCTATAAAGAACAATCACAGATGAACGACAAGAGTGTATGCCGATTGCCACCAACACCAACACGAGATAAATTGGCAAAATGTCACCAATATGCCTCAGGTTATCACAGACAGCTTTTTGCGAAAAATGCATGCAGTTTAGAAAAGACAATGACTGTGCATCGCGTGACTAATGCTAGTTGGTTATTTGGGTATTCGGGAGCTTTGACTGCTCTGGTCATATTGCGCCGGCCAATGCTATTTCGAGCGCTAACAGACGGGAAAATGCCATTTTCTACCTTTCCCAGTGAGGGCAAAGGGAGGGTGCTGCAACCCCCAGGCGTTTTCAAATGGAAAGTTGTCGCAGCATGTAGCGGGGTCAGTGTGCTGCACGTGACGAAACACCGCGGTTGACACCGGATATATATATATATATATATATATATATATATATATATATATATATTTACTCGAGATTAGCCGATCCTTCAATCCGTTTGAAGGTCCTTTTTGTGTTCGCATGGAGAATCGACAGGTGCAACCGTTAGCTGTGTGGATACCATGGATATTAACCATGTGCGACGTGCAATATTTCGACCAACGGGTCAATAGCCAGATCAGGTCAGAGTGTTGACCTTGTTCATGGAACTTCCGAAATAGCGCTTGAAAGTCACGTTGTTGGTGTTAGTACCGGAGGGTTAAAATGCATGCCAAACTCAGTTCCAGCGCTAAAAATACGCCGTGACCCATAAGCTAAAAAGTAACCTAAGTTAGTTCAATTATCTCGAACTACTGTGGAACTGTTAACGACTATGCCAACTGGTTTCCCGAGTTTTACATCACCTCCTGCGCCCAACATTGGCCATACACGGGCCAATAAGTGGGGTGAATTGTCGACAAGTTGCGAGTTCAGCGACAAATGCCCTGACCTGTTCCCCTGTATGGCCTCTTAGATAAGTGGCATGACACATCTTCAAGTTTCTTTTCACAATAACGCCGGCAAAGGATGCCCCATCAGCTAATCCAGACGGAGCTATATGATCAACATGGTCGATGCGCCCTAAAGCCCAAATAACTAACTAACTAATCCAAACGGCAGCGCGCTGACTAACGAGTGCCGTTCTTCGTCGCCAGAAAACCGTCTGGAGGTTGCATCCATGTACGGGCGAGGGTTACTGCGACAGGTGCTGCATAGCAGCTCAGGTCTGGTGTCGCGCCGACCGGGTGCGCTCTACACTGCTGCTACTACAGCACCGCTGAGGCTTACTACTGCGTCAGCCACGACAAATGCAGTGTAGCAGCTCATGTCGGGTGTCGCGCCGACCGAGCGCGCTCTACACTACTGCTGCTACAGCACCGCTGGGGGTCACCGTCAGCCACAAGTGCTGTGTAGCAGCTGAGGTCGGGTGTCGCGCCGACCGAGCGCCACCCAGCAGACGTTATCTGCTGGGCGACTGGCGACCGTCCAACTGAACCTTCAAACGCCAGCTACACCCTGGTGCGCCGGCCCATAACATAATGTCGCCAGGCTCAGCTCGTGTACATGGGCACCTGCTGCCTGGATTTGCCGCGTCGCTGTAATGGTGACGGATCGGTCGGCCCATGTACATAACTGATGTTCCACGGTGAATCCAATGAGACCAACGGTGAATCCCTTGTCGAAGGCGGATCATCCGCTTGGGAACGAATTTCAATCGTGTTTCCTTGCGATGCAAGGCGGCTCAGTGGGTGTCGTGCACACTGCGCACCACGCATTCATAAACACAATATTTTGGAACGAAAATTGCAACTCATTGTTGTCTTAAAGTAACGTTTGTCAGACTTCTTTCTCATGAAACACGATAAAAGCACAGAGCTGTGCCACTGATGTTTCCATGTGCAGACCGTCGGCTGGCGACAAACTTGGCACGGAGTCGCCAGCTGCTCCTACCGTCAGTTGGGCGCACTTTGGCTACTTTCATTTTTATCTTTTAATATTCAGGTCATGTTGAATAATGACAATGGATGCTAAGCGTGGATGTCGAGTTAGCCAATGAAGCGCCTAAGCTAAGAAATGCATGACGGGCGCAATCCTTGCCAACCGACGCGTACTTAGCTTTCTCTGTTCACGAGCAATCTGATAGGAAGCCAAAACAGATAGAAGTGTCATGAGTTGGAAGGCAACGGCAATTATACCCAAAAGAGCAGCACAAACAATAAGCCGTACCTGCACAACCTGCACAATCACGACAAATTAATGAAATGGCTTCGGCAGATCTCACCTTGGAGGTAACTGGAGTCGCCCATTCACCGATAAATACTTCCGCGGGATCCATGGACCAAATGTCATAGACGGACATGCTCATACACCACGCTGTGTATGTATAGTAGCTGTGTCGGATCCGCCAGTAATACGTTCGTTATTCGTATTTCGTTCGGGCAAGTCGGGAACACATCATCCAAACGAGATTGGAATTGACCCTAGTCAACGCATCACATTCAATGGGATAACCCGCTCCACTCATAATCCGATTTTCCTCCGCTTGCCAACATGGCGGCTGGGGAGTGGACTGGGTAGTAGAGTAGTAGTGGAACTAGATCTGGGCGGCCTGTATGGCTGCGGCAGTCGCAGGAGTCGGGTAAAACGAGATGTTCCGCTGCGCTGGGACCGTATCTGCCAAACCTGAGCCGGGTGGCCACACGTGGCCACCGCCCAGACTAGCACGGCCATAATCGATACTGGCTCACTGTCAGCGGCATGCACGGTTCGTTGAAGGAGCTTGGAATGCTCAAAAGACGAGACACATTCGAAAGCTTTATCATGTGCTGACTACGAACCTGTTATTTTATCAAAGCATATTGATCCCTTTATTCTTAACGCACTTCCGACAAATTTCGCAAAGGTGCAATTGATCGCATCGAGTGCTTCAGATATGACAGTGTTGTGACGATGCAGCTGTATTATTTGGTGTATATCAATTCCTCAAGCTCTAGGTAACAACATCCGGCGCGTGGCATTGCCTCGGGGCTCTCACAGTGGGCGCAATAACGCATGCAACCCTGACCTTGATGTCTTACTTTCATTACTACGATGCATGCACGCATCATTACTTTCATTACATCTTACATGCATTACTATGATGTCTTACTTTCAGCCACACATGCGTATGAAATCGCCCGTAGCGACAAGTCGGCTGAGCATTTAGCGCCTGGGATCTGGTGTGCGAATACCATGTTTGAATAAATGTGTGACAGAACTCCCCAGTCAGCATGCATTATACATTCGGGCCCAGTCCTCTATGAAGCCCTTCAAATAGTCAGAGTCGCAGGAGGGCGCTGCAATGTACAGGTGTACTTTGCATGCGCATAGCTCGTTCTCACTATCCATTACCGGGACACTCACAATGCATGCGATAAGTGCTACGCCGTCCGATAGTGCATACTGAGCATGCACTGTGTGACGAGTGTGACAACGCCCAGTGAGGGGCACCAGCGGTGAGCGGAGGGAGCAGTTGGGGACAATCTTTGCGTGTGGTCAGTGTCCACTCGCCGGATATCGCATCTCTTGTGAGATAGTTTACACAGGCCGAGATAATGGCAAGATACCACAACTGGGCACACACATATCACAAAACATTCATGTCCCACCACTGTCCAACAGCTTCGACCTTCTGAGGTTTTCATGTTGGTATAAACTGACATACATAATGCAAATCTACTTTGAGTATGTTTCTTCGCAAATCAGATGATTGGCCAAGCATCGTACTCGAAGGCGTTAGGCGGCGAATTATCAGCCGGCGTATCGCTCCTGTGTATCGCCCCGGCTTATCGCCCTGGCATATAGCCCTGGCGTATCGCCCCGGCGTGTCGCGCAGGGGCCGGGTGCCTACCAACCAGCCACTTCACGTGCATATGCGGCCGAACGCGACACGTAATGTCAATCACGCAAGACCAGCATTTTATGGATTACTGCACTCACTGTGAGAGCTCCAAAGCATGCAATATGTATGTATGTATGTATGTATGTATGTATGTATGTATGTATGTATGTATATATATATATATATATATATATATATATATATATATATATATATATATATATATGTGTGTGTGCGTGCGTGCGTGCGTGCGTGCGTGCGTGCGTGCGTGCGTGCGTGCGTGCGTGCGTGCGTGCGTGCGTGCGTGCGTGCGTGCGTGCGTGCGTGCGTGTGTGTGTGTGGCATTTATGTTTCCATTATTCTTAAATTTTACACGACAGCTAGCTTTACAAGTTCTGGTAGTAGCAAAACTACTCTTGGTGCCCGGAAAAAGCAGCCGATCCGAATCTGATGGTCGGCAAACTGTGATCGCGAAGTCCAGGATGCCAAAGCATAAGTTCAGCCATGTTGTGACCAGGCCTGGTCAATCTGTACGGTTTGCACGGCTAGGTCTGTGTCGCCGTGTAGTGGACATTTCGACTCATGTTTCGACATACAGACAGCACGAGCACCCGGTTGTGGGCAATAAAGCAGTTTCTACCCTCGGATAGAAAATCGTTGGGCGGTTGGCTGGTGTACAGAGTAGAAGCTTTGTTTTGTTTATTGGTTGGTTCGCGACACACTTTATGCACATTCACGGCTAATGGCGCCGCCCACACTGTTTCGCCGGTGGGCCGCGGGATTGGGAAATGTCCTGAGTGGCGCTAGAGTCGAACCCGGGACCTTTGGTACCCATAGCCTGACACCTTAACCACTCGGCCATCCCCGCCCCTACAGAGTAGAAGCCGGGACAGATAACTTAACTGGGCTAATGTATCTAGTCAGAGGCCGACTGTGGACTCGTGCAGTCCTGTGGCCATCGCTCTGTGTGCTGGTGCACAGAGAACCTTGACCCGGCCGGCTGCACACGCCCCCCCCCCCTCCCGTCCCGTCGGGGCTCGCACCCGGTAGGCGCAGAGGAAACACGTGGGCGCGAATGTGGTAAGTCCGGCTGTCGGTCGGTAATACAGCAGCAGTAGCAGGGTGTGCGGCCGCAGCTGCCGCCGACAGCCCCTGTCGGGCGCAGCTGCCGCCGACAGCCCCTGTCGGCACGGCCGGGCACCGAGAGATATGGGATGACGCAAACAGAAGACACTGATTGAGACTAGTGCGATGGAGGAGAGAAAACAGCGGCGAAAAGGACATAGGTGAGCTGGGAACAGTGCAAGAGGAAGAGAAGAGACAAGAGCCTGTGTCGCAGCCGGCAACAGCAAGCGCGATAAATACAGATTTGGAGGTAGATAGATGGATGTATGTATATATATATATATATATATATATGGAAATATATGCATATAGGTATGTATTATATATATATATATATATATATATATATATATATATATATATATATATATATATATATATCGGAAGACAGTTGGTTTTTGGGGCTTCAGGGCGCTTCGACCAGTAGATCATTCGCGACCATATCGGTAGCCATCTATCTACCGATATCCCTTTCCCTTATTCACTTTCTATGCATATGGACATACCTATGTAGGTGCATAGACATAGAAAGTGACGAAGGGAGAGGAACTCAATGAGAAGGGAAGTGACACAGGTCCGGCAGATTCCCTGATATCCTGACCTAGTTATGAGTGACATCATTAGCATAACATGGCCGATAGCCAAGCACTACGCATTCTTGCACATGTGTAATATGAGACTTGCACGCGTGCTGGGAAGTGGCAATTGTGCCAAGGCCAGCAGGCTGTGGCCGGTGACTGTGCCGGCCAGCAGCAGTACGGCAGAGGGCATCACAAGGCGGCATATCACTGCAGTGGCCGACAGTTCCACACTTGCCGTGGAATAAATCCAAAGCAAGAAAGAAGTTATTTTACCTCCCCGAACGAAGTCTGACTTCCTGAATTGAAGATTGCTGAACATGACTGCATTCAACTACTTTAGCGCATGTTATTTTTACAATGTTCCCTTCTGACATTAGTAGCATGGAAATCACATTGATGTTTGTGGCTACGGTGAATATATCAATGGTGATCACGATTGGTTAGCGAATAGTAAAATTATTTTTTATGAAAGCCGATTTCAGTCCCGTTTTCGGATCATCAGTTCACTGTATTTAATGTGTTTTCGCCGGGATTAAATCAAGTTAAAACCAGAACGGCGAGGCGAAGGACTACACGGCTGGATGGTCGTAAACACGAGGGGAGGACCGCGTGGCTGGGTGGTTGTAAACACGAGGGGTGAGGGTGGCTTATCTCGAGGAGGAGCTCACGGGAAGGACGG
This sequence comes from Imbricaverruca yamaguchii, assembly GCA_034440575.1. Taxonomy (NCBI): domain Eukaryota; kingdom Metazoa; phylum Arthropoda; class Thecostraca; family Neoverrucidae; genus Imbricaverruca; species Imbricaverruca yamaguchii. The sequence goes on along the minus strand of JAOTOL010001638.1, from coordinate 903,455 downwards.
ACGCCGGACCGCTCAGTCTGGTGACACCTGAGGTGGACGTCAGTCAGTGCACGTCACCGTAGAGAGACGTCTTCCTCCACCCACCCACGCCACCATGCTTCACACCGGCTCTGATAACCGCAATTGGCCATTGCAGCCTTTGAGCCTAATTCGGCATGTCGCGAACTTGTCGCGGCGCAGGCGGAGGATCTTAACGTCTAACTGCACGGATTTAGATGCATGGTGAGGGCTAAAAGGCAGCAGTTCAGCAGATGAGAGATAAAGATGCAGAGGAAGACAGAAAGATGGAAAGAAAGGGGAGACATACAGACACACAGACTACGCGCTTCAACTAACCGCGATCGTAATTAGCATGGAAATGTTTTGTTCAAAACTGTAATTTTTAAAACTTCGAAATTCGTGATGTGTAATACTGTTGACGTCCTTCTACTTCATACCTGAATGACGTCTTGCGAAGGTCCATGGAGGGGTGCCTTCCGTCGAAAATGTGTTGAGCGATGGGGAAGGAGGGGGGGGCAGGGTCACCCGAATGTCACGCCGTGGTATTTTTCCTCTCAGAGGGGCGCATTTGGTTCAAAAAGAATCCGTTCAGACGGGCTGGACGGTATGCACTCAAGCATACCGGTACAGGCACCTTTTCAAAGTCAGAGGTACGCCATCTTTCAGAGGACGCATGTTCCCTGTGCCTTTCCTGCATCCGCCCCTGATGTATATTAGGATCTTGCAATAGCACATGAGTATAAAGTCTTCCTTGTCCGAAAAGCAGCTGTCCGACCACGCTTATCAGCTCTGAATATACAGAGCTTAATTTAGAATAAACTGCGCAGACGACATGCCTACTGTACACAAGGAAAATGGAGACAAATTGGACAGCCAACGTCAAGCCAAAGTTTCCGGACCAATCATGGAGGCGTTAAAAACAGTTTCGATGTGCATGCGCTTCTCAAGATGACCCCTGAAGCACTTGAGAAAGGTGCGTCTAGCTCATGATTGCTTCTTAATTCACACTACGCAATATAAAATTGTCACAGTTATCAGCGAGCACACGCTGCACGGATCAACCGTTTGCAACTTGACGTCATACAGACGCCAACGTCATGTCCGCATGGCGCCATGCTGTAACACCGCCGACGGTGTCCCACACCGTGCTAACACCCTCCTGAGATGTGACGGTGTCCCGTACCGTATCAACACCCTCCTGAGATGTGACGGTGTCCCGCACCGTGTCAACACCCTTCTGAGATGTGACGGTGTCTCGCACCGTGTCAACACCCTCCTGAGATGTGACGGTGTCCCGCACCGTGTCAACACCCTCCTGAGATGTGACGGTGTCCCGCACCGTGTCAACACCCTCCTGAGATGTGACGGTGTCTCGCACCGTGTCAACACCCTCCTGAGATGTGACGGTGTCCCGCACCGTGTCAACACCCTCCTGAGATGTGACGGTGTCCCGCACCGTGTCAACACCCTCCTGAGATGTGACGGTGTCCCGCACCGTGTCAACACCCTCCTGAGATGTGACGGTGTCCCGCACCGTGTCAACACCCTCCTGAGATGTGACGGTGTCTCCGCACCGTGTCAACACCCTCCTGAGATGTGACGGTGTCCCGCACCGTGTCAACACCCTCCTGAGATGTGACGGTGTCCCGCACCGTGTCAACACCCTCCTGAGATGTGACGGTGTCCCGCACCGTGTCAACACCCTCCTGAGATGTGACGGTGTCTCCGCACCGTGTCAACACCCTCCTGAGATGTGACGGTGTCCCGCACCGTGTCAACACCCTCCTGAGATGTGACGGTGTCCCACCCGTGTCAACACCCTCCTGAGATGTGACGGTGTCCCGCACCGTGTCAACACCCTCCTGAGATGTGACGGTGTCCCGCACCGTGTCAACACCCTCCTGAGATGTGACGGTGTCCCGTACCGTGTCAACACCCTCCTGAGATGTGACGGTGTCCCGCACCGTGTCAACACCCTCCTGAGATGTGACGGTGTCCCGCACCGTGTCAACACCCTCCTGAGATGTGACGGTGTCCCGCACCGTGTCAACACCCTCCTGAGATGTGACGGTGTCCCGCACCGTGTCAACACCCTCCTGAGATGTGACGGTGTCCCGCACCGTGTCAACACCCTCCTGAGATGTGACGGTGTCTCGCACCGTGTCAACACCCTCCTGAGATGTGACGGTGTCTCGCACCGTGTCAACACCCTCCTGAGATGTGACGGTGTCCCGCACCGTGTCAACACCCTCCTGAGATGTGACGGTGTCCCGCACCGTGTCAACACCCTCCTGAGATGTGACGGTGTCCCGCACCGTGTCAACACCCTCCTGAGATGTGACGGTGTCCCGCACCGTGTCAACACCCTCCTGAGATGTGACGGTGTCCCGCACCGTGTCAACACCCTCCTGAGATGTGACGGTGTCCCGCACCGTGTCAACACCCTCCTGAGATGTGACGGTGTCCCGCACCGTGTCAACACCCTCCTGAGATGTGACGGTGTCTCGCACCGTGTCAACACCCTCCTGAGATGTGACGGTGTCCCGCACCGTGTCAACACCCTCACCTGTCAACACCCTCTGAGATGTGACGGTGTCCCGCACCGTGTCAACACCCTCCTGAGATGTGACGGTGTCTCGCACCCCGTGTCAACACCCTCCTGAGATGTGACGGTGTCCCGTACCGTGTCAACACCCTGTTGAGATGTGACGGTGTCCCGCACCGTGTCAACACCCCCCTGAGATGTGACGGTGTCCCGTACCATGTCAACACCCTTCTGAGATGTGACGGTGTCCCGCACCGTGTCAACACCCTCCTGAGATGTGACGGTGTCTCGCACCCCGTGTCAACACCCTCCTGAGATGTGACGGTGTCCCGTATAGTGTTAACACTCTCCTGCGATGTGACGGTGTCCCGTACCGTGTCAACACCCTCCTGAGATGTGACGGTGTCTCGCACCGTGTCAACACCCTCCTGAGATGTGACGGTGTCCCGCACCGTGTCAACACCCTTCTGAGATGTGACGGTGTCTCGCACCGTGTCAACACCCTCCTGAGATGTGACGGTGTCTCGCACCGTGTCAACACCCTCCTGAGATGTGACGGTGTCTCGCACCCCGTGTCAACACTCTCCTGAGATGTGACGGTGTCCCGTATAGTGTTAACACTCTCCTGAGATGTGACGGTGTCCCGTACCGTGTTAACACCCTCCTGAGATGTGACGGTGTCCCGCACCGTGCTAACACCCTCCTGAGATGTGACGGTGTCCCGTACCGCGTCAACACCCTCCTGATGTGTGACGGTGTCCCGTACCGTGTCAACACCCTTCCGAAATGTGACGGTGTCCCGCACCCCGTGTCAACACCCTTCTGAGATGTGACGGTGTCCCGCACCGCGTCAATACCCTCCTGAGATGTGACGGTGTCCCGTACCGTGTCAACACCCTCCTGAGATGTGGCGGTGTCCCGTACCGCGTCAACACCCTGTTGAGATGTGACGGTGTCCCGCACCGTGTCAACACCCTGTTGAGATGTAGCCCGTGTCGTGTCGTCCCACACTCCACCGCTGCAGCTGGTATCCAGGGCAGAGGTACACCGCCCTCTCCCCCACCATCACCAGTGCCCGACGACAGTCCATAGTCCGTAGTTCATAGTCCATAGTCCATAGTCCATAGTTAATAGTCCGATGACAGTCCAGTCGGGTCCATGCCCGACGGGAGTCGTCCAGGCTTCATCAAACATCATAGTGTCGGAGTCACTGTTCCTTCGAGCAAAACGGAGAAGGAGAAGTGGAACGATGCAGGGACCAATAACAGGAATAGAGGAATGGAGGAAGAAAGACCGGGAGGGAGAGCGTGAGAATACGTCTGGGAGAGAGAGAATGAGGGTAGGAATAGGAGCGAGAACAAGAGTGAGGAGGGGAGGGAGAGGGAGAGCGAGATGGAGATGGAGATGGAAAGGAAGATGAAGATGGAGATGGAGATGGAGATGTAGATGGAGATGGAGATGGGGATGAAGATTGAGAGGAAGATGGAGAGGGAGATGAAGATGGAGATGGAGATGGAGATGGAGATGGAGATGGAGATGGAGATGGAGATGGAGATGGAGATGGAGAGGGAGAGTAAGTGGGAGGGAGGGAATCATTGCAGGCAGACGGCATGACGAATACATTGATGTGGGCCCGTGTCGTCGCGGGTCGGTCTGTCAACCCCGTGTCAGCCCAGTATCAGCCCAGTGTCAGCCCAGTGTCAGCCCAGTGTCAGCCCAGTGTCAGCCCAGTGTTAGTCCAGTGTCAGCCCAGTGTCAGGCCAGTGTCAGCCCAGTGTTAGTCCAGTGTTAGTCCAGTGTCAGCCCAGTGTCAGCCCAGTGTCAGCCCAGTGTTAGTCCAGTGTTAGTCCAGTGTCAGCCCAGTGTCAGCCCAGTGTCAGCCCAGTGTCAGCCCAGTGTTAGTCCAGTGTTAGTCCAGTGTCAGCCCAGTGTCAGTCCAGTGTCAGCCCAGTGTTAGTCCAGTGTTAGTCCAGTGTCAGCCCAGTGTTAGTCCAGTGTTAGTCCAGTGTCAGTCCAGTGTCAGCCCAGTGTCAGCCCAGTGTTAGTCCAGTGTTAGTCCAGTGTCAGCCCAGTGTCAGCCCAGTGTCAGCCCAGTGTTAGTCCAGTGTTAGTCCAGTGTCGGGCCGGCCACCACCACGGTCGACCGGTGACGAACGGTGGCGGGCCGCAGGCCGCAGCCCTCAGCCGGGACCTCGGCTCGACCGGGCCGCAAACACACAGATGGTGCTCCGCCCAATGACTGAGAAGCCAGGACCGTATGGCCAGGAGGCTCTCGGTGGCGCGACCGGCTGTGGATCCCCCCATTTTCTCCAAGCTGCCGCGCCAGGGAAGATGCAGCAATGAAGTCAGGGTTAGTTTCTACCGAACATCTTTTAAGAGTGAAGCGAGAATCTTTGGTATCTCGGTCAAGGATGTCGTTGTGTCAGGTGCTTGTCTTTCCGACAGTGGAAGCGACACAGTGACAACTTGGCCGAGATTCCCAAAAGAATGGCAATCACAGCTCAGTTAATTGGATTACTTACTTGGATTACTCAATTACTTCAGAACTTAAAACTTTGTAACTTAATTGTCGGAACAGTCACTACCCCAACGATAGCCTTTGTTCGGGTGATGCTAGCCCTACATCGACCGCCAACACTCTGAATAATTTTTCAAACGTCCCTGCGACCATGGTCTTCAATCGAATTCAAAGGCTTTGGCTAGAAGGATAAATGATTCATAGCTTCCAACAATTTCGCCCGTCGGCGGGTGCGGACGCCAGTTTGTTCGCAGATCCAACGAAGTGCGGGCGACTCCACTTGGGAGTGGCTCAGCCACCAGCGCTGCCTGAGACGACGCACACCCAGAGTATTCTTAAACTTCACCATATCATCCCATACCCCACAGGTTTCCAGCGGAACCAAAGGCCGGAAACTACCGCACGATATGTGTGCGCATAACACCGAAGTCAGTCAATGTGCGTTGGCTCACACTGGATGAGTCGATGCTCCGAAGTCGAGCTAGTTCATCATGGTTGAGTCAATGCTCCAAAGTTGAGCCAGTTCAGCCTGGATGAGCCAATGCTCCAAAGTCGAGCTGGCTCAGTCTGAATGAGTCACCGCTCCGAAGTCGAGTTAGCTCAGACTGGATGAGTCAATGTTCTGGAGTCAAGACTAGACACATGCACCATGCGGACGTCCGGTGTAAATTGATGGTCACGGTGCGACCATCAACGGGCGAGTGACTATACCATCCCATCACTGGAATCGGCACCATCCTGCACGCTCTTCCACAGGCCTCTACACTATCTCTCCTCTTCGGGCGTGTACACCATCCGGCGGGCCGGCTGTTTACGAGAGTGAACGCCATCCGGCGCGGCCCATCCACCGCCCACGATTCCTCAAAACAGAGGGCTCCCGCAGCTCCAACGGCGGAGTTGTGGTAGGCTCGCCGGCACCCAGATGGGTGTTGTTCCAGCTCAAGCAGCCCGAGTCTAATTTCAACCCACGTGTCAGGAGGCAGAAGCGGCGCTGGGGAGCCTCCGCCAGCTCAGCGCCATGTGTACAAAAGTCAGGTGGATAAGATTTCGTGTGACGTCAACATACCTATAGCGTTGGAATCAACTCTTCAGAGATGTCACCATAACTGTTGTAACAGCAACACGACCTTTGTCCATAGTTGACACTTCGTATCGCTATGACCTAAATTGTTGCGGTTCAGCGCTTCACGTCAACTTCTACGTAAGTAAAAAGCTGGATGAGATGATATTACTGTATGTATGCGATTATGAAATGCTCGTCAATAGCAATATCTCAAGGACTTGGTACAGTGGAATGAATATCTGCGCAGTGTTGCTCGGAAAAATCAGAATATTTATATTTTTTAATACCAGTACATCTAGGCGAAATGTGCACGCCTTCTGAGAAAACTTTGGCATCTATTTGTTCGACATCGTTCCTAGGAATTGATCATTTTTTAACTTGGTAACCCGTGCTATCAAAACGATTTTCGTACGTAGTCCATTTTACATGGAGGATATTGATAACACAGTTCACTTGTTTCTCGTGCATACGCAGGTGACCATACCATGACCATGACCATGACTATGCAGTGTGAAATTTTTCAAGAAAATTGGTGGAAAATACCACCTAATGAAAGTTAAATCGACCTCCCTGTCTATGACTTTTATGACATCCTTGCTTACTAGCTGCTGATTATGACGCCAACATGAACTCAACTGAAGACATCCTGATGCCCTTCAACAATTCAAATATGCCATAGTTGGGGTGCACCAATGACCTCTGATCAGGAAATCTCCTGAAACCGTATCACAGAGCCTCTTCTGTTTCGGACAGTCTGCCTAGTATCCTTAAACCCGGTATCATCCAGCACACCTTAAGTCCTTATTCAGCAAGCAATGGAGCCCTGCATTGAATACAATATGCAGGCTTATCAAAGTTGCTCAGTGATAAATTATTCCACTTTCTGAGCACTCAATCGACATCCTTCTCCAAGAAGTATCAGCATCCTGCTCATTGATATGAAGTATTTATGTCTCCTTTGAAACAGTATCGTGTTTATAAATAGCATGTGCATGCCCTCAATATGGAATGATGTTACACGAACATTTTGCAATGAAATTTCGGGTAAAGGGATGACCTATGTGATATTGGATACAATACCAGTTCATCATAGTTATTGTTCTCCCTATCCCGAATACATCTTTTCTTAAATTATGAATCTTAAAACAAATCATAAAGGTCCAGTCATAATCACTTACACCATCAACTCAAATTTCAGTCTGAAAGACATCAAAAACATTTTAAGTTACACTAATTACATGTCGAATTTCGACATCCTGCTATGCTCATTTCGACATCTCACACCTAATGAAAAACCAATATTTTAACCCTGTGACTATGACTATGACTATGACTATGACCATTGCCCATCGACCATGATCATTGCCATGACCACGACCACGACCACGACGACCATGACCATGACCATGACCAATGACCATGACCATTAATAATGGCCATACCTCTGACCATGCCATACCATACCATATCACACCATGTCATATAGCATATCATATATCATATATCATATCATATATCATATATATCATATCATATATCATATATATCATATCATATATCATATATATCATATCATATATATCATATCATATATCATATCATATATCATATCATATATCATATCATATATCATATCATATATCATATCATATATCATATCATATATCATATCATATATCATATCATATATCACATCATATATCATATCATATATCATATCATATATCATATCATATATAACATATCATATATCATATCATATATCATATCATATATCATATCATATATCATATCATATATCATATCATATATCATATCATATATCATATCATATATCATATCATATATCATATCATATATCATATCATATATCATATCATATATCATATCATATCATATATCATATCATATCATATATCATATCATATCATATCATATATATATCATATCATCATATCATATATCATATCATATATCATATCATATATCATATCATATATCATATCATATATCATATCATATATCATATCATATATCATATCATATATCATATCATATATCATATCATATATCATATCATATATCATATCATATATCATATCATATATCATATCATATATCATACCACATATCATATATATCAGATCATATATATTATATCATATCATATATCATATATCATTTAACATCATATCACACATCATACCATATCATACCATATCATAATATATCATAATATATCATACCATACCATACCATGCCATACAGGTGAGTCTTCAATTTATCATGCATAGGCACGTGCAATCGCATGCTGGACGCGAGTCACCAGCCCAATTTGCTATCGCGGTTACGGGAAGGATCAATGCCGGTATGATTAATACCGGCCTGTCGCATGTACTTCCACGGCCGCCGAAATTTGGCCGGCGGCCACCAGACTTGGGGGAGGATTTTACTCAATCACAAACAGCAGCTATCTCGAAACCCGTGGTAAAATTTCTTCCCGAGCTACGACCAGTCGTGTTCAGGATTGTGAAAAGTATTGTTTGCATTCGGCCTGCCACACACATCAACATAGTTCGTCACAGTTGGCCTAGGAGCCAAATATGTCAAGAACAGGGCAGCTCTTGATGCATGAGTTGGGGTGGAGCAACCATAGCTGGGACCAACGCTTTTGTTCGGCAGAGATACGACCCAGACAACTCTAAAAAAGAAGCATTTCTCTACTAGTAATATTCCTGATAAGCTATCTTGAACTTTTGGCCATGTAAAATACAAAGCTATCAAAAAAGCATACAAATGCAGTGGTGTAAGAGCACAATTATCATATCACTGTGTAGTACTGCCGGTGCTTTCGCTTCCATTAGCAATCGCGAATGAAAGCATATGGGTGCTGGGAAGAATTTCCGTTGTGAACAATGACAGTGCACGTCCATATGGGCAGTAGGCCAGAAGCAAGTAGACTCCATACACACTACCAAAAAGAAGATCCTATTGCAACTTCGAACAGTCGTTGAACAATGAAAATTTTCAGACACAAAAATAACCGTTTAGGAATAGATGAGTGCATTCCATTGAGTGCTTTTGGAGCCTTCCAGCCGGCGCAGAAATGATGCAAACAAACCGGATAAACTACTGAAATAATGTAGCCTATCTCGTGCAGCGACCCTAATCGATCCACCACTAGAGATTGACCGAACCCATCGCGGGAAAAGCAGGATGTACTGCACGTTGTACGTTGTACGACAGTCCGGTGTGAGTGGCTAACTACGCTGCCACTACAAGAAGGTTCCAAGAAGGTTCCACGAAATGTTTCTCTGGCATGGCGTTGTTAAGCAGATTTACATGACTGGAAACGTGAAGGAGCGCTGCCAGCCATTCTAAATCACGTATCACTAAGCACATCCGAAGAAGACACCGATATTTCATCGTATAACCCAGCTACCACTCTCAGATATAACGGACTGTGTGGCGACACTGTGATAAAACTCGAAGGCCTCGGCACAAAAATTGCTGAACTTGTTAAGAGGGTTTCTTCCTTCCAAAACAGCTACCTACACCAAAATGTTAATAAATATAGATAAGGGATCATAATCGTTCAACAGTATTACAGATAGGGCTGTAGCCTCCAAAAGTTGCGCCATTTAGTGCACGTTCCATCAGCTTGACGATAATTGGGCATCGTGAATTATGGCTCCGCATTAGCATGATAGCATAGATAATGAATTTAAGTCGCAGCAGAACTCTCCCAAAGGTGAAAATGCGGATCTGTGGACCAAACTTAGGATTTCATTATCTTAATGTAAATTTGGAAATTGAATTTCCTAAAATATGAGACATCCATAAATATTCAATGACGCACCTAACAAAATACCGGAACACGTACTCAAAAAGTCATATGACACTAATCATAAGGAAAGCTACTAGTCTCTTTGATGGAGGAAGAGCTGTCGCCGAGACCTCATTCCCACAAGGCCGCAATATTCGCCCAGGCGCCGAACGAAGGAAGCTTGTTGCCAATACCAAGACCAGGGGAGCAGCGAACTTACGGTGACTGGCCGCAACTGGCGGTCAGCGGCTCGTCCAGAGATCGGCGACGCTCGCCCTTGCTGGAAGGGCAGCGAGACTTGAGACACCGCCTGCACACCGTTCCTCTGACGGTGGAGGCGCGCGTCGCGTGGACGCTCAAAGCGCGCGGCCGCGGGGAGTCGTCGTCGGCGTCGGCGTCGACGTCTCCGTCGACACGGCGCGTTTCCACCGTGGATCGCGAGCGCGCCACGCATCGGCGCTGCGTGCGGCTGCCCTCGGTCACTTCTTGCGGCATGGCCAGCAGCAGGTCGGCCGTCATGTCCAGGAAGCGGTGCAGAAGGCTGCGCTTGCCGGCGCCGAGCGTGCCCAGCTTGTCGGCGACGGCCGGCGGTCCAGCTGCCGAGCACGGCGACGGCGGCGGTGCAGCCACACCAGCCAACGAGGAGCCAGGCTCCTCATCATTCACGATCACCTCGATCTCCTCGATGTGATCGAGCTCCTCCTCACGCGGACCGACCAGCGTGACCGACGAGTCGCCCGACACGTGACGCAGCTTGTACTCGGCCGTGGCCGCCGGCGGCTCGGCAAATCGGAAGTCTCGCGGAAAGTCTCCGGTCGTCTCGAGGTCCAGCACCTCGATGCTGGAGTCGGAGTGCACCGACGAGAAGCTAGTGAGACGCGGCGGCCGACCACCTCGCACCGCCTCCAGCAGGTAGTCGTCCGAGCCAGCGTCCAGGCTCGAGTCCAGGTCGCTGAACAAGCTGGCGCTCAGCGAGGCGGCGCCCTCGCTGAGCGCGCGGTGCGACGCCGCTTCGCCAGAGGCGGCGCTGTCGAGCGACGCCTCCGATCCGCACTCGGAGAAGCGCAGGAAGCGGTTGAAGTCCTCGCCGCTGGCACTAGCCCTGCCGACGCGCCGCAGCTGCCGCGTCTGCTGGAACGCCAGGCCTAGCATAGCGCTGGTGTCGAGCCTCCTGGCGGAATCAAAGTTGCCGACACGGCACGGCCGTGCCTCGTCTGGCTGGTGAAGGAGCGCGTCCCTCCGGCTCTCGCTCGACGTGTGGAACGGTCCGGCGCCGTCTGCCGACGCCAGCCGCTGACCGGACAGCTCTCTCGACACGCTCTCGATCAGCCGCCTCATCTTCACCGACAGCTCACCAATGCTGACCGCCCGGTCGTCCTCGCTCTCGTCGTCCTCGTCTGTGGTCGACTCGTGCTCGCGAGCGACCAGCTCGGCGGTCGCGCTCCGCTCGTTCTCCTCAGCGTTATCGTCATCATCATCCGTCATCGACGACGAGCCGCACCGACACTCGTCCGGACACTGGCACGGCCCGACACCCACCAGGGTCTGCTCGCTCATCGTGCTGTGCATCGAGTCTACCATCTCGGAGCTGGGCGCGGCGGCCCCGTCGGCGTAGAAGTCGCAGGCCGAGTAGCACGACTCCACCGAGGTGCCGAGACACTCCGGGCGTGGCCGGCGAGAGTCGACGTCGTCACGGCAACAGCAGTACGCCGACGTAGCGGCTGCGGCGTGCGAGTCGACGCCCCAGTGGTGGCGGCTGGCCGCCGGCGGCCTACCGTCAAACACGTCGTCCTCGTCGGCGCTGTGTTTGCCGCTGTCGGTGCCAGACGTCCGGTCGATGCTGTCCTGGCTGCGCCGGCTCCATCGACACAGGTCGCCGGCGGGCGCCGGGTCGTGCTCGCCAGCGCCCGCGTAGCCGCTGTCCTCGCGGCGGCGGACCGCGCCGGTTGCGCCGGCGCCGCCCTTCTCGCCACGCTCAGACTCCATCGCATCACCCGCGTCCGTGTCTCGGTGCCGGCAGCCGTTACCGGCACCACCGCCGACCGGCTGGGCTGACCTCTGCGCCAGCTCCGACGACTTGGAGACGGCCGCCGGCGACGGTCCCATCGCGGTCGGTCAGTCGCGCGGCCCGTGCAGACCCGCACTGAGCACTGAGCAGACGCCGGCCGGCGCCGGGCGTCCGCCGGGCGTCCGCCGCTCCGGGGGCGGGGCCCCGCACGGGGCGGACAGAGGCCGGTACGCTGGCGTTGTCAGCCGGCGTGGCAGCGCACGGACACGGCTCGCCGACCTTGGCGGCGCAACAGCCACGCGCGCGGCCGCGCTCGAGCCATCGAGGGTACGAGCCGGAGAGCTGGAGCAGCTCGAGCGGCCGCCGTGAGCGACAGCACGCGGCGCCGCAGTAGCCGCCGGCCTCCACGCCGGCGGGCGGGTCGCGCCGCTGGCCGGCACGATCCGCCCGCCGGACTGTGCTCGTGTGGGGTGAGCAGTCCACCAGGGTACGGCCGAGATCGCCGGACTGTGTCGCGCGCAGTGGTGCTGGCACCGACAGTCTACACTCGCGGTGACCTCCACACCGCCGGCCACCACGGCACCGGTGCTGGCCACGACGACCCGTCCGCACGTCCAGTGGAACTGGGTCACTGCCGAACCGACTGCCATTCCAAGGCCGACCACTGGCACAACAGCCTGTCACGGTGACACACCGTGACAGAATAGCTGAACCTTCCCGGAACCGCCAGTTGGAAATGCTAGCATATACAAAAGCATACATCCACGAAGGCGCAGGCACGCACGTGCAAGCCAGATGCTGCAAATCCCGCTCGTCACTCAAATGCATAAAGTACAGAGTGTTCTGAACGATATCAGATTGACAGGAACCTTTGTACCCGGGCGCATCCTCATCAACAAAAAACTCATCCGGTCAGTCCAGCCATACCGCATCCTCAGAATGCATTCCAAAATTAACAAATCGAGTTGCTAAAACGGCACCGACTTTGCCATACAGGAGAATTATATCTCGGTATGTTCTACTGTCGGTCCAAGCTCAAGCTCGCCACGCGTAAAATAGCCTTGAAATATGCCAATTGTATTCATTGTCGCAGCAAATCGTATCGATAGCTTCGCAGTGAATCGGAGACGGTATAATTATAACGGATACAGGTGGCATAGGATAACCCAGGTCGCTGGAGCAAGAGGCCACCTCAGTCGGTGGAAAGTGGGGTATCTCCAATGTTCTAGCAGGTCATCACATGTTCCATCCCGATGAAGCCGATGCCATGATTGCCAGTCGATTACGCATCCGACTCGCATACAGGCTAATGCAGTGGGACGCACATGGCGATAGGCGGAAGAGCAGTTGGTCAGTCAACCACACACTACCACCACCTCGATCTCGATACCCCGGGCAACGTTGAAAAGCAACAACCAGTTTTCCGAATTCGGGAAACTTCGGGAAACTGCCAAAAAACAATACTAATATCCGCTGGTCCTAATATTAGCACCTTGAGTACCACCAGGGCCCAAAAACCACTGATGGGGATCTCGGTGCCTCAAGGAAACCGGCAAAAGATAACCACTGCTCCCGATCTCAGTACCTCAGGGAAGCAGTCAATTGCCGCATGAGCGAACTAACAGCCTCCACTACACTGATGTGTGCACTCGGCGTCACTGGTAGTCATCAGCACGAACGGTAAGGGCCGCATGCCATCCGACGACGATCGCAATCAGCGAAACGGAGCGGCAGAGAGTGCGACTTGAAGCGTCGCCAGGGACGCCGTCCAGGAAGAAGCAACGAGCTGACACCAACACGCAAACGCCGCCGGGAACCATAAACGTGCTCGAGCACTACTTTGGTAGCAGCAGCGCGGTGAGATGGACGAAGCACAGCACCGAGCGTGAGATGAGTGAAGCACATTTTCATTTGCATTCGGTAAAAAGTGAGCCAGACTAGTACGCTAGTCTTACGATGCTGTCAGGGTGATGCTTTCATTCACCATGGCTTAAACGAACTCTGGCGAGGATATCAATCGACGGAAGATCACATAGATCGATTCCGGTTGAGACAGCATAAGCATGAGAGGCCATATGAAAAACAGGCTCTAAACTCACATGACGCATCGGAACATAACTGTGATATTTTGCAACTATTTGGAATATTATCCGACTAGTCTGCAGGTGGCCATTAAGCAATTTGCATATCAATGTACCTGCCTCTCTCCCTCCCGGCAGCACATGCCACAAGAACGGCAGCAACGTGACTTGTATGTACGGTGTATCCTTCTGTGGACGTTTCGACACCAAGAACAAGCAGTGGTGTGAAATTGCATACAGGTCATCGTTCAATATGTCAGCTGGGGCAGTGCTCCGTCTCAATTAGTGACCACCCTCCAATGCTTTTAACAGTAGTGTGGAAGGCGCAGCCTGGTTGGCTCGGATGGACGCCTCGTAATCGCTAATGGGCGTTCTCCAGCAAAAATCTGCAGAGGTCATGATCATACACTAGTCATTCCGGGAAAGCAGCATGCCCATAGGGCTCGAGAGAAGCCTGAGTATTTATGCATGTCAAGTAGAAGCCGGTTCATTACTACGCCAAGACTGCCTTTTCCGGGTCATTCACTCATTTCGAAGGGATTCTGGCTTAGTATTATCTAAACTGGCATCTGCCACAGAGCAGACGAGAACCCGAATTCCCCGTCCCAAAGATCTGCAGCAACAAATCGTGTATTGCATTGCTCTCTGCTCCATGGTTGCCAACTTCAATATTTGCAGCATCGAACATTCACAATGAGCAATGTGTGAGTCACACCCAAATGCAACTGTAGAATACATCCTGGCGCTGACTGGTCGGGTGGTACAGCAGGAGCTGCCCAGTTTGGTGGTACAACAGGAGCTGCCCAGTTTGGTGGAACAACAGGAGCTGCCCAGTCGGGTGGTACAACAGGAGCTGTCCAGTCGGGTGGTACAGCAGGAGCTGGCCAGTCGGGTGGTACAGCAGGAGCTGACCAGTCGGGTGGTACAGCAGGAGCTGCCCAGTCGGGTGGTACAGCAGGAGCTGGCTGGTCGGGTGGTACAGCAGGAGCTGGCTGGTCGGGTGGTACAACAGGAGTTGCCCAGTCGGGTGGTACAGCAGGAGCTGCCCAGTCGGGTGGTACAACAGGAGCTGCCCAGTCGGGTGGTGCAGCAGGAGCTGGCCAGTCGGGTGGTACAGCAGGAGATGGCTGGTCGGGTGGCACAGCAGGAGCTGCCCAGCCGGGTGGTACAGGAGGATCTGACATGCTGGGTAGTGTACCAAGATCCAAAATGTTGGGTGGTACAGCAGGCGCTAACCGGTCGAGAGGCACCGCAGGGGTTATCCGTTTACCCGGCTGAAGACGTCGGAGACGTATCATAACCTCCACAGGTCGTAACCTCCACAGGTCACAACCTCCACAAATTCAACACATCGCAGCGGTCGTAACCTCCACAGGTCATAACCTCCACAAGTCCGCAGCGGTCATAACCTCCACAGGTCGTAACCTCCACAAGTCCGCAGCGGTCATAACCTCCACAGGTCGTAACCTCCACAGTTCGTAACCTCCACAACTCCGAAGCGGTCATAACATCCACAGGTCATAACCTCCACAGGTCGTAATCCCCACAGGTTGCAACCTCCACAAGTACGAAGCGGTCATAACCTCCACAACTCAGCAGCGGTCGTAACCTCCACAGGTTGAAACCTCCACAGATTCAAGAACTTTTTTAATTTTCTAGAAGCATCACTTCAGATAGCTATCGCTAGGTAGCAGCACGGTCTAGGTATTATAGCAACGGATATTGAATGAATGTCATGCGATTGAACGTTGAAGCATAGATAACAATATTTCTCACTAGATGGCAGGATGTGTCGTTGAATACGCTTTTTCTGTGTGCGCACATTGTTAACTTTTCAGACGTCGGGAACCGGCCGTCGCCCCGTGGGAAGCTGATATGCGGCGCAGTGGCGGATGCAGAGAACGAACACCCTGCTCAGACCTGTTTGTATCAGATTTGATGGCTACCTAAAATGTTGAATACATTGTGATTATCGCGCAATATTTGCATTGTCCGCCCTGAATATGCCGACTAGTCGTACCCTGGTGACGCCATTGATCAGCTGTCTTGGGAAGGAACGGAGAAAGCGCAGCGTCTGTGGCGCGAAAGTGGACGGTTCACGTCGCGAACCAGTCACGGTGTCGCTGATGAAAAGTTATGGAAGCCGAAGTGGGTGATTAGGAGTCGACTTGGCGCTTTTGCCAGGAGTGGGTGATTCGGAGTTTGGTTTGGAAAATCGCTGACCGATTTTTTTTGGCTGAATATGGGATCAGGGGTCGTGGGCCACTTAGGAATTCTCACAGTTTTTGGAATTTTTCCCCATTTTTTTCTTCCAAAAATTGTGATTTCTGCTGAGTCGGTGAAGTAGGGTGATTTGACGGTATTTTCTTACCTTCTGAGTGGTTGCGATGCCCATTATAATACCATAAGCATGTAATTCAAGCCGGTGATTCGGAGTTCGCGTCTCGGAAAGAACATTTTGCCATAGCAAATATTGATATTAATATCCAAATATCCTAAAATACCGGCGGAGAAAGCCCCCACGTCGCATCTTTTGTGCAACTTTTTAAACTTTTTGTTGAAAACTTTTCTTTCAGATTAACAATTATATTCAAATAACGTAGGTAATTGTAGAGTGTACTGGACGAATGTAGATCATTCAAAAGTACATATTTTCTTCATTTTTTATTATGGGATGCACAGCTCCCGTGGAAACACATTTTGTCTAAATGGAAACTTCATCTTGAGTACAAACCTATCCGCTGTAGTGTTTCCGCTATAATTGTATGCTTCTGTGGGTGTTTTGCTTTAAAATCCGCTGGCAGTCCAATGTTTGTTGGACCAGAATTTCCTCCGATAAAGCATTTTTTCTTTCGATTAAAATCCGATGATTGTACGCATCGCGAAACCGTCACGGTGTCGCTGGTGAAAATGTGCATTAACCTGCGAGAACGGGTTACCCATAGTTCATTATAGCCTCCTGCCTCTTGTGCACTCGAGGTTCATTACGAGTTGGCTCTCTTTTACTTGCACGGTGTTTGAATTTTTTATGTCGCAATAGCGCTTGCTGGACGAAGCAACTGCTTTTTGTAGGTAAGCGACCACCAGGCTAGACCACCGTTCCAAATCCTCAAGGAAAGAATTACTCATGTATTACTCATCATGTACGATTGTATTTGCGTACATCCAAAGCACCTCGGCTTAATCAGTTAAACAGTGGCAAAGTTCTACAGAATGCACCGACACTGTATATCTTGTTAAAATTTATGCGATGAAGTGATTTTTTTGGGCTATTTTTGTATAGCATCATTTGATTTTGCGGTTGGAAATTGCAGCTGAATTTAAGATTTCTCCTGTCTTAATCTTGTCTTATAGTTATGTTATCGGAACATACGTGTGTGATTCGGTAATAATTTGGCTAATTCCTTCCGTGTTTACTAGCTCTTCCAAACAGCTACTGTTCCGTTAAGAAGCAGAATGGAAGATTCCAACCATCATATAATTGGTCGGTATGCGTTGTATCGCAAAGTGTGTGCAAGTTTTGTAGCAGCTGGCATGTGTTCGCAGCCTTCATTTTGTTTCAACCGACCTCTGGCGATTCTATTCCCGTTCAAGAAATAAAACATCACAGCGTCCGATGCGCAGTCAATTATGCGAAAAATGCAGACTTCCTAAATCTGTTACTTCAAATTTGTGTCCATCAATTCCAACGACTTCCGAATGGCCATAGAATACTCCTGAATGTAATGATAAGAAAATACATATTCACTAAATCATTGAAATATATCTCAATCCCCCCAAAAAAGATGACGGTGTGCATAATCGTGATATGCCGTACCATTGGTCAACATGACCTCCCAGCATGCTATGACACGGGTCTGTCTAGGCCAATGCGCCCTCATGTAGTATCCATCCCCGGCGTGTGACATATGAAATGTCCGCTAAGCTTTAGATTGTGATATCTTGCAAACGTAATAGAATCGGGCCCTCTGGATCGGCCAATCGAGCTAAAAACTCCATGACGTGCAACAGTGCATGACCAGATTCTCATTTTTGGAAAGCTGAATGTTTTCAGCTTCATGTTTTCATACCCAGAAACAGAGATCACGGACCCAGCAGACAGCATTTATTTCCAACCTTCCCACCATTCCTGGGATCTCCGGCAGTGCACTGAACTGCACATTGTATACTGATGAATGTACGGAACACTCGGGGGGACGGGGCAAGAACAGGAGAAAGCCACTCTGTAGACGTCTCTGGGTTCAGCAACAGAGATGGGATAATATCGACTACTTTAGCAGTTCTATGCTAACTCCACTGTCATAGAACGTCTTTTATGCGAGGGATTCGAAAATTGTTTGCTGGGCGCGAGATAGGCTGTGTTATGCAAGCCAGGGTTTTATGTTGTTAACTGTAAAGAACATGCCTAGGAAATCTATCGTCCCTCTTCTCCCAAAACAACTTTCGACTTCCCAATCATAGACAGGCCTAGGAAAAGGAAAAGATGAGTCATTCGCCCCCCACCCCAGGTTGTGAGGGCCAATAAAGCGTCATATTATGAAGGTGGCAGACCGATATCATGTGTATGGCGCAGGAATGATTGTGTCTGACCCCGTATTGGTAGGGATTTGTCACCTCTTCCCTGCTGAGTGTTTGTTTTTGTTGTTTTTTTCGACACTCATGTTCCCAAGCACCGAGTGTTGTACATGCACTGCGAGTCACCTGATGATCCCGGAAAGTGCGCCCGGTCGAATCAGTTTGTGTGAATGTGCTGTATTTCATTGGCTTCGCGTACTTTGACGTATACGCATGCCAATTGTGCGCACACTCAAGTCTACGTAAGCACGAAAGCACACATGCGCAAATGTAAGTGAGCGCAAATGTATGGAGGGCAAAGTTGCGTATATGAATATAGGTCAGCGCAAATGTACGTGAATATGCAGAAATGTACATACACAGATGCAAGGGAACTTACCCATGTTTGCATGCACAAGCGTACTTCGGAGTAGCTGCACGTAAGCAACCGTACGTTAGAGCACAGGCGTGCTCAGAATATTGTTAAAATGTAATTGTATTAAGAAGACCAGAGGTGTCTGTGGATTCATTACATTTACTAAAGTGGGGCTCGTTTAGGCCTGAATCTATGGGGTGGATCCCCCCATCTATCCCCTCCATCTCGAAATCTATTGGACACATATCGAAACTGGACAGCTCAGGTTCGTCTAATATACACTTTAAGAATGTCGAAATGTCAACCTTCCCAGTGGAGAGGTCAGGAGGTAAAACGATTGGTGGATTGATAAAGGCTATTTGGGCTTGCGTTTAAATTTTACGTCGACAAAATTTTCATAGCTCGGAACAAATGATTTTTAATGGTGTAAAGCACTAGATGTCCATACATGCACATGCAAAACATCCAATGGTGCAGCCAAAAGCCTGAAGAAGGGAAGGTATCATTCGTTCCTTGTTCCTGATCTTCACAGTCAGTGCCACAAACTTGGACGTAGCTAAGAGGGTGACTGGATCGGTCACCCCATTCTTGGGATTCTACGGGTCCATGACACGGCCCGAGGGCCATGCTAGTGGCCCATTCGCACTCCTCTACGCTATTGTCTTGGTGGAGACAGAAAATTCAACATAACTTTTTTAGGTGTTGTTTGGAGCCTAAGAACGCCTCCATGCCCTTGCAAATAATAACGGGCCCTTTGAGATGTCTACGATGTACACAAGTGGTGGGGAAGGAGGTAGATTGGGACGCTGGAATCCCTCCCACACATCTATGATTATCTACAATTATACAATTAGTTGTGGGAACATGAATAGGGAACAATTATTGAATCAGCAACACATCCCTGACATCGAAACTATTCCTTTTATAAGCAACTGTATTCGTGATCCATGCTTCTGCAGCAGTATTTTGGTCAGTTGGCCAACAGTTGGACTTCTCATACTCGCACAAAAAAGACAATGAAATCAAAACATAAGTAAACCCAAATGTAAACCTAGACGAGATCATTGTTTTCGAACAAAGTCTCTTGTCGAAACCCAGCGTATTCAGATACAATCGCTTCAGTCAATATGGAAGATGGCTCATAAAATGGCCATACAAGAGATATCGAACGAGAGCCATGCGGGGAGCAGCAGCATCGTGGAGGCGGCTGACAGCTTCAGTGTGTACTGACATTCGGTTGTGAACACATAGCAAATATTCATCAGCAAATATACATGGCTTTGTATTATCGGGGATCGATATGGCATGTACATATGGCACCAACCCGCCGGTCGGTTCAGTGTGACCCGGCGAAGTAGCTGATGACTAGCGATTGCAATAGAATCCCACAACTTGTGGTCGACCACGAGTCGCTAAAGTCACGGCACCAGCCTACCCCAAGGCTCCGTGCCGTGCCGTCTGGCGCGAGCCGTTCCGTGGCGGCGGCACCTAGTTGTAGACGTGGTCAGCCAATGCACTGACACGCACATGATGGCGCACACGTGGCCGGCTGGACCTAGCTGCCGACGTGGTCAGCCAACACACTGACAGACACACGTGGCCGGCTGGACATAGTTGTCGACGTGGTCAACCAACACACTGACACGCACATGACGGCGTACACGTGGCCGGCTGGACCTAGCTGCCGACGTGGTCAGCCAACATTCTGACATGCACATGACAGCACACACGTGGCCGGCTGGACATAACAAAACTTTGGATTTCAGCCACTTTCTTTTCAATGCCATTTTCAGACACTTCAATTCATTTTCAATTCCAGTGTATTTCAATTTTTCATATTCACCATTGCTAAAAATGATATTTTGGTGACTTGTGTTGGACCTGATTCACCATCACCATAGTTTTGCAGGACTCGCAAGCGTTTGTTTCAGCGCTGGACGCCCGGCAGCCATCCCAGAGACTCGTGTTTCGCGACGTCACCCCTCGCCGAAGAGCGGATAGCTAGTGATCATAGTGACCTAGTGTTTTTTTTCTTCAGTAATACCTTCACAAATGACACATCTCTATGTCTGTTGATTGAGGAAGAGAATACCAGAGGTAATTGTGAGCCTATATGGAGTACTCTCATTTACTTTGTACCGATTCAGTGCTCCATTAGAAATTGCAAGATCGCCAGCAGTTAGCCGTTTCTAGATCAGCTCTGCTTTTGAAGCAGGCTGGCGGTTCAGATCGCGGCCAGCTCGCCTCTTCGGGGAAATCCGAGCCGGGCTGCTGCTTCGAGCGCCCAGCCACGCAGGCTGGGAATCTGACGACTGCAGTGGCGGACACAGTTGTTGAACTATTCATCATTTTGTCAACATGTACAGTATCTTCAGATCTATATGCTGTTGTGCTATTGGTGCATCATCTTTTCCCTGTCAGTCATGTGGAGGTATCCTTGGAGATTAAGCTGAAGACGCCACTGGCAACTTGCACATGTCACTGGATACGGCGAGGGTGAGGCATTATATCTTGCGGTCGTCTGGGGGGAGGGGAGGGGTAGTTGATGCGTGGTCTTCCAACGCAGGCTTGGGACGGGCTACAGGGAACTGACACCAGCGGACGGTCTGGCTTATTCAATGGCCGACGTGGTTGACTGGTTTAAGGTCGATACACATATGCATAGTGCAAGGTGTTGAACGATACGTCAAATGTATGGCTTTTTAACCTTGAAATCATTCTGCTCGCATGCAGCATCCAGCTAGGAGTGTGTGTGTGTAAGTGAATTATTGTTCAATACAACGAAGAATGGCTCTTAGATGCTCCTGGATTTTAGACATTGCGTGAGACGAAATGTACGACCCTCAATATACCAGGAGGTGCTGGGTTTACTCAACATCAAAAGTAGCGTTAGGGATCATGCTATATTACTCAACGTTTCGGCCAGGGGCCATCATCAGGAGTGATATAAAAAATGGCAGGGTTAACAATTGAAAAAACGCGGGAAGAAAGCGTGCAAAAATACACGTGAAACACAGAAAAGCATCTCCATTGCTGCAGACACTACAAGAAACTCCAAATCAGAAATCAACTAGGTCAAGATAAAATCCTCTGAGGAAGCCCGGGCCGATGGTCCATATACATATCGACACATATATAGACATAAGCTTGCTAACTTGTTTACGGACTCGCTGGCTGCTGGAGCTGTGAAGAAATGGAACCTTGGAGACTATGAATCTGGGGTAGAGCCTTTCATGTCTGCAGTTGATGAGGAAGATGATCCGTTCTTCGACACGTCCTAGCTTTTGATGCAAAATTGCAAATTGTGCCATTTCTTCCGTGAGGTCGCCACTGTTATACCATTGTTTAATACAACGAAGAATGGCTCTTAGATGCTCCTGGGTTTTAGACATTGCGTGAGACGAAATGTACGACCCTCAATATACCAGGAGGTGCTGGGGTTACTCAACATCAAAAGTAGCGTTAGGGATCATGCTATATTACTCAACGTTTCGGCCAGGGGCCATCATCAGGAGTGATATAAAAAATGGCAGGGTTAACTATTGAAAAAACGCGGGAAGAAAGCGTGCAAAAATACACGGGAAACACAGAAAAGCATCTCCATTGCTGCAGACACTACAAGAAACTCCAAACCAGAAATCAACTAGGTCAAGATAAAATCCTCTGAGGAAGCCCGGGCCGATGGTCCATATACATATCGACACATATATAGACATAAGCTTGCTAACTTGTTTACGGACCCGCTGGCTGCTGGAGCTGTTCGGACGGTGCTCTCATCGCCGGTTTTTAATTTACGCTGCCACATTGCTGTTACGGACATACAAAACATGTAACTTTCTTTTCAGTTTGACCGCTTTCCTTTTAATGACTCAACTGTAGTTGTCAAATTTGCAAGAGAAGCCACACGTGAATGCGCACAATTTTATAACTAGCCCGAGTTCATATCCGCGAGAGAGTAATGTTGTAATCAGGTGTAGAACCCAGGAATTTTCATGTGGGCACCTGTCTGGAGAGGCGCCATTTCTTTGGATCGGCTCCACTGTGAAAGCGCCTGAAGTGGCGCCTCTCCCTGTAAAATTCGAAGGGGAGGGATGCACTCGGCTCTTCCGCAAGGGGCGCATTTCCTTCTAAGGGGAGCCTTTTTATTTAATAGAGGCGCCTCAAGCTGAAAAATGGGAGCGGGAACACTGGAACCTTTTCAGAGGGACGCATTTCCCGGCCTGGGGGAATGTGTCCCCATAAAACAGGATAGCATGGGAAATGAAATTGCATGCTCATCTTTGCTACCATAAAACCATCGTCCGATAATTTATGTTTTTCCTGCTACAAGAGGGCATTGCTTAAAACATTGCTCTAACATACTTAAAACATTGCTCTAACATTGTTGGACCTGATTCACTATCGTGAATTTAACGTAGGCGAACACAAGGCACAAGAACAACTGAAGGCGCGGCATATACCTAATCTATACATTTATATCGAAATACAGGTCCATGTCTTCACCTACATATATATATATATATATATATATATATATATATATATATATATATATATATATATATATATATATATATATATATATATATATATATAAAAAATATATATATATATATATATATATATATATATATGCATATACAAGCATATATATATGCATATAAATACATTGACATCTATATCCATATATTCTTCTCCCTCTCTCCCTTCTCCATCACTCTTTTCATCTCTTGATCTTTGTATTTCTTGATCTCTATATCTCTTGATCTCTATATCTCTTGATATCTGCATCTCTTGATCCCTGTATCTCTTGATCTCTGCACATCTGTATCTCTGCATACATATTTGTATCTAAGCCTCTCTGCATCTCTGCATCTCTCTTTCTTTCTATCTCTCTATCTATCTCTATCTCTATCTCTATCTCTATCTCTATCTCTATCTCTATCTCTATCTCTATCTCTATCTCTATCTCTATCTCTATCTCTATCTCTATCTCTATCTCTATCTCTATCTCTATCTCTATCTCTATCTCTATCTCTATCTCTATCTCTATCTCTATCTCTATCTCTATCTCTATCTCTATCTCTATCTCTATCTCTATCTCTATCTCTATCTCTATCTCTATCTCTATCTCTATCTCTATCTCTATCTCTATCTCTATCTCTATCTCTATCTCTATCTCTATCTCTATCTCTATCTCTATCTCTATCTCTATCTCTATCTCTATCTCTATCTCTATCTCTATCTCTATCTCTATCTCTATCTCTATCTCTATCTCTATCTCTATCTCTATCTCTATCTCTATCTCTATCTCTATCTCTATCTCTATCTCTATCTCTATCTCTCTCTCTATCTCTATCTCTCTCTCTCTCTCTCTCTCTCTCTCTCTCTCTCTCTCTCTCTCTCTCTCTCTCTCTCTCTCTCTCTGCATTTTCGAAGTGGTGTCCTTCGGACATGGCCGCCGTGTGGCAATGTCTGGGTCTGCACCTGGTCAAACTAGAATGCAATTCTTAAAAAGTTAATTTCATACTATGCACTATTTCATTCAGTGATTCAATCTTGCTATTCGGGGCAGCATCGTGACTCGGGACTGTCTAAAGTAGAAGAGCGGGCATCTGAAGTCGAAGGAGTGGTAGGTTATAGAGGGTTCATCTAAGGTCAGAGTGACGACCTAGCGGTGACATCGGACGTAAATGGGCAGACTTCATTTGAACCCTGTCACCCAGAGGTACCATGGAACGAAATATGAAACATCATGCGAACCTCAACACATCTCCGCATTATATCACCCACAAGCCAATATACGGCACGATACTAAGTATGACTAACCTTGGGTGTAGCCCATAAAATACTTATTTCCATAATGTATTATGGTAGCATAGGTACAATAATGAAGTCTACACCTTACTACATCAACTTCAAGTGCGGGAATGGCACAAAAATTGCGTCAAAGACCCCAAACAGATGTCGGGCCCCGGAAGGAAGTGCGTTGGAGCACGGAAAAAATGCACCAGGAGCCCGAAGAATCGCACCGGGGCTCACAAATATCGCGCAGGAGGCTTACAAAAATAGAAGTCGATCCCAATAAATCACAAAGGGATTCTATCGAGTTCACCCGAGTACCGGACAATTCAGAAGAGGTCACGAAAGGAAATTATCCTGAGGGCCTTTCTACTCTGAATGGTGCCATCCGCTGGAAAAAAAAAACTCGTTGGGCAGCCGCAATGACATGCTAAAGAGGAAAATCTCCCTCCGTCCTAGCAAGGCGGGCTCCGAAGAACCCAAGAATCGCGCCTGGGTCCACAACAAAAGTTCTAGGGCAAGATACATTCGCTTCGGGCCCCCATAATTCAGGGTTTTAAATAAATACAGCGGACACCAAAAAACTTGCTTCGGGCTCTAACATTTGCGCCGGGGAACGTTAAAATTGGTCTGGGCCTGGGGTCGGATTAGCACAACGCGACCTGTGAACTGGCGCCAACACCACCACCACCAAATGTCGCGCATGGGACCCAAAATTCCCGTCGGTAGTCGCGTAAGTTCTGGCCGAGGCATCAATAATTCCCTCGGGGCTCACACAAATTGGCGTTGATGTCCCCAAATAAGCACAGCGTGGTCCCAAAGTCACAACGCAACCCGACAAGAATCAAGCCAGAATCCTAAAAAATAAAGGGAGGTACCGAAAAATAAATGTTCCGACCAGAAAAATAACCCCTTAGTCCAAACATACTACGAGATGCCTTAACAAATTGCATACGACACCGAAAATCATTCCGGAGCTCGACAAATCCCGGCGGGACATAAAAATACAGAAATGTCGCCGAGGGCCTGAAAAATCAGGCCTTGGCTGGGACTTTACATAATTCAGAATCAGTCACTAAAAACTGTCAAGCCCAGAAAAGTGACGTCCGATTCTCCCGGAACCACGCCACTGGGCCAGAAACGTCGAGACCGGATCCAAAGAAATTATACCGGGCCCTTAATATTGTGCCGAAGTCCCACAAACATGAGGAAAAACCACAGCGGGACTCAAAGAGCATAACTTGAGTACGAAAATGCACCGAGCGCTTCAAAGCTTTCCGAGTCTGGAATAAAACGGCATTGCCTTAAGACATTCTGCTGCTCTAAGTATACACACCGGAGCTAAAAATCGCGACACAACGGTCCCTCAAAGCACAGCGGGGTTTGATACAGCATAGGGCCTCAAAAACAGGCTAGGTCCCTAAAAAATCGACATGGTCCTAGAAAAGGAATGAAAAGACAGCGCACTAAATGAACACTGCGGGGCCCACGAAAACGCACCGATGCTTACAAATTATCGTCGGTACACAAAAATAAGTAACAAAACTTTACTTTTGTTTAAAAAGCCGGTATCGCATAAATTGCTCGCAACGTGTCGAGCCCCAAGCAAAAAATTGCTGGTGCCTTAAAACACATTCGAAGACAAAGAAAATCGGGAAGGTTAAAAAGAACACCTAACTGTACTCTCAGTTCGGTACCCAATCTGGAAGCGTTGTTATTTAATCAGAAATGAGGTGCGTCAAAGCTAAGCGGTTATCCGGATTTCTTAGCCACTAGAAAACGTGGGAAGGAGAGTCATCGAAGTGAATTCAGGATGGGCCCTTGCGGCCCTAAGTCTGAACACGTTATGACTTTATGAGGTGTCGTGTGTTGTCACCTATCAGCTGTTTTGCACTGCTTTGTTGGTCCTCAACATATGCGCTTTCATTCCGCTTCAGCCGGGTGTTACGTGATGCAGTTGTAGCATTTCCTTTCAAGTGACAAATATTATAAAGTGCACGATGTGCACTGCACAAATGTTTGAGGTGACTGATGAGGCCCTGAGGACGAATACAATACCATATGTTATTATTTATAGAGCTTTTCTTTTCCCCATTCTGTCAGCTTGCAAATCATGGCCTCCCACAAACCGGATCAAAGCATCTTCAACCAGCGATCATCCGTCTTTCCTTTTCTCATCATCTCCAACAATAATCATGATAATTTCTTCATCGGCCAGCAAGTAGGTTTCGTTCTTACTAGCAGCCAGTGCAAACTTGTAAGGTGAACACTGCCTTAGAAACGTCTGTGGGCCAATAAGTACTAAGTATGGCAATATCTGGCAATCTTAATCAAATCAAACCTTTTCTCACCTTCACATTCAAGTAACATGCCATGAAAATATGAACGTGTGAAGAATGTCTAAGGGGAAAAACTCAACTCAATGAACAACAATCTTAATTGTGCAAAAGCATAGATCGGTGAACTCATAATGACCCCCTGCAGCTTTTCACCATTTCAAAATGTTCGTTTACGGGATAAGTTGGACTGGCGGTCTATTCTTTCTCCCCATGAACATCAGTGAACAACGGATGTTCTTTAGCGGTCCCCATCCAGTGGTAAAAGTTGTGTGTTTACAATTAAAATTATCGGGTTATCGACCCAAAAGTGCTCAACCATGGTATTTTGCGAAATTCCTTGATGCGTCATTGCTGTTCACCCTGGCCCACTCACTTTTGGGGACGTTCCTACGCCTGACCAGGCCATGAAAAGGCATCGTTGCATTTCATGGCCTGGTCATTGCATGGCATATTGCAGACGGATAACATGCAAATGTCTTGCCATCATCCGCCACTGCGTGTCGCATTATTTTCCCACGCGTCGACGCATTGCAGGCGAAAATCGTGTGAATGTTATACGATCATCGGCCACTGCGCAACGCATTACTTTCCCACGCGTCGATGCGCGGGCTACCGAGCTCTCGAACAATAGGACAGCTGCACGCAAAGACCACGTACTCAATTGTATCCTCCTGCCATCTGGCGAGAAATATTGTTACCTATGATTCAGCATTCAATCTCATTAGTGTAATACGTAGACCGTGCTGCTACCTAGCGATAGCTATCTGAAGTGATGCTTCTAGAAAATTAAAAAAAGTGCTTGAATCTGTGGAGGTTGCAACCTGTGGAGGTTACGACCGCTGCTGAGTTGTGGAGGTTATGACCGCTTCGTACTTGTGGAGGTTGCAACCTGTGGGGATTACGACCTGTGGAGGTTATGACCTGTGGAGGTTATGACCGCTTCGGAGTTGTGGAGGTTACGACCTGTGGAGGTTATGACCGCTGCGGGCTTGTGGAGGTTACGACCTGTGGAGGTTATGACCGCTGCGTACTTGTGGAGGTTATGACCTGTGGAGGTTATGACCTGTGGATGTTACGACCGCTGCGATGTGTCGAATTTGTGGAGGTTGTGACCTGTGGAGGTTATGAACTGTGGAGGTTATGATACGCTGTCAAGACGGCGACAGCAGTATATCACGTGGTGCGTGATGTACCGCGGGCGACGACGTTCCGAGAACGGTCGGCCAGGCCGTATCACCGAGCGGGCCTCACGCCGCGGGGTCAGTGCAGCCCACCCTGCCCAGCGACACTGGCTGTCACGGCCACGACTAACCCTGCCCAGCGACATTGGCTGCCACTGTCATGGCCAACCCTGCCCCAGGCGACACGGGTCGTCACGGCCACGGCCACGGCCACGGTCAACCCCGCCCCCAGCGACATTGGCTGCCACGGTCACGGCCAACCCTGCCTGGCGACACGGGCCGCCACAGCCACGGTCAACCCCGCCCCCAGGCGACACGGGCCGCCACGGCTACGGTCAACCCCGCCCCCAGCGACATTGGCTGCCACGGTCACGGCCAACCCTGGCCGGCGACACGGGGCGCCACGGCCACGGTCAACCCTGGCCGGCGACACGGGCCGCCATGGCCACTGCCACGCGCGGCCGAACCGGTTCTCGCCGCGCATCACGATCACTTCTGGCCACGTGTGGTCGAGCCGGGGCTTAGCGCTGCGCGAGCTGAATGGACGGCGGGATGGCTGGTCAGTCGGACTGTACCGGCCCTGCACGCCGACGCCGTCGCCTGTGGTGAGCGGACAGGGACAAGCACCACGTGGCACACACTGTTGGGTGGGTGTCAACACTGTCGTTAGCAGTTGGAGACGAGTGCCAAGTGGTACGCACTGCTGTCTGGGTGATAACGAGGTTGGAATCTGGGAAAACCCAACCAACACGCAACAGTTGATACACAGCTTCAGCGGCTGAAAATGTCTCTGGCCTAAGCCTATATCTAACACACAGCGAGTAGCTGCGAGTGAAATTGGTGTTCTCCATACGCACAGCACACAGGGCAGGGACAGCTCTTCGCGTCCATGTCTCCCTGAACAGAACTGGGTAAAACAGGCTTTGATCGTCCTCAATCTGATTCCGGCACGGGCATCCCAGCTAGACTGCCAGGTCGTGAGCAGGTACACTCAAATCGATGGGTGGAAGTTCCCAACGGTGAGGGAAAGTGACCGTGTGTGTTAAGCCTGGGCAGCACACCTCACCGCCGCAGTCGGCCAGCTTTTTTCCCGAGACGTCCACGTGGTTCTGAATTCAGCAGATCACTATTTTAGTTTCCCTGCTGGTCTACAGCGCCAAGTCTTGTTAACACGCGCCCTGGAGGGGTGGGCGAAATCCGATCACCCCTCCGGTTTTTCGTAGAAAACACCAGATTTTACCGGCCGATATATGTCATTATTTGTGTACCTGCTTATAAATGCCAGGCGCGTTTCTTAAAGTTTAAAAAATGAAAATCGACCGAAAATATTTCGAGTTAGGGGTCGCTAAGGTCAAAATATTTATCAGCGCCAGACCACAAATATCAGCGCTGATGCGCTTCAGGTATATTGGCAAAAAGGAAGTGTTCTTGGCAAAACTAGCGACTTGTTTGGTGTACATTGTTATGCTATATTGTTTCAAAGTTATGTCAGGTCACCAAGGTCAAGTCAGATAAAGTTTATGACACGTTAACCTACGCCCTGGAGGGGATGGCGAAATCCGCCCACCACTCCGATTTTTCGTACTTAACTCCACATTGTACCAGCCGATATACGCCATTTTCTGCGTGCCTACTTGGAAATGATCAGCGCATTGTTTAAAGTAAGAAAAATGAAAATCGGCCGAGAACGTCTCAATTTAGAGGCCGTTCAAGTAAAAACAATTCGCAGCGCCAGACCACAAAAATCGGCGCTGATGCGCTTCCCGTATATTGGCAATAGAGGTGTTCTTGACAACACTAGCGACTTATTTGATGCATATTGTTATGCTATATAATTTAAAGGTCATGTTAGGTTACCGAGGTCAATTCAGGTCAAGTTCATGATAGGCTAATGGAACCAAACTTGGTCAACTGGAATGTGCCATAAATGCAAATGACTGTCATGCGATTGATGTCATTTTACATGTTACTCCCTACACATCCGGAAATCTACCTTTTGCCATTGTGTGCCTAAGCGTTTCTATACTTGATGCATGTATTTCACTCCGTTCTTTGCGAAGCCGATTGTGCAGAGCCGCCCAACGGAGCAGTCAGGCGGGTAGCCCGGTTCCGGTAACCGGAGCAGGTAATGACCTGCCAAAGTGCTCCTATATAGGTGACCTGAGGTCAAATGGCGGATTTGGCATATGCATTGCATCATTAGTAATGTCCAAAGCATCATTAATGCCAATTTTGGAGCATTTAAACACACCCACAGCGATCCGAAACAATGACAAGCCAAGCCACGCAAAACCAGAGCATTTTTCTATTTTGACCTCATTTGACCTTAAAGATATTGACCTAAGGTCATGAAATTTGCACACAATAGAGTTCACTATCGTGCCCATGCACCCTGTGAATTTCGTTGCTCTAGCCTTCATGGGAGCTGAGATCTTATGTGGGCGGAATCCGCCCCCCTCCAGTGCGCGTTATTTTCAGAGGCCCTCCAGGGCGAGTGTTAAATCACAAAGCAGTATCAAGTACCGTGATTGCATCTAGCTAATAGGAACTGCTAAACGTATCAAAATATACACTGATATGCTATTTACCGATATAGCTAAGCACTGGGCACTAATGTTCAATGACTGTTTGAAGCGCTCTTAAGCCGAAATAGAAAACAAGTACATGCGCCTACCTGCAGGGTGCCTACATAGTATGGAAATCCAAATTTGAATACGTTGCCGGGCTGCCCAATTTGTGGAAGCCTAGCAGTGCTGGGCTTCAGTCCCAAAATACTCCATAGATCTGCCACCCCTAGCTCGGTTCCGCCAGGCACGCAGCTGGCGCGCGGGGGACACTTGCTCGGAAAACACCCAGGAACTGAGCGCGCCGCCCCTCTCACGAGACAGCGGCCACATCCGGTATGGGCCCCTGCGGTGTCGGGCGACCCCTGTTTACGAGCTACGTCGAGGCCTTGTGCACACAGACGAAGTTTGCACAGCGTCACCGCAGCGGAGCGGAGCGGAGATGAGATGAGGAGCCATCCTGCTGGCTGCTGCGGCACTGCGACATCACAGCGTAGCGGAGAGATGAGACGAGGAGCCATCCTGCTGGCTGCTGCGGCACTGCGACACCATAGCGGAGCGGAGAGATGAGATGAGGAGCCATCCTGCTGGCTGCTGCGGCACTGCGACACCACAGCGGAGCGGAGAGATGAGATGAGGAGCCATCCTGCTGCGGTACTGCGACAGCACAGCGGAGCGGAGAGATGAGATGAGGAGCCATCCTGCTGGCTGCTGCGGCACTGCGACACCATAGCGGAGCGGAGAGATGAGACGAGGAAGCATCCTGCTGGCTGCTGCGGCACTGCGACACCATAGCGGAGCGGAGAGATGAGATGAGGAGCCATCCTGCTGGCTGCTGCGGCACTGCGACATCACAGCGTAGCGGAGAGATGAGACGAGGAGCCATCCTGCTGGCTGCTGCGGCACTGCGACACCATAGCGGAGCGGAGAGATGAGATGAGGAGCCATCCTGCTGGCTGCTGCGGCACTGCGACACCACAGCGGAGCGGAGAGATGAGATGAGGAGCCATCCTGCTGCGGTACTGCGACAGCACAGCGGAGCGGAGAGATGAGATGAGGAGCCATCCTGCTGGCTGCTGCGGCACTGCGACACCATAGCGTTAGTCATGTTAAGTCGCCGAGGTCAAGTCAGGCCAAGTTCATGGCAGGCTAATAGAACCAAACTTGGTCAACTGGAATGTTGTCAAAAATGCAAATGACTTCCATGCGATTGATGTCACTTTACATGTTACTCAGTACACATCCCGGAATCTACTGTTTGTCATTGTGTGCCTAAGCGTTTCCATACTTTATTCATGTATTTCACTCCTTTCTTTGCGAAGCCGATTGTGCCGAACTGCCCAACGGAGCAGTGGGGTGGGCAGCCCGGTTCCGGTAACTGGAGTAGGTAATGACCTGCTAAAGTGCTCCTATATAGGTGACCTGAGGTCAAATGGCGGATCTGGCATCTGCATTGCATCATTAGTAATGTTCAAAACATCACTAATGCCAATTTTGGAGCATTTAAACACAATCACAGCGATACATAACATTGACAAGCCAATCTACGCAAAACCAGAACATTTTGTTATTTTTACCTCATTTGACCTTGAAGATATTGACCTAAGGTCACGAAATTTCCACACAATATAGTTTACTATCGTGCCCATCCACCCTGCGAATTTCGTTGCTCTAGCCTCAGTAGGAGCCGAAATCTTATGGGGGCAGATTTCGCCCCCCCCCTCCAGGGCGCGTGTTAAGACGTGCCGCGTAAACAGGCCGGCCGGGTCGAATGCCGTCAAAGTCAGCAGGCTGCTCAGGGAGTCGGATAAAATCGCACGGAGGGTTTCGTCGGGCACCCACCCGTATATAGCACAAGCCTTGCTGACTGCGACAAACTGCGACGAAAACACGGATGCGAGTGGAGTCAGGCAGGATGACCGCGTCAAAATATTGCCGACCAAGGCGCTCCCGTCGCGTCACGTCAAGTCCACGTGCCGCACTCAACGACAGCCGGTCCAAAGGACTCAAGACAACATGGCACGACCTACGACCGCCAACGTTTGTTTTGTCTGGCGGTGGTCCAGGAGTCCAGTCAGGCAGTGTTGTGACTGTGCACCACGCGACCAATTGTCGTCCGGACGTCAGCTGGCTGTCGGCGCGCGGTGTTCATCGTGTGTTCATTGTCAGGCACAGCTGATGACAAGCTGCGACATGTGCATTCCGAGAGCCGCTTTGTTTTAGCTCGTGTGGAATGTGCCCAGCATTCGTGGGTACTGTTTCTATTTCCATTTGAACACACATGTGCAACACTGCATATGTTGTTTTCACTCTGTAGAGTTGCGTGGCGTGCGTTGCATATGTGGAAATGGAACATCTGAGAAATGAGATGAGTGGGACGTCGACATGTTGTTTTGCGACGCCCTTTGGTACGAGGTGAGTGGCGTGAAAGCCGGGTTTCCGCTGTTTGATGTACAGTGCCGGTAATGATGCTGACATTTCACTATGCCAAATGCTACATTCATTCCATCAATTTTATGAACAGTGACCGCACACGCACTCAAGAGTTCCGTGCTTTATTAAATAAATCAACTGATTAATTTGCGTGTTCAATGAGCGTTCAGTTAGATAACTGATTAGAATAGTTCTCATCAGTGAAGTAAAATTAGAAACACCCTATATTTGCGAACCCCTTTCGCGTCAATACTGCTACTGCATTTATTGTGAACCATAAAACTCCGCCGGCGCTATTCCTACGCATTACTGTCCCAACATAATTTCTACGCTGCGTTACTCCTATGCACCACTGCTTATTTTGCACTGCTTCCGGCATTACTTATACGCTACGTTCCTGCTGCATACTTTGCTGCTACCGATATTGCATCTATGCGACATTATTGCTGCACGAGATTACTACGACATACTACACCTCGGGTCAAATCATCATATGTATATTTCGTCAATTTCGCGCAAATGAAACGTATATTTCTGGCCGCAAAACAAAACGAGTCATGCAAATTACTAACACTCGCATGTCCGGCGGTCCGTGCCAACTTCGCATGTCGGGGGGGGGGGGCAGATGTCTGGCCCCCCTAAGATCTCTGGAACTATGCTAGCTAGCGACAAACGGAAAACGCCGTTGGATAGCTGGTCACGGGCTCAATCGAAAGTGTTTTGGTCATTTTTTCGCTCAGGTCAACATTCAAGTCACTGGGCCATCATAGGTCAAATTCGACCAGATCAGGTGGGACTCAGATATTGACACATATCTCAGCACCTGTAACAGATAGAAACAAACGGCCAACGCTAATCGACAGTCCTTGAAATGTGCTACCGAGGCAATGCGCGGAGTAATTTAAGGTCAGGTCAACCGAACCTCAGGTCAAGGCCATGAAGACATGACCTCAGGTCAAGGTCATGAAGTCGCCTAGGCAGGTCATGTAATGCATCAATCGACACGTCTTGGCGATACAAGCAATATGACGGTAAGTTGAGCCTTCTAGCTCAATGCAGTGCGACATAATGCGCAGAAATGTGTAGTGATCTCAGGTGACCTCAAAGACCTTGGTGGGGTCACTGAGCAAAAATGTCAGCGATAACATTGAGCATAGCTTCCATCTACATCCCACAACCGTTGTGAAATCATTCCGAGCGCAAATATGTAACCAGGAAACATTTGTATATTTTACCATAGCCCTATAATGGGGAAGCCATGACCGCGACCTGACCTCAGGTCACTGCTACGAAAAAACGATATACATATTATGGTCCCTGATGAAATCATGACATGTTATAAGTTTGAAATCAATCGCCCAGTTATTGTGGAAGTTATGCCACCTAGAACTCCGAGTGTAGTTGGGTCACTTCGCCTGACCTGGTGACCTGACCTGAGACGACCCAGGAGTAAAAAGGTATGAGGATATGCTTTTTTAATGTATGACGATATGGAGGAACGACATCGCGCAGGACCAGCACTTCCAAACAATAACTGCAGGTTATAACATCCCGGTAAGAACTATGGACGGAAGAAGAACACGGCCTCCAAGTGGTATGTTTAGGTTTCGGTAAATTTAGGTATTTAAGACTGAGGTTGTGCTACATGCCGGCGCAAACAGCTAACCAATATATTTTGCATGTCATACATATACAATATATATCAACATGCCGGCGAAAATAGGTAGCTAATGCCGGAAATCAGCCAGTAGTTAAATGGCGCAATGCCCTGATATCACCTTGACATCGTATTGCAATACAACGCGGATCATGGCATAATCATTGCACTACACTTTCACGCACGGCTACCACTGCCGCTGTAGTGCCAATAGCCACAGACTTGTGAAAAACTGTCAGCATAATCTCACCAGTCCCAAAATGACGTGTACACAACATTACTGTCACGCCACATAATCGGCATTTACATTTCATTTTTACCAAGGTTATATTTGCGAGAATGTACTGCTGCGCGGTATCACTGCTTGTGACATGCTTCTCCAGAATAAGTCAGAGGAGATGAGACATCCCCATCACATACGGTGCACTTACCGACTGAGAAGACAGATTCAAACTAATGCCCTGTCATCTTCTTGGCAATTGCTAAAAGAAAGTTCGGATAAACACATTGCGATGTCATCTAAAGGTCTCACAAGATCACTTACAAACAACATATCTGCCACACGTGTTAGAGATTCTCGTGTTGTGTTCCGCTTCCCAATATTCCTTCGATTGCCATCCTACCTCCCAAACGTTACCAGGGAGCCTGCAATCTTATTGTCAAACAGTTGAAGCTTCACTTGGCACCATGGCAATTGCTTAAAGTACCTAGTTATTACTGCCCGAAAACACAAAGTTTTTGGCGCTACTCCACGTGAGAAATGACTCGGCTGGACATTAAGATTAATTATTTTGACGAGGAATAAATTGTGGTGGTAGTTTTCGCAGCATTTTACAGCTAAGACAACCAATGGTGATGGTTGGATGACATTTTCCCGGCCTATTTGTCGTTCCTTTACTGTAAAAAAAAATAACCGATAAAACATGTAGAGCCATCGGGGCAATTATATATCAATATATATATATATATATATATATATATATATATTGATATATATATATATTGATATATATATAGATATATGTACATGTATATATACATATATATATATATATATATATATATATATATATATATATATATATATATATGCACATGTATATATATATATATATTAATATATACCGATATACAATTCCGCTCAATTGTGGCAATTTCAGCGGATGCCAGTGTCTATTCAGGCACTGTGACAATGTAACACGGTGCCAGCACCATGTCCTGTTGGTTGGTTATTGGTTTTACGACACATCGGCCGTTGAGTCATGTAGTGTCGCCTATCTCTCGCGCCGATTGGTTGTGGGCGAAGAGTAGTGACAGGTGATACTCGAACCCACAACCTTTCGATTGTGAAACGAGCAACTTACCCCTATGCTACTCATCCACCCCAGTACCATGTCCGTGACGTTCGATTGGGCAGATATAATCGCCAAGTCCCAGAATCCAATCTTGGCCAATGCGCCGATTCAAACATGGCGAAGACTTCAGTCAGCTCTGTGTGCTAGCGCGCTGAGAGTAGTTCGCTGATGCATTATGCAACAGGCTCGTCAAGAATCGCTCCAGGCCCTTCAATGAAAGCCCACCTAGCTGAGAAATCTTGACCCGGCAGCATTGACCAAGTCGCCTCCCGCGGAGCGCAGACTGAGTCACACGTGTGCTGGGCCGCAGGCTGCCGGTATCCAGTGCAGACATCAGTGGATGTCGGTATGAATGCCGGTGTGGATGCCGGTATCAGTGCCGGTATCAGTGCCGGTATCAGTACCGGAATCATAGTGCCGGTATCGCAGTGTGGGTGTCACAGTGCCGGCATCAGTGAATGTCTGTATGACTGCCGATATGGCTGCCGGTATCACAGTGCCGGTATTGCAGTGTCGGTATCGCAGTGCCGGTATCCCAGTACCGGTATCGCAGTGTCGGTATCGCAGTGTCGGCATCCCCGTGCCGGTACCAGTGTATGTTGGCATCAGTGCAGGCACCGCAGTGCAGACGACAATGATGACGTGTGGGCTGATGGATCAGCGAAGACAAAAGGACACAGCTCCCCCGTGTCCATATGGGTTGAGCCGAACTGAAACCACTGGTCCAAGACCACGTTGGAGTTCACATCCAAGCTGGAATCGCGACTTATCGGCTCACAAATCCGTCAGCATTACACCAGCCCACAATCGATGACACGATGGGTCGATAAAAATATTCGTTGGTCTCCCTTGGGCAATTTTTATTTTGGCATAAATCGATTGGTAGCAACAGCACAGGCAAGAACGTCCCGTTGTGATATCGAACGAGCTGTGGGGGAGGGGGCAAAATACCTTTTTCCGCAGCCAAAGTTGCCTAGGAAGGCATTTTGATTCAGTGAATGACCATACATATATGTCTGTGGAATACACAAAGAATAAGTCCAATTGTTAAGCTTCGATGTCGCTGAGAGCCCTGATTGGGGATCTGAAAGTGATGTCCCTGATCCCGTGGTATTCAGACAGAGGCTAGGATATGCTGGAAATACATCGGCTGTCCATGCACCAATCAGACGCTGAGCCGCTGTGATGGAAATAGCCAGGCGGAGAGACATCATGTTTCTAGTCAGGCGGGCTCGCTGAGGAGACGCGCTTGTCAGCCTGGTGCGCTCGGTGGGCCCGGTGAGTTGATGGGCCTCGGGGGTTTGGTGACTTCGTGGGCTTTGTGGGCTTCGTGGGCGTGGTGGGTCCGTTGGACCTAGTGGGCTTAGTGGACTTAGTAGGCTTAGTGGCCTGGTGGGCTTGGTGGGCTTGGTGGGCTTGGTGGGCTTGCTGGTCGGTGTGCGGCGAGTTACCTCGGCGGTCGGCCCCCGCTCGTTGTGACGATTTAATCGCAAGCATACTGACCGGCCGGACCAGTCCCGCGCCGAGCGGCACTATCCAGCTGCCGACCACACAGCGCCGAGCGGCACTGTCCAGCTGCCGACCACACAGCGCCGAGCGGCACTATCCAGCTGCCGACCACACATCGCCGAGCGGCACTATCCAACTGCCGACCACACAGCGCCGAGAGGCACTGTCCAGCTGCCGACCACACAGCGCCGAGCGGCACTATCCAGCTGCCGACCACACAGCGCCGAGCGGCACTATCCAGCTGCCGACCACACAGCACCGAGCGGCACTATCCAGCTGCCGACCACACAGCACCGAGCGGCACTATCCAGCTGCCGACCACACAGTGCCGAGCGGCACTATCCAGCTGCCGACCACACAGCACCGAGCGGCACTATCCAGCTGCCGACCACACAGTGCCGAGCGGCACTGTCCAGCTGCCGACCACACAGCGCCGAGCGGCACTATCCAGCTGCCGACCACACAGCGCCGAGCGACACTATCCAGCTGCCGACCACACAGCGCCGAGCGGCACTATCCAGCTGCCGACCACACAGCACCGAGCGGCACTATCCAGCTGCCGACCACACAGCGCCGAGCGGCACTATCCAGCTGCCGACCACACAGCGCCGAGCGGCACTATCCAGCTGCCGACCACACAGCGCCGAGCGGCACTATCCAGCTGCCGACCACACAGCACCGAGCGGCACTATCCAGCTGCCGACCACACAGGACTAGTCAGCCGGCCTCCACGGTCAACCCGGCCGCCCTCTGTGGTCAACCTGGTCAGCCTCTGTGGTCGACCTGGTCAGCCTTTGTGGTCGACCTGGTCGGCCTCCGTGGTCAGCCTGGCCGGCCTCCGCGATCGACCTGATCGGCCGCGTTCAGTTAGCAGGCAGGTAGCTCGCCAACTTTGGGCAAATTAAACAACCCACACGTGTACAAACTAGTGCGGCACCGCCCGATGGGAAAATGTCGGCAGCCAACGAAGCGGTCTCAGCGACAGACCACATATCAACCGCTGCGGCAGCCAGCGCGACAACCAGCGAGGCAGCTAGCGCAACAACAACCGTTGTAGCCAACATAACACCCACCGAGGCAGCCAACACGGCAGCAACTGCTCGAGTCAACATGCCAGCCATAGTCATAGCTGGCTGCGGTCAGCGACCCGGGCCCCGCCGCGTGTTCGGCATTCTAACTGACCAATTGCCATTCCGGTGGACGCGCAGTGTCTGCCAGCTGATCAATTCAACAGACGAGAGTGGAGCTGAGAGCCTAGCGGGACAGACTCGGCCTCGTGCCACACCGTCCGGCATACAAAAGCCGGACAGTGTGCAAATAGGTAGAAAGCAACAATTCGAAGCAAAATTGTATTTCTGGCCAAACTCTATGGCACCTAAAAATTAATACCACCAACAAAACAAGATTAGCATGTCATTTCCTGATTATGCGGCATCTTCAGCTCGATTGGTACTTTGCATACAGGAGAGGGAAAAGATCGAGTGAAAATTGTTGATGATATCCAGAGGCAGAGGTGCAAGCTTAGTCCCAGCTCGCTGACATTTTCCACCCAAGTCCAAATGTTTCGCATACTGATCTGAAAGTTCAAGGATGGAGCTGCATGATGCCGCTTGCCGCATCTCTCTATCTCATCTAAAACAAAAGTTAGTGATGGCTAAGTCTACCCCCTCCCCCAACTGGCACTGCCAGGGGTAGACAATTGTGCAGTGCCGCGGGCATCAGGTGAACTGCAGCTGAGCTGGGAGCTGGTCAGCTGAGCTACACAACGGTAAGTGGCGCCGACGACAGGTGGCGCACCTCTGCGCTGGCATCGACTCGTCTCCTGCTGCTGTCCGTCTGTCACCGCGGCCGGAGCATTGCAGCTCGTCCCCAATCCAGTGGCGTCCGCAGCATCGCAGAACACCCCAATACGGTGGCGTCCGCAGCATCGCAGCGCGTCCCCAGTCCAGTGGCGTCCGCAGCATGGCAGAACACCCCAATACGGTGGCGTCCGCAGCATCGCAGCGCGTCCCCAATCCAGTGGCGTCCGCAGCATCGCAGCACGTCCCCAGTCCAGTGGCGTCCGCAGCATGGCAGAACACCCCAATACGGTGGCGTCCGCAGCATCGCAGCGCGTCCCCAATCCAGTGGCGTCCGTAGCATCGCAGAACGCCCCAATACGGTGGCGTCCGCAGCATCGCAGCACGTCCCCAATACGGTGGCATGCAGACACCACATGACTTTAAGTAGTTGACCGCTGCGCAATAAACCTGAGCACTACCATCATTTCCAGTAAATAAAACCGGACAGATTGGGGGCGGATGCTTTTAGGACAAGCTTGTAAGGCACGCTTCAGATTTCGTTATAAATGCAGTTGCTATTCGGTGGCCGTCGACTTGAATACACACGAAATCTGGCAGCCAATAGCCTCGTATCAACATAATGCCAATAAACAACGTTCAATGGTTACACTGCTGATATCAATACGTGCACCAAAATACTCCCTGTCAATGAGTGACAAAAGCTGAAGCATGCCACGTATCGCACCGCACGGCCATGCCAACCTGGAAAGGAGCTTAATGTCAAGACAAACGACTAGTCCGCGTGGTGAATGTCTTCATCCTTCAGAGCAAATTAAACACGTCCGATGAATCAACGTCCACATCAATTTGATAAAACGCGGATGGAACAAATTGGACAAATTGCTTTCACCACTTTAAGCTCACGATGGAAATTGAAACTTTATGAACTGTCATTTTACGAGCCAACATAATGGCCGCAGGCGAAAGAGAACCTATGCGATACCGTTCTGTCAGCACAGCCCCGAAATCATCCGCTCCGCGGCTCTTGGCAGCCCCGTGAGAAGGGTCGACCCGCGCTCGTCAGACACCGGTCCGTGCGTCTGGCACGCGCCAGAATCAGCCAATCAGCTGAGCCAACACGCCGGCGAGTCCCGGCTGTCCGGGCGGCGCGGCGGCTCAGCTGCGACAACGGCCAGCAGCTGCAGGCGCGGGGGCCCTGCTGCTGCTCCGGCCGACAGATAGGGGCGCGGGGGCCCTGCTGCTGCTCCGGCCGGCAGCTACAGGCGCGGGGGTCCTGCTGCTGCTCCGGCCCTGCTGCTGCTCCGGCCCTGCTGCTGCTCCGGCCGGCAGCTACAGGCGCGGGGGCCCTGCTGCTGCTCCGGCCGGCAGATAGGGGCGCGGGGGCCCTGCTGCTGCTCCGGCCCTGCTGCTGCTCCGGCCGGCAGCTACAGGCGCGGGGGCCCTGCTGCTGCTCCGGCCCTGCTGCTGCTCCGGCCGGCAGCTACAGGCGCGGGGGCCCTGCTGCTGCTCCGGCCCTGCTGCTGCTCCGGCCGGCAGCTACAGGCGCGGGGGCCTTGCTGCTGCTCCGGCCCTGCTGCTGCTCCGGCCGGCAGCTACAGGCGCGGGGGCCCTGCTGCTGCTCCGGCCCTGCTGCTGCTCCGGCCGGCAGCTACAGGCGCGGGGGCCCTGCTGCTGCTCCGGCCGGCAGCTACAGGCGCGGGGGCCTTGCTGCTGCTCCGGCCCTGCTGCTGCTCCGGCCGGCAGCTACAGGCGCGGGGGCCTTGCTGCTGCTCCGGCCCTGCTGCTGCTCCGGCCCTGCTGCTGCTCCGGCCCTGCTGCTGCTCCGGCCGGCAGCTACAGGCGCGGGGGCCTTGCTGCTGCTCCGGCCCTGCTGCTGCTCCGGCCCTGCTGCTGCTCCGGCCGGCAGCTACAGGCGCGGGGGCCCTGCTGCTGCTCCGGCCGGCAGCTACAGGCGCGGGGGCCTTGCTGCTGCTCCGGCCATGCTGCTGCTCCGGCCCTGCTGCTGCTCCGGCCGGCAGCTACAAACAATCGATCGGCCGCCACAACTCACCAGCGATTTATAAAATCGCTCTGGTCGCCGTCCAATTCCGCCGCTTTAAGCTGCGAAGCGGGCTCCTGCTCTGCGGCAGCAAGTAGGAGCAAGAAGTCCACCGAATGCCAAAGGACATTCGGTGGAGACTAGAAGCAGCAGGTAGCCAAAGGTACTTCGTGGAGACTGGAAGTATTGGAAGTGGGCGCGAAATGAATTCGACGTCATTGCTCCCCAAAAACGTGCGCAGGGGAAAAAAATACTTCAGTGCGTACAGTACATAATTGCTACCACTGCGGGCCGCAACATCCAGTGCATGTGCTAGCAGCAGCTTCCTTTATTGTAGAAACAGGTAAATAAATGTAATACATATGGCCAATCTTTAATAACATGCACAGAATGCGATCAGCCCGACCAAATCATGCAGGGATAAAATGATAAAATGCAATATTACGAAGCGACTCTTGGTAGCAGGACGGTGGCCATGGAAGCTGATACCCGATAAGGAATGTGTGAAGTTCACCTACTAAACAAGGAGCCCTGGAAATTGACGCTGCTAAAGTATCCCGCCGATACTCGACTCGACTCGATACTCGACCGTCCTCGACAGATGAGCATACCCATCATAAGTGACATCACTTACGTGCATCATCTCACTATGTTATATATATATATATATATATATATATATATATATATATATATATATCACTATGTTATAGGTCACTCATCCACGAGTAGGGAAGCGCGGCGTTGAGCTCCGAAGTTGCCTTTGAAATTGGTGAGTTAGTTCTAGGCATAGCCATGAAGACAGCACTAGTTCTAGCTCCAGGTGGCTCTCAGGTGTTCTACGTCATGGGGCGTGCTAAGTACTTCATCAGAACTACGTAGAGGCATCCTTTAAGAACATATGCCGGATACATGATTCGAAAAAGTTGGCAAACCAAATAAATGCAATGAATGAATGAAATGAATCGGTACTCACAGATACATTTTTACTCAATTTCTATTTTTGAACTTCATACAACTTTTTTCCTATTTGGAGAGGCATCTGCATGTGAAAGGCATAGTTAGTATTTCCAGATTGTTGCAGGCCTGACAGTCCCAGCGAGGTTCGCCTACAAGTGTTGAGATAGTGTGTGTATGTTCACGAAACAGGAAGTGGTACCGATTTCAGGACAATTACACAATTGCACATGGGCGCACAGCCCGTCCGCCCAGCGACACTCACACCAACTTTACCACCTTCGAATGTTCTCCCGCTGTCGGCGTAGTGGTTTGTCCTTTGTCGGTTGGCTGGTTATTTGGGCTCAGGGGCGCATCGACTGCTTCGGTCACGCAGCGCCGCTTGTCCTTTGTCGGTGTGATGACGTATCTGGTAACCAACATAACGTCATCCCGGTGGGCATTCCACTGCATTATCACAGTCGGCGTAACGATTTGTCCGGTAGCCGGCGCAACGGATTGTCGATTGTCGGTGTGATGACATATCTGGCAACCAGTAAGTCATCCTGGTGGGCGGTCCACTGCATTATCACAGTCGGTGTAACGATTTATCCGGCGACAAATGTTGGTGACAGGCGCAGTGTTTTGCTTGGCAGACAGTTGAATGCCTTTTCCGGCGGCGTTGGCTCGGTAACGGTTTCCTGGACGGTACGATTGGTGGGCCGGTGGCAGGTGTAATGCCTCCCCGGTAGCTCGTGCAATTCAGACGGAGTGAGTGGGTGAGCGAAGCGAGCGAACGAACGAGCGCAGTCCTACAAACGAGACCAATCAGCCTCGAATTTGTTTGCTCGTAAGGGCTTCAAAGATTTCTCGTCATTCAGGGCACTAATTATGTGAAGTTGCACGTCTAAAGAATTATCGTGAAATGATTCGTTGCTAGGCCGTTAGAATGGACCGGGTTTTAGTTTCTGACAGGGCAAAATATTAAAAATATTGACGTAGAAAGCCTTGCATTTGATCTCTTCGATCCGACTTTTCACGCTGATATACACCAAGAAATTATGAGCGTGGACAGCCTGCAGAAAATCAAGTCAAATGAGAAAAAAACATCCAGGACGCAATGTGGGTCTTTGATGGATGATCGCCACAAACAGGATAGTACAGCCCTGGCACGGTTACGGCAGGCACGTGAGCACGAGCAATTGATCTGCTAGGGCACCTCCGTTTTTTGCGCAAACTTATTAATTTCTAGTTTCTCAAGTTCTTTCTTGATGAGGTTTCGCCACAAACTAAATAGCTATTGTAATATGGTTACCTATCACACCCACCTCCTTTCGATCTCATACGGTCATCAAGCTACGTGAACAGCTGTAATTCATTTGCTATGCACCTCTGCGTTTCTCAACGAAACATAAGCGAGGAAATGAGCCCTAGATGGATGCTCGTCGCATACCAAATAAAAACAACCCCAGCCACTGGACTTGGACCGGGTAAAGAGAATTGGCAGCATCGCCCACCAAGCGGCAATGCTGACGGAAGATCAGAATATCTCCAACCTTCAGGCGTGAAGAACGAGCAGTCGGATAAACGAAGCTTGCGGCACCACTCACGATAATCTACATCATGCTTTGCACGCCGTCACCACTATTTTCTCTAGCCGACAGCGTATTGCTCCAGCAGCGGTCGGTGTGGGCGACGTATTGTTTTCTGTTTGTCGGTGATGTGTTCGGTGGTCGTTGAAACAACCCCATGGCCTGCAGTGTAATGTATGCGTCGGCCCGTGCAACGGCCCCCATAGCCTGCCGTGTAATGTGTCCGTCGGCCGGTGCAACGGCCCCCATAGCCTGCCGTGTAATGTGTCCGTCGGCCGGTGCAACGGCCCCCATAGCCTGCCGTGTAATGTGTCCGTCGGCCGGTGCAACGGCCCCCATAGCCTGCCGTGTAATGTATCCGTCGGCCCGTGCAACGGCCCCCATGGCCTGCCGTGTAATGTGTCCGTCGGCCGGTGCAACGGCCCCCATAGCCTGCCGTGTAATGTGTCCGTCGGCCCGTGCAACGGCCCCCATAGCCTGCCGTGTAATGTGTCCGTCGGCCCGTGCAACGGCCCCCATAGCCTGCCGTGTAATGTGTCCGTCGGCCGGTGCAA
This sequence comes from Imbricaverruca yamaguchii, assembly GCA_034440575.1. Classification (NCBI taxonomy): domain Eukaryota; kingdom Metazoa; phylum Arthropoda; class Thecostraca; family Neoverrucidae; genus Imbricaverruca; species Imbricaverruca yamaguchii. The sequence goes on along the minus strand of JAOTOL010001638.1, from coordinate 858,722 downwards.
CGGCCCCCATAGCCTGCCGTGTAATGTGTCCGTCGGCCCGTGCAGCGGCCCCCATAGCCTGCCGTGTAATGTGTCCGTCGGCCGGTGCAACGGCCCCCATAGCCTGCCGTGTAATGTATCCGTCGGCCGGTGCAACGGCCCCCATAGCCTGCCGTGTAATGTGTCCGTCGGCCGGTGCAGCGGCCCCCATAGCCTGCCGTGTAATGTATCCGTCGGCCCGTACAATGGCCCCCATAGCCTGCCGTGTAATGTGTCCGTCGGCCGGTGCAACGGCCCCCATAGCCTGCCGTGTAATGTGTCTGTCGGCCGGTGCAATAATGCCTTATCCGGCGGGCGGTGCGACGGCCCAGTGCCGGTCCCGTCGTCGTCTGCCCGCCTCTTGCGGCGGTGGGCGTGTCGTCGCCGGACGGTCGTTGGCCGATGTCGGACAAAGGCGGCCGCCGGCGCTATTTCGGTCGGCGCTGACCGGGCCCGCTAAATCGCGGCGCTATCGCGCCGGCGGCCGATGGCGCCGCCACCGCCAGATTGGCTGCTCTCAATGAAATCGGCCGCGCTTCCCAGATGAGGAAACGAGCTGCATTATGCAGCCGATTGGGTTCATATATAAGGTCGGATCTTGGAACGCTACACTTGCAGTTTGCTGTGTCACACAAAATTCGCTATCAGATTGTGGATCTCAGCGTTCCATTGGCTACGCCATTTGCCCCACATCAAGATAATTAAGTCAATAGTAGACCCGACCATAGGTATGTTGTTGCAAAACACCGTAGGCTGTGATGCTTCAATTCCGTGCGCTTTCTAATCTAAAAAGTGGACTCAAGAAAAACGATGTGTTCTCAGGAAAACCTGAAAGCACTTAATGGAAATTAGTTCGCTAAGAGCAATCTACGGTTTTCAGCTTCAGATGTCGGTGTAGCACAGTCGGAAGGGTGTTCGGCAATGATTCCGCAACCGGCAGAATTAACGCGTCTAGCCACGGCCAATCGGCCGCGAGATATTCGCGGCGCGGTATGACCTAGCAGTTGAATGCGTCGTAAAAGAACACAAGGTTCTTTTTCTCAATTTGGCTTGAAACTGACGGCAGCCAGACAAGACAAGCGTTGTAATTGACGTTGCAAGTACTAATCAACGATAAATATTTGATCACCCCACGATCAGAAGTGAAGGTGATCATCGTACTGATGGAAACATTGTAAATGTAAACGTTCGAATACATTGCCTATATAGGCGCTAAATGACCAAACATGGTCGATGTCCCCAAAAAGTCAAACAGCAGACTGCGTTGAATAACTATAGGATTGCTAACTAAAGTAAATCAAAATCAGAGCAACAATCTTACACAGGAGTTCACCTGGGGCTTCCAAGGGCAGACGAGTTATGGTACCAGCATTTTGATCCCTGCATATTTCAGTTGAGCGCTGGCCTTACGTTTAGTGGCACGAGCTGAGACAATTTTGTAACCGCTAACATCTATGCTTGCAAGTGAACTACGATTTTTATTCAAACGCCATGCCTTGTTTTTCAATGCATAACGTCATGGCCCATGGAGAAGTGACCTCGAAAACACTTTGTTTTGTCGATGCATATAATGCATAACGTCTACTTCAAAGTGTGACGTGCCGCTACATGCAGACGGATAAGATATAGTGGAGATATGAGTTTTGTTTGCTCTTTAAAAATAGGAATTGGCGGCTGAGCATCGTGGCACAAAGCATGCCGCCGATGAAAACTGTTGATCCAAAAGTAAAACGCTAATCATTTCTGATTAATCCGTGTTGTTGATGACGAATTATCGCACGCAATTTATATTTTCATGAACATTTGAAGCAGATGATAGTGAAAATAGGGACCAAACGAACACTAGCCTGAGGGCAAAAGCACCCTAAAACTATAAAACCAACAAGATTTGTGGACAGGACTGCCCCCTCCCCCCTTGAATTATGCCACTGTCGTCTGCAGCGATCTATGCTTCCGAGCTGAAATCATAAATTGATCAAAATATGTGAAGACATAAAGACAAAGACATAAAAGATTAGTGCAACTATGAGCCACAAGGGCCCTTCTTAGTTGCACTCTAATAATAAACAAATAAGAAGATACAAATAATAGTGAAAGCAAAATAATAAAGATAAATGAAACCGTGAAGTGGAAAGCGTTTTCATCCCGGCGATCGCAACTCGCTGTTGGCGTTGTCAGACTGTGAGACAAGCTTGTTTGTAGTTCGTTGTTGGCTTTTGTCAGACTGTGAGACGAGCTCGTTCGTAGTTCGTTGTTGGCTTTGTTAAGCTACGAGACAAGTTCGTTCAACCTAAGAAAAGAAAAAACAACAGAGCTGCAGCAACTTTGGCGACTAGAGACTTCGTGCGTTACAAATGTAACTAAAAACTGGAGTGCCACATCAACAATGTTTGGCCCTCACTGGGGCTGATAAAAATATTAACGAACGAAGAAGGTGGTCATGTCTGCTTAATGACCACAGAAGGTGGTCATCTTTGTCAATCGCTCGCTTTCATAACAACAAAAAACACGTGTGAAGTGCGATACAGTCGGATCTCCGCATTCGTTAGTTAGGTATTTGGGCTTGAGGGCACATCGACCTGGATCTCCGTGTTCACCGGCGATAGGTGCATTATCTGGAGTGTCCATACAGTCGACCACATTCAGCCATGTGTGCAGAATTAGAGTGCTTTCGGATGCGGTACACTCCCCACGTTGCACTACTGGAGGATAAGTTGTTTTTTTTTTAAACACTAGAGACTTCGTGCGTTACAAATGTAACTAAAAACTGGAGTGCCACATCAACAATGTTTGGCCCTCACTGGGGCTGATAAAAATATTAACGAACGAAGAAGGTGGTCATGTCTGCTTAATGACCACAGAAGGTGGTCATCTTTGTCAATCGCTCGCTTTTATAACAACAAAAAACACGTGTGAAGTGCGATACAGTCGGATCTCCGCATTCGTTAGGTAGGTATTTGGGCTTGAGGGCACATCGACCTGGATCTCCGTGTTCACCGGCGATAGGTGCATTATCTGGAGTGTCCATACAGTCGACCACATTCAGCCATGTGTGCAGAATTAGAGTGCTTTCGGATGCGGTACACTCCCCACGTTGCACTACTGGAGGATAAGTTTTTTTTTTTTAAACACCTCTACCTGTGACTGAACTCGAAGTCCTGGGATACCACTCTACCCATTTGTCGCCCGGGCCAGATGGTGAGCGCCGGTCTCCGCCAAAGGTGTATGATAAACTTCCTTAGCGCCGAAATGTCGCCACAGATCCATTTCTTTGGTCAAAGACTGGGAGTATTTCAGGATAAATATTGTAATAAAAGTTGGGAAATCTGAAACTGAAAGGGCAGATCTGGCTCAGAATGCGAAATCTAGAACTTTAAATGATGTTGAAGCGTAAAACGCTGCTAAAAGTCGCGAGCGGCCAAATCCCTACCTCTTTGTATGGACGGTCTCCAGCGGTAGAGGCGGAAGGCTATTCAGCTGACTTTTGGCATTGTAACGTAGAGCGGAAGGGTGGATAGAGTATATTTGCATATGTTCAATCTGTGTGACATTGACGCCGAAGTGCAAGTGATTGACGTCCAAGATGTAAGTGTAAGTGAAATGCAGGCTGATAGATATGCAAAACAACAAAGACCAAGAGCATTTTATGAAAAATATTGGAATAATAAATAGCAAAAATGACCGCAAAAAAACCTTAGCCGAATTGCATGAATAAAAGTAAATAAAAGGTTATGCCTCCCTGGACTGAGCACGGGCTTCCGGGACGAAGTTGCGTTGAAGGACTATGTGCGCCAGCCGGTGCCTGCGCGTGGGAACCGTAATCTATGATTAGCTGCCCGTGCGTGGGAAAGCCGCCGCAAATCCCCTTCCTTGAAACACGATTGAGCGTACTTCAGGAGAAATGTTGTGATGAAAGTTAGTAAATATGAAAAAGAAAAGAGCGGACCTGTCCCCGAGTGTGGAAAATTAGAACTTGAAAATGCTGTGTTGTACCGTGGAATGCTGAAAAAAGGTGGCCGCCAGCAGAAAAGCAGCGGGAAAACTTCTTGCTTTGAGCAAACATTAGGTATACTTCAACAAGTACATTGATATAAAAACCGGCAAAACAAAATTAAGACAGCACCCCTGACACTGAGGAAACAAAATGCAATCCGGAACGCTGCAGCAACACGTAAAAAATGTTACCGTTTCGAAAACGTGACGGTCAGGCTAGGTCAGCCGGGCCAGTCAGGTGGAATTCTGTACCACATACACGGGAGTAGACTCGCTCAGCCGGACCGCTCAGGTGGACTCCTGTACCACATACACGGGTATAACGGGTATAGACTCTCGCTCGGGACAGACCGCTCAGGTGAACTTCTGTACCACATACACGGGAGTAGATCTCCACATCTTAGAATACAAACGACGCGGGATTTGTTTCATTTCGACCCATAGGACAAGGGCCAGATGAAGATGAGGCCCGAAATGCTGACTCAGTTTTGAAAATGATGAATTAGTGCCACGATGACACAATTTTCAGCACCGAGGGGTGAAACTGTCGCAACATTAAATGTCAGCGTTCTATTATATGTCGAAGCGACTCATAACCCCCAATACAATTCAGGTGGATGGAGTCAATGACCATGAAGATCACCATCACCCTGCTACAGCCAATGCCGGCTGTTCGAGAGCGATAAGTGAGGTTAATTCGTTAGGGGACGCGGGCGGTCACGTTTTTGCCAGACTTTGTTAATACCTAGCGGATGAAATGTGAACTACATGTCGGCAATAGGGATGGACAGTAGCCGTAGCAGCGGGTCTCTAAATCTTCGAGTTGATCGTAGGAATCAGAAGGAAAGTGTGCACCTTGAAGCTCTTCTTTTGTCCCCAGCTTCTGAGTTGGATAGTGTCATCATGTGTGATAGCGGATACCAGTTTATTTCGAGTATCACAACCAGTGGCACAGTCAGGATATTCCTAACGGGGGCCGACCCCAAAAATATAAATAATTGATAATACTTTCGAAGCACTTTGCGCGCCGAAAATGTGTTATTATCGTGGAGAAAAGTCCTCTTTTTTTTCCTTCTCCAGCATACGTTTTTATAATGTTCTCCTCCTGGCCACGCCTCTGATCACCACCGTTAGTGCTCGTCAATTTCGTTTAAAAGCCAAGTTCCCGGATTTCCTCATAGCTTTAGCATTAGAGGCGTGGGCGGCGCGGTGTGATTGATTGATCGTGGTGTGATTGTCAAATGGAATGCATTTACCAAACAAATATATTAACAAAAAAATGTCTCTTGGAACATTTTCAGAATTTATCGCATGTTCAATGAACGTATTCCTAGTGACCTGGCACGTCTGCTATACTTTGTCCAATTTCCTTAAAGATAGGATCGCATCGCAACTCCTGGATTGATGGAATTTCCAATATGCCAGAGGTCGCAGAGGCAGTGGTGTATAATCGTCTAATCTTGTGGTGAATGAGCACTGCTAATTTCTAAGATTAGCATCGGTGTAATTATATGGGCAGTGGAGGATCAATATATCAAGGAACAGCCAAAGGTCCCTAACCTAGTTGGGGTTCTGACCATTCAGTTTAGCTGATCAGTAAAGGTATACGACCTAAGATTATTGTAAAGTTCGTGCTGCGGTTTTCAACGTCTTGGGAACACCCGAAAGTGTGAAAATAGCATTCCCCATCCCCTCTGGATCCGGGGTGGATCTGGGAATTTGCCTGTGGAGCACTCGTCTGGAGGGGAGCCACCTCCGCGGATGGGTGCCACTGATTAAGAAAATGACAAAGGGTGCGGTCGAACGTCTCCTGGAGATGAGCCATTATTACTGAGCCATTATTACTATAGCCATTATTCCCATTAGCCATTATTACTATTAAGGGGTCATCGGCTGGAAAATTCGAGGGGAGGGGAGGGGGTGCACTCGAGCGTCCTGGAGGAGCGCCTTTGCTACTCGGGGGCAGTCTACAGCTGACAAATTTAAGAGGGGTGCATTTGGGCGTGCCAGAGGGGCAGAGGGGTTATAACCGCCCCGGTAGCCCAGTTGGTTAGAGCGCTGGCCCGTACTGGTCTCCCCTGTACTGGCAACACAGGGTTCGAGTCGCTTCGCGCGCTCGCATTTAGCCTCCGGCCGGGAGTGTCAGTTGGCAGCTGGCCCGATAAGGCCGGGGACGAGCTACCGGGCGGCCGCGTCGGTGCATTGGCTGCACGTTAAACTTTCTGTCTAAATTCTGCCGTTGAACTGGAGTTCATGGATCGGGTGGTGGGGCCAGGGTTCACGCAACAAGCTCTGCTTAGCAATAGAACCCTGGTTCCTCAAGCCACCCCAGCAACAATTCGGATTCAATTATTTTTTTAAAATAAATAAATATATATATATATATATATATATATATATATATATATATATATGTGTGCACCCGTACCATGGGAGGGTGTATCTCCATGGGAGGGTATATGCCCCGTACCCCATTTAATCCGGCCACCTGGATCTGCTAGCACAGTGATAAAATATTCGTGGAAAGAGTGGAATGTACCACTTGCTGAACACTGAATCAACATCCTTTCCAAACATGTACCGAGATAGAGCTTCTTGCGGTGTGTTTGTGAAGTCGTTATGCCTTGTTTCTAACTGCATCACTTTTAGTAAATAACATACTTATGATTGCCATAAATGATCCGGGATCGTGATACCAAACATCTCGTGGCGCGATTACATGTAAAGGGATTACCTATGATGTACTATGCTACACAATACTGGCTTAAGTGTTTGCATTGTTATCGCTTACATCCACAAATTGGGTACCTCTCAAAACACGCAAAATAGTCCTGTGTACTCAATTCTCTCAGAACTGGATTTGGAGGACTTACCATTTGAACTCACATTATTTCCATGGCAATTTCGACATCATGATGCACTCGTTTCGACATCCCACGTCTCATGTGGGACCATTATTTTAACAATGTGCTAGCAATTGAACTAAACCGCAATACCCCAACAATTGTAAATCGTAATCGTAATGCTCAATATATATAGACAACTACCTAGAAGCTTAGGCCCATGAACCAAGGGCGTGGGAAACGACGTGGGCAGAGCGAGCAGCGCCCACTCCATCTCCCAAATCTTCAGACGTATTTGATCGATTGATCCTACTGGCGCTACATGGAAAAAATAGACTTTAAAATTACTTGTCATTTTGAATCTTGGCATAAATTCCAGTGCGTGCAAAGTAGGCGGTCTGGCGCGACTGGCTGTGTCGACCAGGGGGCGGGAGCTCCAAGTTCATGCACTAACCGCGCACCATGCGGCACAAATGGACCGTGTTCGTGTGTTGGGTGATGCAACGGCGACACCATCGCCTTAAATGTCAGTAATGCAGCTCGAACCCGCGCGTCACGTCCAGCGCCGCTGGTCCTTTGTCAGTCGCCAGTCCTCCAGCTCCGCTGGCCCTTTGTCAGTCGCCAGTCCTCCAGCTCCGCTGGTCCGGTGTTAGCTCCGCTGGTCCGGTGTGAGTCGCCAGTCGTCCAGCTCCGGCCCGCGCGTCACGTCCAGCTCCGCTGGTCCTTTGTCAGTCGCCAGTCTGACAAACAGATCCGCTGGTCCGGTGTCAGCTCCGTTGGTCCGGTGTCAGTCGCCAGTCCTCAAGCTCCGCTGGTCCGGTGTCAGTCGCCAGTCGTCCAGCTCCGCTGGTCCGGCGTCAGCTCCGCTGGTCCGGTGTCAGCTCCGCTGGTGCGGTGTCAGTCGCCAGTCGTCCAGCTCCGCTGGTCCGGCGTCAGCTCCGCTGGTCCGGTGTCAGTCCCGCCGGTGCGGTGTCAGTCGCCAGTCGTCCAGCTCCGCTGGTCCGACGTCAGCTCCGCTGGTCCGGTGTCAGTCGCCAGTCGTCCAGCTCCGCTGGTCCGGCGTCAGCTCCGCTGGTCCGGTGGTCCGGTGTCAGTCCCGCTGGTGCGGTGTCAGTCGCCAGTCGTCCAGCTCCGCCGGTCCGGTGTCAGCTCCGCTGGTCCGGTGTCAGTCCCGCTGGTGCGGTGTCAGTCGCCAGTCGTCCAGCTCAGGCCCGCGCGTCACGTGCGGCTCCGTCGCTGGTCCGGTGTCAGTCGTCAGTCGCAGAGCTTCGGCGGTTTGGACAGACAGCCAGCTGCAGGTGCAGACCATTGGAGCGTGTCCCCTCGTGCCGCGAGAACGGCCGCGCACAACGGACGAGTCGGAAAAAACGAGTCATGTCATCTGCAGTTTGCAAACTGATATATCTTATCTGGCAGACGATCGCCCCCTCCCCCTATCACTCGTCTCGACGGCAAGGCACAAGCGCAGTCAGATGCGCGGGAACCTGGGAGACCGAGAGGTCAGCTGCTACCCAACTTTGATGTTGAGAGCGACGCACCTCAACCTTGCCAGCACGTGGCAGCGCACATATATGCTCAAGGTAGCATATGCTTTGAATCGACAATATCTGTCGAAAGTGGCTCAGGACATACTGTTCCCAAGTTATTATCCCGACGATATCATTGAGTTAGTGTATTAGGTGAAGCTTATTGAAACGAAAAAAAACATACATATGATTTCACCGTAGCTTTAGATTATAAAATTAAACGGACACAGTGCAAGGACGAAATTGGTTGTTTCTGCCTAGGCATCTGAAGTGTGTATTCATAATTATATTTTGCAACTTTAAACAACTCGTTTATGGTATCTGTTTTCCAAACTTAAATGCTACGGCTGGAATTGGATAGACATCGAGGCGATGATACATGTTTTGCTGTGTATGTGCTGACATTGTTCTACGCGTGTGCCAAGTGTGTTGCTTGTTTTCTTTTAACGCCCAACTGGTTAACTAAGCCGCCGCAATACTTAATAGTTTCAAGGATTCGAGATAAAAACAGATCAAGTCGGACCAAAGCATCGACCATATGCAAGCTTGGTACGCTGATCCAGATTGATTCAGATTGATCCAGATTAATCTACGATAGCTTTGACGACCAGCCTTGCTCACAACATTTTACAGTTGTCATGCTCCTCCATCTATCCCGACAAAATCGGCTGGGGAGGCAGAATACCCTTTGGAACGCTGAACACTATAAATAGGTTTCTTTCACTGCTCGTATTAAGCAGCTGATGCCACACGAGACCACACGCCCAGTGGTCAGTTGTGCGGGCAGAATCTCGCCACGCCGGCCGACACTCGGCTGGGCTCCGGTGGCCGTGATTCGGCTGACGATGCCAGCTGCAGCTGGCTGCAGGGTCACTCCTGCCTACAGCTGACTGTTAGCCGGCGCCGATGCACGTGGCCGAGTGTACACAGGGGGGCTCGTGTGAGACGTACCGAGCACCTCGTCACGGCAGCGGCAAACATGAGCGGTGGTGCTCATTGTGAGCTGTCGGTTTTGATAGTTGGGCTATTTTGGTTATTTGGGCTTTCGGGTGCGTGGAAACTGCCCGGCGGCTACTTACACAATAACGTAGAATTGCGAGGGGGTCATTCCACGGACATAGCTGCAAGGATTTCGCATATCTCAATGACCCGAGGCCTGGAAGCACAGCAGAGATCTTCCAAAGACGTCACTGGAACTGCCCGATAGAATAGCTCGATAACATAGCTCGATACAATTGCTCGATAGAATAGGATGGCCAAATTGCAGTAGGAACACTCTGGATAAATGAAAACACCAAGGGCCTCCAAACGGACATACTTCGCTCCATAGACGGTAGGACGGCAGGCGTGTCTAGCATGAGACAGCTGAGTTGTCTCACAGTGTAACTAAACATTTGGGGGGGGCGGGGATGGCCGAGTGGTTAAGGTGTCGGGCTATGGGTACCAGAGGTCCCGGGTTCGACTCTAGCGCCACTCAGGACATTTCCCAATCCCGCGGCCCACCGGCGAAACAGTGTGGGCGGCGCCATTAGCCGTGAATGTGCATAAAGTGTGTCGTGAACCAACCAACAAACAAACAAACAACTAAACATTGGGTAACACGGATAGAGAAATCTACGACATACCGGAGCGCCATCTACGACATAGGCGTGGATAGCCGGAGCGGATGTACTCAACCGCTTGTAGAAACTATAAAAGTGAGGCGACAGTTTGTTTATTGGATGGTTTACGACGCACTTTATGCACATTCACGGCTGATGGCGCCGCCCACACTGTTTCGCCGGTGGGCCGCGAGATTTGGAAATGTCCCGAGTGGTGCGAGTGTTAAACCCAGGACCTTTGGTACCCAGAGTCCGACACCTCAGCCACTCGGCCATCCCCGCCCCAGTGAGGCGACAAGGAACCATTTGTGAGACGAGTGGTTCTCGAGCGGTGTGGCCTGGACAACCTAAGAACGAATGCAGGTTGCCAGACAACAAGAAACATTCAGACTGCATTGAACCACGTCAGCTTACGAAACCTGTGGGAGGTCAAGCAACCCTATGTTCGTTTTCAGCGTTCCCAAGATTCGGCTGGCCAAGACAGCCTCCGTCAAGCCCCTACACTCCCTTCGCGTGGAAAATATCCGCCATTTGATGCTCATAAACGCACAAGTAAAATAGCTAACGACGTAGCCAGGGGCCCCACGGGTATCATTTGTTCTGTATGGCTGATCTTTCACAGTAGGTGTCACAAATGCCTATTATTTTGTCATTCTTATTATATTATTCTTATTCCTATTATTTTGTCATTCGGTCATTGTGAAAGTATTCCGGACCCGCCACCGCTTGTGATGCATTACTACCTTTTGTTCTGAATTCAACTCATCTGGTAACTGATAACCGTACGAAAACCGGTCACATGTGGCTCAGTTTTTCCTCCCCTGGATCTGCCCCTGATGTGATTAGAATCAAAATAAACATTTCCGTACGTAACCTAGGTAGTATGAGCAGTTTAATTTCAAACTATAGTCTGAACAGCAGAGCAATGAAAGCATTCGGATGGATGTGTTGCTCCTAAGTTGTTTGCAGAAAAATGTGTCCGTGCCTCCCAATAGTCGCTGTTAGATCCGCCTGTTATATCCAAGAAATACAAAGTTGTCCCGAAGTAGAAAAAAAGCTAGGAAACGTCACCTAGTTGCATGCACGCATAACCCAGCGTCAAGGAGCAGCAGGCAAAAAAAAAATAAGGGGTGGATTCTTCCCCCCCTCGATCCATCAGAAAATGGTTGAATGTACTTCTGGGCTCGACAGCATCATTTGTCACCCAAATATAGAAACACATCACGATAAAGATAACACATTATATCAGAGCAAACGTGAGATTGGGCAGTTGTAAAATAATATAATCGTAATTTTCCCTTCGGCACAATTTCATCTTATCGTAGTCAGATAAAACCAAACTGTGCACGTATCCTATCGGAAATATATCAAGAGCATTCTCTCGAATCTTCATCATACCCAGCTTCTTCAAGCAGCACACATGTCAGATAAAACGTCGTGCGCAGACAAAAGTATGTGAATAAATTAATACTCTAGATTATAGGTGAAACTTTTTCGAACAAAACCTATGCTGAAAGAATCTCTGCCGGGGCAGGTTACATTACATCATAACCACTCGGCATATTTATGGAGAACGCTTGTGCACAAGTATAGGGGCGCCGAGGCGATCGTTTTGATATCAGCCATTCCAGTAAGTACCCTGTCCCCCGTCCACACCATAAGTGGACAATATACGCTCGCGGACGTCGCTGTGAAGAAACACGAAAACTATTACTTGTAATGACATAATGCAACTCGTATGATGCCGACCGTGTCGAAACTACTTTAAATGTGTTGCCCAATGCCCTCATCTTCAGCAGATATGATAAGCGAGCATCACCAATCAGATATGATTGGTCAGTGACCAAATGCATCCACATCTAAATTGGGCTATATATTTCAGAAAATGTCGCAGACGAAACATGCATATGACAAAATATAAAATTAATTCACATAACTTAAAAACACATAACAAACGAGGTACAGTATACATGTTAAAACAGAACATATGGGGTGGCTTATAATGATACTCCCTCTATACTTCCTTGTCTTTTCGTTCCCGCATTTTTTGCTCGGTGGTGCAATTATGGATCCGGACATAAAACTTAATATACATGTATTGATCACACACTAGACCAAAACTGTAACAATACGTCTTCACATGTCACCGATTTGGTTTTGTTAATCAACGAAACACACCAAAGTTTGTGTTATTTTATTACCATCTTGCACATTTCGTACCGTGAAGCTCTGTTTGTTTCCTACCAGCAAACGCTCGAGCGGCCCTCCTACTCCCGCGTATGACAAGCATTCTGGGTAGCTGCATAGTCATGAACAAGCGTCATAAACAAATTAAACCTTGTTTCATATATTGTAACTTTTTAATCATTAACGTATCCCATGCGTATCTAATCTCGCTACGAAGTGAGTTCTTCGACGTCATTTTGCACAATTCATTTGGAGATGCATATGCAATGCATTTTGTACTGAAAGCCATGCGGTGATGGAAAGGGACTCTGCATGGTACCATTTCAGATCCAGGGAATCCTGCGGTGTAATACAACGGTGGGTGGAAGAATGGGCACCTTTGAGGCACTGCAAAGCAACACCCCAGCATAATACACTATATATGTACATGACGACATGGACCCGAGAACACCATAAACAAAGCTACGGTATCGCACGAAAGTCTCGAGCGCATAACGGCTATTTAAGTTGTATTTATCTGCAATGCCTGTAAATCCATGCTAGGCTTCATCACAATTGTGAAAAGCACCTGCCCATTTGCCCTTCCTCCTGGTCCCCATCTGACGTGGTGTCAAGGGGATGGAGAACGCAATGTCCCACATGGACTGGTTTATTAATGGAAATAGGAATAAAATATGTGTTGCATTTAATGTCCGAGATTTGTCTGCCATCATATGAGCACCTTCAACTAGCGGAAGGGCAGGTCACCGATTGTGGTGTAAAAAAATCGCGGAAATTGATGAGCCGTTTGTAAAACCAACAGCGACAACTTTTGGGTCGGCAGCCTTCCATCTTCTCCCATTACCGGTTGAAATAGTGCAAAATTTTCCGACCATTCCGGAGGCGGTGGCAAGCGAACGTGCGTAAGTAAAATTGAAAGAAAGCATCCGAAGCGTGACTATGAATTGCATACGAATCACAAGACGCACGTTCAACAGCAATGCCCTCAGTACACACGGATGTGCTCTGCGCAGGTGTTTTCCTCAAAATGTCAATGCCGTGATTTGGAGCAAGTGTCTTGCTATGTAAGGAATTGAGAAGCGTCGGTCAGCTAGTCGTGGTGCTTGCCGTCGTGGACAGCGCCAGAGCTTCTCAGCTGAGGTTGATGGCGTGCACGCGTGTCAGCCACTCACGTCTCTATGGTGGTATTCATCACGCATGCCGGGCTGCTGCCAACAACAGATTCGAACACCTCGTGTCGCTCACGGCCATAGACTGGGAGACGGGCCGCTCACGGTTCCAGACTGGGAGACAGGCCGCTCACAGCGCCAGACTGGGAGAAGGGCCGCTCACAGCGCCAGACTGGGAGACAGGCCGCTCACAGCGCCAGACTGGGAGACAGGCCGCTCACGGCGCCCGACCAGGAGACGGGCCGCTCACGGCGCCCGACCAGGAGACGGGCCGCTCACAGCGCCAGACTGGGAGACAGGCCGCTCACGGCGCCCGACCAGGAGACGGGCCGCTCACGGCGCCCGACCAAGAGACGGGCCGCTCACGGCCCTAGACTGGGAGACGGGCCGCTCACGGCCCTAGACTGGGAGACGGGCCGCTCACGGCTCCAGACTGGGAGACGGGCCGCTCACGGCGCCAGACTGGGAGACAGGCTCAAGACTTGGAGACTCGGAGACCGACTAGGAGCTCACGGCTCCAGACTCGGAGACTCTCGGCACCACAGCCGCCGTTGGACGCCACCACCAATCACACGCCGCGGCAGCCAGCCGTGAATGGCGTCGGCCAGTGAAGTTTTAACGAGTCGCTTACCAAAGCGAGCCCTGGCGATCGACGAGGCCAGGCTCGCTTCGGTCCCGGGCGCAGGCATCATCCGGGCCTCGTAACCCAACTCGAACCAGTCGCTAAATTCAACAGGCTCCCCCGGCAAAAATATCGCCGACATCTCATTACAACCGGTCGACTTCTCCGACTACGACACAACTTGGATGAGTCAGAGCTCAGATGAGTCAGAGTCAGCTTGGATGCTTGGACGTAGTCAGAGAACTCGTCAGGTTCAGATCTGACGATCTCTCCAACTGCGGCCAAGCTGGACCTTCTGACTGCTGCCAACTGAGCCGTCTGACTGCCGCTGACGGACCCGTCCGACTGTTGCCAGCTGAGCCGTTTGACTGCTGCCAACTGGTCTGTGCGACCGCCGCCAACTGACCCGTTCGATTGCTGCCAACTGACACGTCTGACCTGCACCACCCGACCGATCGAACTGCAGTCCACCATTGGTGTCAATACCTACGCAGTGCCGGATCACCGGAGGTGAGCAGGCGGACGCATCGTCGACAGGCGGCAAAATTCCGCACGCAGGGTCCACCCGGTCCATGGGCGTACCGCGACAAACCCATCGGCAAGTCGTCCGGGATGTCGAGCTGACCTCGGGTCTACACGGTCCGTGAGCGCATCGTGACAAACCGAGCGGCAGGTCGTGCGGGATGTCGAGCTGACCTCGGGTCCACACAGTCCGTGAGCGCATCGTGACAAACTCATCGGCAAGTCGTCCGGGATGTCGAGCTGACCTCGGGTCCACACGGCCCGTGAGCGCATCGTGACAAACCGAGCGGCAGGTCGTGCGGGATGTCGAGCTGACCTCGGGTCTACACGGCCCGTGAGCGCATCGTGACAAACCGAGCGGCAGGTCGTGCGGGATGCCGAGCTGACCTCGGGTCCACACGTTCCGTGAGCGCATCGTGACAAACCGAGCGGCAGGTCGTGCGGGATGCCGAGCTGATCTCGGGTCCACGGCGCCGGTGAGTGGAGCCCTGCTCAGTAGATATGGCGGGTGTCAGAGGCGACAGTGGGTGTTACTATTCTCAGGAGCAGCGGCGTGTGATGCCCTGCTCAGAGGCGGAAGGTGTTGCCATGCCCAAGGGCGGCAGCGTGTGACGCCTTATTCAGGAGATTTGCGTGGTTCCGGGGTCCGAAGCGAGTTCTCCTGGCTCGATACGATTTTTTCTTTCGAAATATATTTTGAATTTTCTTTGGAATTCTGGTCGCTTTCCTATGTCCCGACGTGAGTTGTCAGTTGCTGCATCATTTTTTTGTGGGTCCGGCACGATTTTTCACGGTCCATATTTTTTGCAGCACTGCTTGATTTCTTGGGCCTCTTCAACTGAGCCTTGCTGGGGTGGTTTAGAGTTTGTGGTCAGTGTGCAAGAACCCGTCTGTTGCTACACTGACCAAGAGGATCGTGTTATCCAAGTTGGAAGGAAACCTGGAGGGTCCCTGTTCCACCTCACTGATCCAGGATCCAGGAACAGCTCAGATCCCTTGCCTTGTAAGTTGTGGGAAATTCCCGGTGCCGGAGCATCCGGAAATCTAGTGTCTCGGAAACCCCGATTAAGTCCTAGTCCGGGAGCCTGAGGGCAGTTCAGGCTCGGATCTTCCAGTGCGATGCAGCTCGGGGCCTCCGAGGCAGCCCTGCTGCGGAAGCCCTAGGACAGTGCAGGTTCGGGTTTCCCAGGGCGGCACAGCTCGGTATCCCCGGGACAATCCTGGCTCGGAAGCTCTGGGACTGCGAGCTATTGGCGTTGTGAGACCGATCCAGTCGACGCGCCCCGAACAAGTCCAATAGCCGAGTCCGCTAACAAATCCAGCCAGTCGGAAGAGTGAGAGCCGGCGTTGCTGCCGCCATGGCGTGCTGGTCGCTGGACGCCGCCGAGCCACTTCATTCGGCTAATGGCCGACAGAGCCGTGCTGGTGTCTCGACGCAGCCGACAAATGTTTGAGTGGCATCGATCGGCGCGCTGTCCGGCGGCCACGCCGCCGATGAGATTGGCCCAGCTCTCGGACACGTGTCCGACCGTCGGCCCGTCTCCCGTAGACGAGTCCGACCGTCTTCCAGAGACGCGGCCAGCCGTCTCCTGGACACGCGGCTGGCCGTCTCCCAGAGACATGTCCGACCGTCTCCCGGAGACGTGACCGAGCGTCTCCCGGAGAAATGCCCGACAGTCTTCCAGAGACGTGGCCGGCCGTCTCCCGGAGACATGACCGAGCGTCTCCTGGAGACGTGTTCGACAGTATTCCAGAGACGTGTCCGGCTGTATTCCGGATACATATCCGATCGTCTCCCAGAGAAGCGTCTCCGGCCCGATACCAGCCGACGCCGTCATGTCGCTGGTTGCAGGAGGCGAGACGTGACTGCGCTGACTCGAGGGCTTTCCCACGCCAGGATAGACATTAGGGTAGAACGTCAGAGACAGTGTTTTTTTCGGAAAAGCTGCGTAGTGGGTCTTATTGCCTTTAGTCATAAGGAACATGAAACGCGTCTTGTAAATTTTTTATTGCAAATTTTGGCTGCGCAAAATCGCACTTGAAATCCAAAATGTCCCCAAAACTATGCTAACTTTGTCCTCATTTGCTTCCTAATTAAGATAGAACCATGAAACAAGTTATGTCATGTTGCACGCAACGAGAAGAATCCACCGACACTAAATATTATGTCCTAAGATCACGGGTTCTCGCTCCAGGTCAGGTCACTGACCCCGACTTGCCCAAATATTTTTTTTCGTAACTTTCCCGGGTTATCTTGTGGCGGTTACAGAAGAAATCAACAAAATTTGGAATATATTACCGCTATGGATACTACGCAGCTTGTGATATTATCTAATGCGGCATCTCTTCTCAAGGTCGGAGGTCACCAGAGATCAAAGTTCAAAGGTCGCACAAGGTCAAAATTGGAAAGTGTACGAAATTCCAAGTTTTGTAGTTGCGAGACAAATTTGGGTGTCGAATTCGACTTCAGCACTAAAAAGTACCCTGTTTTCCTTTTGTTTTCTTTCAGTTCGTTTAACCGTGCCAAGTAATTATGCGCTTGTTACGTGTAATTTAGGAGGAAAAAGTACCATCTCTATAATGAATTGGGGCCACCCATCACCAGTGTGCCGACCTGGACCCGGTGGTCGGCTGTACGGGGCCACCCATCACCAGTGTGCCGACCTGGACCCGGTGGTCGGCTGTACGGGGCCACCCATCACCAGTGTGCCGACCTGGACCCGGTGGTCGGCTGTACGGGGCAACCCATCACCAGTGTGCCGGCCTGGACCCGGTGGTCGGCTGTACGGGGCCACCCATCACCAGCGTGTTGACCTGGACCCGGTGGTCGGCTGTACAGGGCCACCCATCACCAGTGTGCCGACCTGGACCCGGTGGTCGGCTGTACGGGGCCGCCCATCACCAGTGTGCCGGCCTGGACCCGGTGGTCGGCTGTACGGGGCCACCCATCACCAGCGTGCCGACCTGGACCCGGTGGTCGGCTGTACAGGGCCACCCATCACCAGCGTGCCGACCTGGACCCGGTGGTCGGCTGTACGGGGCCACCCATCACCAGTGTGCCGACCTGGACCCGGTGGTCGGCTGCACAGGGCCACCCATCACCAGTGTGCCGGCCTGGACCCGGTGGTCGGCTGTACAGGACCACCCATCACCAGTGTGTTGACCTGGACCCGGTGGTCGGCTGTACGGGGCCGCCCATCACCAGGGTGCCGACCTGGACCCGGTGGTCGGCTGCAGTCGGCAGCAGCTGGTGTGCAGAGCGTGCGCCAACAGTGGCACACGACACGTCCCACCACTGTACTGGCCGAGCCCGACACATGACACGGCCGCCGCTGACACCGACACCGACACCGACACCGACACCGACACCGACACCGACACCGACACCGACATCGACACCGACACAGCGGAGCACGCGTGGACCGCGACCGACAGTGGAATATCAGCCCCACCGCAGCAGCACGCCCAGCCAAACCGGCGAACGCAACAATACAGGAAGGCGTCCAGGTGGCGCCGAAGGCCAGAGGGAGCACTCGCTGGTAATACCATCAAGTAGTGTACACTCTCGCCCTAGTGACCAAATACATTTAGCCGTGTGCTGAAACTTTGCCTACTGGACTGGACCATGGCCAAATGCACGTCTGGGAACACGTTTTACAAGCCTCCGTCCACTCCACTCATGGGAATTTCGGGCACACTTGCAGGCGAATAGGTTGGCCACAAAATCTAAGACCGCCACGGGTTTCTCCGAAGTGTCCCTGGCAAACATATATAGCACACTCCCTCTCCTGGGTCGCCCCTCAAATGACAGCGATCTGATCACCTTCCACCACTGAAGACTCGGACTCCGGCAATCGCTCACTAGTCCGCGAAAATTGCGCCAATTATTTTTTTCCCGGCGCCGATTATTCTTCGTCAATCGGACAAGCCAGCGCAGTTAACGGTCGGCAGCTGCATTACCCGCCGTCATGATCACCACCAGAGGGCATAGGTGGCGCCGGGCAGGCACATCGCCGCGTCATCTGTAGTGGCCGCGGTCGCACCGCCATCGATCCCTGCTGACAGTGTGACGTCCGGCCGTCGGTGGAGAATGGGGGTCACGCGGCGCGCCCGCTGTTCTCGCTCATCAAACGCCGCTTATGTCACCTTAGCCCGGGACAACAACGTTCTAACATTGTAAGCCAGCGGCGACTAGCTGGATGGCCTCGCCACGCAAAGGATAGGCCAAATCGCCGAACACCACATAAAATACAGCGGACGCACAGAACGCGCCATCCAATCATCCGGCGCATCCAACCATTCCAACACTTTAGTATATCGACGGCAGCTGGGCTCAGCACACATCCACCATCCAGGCGACATTTACTGCGCTCGCCGCCGTTCCGCGCGGCCGAAACTTTCGGCTGTTTTGGCGCCGGCCGGTCGTCGACTGCGCGGCCTCCAGTGGGCGCTGCGGTTCGACCCGGCCAGCGTCACGGGTCGGCCGAGCGGCAGTGACGTGGTCGTCGCGTGGTCGGCTGACCCCGCCCGATGAGGCGCACGGCGGCGCGGAGGTGGCCGGCGCGTTGTAGTCACACACGTGTGCTCCCGGAGGACAACGTCCAATTAAGTAGAGTCGACCAGACTTGGCGGCCGCCTAACTCGCCGCCGCCGCACCCGCCGCACTCGGCAGGCTGGCAGAGCCGCTGCAGTGGTCCCGCTCGCATGGACCGTAATGGACCGACCTGACAGACATTGAAGCGGTCCGACTGACATGAACGGCGTCGGTGTAATGGCGACGTCATGGCTACGCCGACAAACAGGCTGCGCATTCAACAAACTGCATGTGCATTTAACATGCAACCATAACCAGGCGATTGCGAATGTCATATAATGCTCGCGACATCTTTGATTCCGTGATCATCAAGTGGGGTACATGGAACACAGTAACCAGACCAGTTGCTTCCTCGGTCGTCGGCATGTGCTTGGCGTTTAACACTGTGTATGCACTATCAGCTCGTCATCTGCAAATGCCATGCTTCCATTTCCCCTTCCAGGCATTTACTCAAGCAAGGCCGAATCTGTATGTCGCTTGTCAACTTAACGTCAAACTCCAACAGCTAAACGAGAAATTTGCATAACTTGAATGTCCCGTTTTCGTTGAATGTTTCGCTATTTCAAGGGCAAATCGATCGAAGGAGACCAAGTAAACACTCGGCGGAAACATCGCTTTTATCTATGTGGCCTTACAAGCCTGACCAGCATCACTAATGTTTTCAAATGTCATTATCTGCAATTTAAATGCTGGCAGCATTACTCCATGCGCAAGATGGCTCCAATTGCTTACGTCAGACAGGCGTGACAGAAAGTGAGCACCACCTCACGGTGGTCTGGTGTAGGATTACACTAGTCTGATAGTGGTTCGGTGCAGACACACAAATCTGGTGGTGCCCCGGTGTAAGGCCACACCAGTCTGGTAGTGGCTCGGTGTGAGGATACGTCAGTCTGGTAATGGCTCGGTGTGAGGCTACCTCAGTTTGGTAATGGCTCGGTGTGAGGCTACGTCAGTCTGGTAGTGGTCCGGTGTAAGGCTGCACCAACCTGGTAGTGGCCCGGTGTAAGACTGCACCAGCCTGGTAGTGGCCCGGTGTAAGGCCGCACCAGTCTGGAGTGGCTAGGTGTAAGGCTAGTGTGAGGCTACACCAGTCTAGTAGTGGCCTGGTGTAAGGCTAGTGTGATGCTGCACCAGTCTGGTGGTAGCTTGGTGTAAGGTCAGGGTGATGCCGCACCACCCTGATAGTGGCCGGGTGTAAGGTAGTGCAAGGCTACACCAGTCTGGTGTGGCCCGGTGTAAGGTCGCACCAGCCTGAGCCGGTCACCACACTGGCGTCAACACCGGGCGGTGACACCCAAGATACCTTTACTAGAAGGTAGATCGAACTTTTCCTTCAAGCCCGCAGTACGTCATCTGAAGGTTTTTTAATATGGTAGTAATCTGGTTGCAGAAAATGTTTGCGAATCATGCGAAATTGTTGCTTTTATATTGGGCAAGTAAATATGTTTTCCGCTAATCAGGTGAGTTATTATCTTGTTCTTTTCTTTCCAGTCCACATTTGTTCTGATTTTTTATCATGAATAGGCAATATGGGACTTATTCATTGTGATCCGATCCTGGATATGGAGAGAAGTATTTTGTGGTCATACAGTATGGAGGGTATCTTTCTTCAAATATTAGGCATCATAATTCGGTTCGCACCCATTCCTGTGAATTTTGAGTATATTTACTTGATCACAGCAAGTCATTGTCAAGTATTACCAACTTAAAAAATCCACCCTCAGGTGAGGAAAATAAATCATTTTCTGGAGAGTATCATGTTGTTGATTCCAAAAATCCAGGAGCAGAATATTTTCCCAAAAATGTGCCTACCTACATTGACAAAGAGCAGTTGTGGAAAACAGCTTTTTCTAGGCAAGTTAGACCCAGAGCCAAGCACAGCACTGCATTCTTGCTTGATAAATTGTAAATGGATTATTAATGATGCATGCATGCTTAAACATTGGTGTACAACACAGTTGTTATTCCAGAAATACCTTCCTGAATCATTTCTTGAGTTACAGTCTGATCACCAAGAGTATGAATTCAACATTCAGATATAATGTTTGGATGTAGCACATCTCTGTTTCAGGTGTCATGCCTTACGGTGCAGTACCTCTGCACAGAAGTAGAACTGGGGCGAGCAAATTAAATAAAGAAGAAATCTGATTACACCATTTTTTTCAGGATACTGCTGAATCAAAATGTGGGAGCACACAACAAAACATGTTTCTGAAATGATGGATGTTGGTGAGCCAAGAGTATGCTCCAAGCATTTACAAGAAATTGATATTATTGCTGTTTATGTCAGTTGTGGGATCACTTTATTTTGTTTTGCCTGTTTTGTTTGTATGTTTGCAAAGTTTTTTCCTGTACCAAAGAAAAGGATGGAAATGCCTGTTTAGGTTAATGTTCTTTTATTTCAAGTTTTTATGTTTTTCTCTGAGAAAATAGACCAGGCTGGTAATTTTAGGTTTGGTTACCTTGCAATTTCTAAAGCTTGAAATATTTAGTTCTCAGATATGACTTGTTTCAAAGCCGTCTTTGGTATTATTTTGCTTTTCAACCAAGACTAAGCTTATGCAGTGTAAATGCATGGGTAAATTATATTTGTCATGCTAATAAGTATGCATTCAAGCACCTTTATGAAAACCTTGTTTGTGACCAAAAATCCCAAACTGTGTGCTTGTTGGTATCAAAATGCATTCTTATTGAAGAGAAATAACAATCATGATAAAACCCTCACATCAACCATTTAGCACTAAGTTATAGTTGCAATAAGTTATGGTCAGAGTTCAGAAAACTGTATTACTTGGATCATATTTCCTGACTGAAATGGTGGACTTATCAGCCACATTTGTACAGACACTTAATATATGTGCAATAAATACAGACAAAACAACGTATTTATTTACCTAATTCGCATATCAATTAGTTCCATTTACACCTGAACAAGTGTTCCCTCCTATTCATGAAGACAATTTGGACTGGATATAAAAATACAATATTTGTGTACATTTGTTCTGTTCTATCTTTAAAATTAGTCAGGAATACGAGTGTGTGCCTTATTGCTGAAAGTAGCATATTTGTTATATGAACACATGTATATCGTTATTGATGTAACACAATAAATATTTTGGAATGTGTGGCATTATATCGTTTGTTTTAAGATGGTTTTGAAAAACATCAAATATTCCGGACCCTACTCTTTGAGCGTTTTCCGATGACACCTCTTTCGTTTTCGTGCTATGCTTAGTTTGGATTTTAGAGGGGTTTACTAACCCCCCGAGACGGGGTGTGAGGATCTGACCGGAAAGACGGCGCTGGATAATCAATGAAAAGTAATGTAACCTAATCTAACCTAGCCTACTAATGTTGGATGGCCTGAAACCGACCAATGTTGAATCGCATAAAGCACATTGCTATTGGATTGCTTGAAGCTTACGGATGTTTGATAACCTACATATGATTTTAAATTGTGATTTCCAAAACAAATGGTAGAGGAAGACGTCAGCCTTCCACAGCCGTCGGCTCCCAGCGACCGACGTGCAGACAGCGGGTCAGGCGTGTACGGCCCAGTTCGCGGACCGCCGACAGGTGCCGTTGCTGTATTCGCTCCGGAAACCGTCCCCGTTGGCTCCTGCGACTTCATTTGTGCGGGTGGTATGTCAACCGTGACCACCATCAGTGGTAGCCTTAGCCCCTGGCGTGCGTTCTTCCTTCCCGCCCCGGTTCAGTACCCAGGATCCAGTTCAAGCCGCGCTACGACAGAGACGGTCACCATGTGTGCGCCGACCACTCGTCCATTACGGCTGCGATGCGAGTGATTAATGAACGCAGGCGAAACCACAAGTAGAAGATGCTTATATTGTTAGTTCATGATGTTTCCTTTTTCGCTAGCTACAGTTCCCTCACTGGGCCAGCGTGAGTTGCCCGGGAATTTTGGTACCTGTAGCTGGGAGTAAGTAGTCGGCAGTTTTTAGTAGTTATTGGCGTCACTGCGCGGCCATCGGTCGGCCACGCAGGTAAGTGTGCTGCTCCCGCCGTTACTTACCTATGTTATCAGTTCGCGATACATTCGTACTTGAAATACGTATGCGCAAATACACGTGAAAGTTGTACTACGAATATATTCGTATACGATATATTTGTATTCGGAGAGTTTTATGAACCACGCAAGAAGGACGCTACATTTGCAGTCGGGTCGAAGGTGCTGTTTTTATGCAATTTTCCAATTTGTGACTTGTATTCACAAGAACAGGTGCAGTAAGCTTCTTGCATCCAGACATAGCGAACATGTTCCAGCAGCGGGCATGAACAAACAGCCCCTGCCACACCAATTATTTCCACAATTATCCACCAATATATGCAGACTGCATATGCACCCACAAACCAAACGTGTGCATATTCCATTCATATGTAGGCTTATGGTTAACCCTAGTCCATATGGTTCCGTTCCGTACTTATGGACCGGGAAGCAGATATTTGACAAATAAATATACAAGTTGTAAAGGGCCGAGCATTTGCAATGCCTTTTGCGGCCCACTGGTGCGGATTACTTTTGTACCCTTACTGCACCAGATATATATATATATATATATATATATATATATATATATATATATATACATCCACACAAATACACAAATATATGTTACGTCGGCTCTCTGAGGGCCCTCCATCTGAAGGGGGCCTGCAGCACAGTAAGGAACCTCTTGCTCCCGCTATATGAGGCCTCCTGTCGGCGGCAGGTCCAAGGAGTGAAGTTGGCGCATGCCCCTCCCTCCCGTTGAAGGTAGCGTCTCTTCAACCGGGAAAATGCGTCCCTCCGCGAAGTTTCGAGTGCACCTCATCATCGAATTTTCCAGCCAGAGGCGCTCCTCGGCAGGAAAGGCACCCCTCAAGATACTTTCGCGGTGGCGCCGATCCAGACACGTGTCCCCTCCCCCGGATGGCAACTCCCTATCCGCGCCTACTTGCTATGGCAGCTATGGTTTTTCCGTGGCGGCTATGGGACCTCTTATAATAGAGAGTGGGCTTGTTGCGGTCTACGGTTGTGGTTAGATCATTTCAAGCGATTTTCTTCGGTTATCTTTCAGACACTCTCCTGTCATTGAAGGGAAGAAACTATGGCGCACTTAGCCCCACGCCCCCCAACTGCCATTTCTTCCGCTTTCGAATGAGGGTGAGAACTTGGCGGGGTAAAATGGACGGTAGAGAGCCTACCAACATCTGGAAAAATCCCTTTATTTTGGAGGCGCTTCATGGTCAGCCTGCTTGGAACGGCACATTGTTAGGCAGGAAGATTGCTACTGGGTCATTTGGGATACATTTCGTTGATGCCGAATAATTTGTCTTTCAATTGGTATACGTCAAAGTACTCTAATTACCACAAAACGTGCAAGATAGCGTAGAGAAAATTGGTAAAATTGCATGTAATCCAATGGCGAAGGGAAGCCTTCAAGCCCGCTACCAAACCAACTGCGTGGTGGCCCGGTGACACCAGCGACAGGGTGCGACCAGCGGCCGGCAGATGCTGTGGCCACTGCCAGTGCCCCAACCCCCAGCACTGGGCCCGCCTGCAGACCACGTGCTCGGCGTCCAGCAGTACCCTGGCGAACCCCTTAGCCCGTCCGCTGGGGGCCGTCCAATGGCCAATGACGGACCTGGACCTTCATCCGCTGTTGAGGTCGGCTACCATGTCTTCGGGGTGGTCAAGCCTGTACTGTCGTCCCCTCCAAGCCAGCGGTCCTTAGCTCTCCTGCTTATCCCTATCAGCGGTTCTTAACTGGCCCGACTCCATTCTCAGCGGATACCCTTTTCGTTCGCGGAGCATAGTCGATTATGCTCCGCCTCCCTCCCCAATCCGAAAAAAGACGCACGCAGCATATCTCACTATATATTGGGCATTCAGCCCCTTCAGTCTCCATTCCATTAAGGCACAAATCTCGCAACGGAGAATTTCCGGAGCTGGGAGTCCATGGCTTAAACACTGGCCACTGGTTTAAGTTCCAGTGCCACTAGCTGCACCTCTCTTTGGTATTGCGCATGCATAATGCAGCCTCGATGAACCATCTGCAGTATTGTAAGGCACATGTGCAGCTCCTTGTGGGTGCTTTAACATGCAGTCCACCATCGACTGTTGATAGGCAGGCGGGTACTGCCCATACAGAGCCAGGGGCGGATCCACAGCCTCGATGAACCATCTGCAGTATTGTAAGGCACATGTGCAGCTCCTTGTGGGTGCTTTAACATGCAGTCCACCATCGACTGTTGATAGGCAGGCGGGTACTGCCCATACTGAGCCAGGGGCGGATCCACAGCCTCGATGAACCATCTGCAGTATTGTAAGCCACATGTGCAGCTCCGTGTGGGTGCTTTAACATGCAGTCCACCATCGACTGTTGATAGGCAGGCGGGTACTGCCCATACTGAGCCAGGGGCGGATCCACAGCCTCGATGAACCATCTGCAGTATTGTAAGCCACATGTGCAGCTCCGTGTGGGTGCTTTAACATGCAGTCCACCATCGACTGTTGATAGGCAGGCGGGTACTGCCCATACAGAGCCAGGGGCGGATCCACAGCCTCGATGAACCATCTGCAGTATTGTAAGCCACATGTGCAGCTCCGTGTGGGTGCTTTAACATGCAGTCCACCATCGACTGTTCATAGGCAGGCGGGTACTGCCCATACAGAGCCAGGGGCGGATCCAGGAACTGTCATTGGGCACATGTCCTAAGCGGCGCCACTTCGAAAGTACCTGCAAGGGAGTCAAGCGGCTTTGCCTTCTGAGGGCAGCCTGTGGCTGAAACAAATCGAGAGGAGTGCACTCGAGCCTTCCCGAACCCTTCTTCACTCGGAGGGACGCATCCGGCTGAAGAATTGCAGGAGGTGCACTTGAACCTTTCCGGAGGGATGCCTTTCAGGGGCGCCTTTTCCTCCCAGAGGGACGCCTCTTGCTAGAATAAAAATTGAGTAGTTGCACTCAAGTCTTCACAGAGGGAAGACTTCTCTTCGAGTCTTCTCTTCCTGGTCGGAGGGGCGCCACCCTCCCATGGTGCCCCCCCCCTCTTGGTATCCGCCCATGTATGAGCCGGCGGAGGATATACCTGACATAGGTTGCTTTGTCCACGGTAGGTGGCAGCACCATCCCCACCCCACACAGGCTAGTGGCCACCTAACGGAACGGCCACTAGCCTGTGGTAGATGCGCTGGCGGAGGAGATCGACTGCAGCGCACATCGTGACCGTACATTGAAAAGACAGAGGCGGCACCAGTTCAGCAGTCGCCTGAACGACAAGCCACAGTTCGACACGACCTGACCCGGCCTCACCTGGGAGACAGCGACACCCAGGACGACAGCTGGTAGAGCCAGTGAGCTACCGGGCCGGCGTTCTGACGGCCATCGTCCGTCTCCGCCTGCGCCGTCGGTGAGTGGTCGCCGGTGGCCTGCTCTTCGGCGCGGCAACCGGCGGCCAGCGGCGCTCCGGCAGAAGAGTCGGCCGCCACCACCTCGCTGCGGGTGCGCCGACGGTGCCGACGACCTCCCACCACCGCGGGCGCGTCGATGTTGCCGTCGTCGTTCCGCAGCGCGCCGGGAACCGAGCGGAAACGGCGTCGACGGTGGACTTCGCGCCCGACGGCGTCGACGAAGTCCTGGTCCGACACGGCCCGTGGCAGCTGCATGTGTCCGTCAGACTCCAGCCGGATAGCAACGCCGCCGGCTGTGGGGCGAGGCGGGGCCGGCGCCACCCGCACGGTCTGCACAACCGTCGGCGGTCGGCCGGCGGCGGCGCGCGCCGACTGTCTCGCCGCCGACAGCACCCGCTCGTTCACCGCCTCGACGTCGGTCTCGACACCGTGCGCGCACCAGTTGACCGTCTCGTGCAGAGCCGGCCCCACGTCATCAGTGTCCGAGTCGAACTGCGCAGCGGCGAAGTCTCCGCCCGACGCTCCATGCAGGGGAGCGGGTTCCGCGCGCGCCGCGCCCGCCACCTGGCGGACGCTCTTGAACAGAGAAAAGATGGCGCCACCGGCGGAGCTGGGCAGCGATCCCGACCCGGGAGCGGTGGAGCCGCTGCTGGCGTACCTCCGTCTGGCGAACTCCGCAGGCTCTCGAGACGACGTCGCCGCCCGGTCAGCCGACTCCGCTTGACCCATGGCCGACAACCGACACCGCACGTGCCACGTCACACCTCAAGTCCGGTCACGCCACACGTCGCGTCCGGTCAGTGGCCCCCGCAGCTCCTCCAGTCCACTGACGGCGTGAGCGTGTGCACTATGTCGCGGGACGGCCGCCACCCGGCAGACGGCCGGCACACCTGCCCGGGCACAGCCGTGCCGTCCGGCCCAGCCGCCAACTGGCCGTGGCCGTGTGACGGGGCCGCGTGACGAGGCGCCCGCGCCGGCTATCTAATCAGGGACGGGCCGCCGTGCAGATACGGCGTCTCGGAGCTGGCCACGGAGCGGCGCACCAGTCGCGACGCCGCCGCCTGCGACACCGCCGGCCGCGCCACACCTCTGCTCCGGTACACCACCCGGACTCCGGCCTCAGGCGGACCTAGGCCAGACCCAGGCCAGACAAGGGCTCCGGATCTGTCCGCTCCGGCACCAGGCGTGCAATCGCAACAAGCTCAAGGATGCTCAACTCAGGCATCCCAAGGATGCTCAACTCAAGATGGGCATAAACGATTGGGCGCATGCCAGGCAAACAGCACGGCTACGAGAAGATCAGTCACTGACCATCAGCCTAGTAACGCAGACCAGGGGTGGTTCGGGACAGACCAGCAGTGGGTCCAGGACAGACGAGCAGTGGGTCCAGGAGTAGATCAACAGTGTGGCAACGAGAAGATCAACAGTGTGGCGACGAGTAGATCGACAGTGTGGCGACGAGTAGATCGACAGTGTGGCGACGAGTAGATCGACAGTGTGGCGACGAGAAGATCAACAGTGTGGCGACGAGTAGATCGACAGTGTGGCGACGAGTAGATCGACAGTGTGGCGACGAGAAGATCAACAGTGTGGCGACGAGTAGATCGACAGTGTGGCGACGAGTAGATCGACAGTGTGGCGACGAGTAGATCGACAGTGTGGCGACGAATAGACCAGCAGTGGGACTATGAGTAGACCAGCAGTTTGTCCACGAGCAGACCAGCAGTTGGTCCACGCGCAGGCCAACAGTGGGACTATGAGCAGACCAGCAGTTGGTCCACGAGCAGACCAGCAGTGATCCACGAGGAGACCGTCATTGGGCCCATGAGCAGACCACCAGTGGGTCCACGGCAGACCAGCGGTGCACCGGTAACCAGACCAACAGTGGGACGTCGAGCAGACCAGTAGCGAGACTATGAACAGACAAGCAGTGAACTCATAAGGAGAATGAACCGACATGACCAGCTGCCCTTGTCTGTGAGTACCTATATATGCCAAAACAATACTGAATTGGCCACGTACAAGAATGTGCATGGTACACTACGCCATTATATGTCAGAAACCATCGCTAGACCGTCCCAGACACAGAATGTACGTCCACACTTCGAGATTAAGGGCGCATCGACTGCGTCGGTCACGTAGCTACGTCACACTTCAAGCCACAGCACCGTAAAGCAGGGTGGGAACAAAGGCACTTGTTCAAATATTTTATATCTGAAAACATGTTTGCACTCCGGGTTCATAATGGATATGCTGGCCTTCACGTGTACCCCGACACAAATGTCGGAACAAATATATCAATAAAAATCAACACTGAACGACACCCACAAAAATCGTGGTTATTCCACATACGGTTACCACTCAAACTAACCACCTTTCGTACCAGTCAGCAGCCGACCACAGCTTCACACACTTCTCTCAATCTCAACCACCGGAAAGGCAGACGATAGCGCGCCAACAGCGCCTGCACGACGCCGCCTAGTCACTCTGCCGCACAGTCATGCATATGTTGAGCCGATGCGCCATATTCGTAGCCCTTGAATAGGTGGCTAGAGTTGCCGCTGTTTCATCCTTGTGATCAACACGCTTCGGTTGTTCAGCCAGTCGCATTTCCAGCCAATACAACATACAGATGGTCTACCACTTACTGCAATGTTTCTAGGTTCTGATGTATAACTCATAGGATCTTACGACGCAAAAGACAAGAAAATTTTCCTTGCTCAATTCACGACCCTTCGTCCGGTCTCTTAGGCCATACTGCCCTGTACAAATATTCAGCTCTTGTCTTACCTTCCGTATTGTTGCATGTAGCATATACTTCGTCCATCACCGAATCCTGGTGCCCCAGTGAGCACCAGAGGTGCAGCGAATGGATGCGGCTGCAAATTGCAAAATTAGCCAATGATGTAGGTAATTATGACTGCAACTTTGTTATTTGTTTGAGATTCATAATTTAGAAAGAGCTAAACTCGGGATAGGGAGAATAATCATATGCTATAAACTGGCAGTGTATGCCATGTCACGTTAAAGACGATCTTTTTTCCTGAAATTGCGTTACGAAATATTCCTGCATTATCATACCATATCAAGAGCATGGACATGATGCTGATAAGCGAGATACTGTTAGAAAGGAGACATGAATACTTCATAAGCATGCATCAAGGAGCAGGATGTCAATACTGCTTGGAGAAGGATGTCGATTGAGTGTTCGATAAGTGGTATATTCCACCTTATTTCACGAATAATTTAGCACTGGTTTGTTGTCCCTGTCAGCCCCTCTTCATCAGCGTGAGCCAAAGCCTACCCAGTGGCTTTGCGAGTCTGGTCCGGGGCCCACATCCGTCGGCTCGGCGACCCTCGTCACAGCTTAGGACACTCTCCATCCGGCCGCAGTCTCCTCTTCAAAAGCCTGGGCTTCCTCTGTCACGTCTCCTGTGCGGTTCGGTCCCCATCGGCTCCGGGGCCCTTCATGCCGGCCCTGAGTTATCTCCGACTGCCCGGAGTCCTCCCGCGGCTAGGGATCTCTCCGTCGGCGCAGGGCCTTCCTTTGCGATCCATGGCCTCGTCTGCCAGGCTAGAGACCCTCTTTCAGCAGCCTGTCCCCCACGATCAGGTCAGGGGCCCTGGTATGGCTTGGGCCCGATCCGTCAGTACAAGGGCCCTTTCTGATTGCTCGGGGTCCACTCTGGCAACTATGGGCCCCTATGTCGTATCAGAGGCCCTCTAACGACCCAGAGCCTTTTCCGGCAAGCCGAAGAGGCCCACTTTCAAACGCTTCAACCCTGTTCATCAGCTCAGGGTCCCTTTCTCGGCTTGGGCTCCACGACAGCCCATGGTCCCTTAATATTAGTTCGGGCCCGCTCCGTCAGCCCATTCCAATGATGATTAGGCCCCTTCGTCCCCTGTCGATATAAAAGCCCTTCACGTTAGCCCAGCCAAGGGCTCTCAAGATCTTCCTGAGGGCGCTGTCTATTTATTGACTCGGTACCCTGTTCATCGGCCCAGCACCCTTTCTGTCAGCTCGAGGCGCCACCCGCCAGTCCAGGAGCCATTCACGTCGGCCCGGGGGTCTTTACGGGCCCTGCACCGACGTACTGAGGTCCCCTCTGACCCTCCGGGGGGGGGGGGGCGAATCTCCTTCCCCTGGCTACGCCACAGCCTTGCGGGTTTTGTATTGCATCTCTCCGTCTCAGTGCAATACTAAGCAACACACATTTGCGATATATAATTTGCATCAACAATTCGCGAGAAAGGATGCAACAAAAATATTGGGGAGGGATGTCGATTCAAATGTCAGTAGATGTTATTTTACACGTACTTTGTTGCAACATGGAACACAAATGTTGATATGCATGTATGTATGTATGCATGAATGCACCAATATATATATAAGTGCATATATATGTATATATATATATATATATATATATATATATATATATATATATATATATATATATATATATATATATATATATATATATATATATGTGTGTGTGTATCCACAAATATACATAGATGTATCTAGCACTATCACTGTCCAACATATAATGACCAACCTCAGAAGTAATATTGATTCATAATGAACACTGGCGCAGCAGGCCGCCATTGCTGGCCGCGAGGCGTGCTGGCCGGACAGTTGCCGCCGCCGGCCCGGCCGGTCCCGGCTGATTATGCGTCTGCCGTTCGATATCCCCATTTGCAAGCTGGCCGACGGAGGCCCACCTCGGCCGTCTGATAACGTGCGCCACTGTCGACTCTCACCGCGGTCCGGCGGACGCGCTAAAAGTCGATACCATCATAAGCGGCGGTTGTCCGTCCCCAAGCTGGACCTGCTGCTGAACTCGCGGCAGAATGTTCGGACGCCGAGCGAACGTCCCCAAGCTGGACTGAATACGCGCTTAGATGTTGATGCTATCCAAACCGAAGACTTAGTCTATCCAGATGACACATGCAAAGATCAAGGTCACTGATCCCGTCAAGATCAAGTATCTTGGAAGGTGATGAAGTGGAGAAAATGACAATTTTCGAAACTGATGGCCCTTAGGATAATGACCCTGGTTCGAAACTGTTGTCTTCGCAATTGTCCGCATTTCAGCTTACAGAGCGCCTGCATTAGATACATCTTCGAGATATTTCAGGACAAATCTCGGTAACCTGATCAGATATCGACATCTAATTGTATGTACATTTATAAAACGTAATTGAACACAACACATATTCTGGTGACGAATAGAGAACCTACAAAACGATGCATCAATTTTGAGGTTCAATCTTCATTTGATCTAGCAACCTGGCCTGAGGTGACATTTTGCATCCTTGCATTTTTCCTTCATGATTTGTCTATACACTCTCGTTACACTTTTGGCTGTGTTTGCTGCGACGGAAATGTGTCCATGTACATCTAAAAGCCGTACTAAGGCGAGAGCATCACCTGACTTTGATCCGCCTAAGCTTCGGTATATGGAGAGACTGCAACTTAATTTTTTTGCACAATGTTTTCTTATCAATTGTCAGAATACACGCCCAACTTCAAAACGATATCTTGATCCGTTCATTGGCTTAGGAGAGGTGGTGGCACTGAGAGTGTTAAAGTACTGACAAAAACTGAATATATGAGATACACACTAATTTCGCATGCTATGCGTGTATAATTTGTGATGCAAAAGCGAGAAGACAATGGTGGCTTGAGTCCTACTCATGAGGTCAGGTCTAAGCTAAAAGTGTAAGCAAGCTACATTTTGATCAGCGTTAACTACTAATTGCATTTCCTGCAACAGAAATTGTGCAAAATAGTATCCTTAGGTGTCCGGCTCAAGATTACCACGGTTTTGACTTCTTCAAAGCAATGCAAAGCCACTGATCTGAGATGCCGGTGAATGGCCTTGGCTAACCCACTTCTGGAAAGCTTTTGTTTCTTGGATTCCTTTTGAAGCTGAATTATAAATGAGAGTACAATTTTACCCCAGAGTAGTTATTCCGAGGTCAATGATCTTAGGTGAGCTTTGCCCTGGCCGTTGGTGAATTTATAGCATAAATAACCTGAACGAGCATAATTAGATTACCTACAAAACGTTCAACTACTACCTTAGAGCCATTTCTAAATGATTCCGATCTTTAAAATGTGAGCTTAACCGCACGGAGAAAACCGCAAAATGCGCAGCATTTGACCTTGTTTGACATTGATAAGGACATGACCTAGAAATTGCAAACTCATACAAAAGCGCGTGATCACCTGGCAGACCATCTGCCCTGTTGATTTCGTCGCCCTCGCTCCGTTAGCTTCCGAAATATCAGACGGGTGAGCCAATTTGATCCCGCCCGAATATGCTGCGATCCGGCATCTGCCAGACCGGGAGCTGAACACTCTTTGAAAGCAGTAGACGTAGCGCTACTGAAAGCCACCAGACGTAGCACCACTGAAAGCCGCCAGACATATTTTGCCGGCTAAATAGATGTCGACGTGCTTCGGTTTATTTATGAGCAGATGGTTCCAAACACCATCCATCATCATGATAGACGATGACCTGTATTCAAATTCCCACCGCACGCAGAAACGAATGCGTGTGGGACATGTAAAGAAACCCACTCGATACGGGAAGTTCAACAAAATGAGACTTGCCTACAATAACTACATGTACACGTATACATATACACGTAAACTTATCTGCATATACATATATATATATATATATATATATATATATATATATATATATATATATATATATATATATATATATATATATATACAGTGTGTTGGTCATGATGGTTTATTTACCACATATACGTCAAGTCATCAGATTTTATCATGTTCTGTCACAGAATCTAAATTTCTTAAAGCCCACGGCATGAATTATTTCCGACAACTGCTAGCGGCTTTCAGACGCTGCCTGAACTGCATGAAATACACCTCGGCACAGGCGTTCGATTGTTGCTACACTTGGATTTCACCGCGGTCACAGCGCGGAAAACTAATACAGTTCTATATCAGGCTGCCAGGTGGGTAATCTCCTGGCTTACAGAAAATGTGACGCTACACAAGAACCGGGATGTAAAATGCAGCAAATGACACCACAGGGAAATTCGCGAGGCTCCGGGCCAAAGAGCAGTGGCAAGAGAGGCATAGGGGCCGGAACAAATCAACGCGATGCAGGGATGAGCTGGGATGTTTGCCGCCAGCCACCCGCAGAGGTGAACAACAGCATCTGCGTCTTCTCCGAGCTGGCTCGTTATATTTACAGAAAATATATACAAATGCATATATATATATATACATATAGATATATGCATAGCACATGGAAGGATCTATGCACGTATCATATTCTACACCTTCATGTTCAGACACTACTTTAAGAGATAACCAAGGACCCGAATGGGCAAATTGCGAGACGTCTCGGGCAAAAAACACCTTGTAATGCCTGCATGGGGTTGATCTTTGTTGGGAACAATTAACCTCGTCGATGCATACGTTCAGCGTGCAGGCATTTGTGTCAGGTAGTCATTTGGGATATTTGTCAAGGTATTTCGCGACATGTTTTTGCCCATGAAATTATATTTGAATTGGTAGGGATGTTAGAAATAACTACACTCGTCTGAGATATCTAGTATTGGGATGGCTGTGGCGGTCGCCAATTTTGTGACTTGATGAATTGAAAGTCCACTAGAGCGGACAGTTTTAATCCCCACACACACAAACGAAGTTACATGCTACTACTTAGCGCCAAAAAAAGCGTAGCAAGTACATCACTAAGGCACAGGCAATACTGATGCTATCTTGTCTGTTCCTCGCTGCCCAGAACATGGCCATAAGAAGCGAAATAATACGCAAAATACCGGCATTTTTCACCACGTCGCGTCCGTCGCATAAACCGCAAACATTCCACCAGTGGCTGCCTTGTCCTTGTCAAGGGTCGGCGCGACCGGAGCTCTTGGCTATCCGCCTGGGCGTAAATTTTCGTTTACTTGTCAATGTAAACTAGGTAATTATCCCATCTTCAAATCTATGTACTTGCTTCGGACATACCCACCCTGAAGCGAACTGATCCATCCATGCAATTCATTCGACTGGTGGTGTCGCCAATCCTAACACTAAGTAGACACGGGTGGATCTCGAAATTGAGCACTGCAACACAGTCAATCTCCTTACGATCAACAGCTGGACGATCCAGCCATTTGCCAACCTTGAGCTTGCTGCATCTTAAGTGTGCAAGGTTTGTGTGCCAAGTCAAAATCAGCTCGCCATAAGGCTGAAGCGCCAGTCCATCATTGCATTCGCGAGCCTGAGAGCTGTCTGGGGCACACCATTCCCCAAACATGTTCCGATAGCAGGTGAGGAGGCCCTGGAGACTCGTAATGCAGATATACGGCTGTTCGTGTGCTTAATCTGACGCGAGCACCCCGGCTAGATTTTAGTGGCGCATCAACGTTCTTGTTCGCCGGCCTGCGCACCGGCCTGGCAACCATTTGGACGGGGCTATAGTTACAGTCACGGCAGCAGTACCGTCATAAAGGATAATGGATCGGTAGCCGATCAATGAACAGCAGCTATTGAGTGGTCAGGTCGGAATTGGTCAACCATTCAGGCTGGGTTGTGTCGCAGAACGCTGACTGTGTATGCCAAGTCTCCGACATCAGCTTGCCCGTCAACATATATATGCACACACGCACACATACACGCACACATACACGCAAACATACACACACACACACACACACACAAACACACATATATATATATATATATATATATATATATATATATATATATATATATATGTATATTATGCATGTATCTATATATTTTATATATATACAAATATTATATATATACATCAAAAGAAAAGTCATCATACTGACGCGCTAACTAGAAAATCATCATGCAAAATTATGTGACGCTTGTCGCGCGTCTGTCTGAACAGGCCAAAGCGATCCCCATTTGTATTCGGAGAGCCTGCCAACCAGTTCTCAGAGTAGCAGCACGTGCCACATAACATGGTTTAGTGTTGCGGCTATGAAGAGTCAAAGCCACGATCCAGGCCATGCACTGGCAAAGAGGTAAATCACGCTGACTGCGAGTCGATTAAGGGGGGATTCACGTGGGTGTCCAATTTGCAGTTTGAGGAGCCTTGCCATCCTTCATGTTGGTTTTCCCCCAATTGTCTACCAATTTGTACATGGGATCTTGGTTATCTACTACCCCCTTTCCAAATCGATTTCGGCCCACCTATTTCCTCCATGCATCTAACCCCCATGGTTTTCACAATTTGACGCCTCATGGCACTCATCTCAAGTCTTCGATGCTGCAAAGCTGTGAGAGTTGCGGAAAGGCTCTCCGGCAAATGGCAGCGCACAGAGTTCGAAGTCCTCATTCGAACGGTAAAACATTTGAAGTACCGTGGCTTTAGACTTCAGGTTACCGTGGCTTCAGAATCGATCTGATCATCATGTCGGCGCTGTTCGGTAGGGTACTCGACACTATTATGGCAGCAGTGTCTTTCGCCGGCACCGGCCCTGGGAACTCGCGTCCTTCTCCGCCATGGAAACACTGTCAGAGAATATCATTGGCGAGATGCCTCTCAAACATGCAAGTCATCGACAACATCATCAAGTCGTCGACAAATCCAGCCGTGCATAATGGTCTGCTGACTGAACATTAAACGCAAACTGGGCGGCAGGGACAAAGTGCATGATAGATGATTGTGGCACCGATGGTGCTATAAGGAAGCCACTTGCAGGTACAGGCACTTTCTTAAAATGATTTTGTGTGATTTGTAGAGCAGGATACATAGGCAGTGCGTCGACAAATTAGAACAAAGGTTCTCGAACGCTATGTCCTACAAACAAAGTGCCTCGAATGTTCCTGCTGCTGAGAATAGAGTTCACCGATGACATTGATATGTTCACAGTTTGTCGTTGCTTTTGTCGCTGTCGAGGTAAAACGGCAAAGCTGATTGGCTAACGATAACTATTTTGTCAAACTGCTACAACGCTAGTGCTGAAGAGGTGAAGTGGGGTAGTCCAAAAGTATATCTGACCCCTGGGATAACAAGGATAAGCGAATTGCGAGCCAAGTGGTCCGAGGATTTCTTACAAAATTACCAACTAAACATTATAAAGTACAACTGGCGATCCAGAAGCGTGCATCCGACTTAATCGCGTTTTCCTTCCGACACCACTCGGGTCAGCCAGTCACACGAAATCATTTTTTTTTTAGCAGCTCCTGCTCGTCCCCAATACTCTTTTATGACTGCGTGAACTGCATGACTGCAAGGAATGAAGGTGCCGTTTTCTACCTCATTGCACGTAGTCGATGACACGAAGTTGCCCAAAATGTTTGTCGCAGGCAGGATCAGAGCAAATCCTTTCCTTGGGCAAACATTCAACGGACGTGGAGTCGCACCATTCCTCACAATAGACTGTACGTCACTGCGCCGCACACGAAGTCGACGCCAGCTATCTGATACAGTGCAGCTGAGCACCGTGGCTCTGCTTTTGGAGCCGGCCATGTCGCGTCGGGCAGGCGCGGGATGTATTGGCATGTGGCTCCCCATCAGCCACAGGTTATGTCGTCCAAATAGTGGCCTTATGACCCGAATGTCTATTGATGTACATGACATTGCTATTAGCTGATCGCATGATATTCTGGAAAACAGAACCAATTAATTACATCCTTGATTGGTCGACTCGTGGGAAATGCCATGCAATTAAGCTGTACAATACTACCCGAAAGACGAAAACTGTAATGGTTATCATGATGACGCTAAAACAAAACGCAAAATTATAGTCATAAAATGCGAACAAAAACCTCCCTGGTGAAAATACATCGTGCATATATTGCACTGATTTTCACTGAATTACAACGCACCTCAAACTTACTCACCATGTAAGTTTCAAGCCCACAGGTGAAGACGTCATCAAGTGAATATTGCCACGTTCCCAAACGACTAAATGCAGCTAATTCGCGATTTCGGCGGAACCGGCCTGACATGTTCCCACTTGTGATGTAACCATTCAGTGAACTGAAATGACATCTTTAAATGTACTATACCATAATCCGCCGGCACGACGTCGCTGGGTGTAGACGGCGACGGGTCCTTTGTGGACCTCGGTATAAAGATCTGAGATGCAACGTGAAGTCACCAATCTGTAGCTTCAAAAGAAGAAGGATAGCAGGCAGTTTCCTTTCGGAAAAGTCCAGAGTTTGGATGTTCGCTTCGCACCGGAAGGTTGAGGGTTTGAATCCCACCTGTCGCTGTTCTAGTTGCATTTTCTAACACGGTAATATTAAAATGGTATTTCCATCTGCAAAATTTACACACAGATAATTCAATTTCAAGCATTGTATTCATTTGGCATTGGTATCAATATTTCAATAGCGCAATTGTTCTTGTTTTCTACTACAGTTTGGAGTCAATAATCGGACAATGCTCGCCAAATCATGGCCAATCATCGTTGACATAGGTGGCATACCGAAGTCATGGATCGAAGCTGGCCGTCAGCGTCCAGAGACCTGGCAACGTCAATGAACAGTGGCCCGCAATCACCACTGATCGTCAGTGATCGAATTCGAGAATGACAATCACGACCAGCGATCGTGAAAGGCGCCCAAAGGACGACATGGCCAAAGTGCCGTCGCCCGTTATTTCGACTGTGTCCAACATGAACTGGGCCCTCCGAGAATTCGAAGACAGGTGACTAACAGCTAAGTGACGAGCTTTCTCTGAAGCCGCGCAATATGCATAGTAGACCGTTACAAAAAAATCGAGGTCGCAATTTTCATGCTCCTCAAGGTTGCCCCGATTACCCATCATGAAAGACATGCAAAATTTGAGAAAAGTTGCCAACAGTGTGAGCATCGCACAAGCTTGGTTTTGTGCTCTGATAAGTTGTTTTGATGCATATAGTAGAGCATAACATTTTCAACTTTTTCTTTTAAATCCGTCGATTTTGTAACGGCCTAATGCATAGTCTCCACTCACATTGAAGCGTGCGGCAGCGCCTCAACGTGTGCCGGGCATGAACCTCCCAGTCCACTAGTTGCAAGTCGCAACAGCGATGGATCCAGCTCATCAACAAGATGGGATATAATCTGGTTCAGTAATTAGCATCGTAATCTAACAAGAAATCAATGCCGAACAGAATGAGGAACACTGTGCGGCAATCAGCGGAAGGAAATTGCGTCGCCGGCGCAATAGAGAGCATGTCACTCGGGACGTCTCCCGACAGCGACTGTCGTAGCACGACTGAGTGTGTTCGGCCTAATCGCAGTCAAAAGCAGCACTGGTAACATGCACATTAAGCGGCCGAACCCTTGCAGTGTCGCAGAATTCCCTATCCACCACAGTGCTGGGGGTTAATACATTTTGCAAATTGCAATAGCAAATTTGCTACCACCCCCACTAACTTTTGTTCTAAGCAATTTGGGGGCATGCGGTAAACAACACTGTGTAGCTCCATCCTTGAACTTCGGAGTTGCTTGGCACATTCGCCTCTACTTCTTATTAGCCCCTCCAGGTCGGATCAAAAACGCCAATATCAGAGTGTAGGCGGCTGCATGGTCCTCGCGGTTGATTTAGTCGTGGAACAAACGCTGTTTTGCGCTTTAAATATCAGTGACATCCTGACTAAAGATTTATTTTCTAACACAGTGACAAGTGGCAGTGGCAGTGGCAGGTACAAAAGTCAAGGTTACTAATCAGGTGAAGGTCAAGTACTTGGAAATATGTGAACTGTTGGAATTGACGATGTTCGAAACAGATTGCATAAAACGTTAATGAATGTTTCGAAGGCGAATTCAAGTGACTTCCTCCCAAAACGAATATCATTATTCCGTCCTACCCTAAAAGGAAGTTTTAATTCAAGTGGCCAAATAGTCCGATCAAGCTGGTGATTCCAAGGCACATCAGAAACAAAATACGCGTACTAACATAAAATAAAATAAAATACAACAAAATACAAGTAAAATACATAATTACCCTGGTTTTGGCATGTTCACTTCATAACAGTTCTCACATTAGCCTCCGGAGCGCTTGCAATAAATGCATGTTTAGGACATTTCGGGTCGTATCCCACCGAATTGACGTGATATCAACTTGACGCTTGGAAAACCGTTACAGCGCATGATATGTCATTTCATATATTAGGGTTCTTGAAAAAAATACTCACTTAGCCACGAAATTAAGAACATACTAATACAAATAATCCATTCTGAACCTCCGTTTGACCTGGTAACCTATCCCGAAGTATATTTTGCTTTGTTATTTGTACGCCATCATATTGATACACACCTTTTTCACCGTTCACTGTACCGTGTATGGTTTGTTCACGAAAGCTGTATAATTGGGCATATATAAACTGCATAGAGGCGAGGCTGTGTCCTGACCTCGGTCTATCCGAGCTCAGGTATCTTAAAAGATATGAACCAAATTTTCGATACAAGGTCCGCCCATCAATTGTCGGAAGGTATACCAAATTTCAAAGCGATATCTTGAACGATTTAGAAGGTGGCTCATGAAAAGCTTCATGGTGTCATATTGATCCCATGGTACCGTAAATGTTCAAGGGTGTAATGGGGATAGCCATGCGATTGGTTCACGGAAGGAAAAATGCGCACCAGTGCCCAGGTCTCTAGCATCCCGACGTCATGTGCGCCAATAGCAATACGTGTGGTAACTTTGTAACAGGACAGTTCATGCTGAGTTGGTTGGTTGGTTATTGGTTTTACAACACATCGACCGTTGAGTCATGTAGCGCCGCCAATCTCTCACGCCGATTGGTCGCGGGCGAAGAGTAGCAACAGGTGAGACTCGAGCCGCAACCTTTCGATTGTGGGACGAGCAACTTACCCCTAGGCTATTCGTCCCCCAGTTCATGCTGAGAAATTCGATGCAATTTCTGAGCTTTAAAAAAAAGCAAGTCGCAAAGTCTGGTCGGATTTCCGACCAAGTACTCCGTTGACTGTCACACCCCTACCAGACGGAATCAAAGGCGCTGCATAGATGAATAGATGGTGAATAGATGGGATGTCGGATTCGTGTGCTGTAGGCACAGGATCAGGTACAAGACAGGGAACTTGCGGATCGACCAGAACTGGCAGCTCGCGAAGACATGCACTTGTCTGTGTCCAACGATGGTGAAAGTGCATACATTTCAGTAGTCTGGCCTCTTTCTGAAAGTTAGTGCAGTGCATTCAGATTTGGGATGCATACCCCATATTCGGTAGAGCCGATTGCAGAAAAAGTGGCTCACAATTTGACTTATGCGCATTGAAAAAATCAGACTGGGCTGAAATGCACTGAAACATGGTCGAAATCAAGCTCATCTGTTGAATGTGGTGTGCGCATCTCGAACAATACTCGGTGACGAATTGTCGAAGTATCTCCGGTGTCAGCTGTGTCATGGGTAGTTTTGTTTCGCAGCTCGGCCGCTCAGGTCGTGCCGCTTACAACCGTTCAGTGTCGGCTTGAGCGGCACAAGTGAGCGGCACAAGTGAGCGGCACAAGTGACCGGGGGCTGGACCGGCGCCGACCCAGTTCCGCCATACAACATTCTCCGTGAACACAAAATGTGCACACTTACAAAAAATAGCTCAGTGGAAGGGACTATAATTCAACATTGGTGCACTAGGGCTATTCAGAGTGAAAGAATTAGGTTGTGAAGCGCTGTACCAAAAGGTCGCAATATTACAAAATCATGGCGACCCGGCCGGCCGGGTGCCATCAGATAACCGTCTGTCATACATGCACGGGTGCCGACTCGCTCGGGGGCTTCGCCTTCGCCCTCGACTTCCCCTACGAAGAGCAATGCTGTCGAAATCCCCGTCCACATCACGGAACGAAAAGAGGAACGGCAGGTAGAGACGAAGAGCAACACACGATCAACACAGGCAGGACGACACAATGAACAGACAGTTGATTGGTTATTCGCGACTGGTCATCGACTGCGTTGGTCATACAGCGCCCATAATGAACAGACAGCGAAGCGTTGCCCAGCACTTACTGCCAGCCGAACGGCGCGTGGATCCTCTCAGTGATCTTCTCCCGGAAGGAGCGCGGTCTGCGTTGTCGCGCCGCCATGCTCACGGTGTCGGTCCATGGTGCGCCCGAGCAAAAGCCCTCCAAGTCGCCTGCGGCACACGCACAAGCGTTGGTCATGAGCCGGCACGGCTGATCTCGCCGCTGGGCCGCTGAGACGCATGGAGAGGGGACAGACTTCAACTGCAACGCAACGGACCAGGATGCAGCCAATCAGTGCGTCGGTAAGTGACAGAGACAATCGAGTGTAACAGCATCGAGCACATGCGGGTGATCCCGTTACGAAGTGGCTCGATTGCCAAGCGAAGACTGGTCCGTGCGATCGCGTTCTCGTGCCGGACATCAATCATGGCACGGAGATGATTGATATCGTAATGTCAAATATATGTCAAAAATCCGTAGGAATACACGAACGATACTGTGATCAACATCTTCTGTGAGCTGGGTGGCGGCTTTGCCAGGATGGTTTCGCTAGGACGGAGACAAAAATTTCCAGCATAAAACAAACAAAAAATTCCACGGCAAATGTCACATCAGAATATTAACCTTCAGCATAACCTTCAGCGCTTCCTACCTCCTTGGAGAGTTCCCAGCACCAATAAGCTTAGGCCTAAACACGCACTGCCAGTGTGTGTTTAATTAATGAGCGTCGACGGTGACAGGCCCTCCCAATAATCCCTTCAGCCTCCGACCGTGCGCATTAATGTCGCTTTCGTCCCGTAACGAGAGTACAGAAATGCAATATCCCGCTGGCACAAACCACGACTAATCTGCACCAATATTCCAGAGATTTCAACACAGCAATATTCCGTCAGCTACGCGTCCAATGTGATCCTGTCACATCCAATCCGGCGGACGCAATGTCGCCCAAAATTGTTTTATTGGCGCCACAACGTAATTGTAATTGGAGACGAACTGGAACGGATCCGACAGTAGTGCGGCGATATACCACAGTGGCCTGGTGGTGTACGGGAGCTGGGTCAGGTTCGACGTTAGTGCAGTGAGACACCGCAGTGGCCTGGTGGTGCGCGGCAGTATATCAGGGGACAGAGCAGTGGACGCTTCCACCCGCCGACCTGCCACGCTCCGTCGCTAATATACTCAGTCTGATCTTGTCATAGGAAAGTCACACATCAACGCTCTTTTTGCACCTTAAGTACACCTGCTTGTTCTGATTGTTAGGTATATGTATATGTAGCTGAACTTGCATTGCACACCATAGCAACTACACATACACATAACTTGGCATGCTCCCATGTATGCCTCTGATAGCAACCATCCAACGCCGAACACGTTTTTTCATGTACATTGGACGCCTAACCTGAGATAGATTTGGCCAGCCCACGCTCGGCGCCGACCACCAGCTATTCGTCGTGCTCGGCAGCGCACCGACGCTAACGATTGAACTGACGCCCCGGGGGGCACGCCGCGGGCCGCATACGAGAGCCGACTGTCAGCTCGGACCGGCACATTCTGTCGCCGCCACGTGCTGCTCGGCCGCCGAGCGGGCGGCTGAATGGGGGTCTGAGCGGGCGGCTGAGCGGGCGGCAGAGCGCACGGGCGGCTGAACGTGTTCCTGAGCGGGCTGCTGAGCGGGCTGCTAAGCGGGCTGCTGAGCGGGCTGCTGAGCGGGCGGCTGAGCGGGCGGCTGAACGGGCGGCTGAGCGGGCGGCTGAACGGGCGGCTGAGCGGGCGGCTGAGCGGGCTGCAGAGCGCACGGGCGGCTGAGCGTGTTCCTGAGCGGGCTGCTGAGCGGGCTGCTAAGCGGGCTGCTGAGCGGGAGGTTGAACGGGAGGCCGAACGAGCGGCTGAGCGGGCAGCAGAGCGCACGGGCGGCTGAGCGTGTTCCTGAGCGGGCTGCTGAGCGGGCTGCTGAGCGGGCTGCTGAGCGGGAGGCCGTGGGCGGTCGTGGACGGCCGCGGCTGCCACCCTGCCGAGCCGGGCCGCCAGCGTCATCTAGTCTGAAGAGGCGGCGGACCGACGCGCCGCAATGATTGGCTGAGGCGACCTGCCGCCCGCCGCCCGGGGACTTCCTCCGCCGAGCATTGGTGACGCCAGGTGACAGGTTGAGTGCTGTTTATTGGAAACGCACCGGGCTGGCCGGCTCACTGGGAGACCCAGTCGGGCAGCGCGTGCCTCTGGAGAAAAATGGAGCCGGCGACGAGCGTCGCTGGGACAGCCGAGTGGACGGACGGCGGCGGCAGTCTCTGGGGAGGGGCAGGAGAGATAGCGTCTCCAGGCAGGCATCGAGTATCCCGGAGAGACGAGGACAGGCCGCGAGTCCTGGAAAGACCAGGCTAACATGCGTGTCTTGGACGAAGCGGGCTGAGCATGTGTCTTGGCGAGCCGGATGGGCATCGTGTTCTGTACAGTCACAGACTGCATGCTCCGGAGAAGCCCGAGCGCCTCGTTCCTTGGGACACATCCATAGGCGCACCAGAGGGGGCAGGCACCCCCCTCCGATGAGACCAAAGTGCCCTTTTGGCCAAAAGTGCCCTCTCGGCCGGAATGTCCCAAATTTAGCCCAAAAATCACCTGCCTTATGTGCACCGCCTGTGCCAAAGATGCCCTTTGGGCCCAAAACTGTCCTTTTGGCCAACTTTTTTCACGCCCCCCCCCTCTCCGGTCAACAAACCTTCCAGTGTGCCCCGGGCCGCAAAATGCCCTTTTGCAGCCGGCCAAGTGCCCTTTTCGGTCCGGGCCCCCCATTGAAAAATCCTGGGTGCGCGCCTGGACACGTCAGCTATCTAGAACTTTGCCGAATCAGACGATGCAAAATGGTCTCGGTTGCCCGCATGCTCTTAGAACATTCACAACGCCACCGAGCTCCGGTTGGGTGCAGTGCGATCCATACCATGCGCATTTGTCAGGCTAACCAGCGGACGATAGCCAAACAGTTAGTGTACGGGTTGGTCTATGCAGCGATGTATGAGCCTGCACAGCGTCAGAGGGCCAGCTTACCCCGCAGCCCCACGTATCCACCAACACCGTTCGCGACGGTGAGCCCTTACGGCGGTTGAACGTACACCGGCAAGGTAGTCCCGTCGCGTCACGTCACGTCAGGTCGCGTCGTCGCGCCACGTCACGTCACGTTACGTAGTACAGCGTCGCGTCGCGTCACATAGCACCATGTCACGTCACGTCGCACCACGTCACGTCGCAGCTGACGAGGCCGGTGAGCAGTAATCAGTGCGGCGGACCGCCGACCGCAAATCAGCGGCGCCAGCTCTGTCCAATAAGCGGTGATTGTGTCGACGCGGAGGCGATGAGCGGCGGCCGCCATATCGTCTCTTGTTGGCCGGCCGGCTGACCTGCCGTCAGCTCAGCAGCAGATCAGCAGCCGGTCCGCCGACTCAGCCGCGGCTGACCAACTCAGCTGACACTGACCAACTCAGCCGCCACTGACCAACTCAGCCGCGGCTGACC
Organism: Imbricaverruca yamaguchii; assembly: GCA_034440575.1. Taxonomy (NCBI): domain Eukaryota; kingdom Metazoa; phylum Arthropoda; class Thecostraca; family Neoverrucidae; genus Imbricaverruca; species Imbricaverruca yamaguchii. Next base: position 813,775 of record JAOTOL010001638.1, on the reverse strand, counting down.
AACTCAGAACTCAGCCGCCACTGACCAACTCAGCGCGGCTACCAAACTCAGCCCATGACCAACTCAGCTGCGCTGACTAAAAACTCAGCTCGACCAATCAGACCGTAACAACTCAGCCGCCACTGACCAACTCAGCTGCGGCTGACCAACTCAGAACTCAGCCTTCACTGACCAACTCGGTCGCGCCACTGACCAACTCAGACGCGGTTAACCAACTCAGCCGCCACTGACCAACTCAGCTGCGGCTGACCAACTCAGAACTCAGCCGCCACTGACCAACTCAGACGCGGTTAACCAACTCAGCCGCCACTGACCAACTCAGCTGCGGCTGACTAATTCAGAACTCAGCCTCCACTGACCAACTCAGCTGCGGCTGACCAACTCAGAACTCAGCCTCCACTGACCAACTCAGCTGCGGCTGACTAATTCAGAACTCAGCCTCCACTGACCAACTCGGTCGCGACTGACCAACTCGGTCGCGACTGACCAACTCGGTCACGGCTGACCAACTCAGCGGCACGGTGGGCTTCCCCAGAAATACCGCCCATTTCGACTCAACACTACATAAATCACGTTTAGAATGCACATTATATTTGGCCCTGGTAGGTACCTGAATGCATTGGATCGTAGAAAGGTGCGATATTCTGCATTAGTCTGGTTATGTATTCGTTTGGTAGCATGGTCTTCGTTTGGCAACATTGGTGCTGATTGGGCAAAGTGGTGCATCTGTATCATCGGACATGATCCAGAATATCAATAGATGGAACAAAAATGAAGACATTTTACGGAGCCTATCAACTCAACTGTAAAACATTTATCGGGTTGATGAAAGCCAAATATAGCCAAACACTACGAGGGTTGTCACTGGGAACAATATTATTTTGTTGGAAAATTGGGCCAAGTGCGAATCCAGGATGGGAGGGAAACTCGCTTGGTGATAAATATTTGGTTTCATAGTACAATTGTCATTGCGTACGATTGAAAGGAAACATTAAGAATACAATATTCCGGTCATGGAAACTTTCTATCAGCATTGGCACTGTTGCTCGCGTGAACACATCAAATGAGAAAAACGCAACCAAATCTCTAATAAGAAAACGGTTGCAGTGGGTGTTACTGCATTCCCTGATTGCCCTGTACCCTTAACGTGGGGAGGCAGCGGCCAAATCGACTCGCCCTAAAGAGGACTATTTTTAACAATTGCACTATTTTGATAGGGTTGTGACAGGCCTCGTAGACTTCGGGGGAGTTGTATGGAGAGGCGTCGCATTACGAAATATACTGGGGGGCACTTCAGTTATTGCTAACTGCTAGGTTCATTCAGACAAATTGATACTAAATCAGTGTGCTGGGAGATCTCTCTTTCCTGCCAAGAAGCATTTTCCGGGACGGCCGAGATGCTTTTTTCGACTGAACTTTGAGGAGAACAATTCAGCATTGGAAGCAGGCGACTCCCCGAGAGCAGTGAAGAAGACACCCTTCGCCGGAAGCTATCTCAAACAATGGCCGGTCGAGGCGCATCCTGAGTTAGCGGTGACATAATTATTTGGCAAAGTAGTGATCAGCCTGAGCAAAACGGGCTTCACTCTCGTTTTCATAGCAAGCAGGTGACATACTCTGGGAGCAGGAGCCTCTAGATGCGTGTCTGCTGCTTAGATCCATCGGTGTGAGCAGCATTCGGGTCATGTTCCCACTTCCAAACGGCCAATTGTTTTAGCACAAAAAAACACACGTAAGTGGGATCTGCCTAAAACTAAACACATTTAACATCAACTTATTTGGTCCATCGAACTCATCGTTAGCTACCCAAGTCCGAAGGATCTTGTCAAAACAATGTTTGCTTCATTTAGCCTTCAAAATCCATCAAAATCAAGCTCCTGGATCACAAAATACTGTTCGTCTTTGTAGGTGTACATGAAAAATCCGTCGCGACACCACTCCTGCTTCCTACTATCCATAATCAACGTTTTCAAAGCATGAGGGGAGACCGAGTTTACTTGGCTATTGAGACTGGGAGGTTGTTGGACCATTGTCCATGTCTGTGACGAGTAGTTAGCCTTCTCCGCACTTTCGCGGATGTGCCAGGAAATTCCACTGGTTGTGACATTATAGGTCACGATCTGCCATCACAAGGCTGAATGTTCTATCAACTGAGCTTCCGAGACTCCGGGAGTGTCCATTGGAGCACACTTCCCCACCCCATTGACATAATCCCAGCCGCCTAGTGCACTGCTCTCCACCGAGTTCAGACAATACGCGGCAGCGTGTACAGCACTGAGAAGCGGCACGGGTCATGCGGAATGCTCCTCAAGGAGTTGAGCTGAGGAGCGCGGACCTCGGGACAAGATGCTGACAAATGTTGTACGTGCGTCGGATGGAGTTTCACTTTCTGGTGATTGGGGATGTCAGCCTCAAGATGGGTTAGGTCGACAATGGAAGAGCGCTGGTGCGTGCCTGGATATGTCCAGATGACACGATGTGGCTTTCTTAAAACTTGGGCTGTGTCGACAAGGCGCTAGCGGACCTGCCATAGAACTGAGCTGAAATTGTGTTGGCGCATATCAAGGGCCAACCTACTAAGAAATGCAAAGATCCAAGCATTCCATGAGCGAGCCAAGTTTCCATAATCAAGTCGGTCGACCGGCTGACGATGGGATGACGGCCGGGTGGTTCAACTTCCAAACTAATTTGGGCTGATAAATGACGGAGCTGGGCTCCCGTCACCCGCCACTTATGTGTGCGTCGAGGTCGAGAGCGACACCGGCGATCCCACCAGCCGTGAAGCCCACCACAGTGACTCTTCCCGACCGCAGGATGGCCCGTCCGGACGTTATCCGCCGCACAGTCAGCTCTGACGAGCGAGTAGCGCATGACGCACCGACACGAGGACAAAACAGCTGAGAAGTGTTCAGCGTGGCGACGACGCCCTGCTCAGCAACGCACAGCGGTGGAAGCTGTTGCGCTTTTGGTATTCTCAACTATAAAACGTAAGCGTACCAAAGTATTTGACCGGTGCTACAATACCATGCATTATCCGCAAACAGTGCATTGTAGTCGGAGCTAGAGCACGAACAACCGTGCTAGATTCTTCTCGCGCGCACACCCAGAACTGAGCTGATTCTCCAGTGCGCTCCTTCTTTTCTGCGTTTTTCCCTTCTCCCCAGCCGTTTTCTCGCTACTTCTTTCAGACAATCGTACGCACATCGCCGCCTCTTCTCAAGGGTTAAATTTCGGTCGACAACAAAGCAATACGGCTGGCAGGTAACGAGGGGAAAAGCAATGACGGCGGCACCGCGCTGCCAACAGCGCATCCAGCCGAACACGCCACCGTGCGGGGCGAGCCGGACGGGCGGGGGCACGACGCTGCCACACCGGTACACGCGCCGTCCAGCTGGTCACACTGTGCCAGCCCGACAGGGGTTGTCGGAGCCGACAACCGTCCGGCAGCCCGCGTCTGGCTCCGCTGTCGGGCGCACCCTGTCACGCAGGGCAGAGGGCGGCTGACAACCAGCCCGCGTCTGGCTCCGCTGTCGGGCGCACCCTGTCACGCAGGGCAGAGGGCGGCTGACAACCAGCCCGCGTCTGGCTCCGCTGTCGGGCGCACCCTGTCACGCAGGGCAGAGGGCGGCTGATTACCAGCCCGCGCCTGGCTCTAGAGGGCGGCTGCAGCCGCGACAGACGAGTGGCGAGACGTGCGCCGTACGGCATCACAGCAGCTCGGCGGACGTGACGCGCGCCGTGTGTGCCGCGCAGCGGTCTGGTGAAGCTTATAACAGACCGGCGTCACGACACAGCTAGATTCATGTTCGACATTCTGATGTCAAGCGCGGAAGCACATTGAGTTTCCTATGTCTCATTCGATTGCTAGCCCATATAGCGCTGCCAACCTCTCACGCCGGGTGGACTTGTTACTCCTGTAAGCTGAGGGATTCGAACGCACGACCTTACTACCAAGAATTAAACGCCCTGTCGACTGAGCTACTTCTTTCGACTGAAACTTCAGTGCACCAAGCTGAAAGCGGAGTACATTTTATCCAGGAGTTTGGATGGTTTCAGGATATTTTGGTTTATCAACAATAAAAGTCATTTGAACATGGCATTGTATCCAAGCTTGGGTACACAGCTTGCCTTGCCAATCCTTGAAAACACCACTGCTTGAACGGCAGATATAAAATACCCTTACATCGCATCCATAACTATTCATCGTCGCCGTTAATTTCATCCGTAATCTCCTGGGTGACTGTGGAGATCAACGTAATCGCTTGTTGAAATTAATCGACAGCTTCGCTGCCTATCAATTTCCACGTGGCACCACATTCCTATATCGGTCTCGGCTTGACGTTATTCCGTCTAACGATCAATTTCTCGTCGCCAATGTTAAAGTTGCACCAAGCCCTTACAGCGATCACTCATTTCCAACTGCGACCATTCAGACAAGGAGCCATCAGTCAACCCTTCTCCTCCATTTGTCGCAGTCTGAAGGGTATTGATCGGAGCACGTTGCGAAATGATCTCGCCACTGGTGATTGGAATGCGGTCTTCTTCGCCCGGCGCAGTCGCGGAGAAGTAGACTGGTGTTCCACTGTCCACGTCAAATTTGCATACGCACAGGCCCACGTCCCAGAAAAAAGAGCAATCCCATGGCACCTCCAGTGACCCCAGCTACTCTGAACCTCGCGACACAGCGAAGTAGCCTCTTGGCACATTTCAATAGAATCCCAGAATTCGAGCCTTAGACAGGCGTAACAATGATATCAAGGGAGATGTTTAAAAGGACTTGGCCCAGCGCATTCGACAGGACCGCTCAGCATCGACAACTCGCATTTCCGCCCGATAATTCAAGGAAGCAAGTCCGTGGACGAAGGAGTACCTGAAGCATTCGAGCCTGAGCTAGGCCATTATTTTGTAAGCGCTGTCCCCATAGTCGCAATAGAAACGGACATGTACACCAGGCGCAACACTTTAGCATTTATGAGGGGTGATGCAGAGAGGAAATCTGAAGAAATCGGTTTGGGGACCCTTCATAGGGTTCCGTGTAAAAAGCTGAAATGATTGGGGGACACGCTAGTTTTGAAGGGGCGAGACCAACCACCCATCGGTATACAAGCCCATCCACAAGCATACAAAGCTCCCCTTCCCATGGTGGCCACTAGCTTTCCACGTCTCCTGTCCAGCATGACAACCTAGACACTACTCACAATTTCTCCGCATGTCAAATTATACAGTCTGTGCTTCACACTGGCCGATTACACAAATCGCAAAAAAAATGTTTCCCAGCCATTTGCCATTCACATAGTCAGCTTTTGTCTCACTTGATGTGAATGTCCACCACCCCGAAAACATTCTATTATTCGTTCAACTAATGAATTGCATCTGAGGTGTTCAACTTTCGCCCCAACTCAATTATCCCCGCCTTAACCAAGCTTGTGAGAAAGGTTGTATATTGCCACCTTAATTCAAGCATATCATTGCTTGCGACATAACAGAATGACTTTCATAAAAACTCCTTCACACACACACTGCACGTCTCGCAGTTTCAGGACACATTCTTTCGGTCATAAACACCTCTGAAATTACTATTTCCTAACTTGACGATATTTCCGAGTGATTCGACGTTGTTTACCGTTAAGAACATTTGTCGAAACTTCAACACATTATTTGGCATCCTCGTCGGGCTGCCCAGCGCGCGACACCACATTCCGCATCTGATTCTACCTGTTCTGATGAAAACAGTGAAACGGATCACAGCAAAGCATGCATAGTGTCGGTCAGCTTATCAACTTTGGATTATGCATTGCGTCCAGCGGGGAAAATATCCGACTACATTTGAGGCCAGACATGGCCTGCGATGGCCGTCCGCCAGCCAGCTACGTGGCCTGCAAGTTAGACTTCTGCGTCAGCCATGCAGCGCGGGTGAAACACAGGCTCTGTCACTCTCTTGCGTTCAAATTACACAACCACTGGAGGGCTCCGAGCAGGATATTCAGTTGGCCCTGCCAGGCGTCAGTGGCAAAAGACGTTTATTTTACTTTACTAAATATGTGATAAATACGCTGAGGACCAATGTTACACTACTGCCTCTGGTCTCTTTTTGAATCCGTAATATTAAGTAGCACTTATAGATAAATGACAAACTTACGTAACTGTGTCTGCACCTAATGCAATATTTTACCACCCTCATCGTTCAAGAACGCATTCATGTGTTCGTGCTTTATTGTTGTAATTTTGGCATTGCTCCCAGCAATAGCCATGACTCCACGCCTGGAATAGCTTCATAAATGGTCAAAGGAGTTTTTCATAAGTAATTGAATTTGGAGCTTTTAAATTTGACATGGCATATGTTTGTACTACTTACGATATGTGCGGCCGCCGGGTGTCAAAAGAGCAAATTTGCACTACACGGCAGAAGTAAAAAGATGTGGGAAAATATTTATTTTAAAAAATACCTGTCTCCAATTTTTTTCATGCAAGTTAGTAATACCATAGGCCAAAAAGCCGAAAAGCAAAAAGCCTTCTTAGCCAAAAAGCACATTTATTTTAACTGGCCCCATATAAAAAATGTGAACACATTTTTACCAAAATTTTACAAAACAAAATTCCGAAATTTACAGCAATGAGCTACGCCACAACAATTCTTCCGATTTTACGATTCTAACGATATATCATTTTACTAGGTAACTTTCAGTTTTATGGGAGTTATCGCGCCCCAAAGAAACCTTGTATTCAAACTTTTTAAAACTGCCCGAGGCTATAACTCAAAGCCCACTACTCCGATAGTCCTAAGACTTTCAGATTCAGAATCTGAACACCTGATTACACTGGCACAAATTTCCAAGAGAATCCGGGATGTCACGATGTATGAGGGCAACCGTGGTAAAGTTGCCAAACTCATTCGTAAAAGGGGTCCGAAGCGGACTTCGTTACACCATATCTTCCCGTGGCTCAGATATGTTGACGCATGCTGTTCGCTTGTACCCATAAAACTACTGTGTGTAATTCAGCCGATGGTTGGTGCTTTTTCTTGTTGTCTCTGCACGTCTTGCCGTTCCAACTATTTCTGTGGTCGACTACACATGTGTTATCCCAAACTATTATACCGATGTCTGTTTGAAATACGTTCACTGGCAATAGCTGCAGGATTTGACGCTATGTATATACGCTGTCAAATTTACATTAAAAAAGAGAAATTAGTCCGAATTCTTGCTGGGTTGGCTTTATGCACCAGTGTCCTGTTGCTAAGCAGATCCTGTTGCGTGGACCCTGTCCCCACCACCAGATTCATGAATTCCAGTTCAATGATGGAGTTTTGACCGAGAGTACAACGTGCCGTCAACGCACCGACATGGCCGCCCCGGTAGCTCGTCCCAGGCGTTGCCGGGGCAGTTGCCAACTGACCCTCTCAGCCGGGGGATAAATGCGAGCGCGTGAAGCGACTCGAACGCTGTCTTGCCAGGACGGGAGAGACCAGTGCAGGCCAGCACTAACGAGCTGAGCTCCCGGGGCGGCTGTCATATATATTCCTAAGCTTATCCTAGTTTCTATCAAGTTATGGTAGTTGCATAGCTTATCAAGCTATACAAAACAAGTTTTGCAACTTTCAAATCTTCGATGCCTTACCACATGTGTCGTAGAGCTACGAAACGGGAGCTCTCTCATGTTCCCGTTTCAATCAGTGCCAGTCACAAGAACTTCCTATACTTTTCAAGCACTATTTGGATGGAAGAGGTACATGTTTGTAATCGAATTGGCTCTGGGGCCTTAAGCACCACTCTAAGAGCAATGAAAATAAACGCCTTTGTTCCTACAGTGGGAAAACGTTTAGCTATAGCGAACGCTTTCGCCCCGAGATGAACTAAACTTTAACAACATTAGCGGAATATCGAACGCTCCCGCCCTGAGACGAGCTAAACTTCAACAGCATCAGCGGACGCGCTCATGAGACTGGTCAAGCCCCAATTTGCACTTGGAAGTTACGGACCATGAAGTTTGGTATCAATTACTCGTCACACTCTTCTGTAAATTTTAGAATTCAGAGTGAACATAGTACTATCCTGCTTCCCTCGTCGGACAGCACGTGGACGTGTCCACAAGCTGTGCCGGCTCGGTAGCTCTGTAACGAAGCAACCGAGGGACTTGTAGCAGAAAAAGCGAGCGATAAAAGTAGTCTGATTCCTGCAATACCATGATTGCCGTCACAGCTCAAGAATCAGCTCGTTGGATTACAGGCGGCCTTTATTTACCTGCACGACGACCGTCACCGACCGAGAAGACCGCTAGCGGCGTCGCCGCCTGATTCGAAATTTTCTTCTTCAAATCCTAAAATTAGTTATTTCACGAAACTAAGCCACCTTGCTCTTCTCTAATTCCTCAGTCGTCATTACATTTCTTTGATAAGCACGATACTCTCTCCCCGAATCGTTCCCATGAAGCAACACCCGTGGGGGCAATAATTTACCTTTATATAAAAAATCCTAAATGTGCATGTCAGCCGCTAGTGTTGCTCACCGGCAAAGTGTGACCCTATGGTGCCACAATTTTCAGCCAGAGGTGAGTTACTGATAGTAGCTGTTGCTATATGGACTTGCTTGAAATGATTGCTCATGTGAAGCTGATTAGAAACGTGAAGGTCAGTTCAGCTGAACCAATGGCGATTGTGACATCGCAACCAGCCGAAGTTATGACGTCAAAAAGTATACAGCAAAAGAGTGCGGTTCATGCACGGCTACTCGTGACATGCAAATGACACTGGTGCTGGGAAATATATCCACATTATCCCATGATCATGTAGGTGTGCTCGGATCAAGTGCCCGTTTGCTCATCACACATTCCCTTCGCAAATGCATATGTATTTGCAGACTGAGCCGGAAATCCCAGATGAGGGTAGTTCAGTTATTAGTCATCTGATAATCCTGAATTTTTGCGGACTGCGTCTCAGTTTGATATTGCGGTTGGTACATTCTGTTGGGAAGATGGTGAGATATGGATTTTTGCATTTAATTATGATGCACATTAATATGTTCATGATATGTTGCAATATAATAAACATCAATTGCTATGAATTCTGTCTTTGTGATGAATTATGCAAGAAACGCCACGAGAAAAACCAAGGTTGGTTTACGAGATGCACGTGTTGCACGTCACGTGCGCGCAGAGCGATATTACTGGCTAAATGATGATACCTGATTATTGAAGACACAAACGTAAATATGAAGAGGATGGCAATGCCCAAGTGCAAACAAACTCCAAGGGAGTGATTCGAAAGTCAGTAGATGTGGGAACCGAACAAAGTCTCACTTTGTCCAGGATCATCGACTCATCCTTGTGTGCTATGGTTTATTATGTTTAGCCAGGTCCCCTAATCTACCTAAATACGCCTTGCGAGCGGGAGCGACTGGTGCCCCTCCCGTGCGCGAGGCCCGGCCCAGACGCGACTGAGCGGCGAGGCCGGTAAGATGTACTTGAGAGACAGAGGTGAGCAAATGTGCAGACGCCGAACGGTTGACTATCACTGGTGCTTGTAGAAACTGTTGAGGCACGAAATTGGAGCGGTTGGCGTCGCTGGAGAAACTGTTGGGACTGTTGCAGAAGTTATCGCCGCATTGTTTCATAATCAGCCCGGCCAATATAAGGCCATTAACGGCTGTTGGTTTGAGAAACGGCTCTTGAATTCGAGAATTTGGCGCTTTGGAGACGCTATTGGATTCGCGAACCAGTTATGGTACAAACGAGACAAACCACAGACTATCAACGCCAGACAAAGAGAAGTTGCCTACAATGGGGTCGTCAACGAGAAAACTAATCCAACGATAGGAGCACTTCGGTTTGCTAGCCGAGTCTGGTGGGGAATATTTGACAACTCATTTGACAAACACCATTATCAGAAAAGGCGTGCGACATTTGTAAGGAACTGCAGTCTAGGGCCGACCAATTCAGAAGTAGGTGTTTATCGACACGGATAGGAGTACAGCTGACATTGGAAAATCCGGTGGTGTGCGCCGCTGATCTGAACTAGTTGAGGCTAAGCCGGCTCATTCGTTCATGCGCGAGCTTCACTAAAGGAGCACGTGAGTTTAATACAAATGGAGGAAGTAGTGATAATTTCACTATAATAATGTAGTATATCATCGAAAGTGCCTTGGTGATCTACCAAATGTGCACACTGGTCAGGACACATGATCACATAGCCTGGCAAAACAAAGTAATAAATGTATTACGCATTACAGCCGCTATTTGGCATTAGCAGTTCAACATGAGTTTCAGATGCGTTGACATTTTGGTGTAGTTCCGTGTTCCCAGTGAGGCCTTTGTCCCGCAGACGGTAGGGCATTTCTGGTTCACAGCTGCTGGTTTTCTAGAAAACGTCAGATTTAATCCCCTATTATGTGCCGGTTTCATCAGAAGTGACGGCATGGTACGCTGGTTCATGGTGCTCGTCTGTCATAGGCGCTAAAGTCCAACAGAGGAGGAACGGGGCATATTAGCTAATCAACACTTCGAAATGCAAAGTATGGTAAATCCGGAGCAGTGCACCATATGAATGAAACAGCTCGACCGATCGCAATCTGATCGGATTGTTGCCGAGCAGTAGTCCTCGCTCGTCTTATATTCACCAGTCTGGCAGTAGTCCTTGCTCGTCTTATATTCACCGGTCTGGCAGTAGTCCTCCTTCTTCTTATGATCAACAGGACTACTGATCTGTGTTTAAGGTCGACAGCTGCATCCCGTTTGGTTTGAGTTTATGGGCGCCTTCAAAGTTAAGCGGCACGACATGTGTGGACCGATTTTCGCTATCATCAATCGTCCATTTTAACTCGTTTAAGCAGAAGATGACAGATTTGGAGTGGTGGGTGACTAATACATCCCGTAACTACCGAAAACATGGAGATTGTTTTCTTCGTGTCATGGTACTATGATCAAAGCCCTAACAATCTGCCCCACACAGTGCTGTAGAGTAATAACACAGCGGTTACTGGATTAAATTATAAGCATTCATGAATAAAATATCCTCACTGAGGTCAACTAACGCTGACCTAGCAATGTGACTTTGTAGCAATGTCCCCATAACAGATTTGTTCTGTGACTGGTCAATTTCCTCTTATTTCTCGTTGCCTCAAGTTAAATAGTAACTTAAATAGGTACGTCAAGTCACCATTGACCAACAAGCAATACAAACAAGATCAAACGACCTGCACCATTGTGAACATTGAGCGCTTGATGTAGGGCATAGTAGAGAGCGTACTACATTATCCACACGGATGTCTTTATTTAACGCAACAGAGCTTCAATCGTATAGTTCCAAACAACCTACCCTCGTCAAACATCCTTAAGTGGTCGTGCGTGTCTACACAGAGGCGTTTGTGCCTAAGACTGTCCGTTTTCATCTTTTGAACCTCAAGTGGGCTCTGATTTTTGGGGTAGAAAATTACTGGAGTATGTCCAAATCAGTTCCAATCGATACTTGATTTTCCGTATGACATCACGCTTTATTAGATCATGCTCAACGCGATCAAAATATCCTATTTGCTCACTCTATTGAATAAAATTCATCTCCCTGCATGATAATTAGCTAAAATGAAAGTACCTTGGCTGCGTCAATATCGTATTACCAGTAATACTGTATTGTCTCAACCGTCGTCATCAGCCCACAACCATCAGGATTTTGAGTAAGAGAAATGATCCTGCCCCTTCACACGTCGGCAGCTCAGTAGTTCGGCTGAGTGTCTGGCATGCCAGAGGCACGCAGTTCGATTCTCCGCCGTGCCGGCCCTGGTGAGAGGTTGCAAATTGCCTTCGCCCCATCCTTCAGCAAGCTACCCGCTGGACTGTTCCCGTCACAGTAATCACGGCGACCGGTATGGCGCAATTGCACCGTATTAAAGCATTGCAGGGGTACAGCAGAACGCAAACTTCGCAACATGGTGGTATCAAAGGGTAGGGGATATCGAATGTGCAACAGAGCTTGCATAGAATGCCGATGCATTGTGGGACAGCAGGAGGGGCCTGGGATACGAGACATTTTCAGTTCTCAGCATTCAACAAAGGTTGGGCCTTCAGTTGCTCAGTTCCCCTTGGATCTCCTACTTTAGCAAATGTACTTACTCCAGATGCGACTTTATATATTGCATGTGAAACTTTCTAGAAGTCCGTGCAGCAGCAATTCGGCGAAGACCAGTTGTCTCTAAAGTTCCTTGATTGTCACTTATTGTCTCCAAACCAATGCACCTGAAGCCTTAGTGTGGGGCTCAAGCGAAATGCATCGTTTCACATGACATAAATATAAAGCAGGACACTGGAATGTGCTTGCTACATACAACACTGGCAGTTAGCAAATCAAAAGTGGCATTATCTTTCGAATGTGATTTAAACAGACCGGCCAGGTGGTTCTAGCCGGCCGGTCTACGAGCCATTTCCAAGGACCAATAAATCCCAGCGAATTTTGTATCAATTTGGTGGTGACAGCTCGTTCGTGGCAGCTGAACAGACCCGTCAAACGACACAGTGGACAGGTCAGGTGGTGGATGGGCACGTGACACAACAAACCTCTCACAGTTGGACGGACACGTCACACAGCAGACTTCTCACAGTCGGACGGACACGTCACACAGCAGACCAACCACAGTCGGACGGACACGTCACACAGAAGACCCTCACGGTCTGACAGACACGTCACACAGCAGACTCTCACAGTCGGACGGACACGCCACACAGCAGACCTCTCACAGTCGGACGGACACGTCACACAGCAGACCTTCACGGTCGGACGGACACGTCACACAGCAGACCTCTCACAGTCGGACGGACACGTCACACAGCACGGACACATCACACAGCAGACCTCTCACGGTCGGACGGACACGTCACACAGCAGACCAACCACAGTCGGACGGACACGCCACACAGCAGACCCTCACGGTCTGACGGACACGTCACACAGAAGACCCTCACGGTCTGACGGACACGTCACACAGCAGACCTCACACAGACCCTCACGGTCGGACGGACACGTCACACAGCAGACCTCTCACAGTCGGACGGACACGTCACACAGCAGACCTTCACGGTCGGACGGACACGTCACACAGCAGACCTCTCACAGTCGGACGGACACGTCACACAGCAGACCTCTCACAGTCGGACGGACACGCCACACAGCAGACCTCTCACAGTCGGACGGACACGTCACACAGCAGACCTTCACGGTCGGACGGACACGTCACACAGCAGACCAACCACAGTTGGACGGACACGTCACACAGCAGACCCTCACGGTCTGACGGACACGTCACACAGCAGTATTCAGCTACAGTAGGACGACGCCTGGATGGGTGGAAGCACAGGCCACGAGGCATCACACCTTGCCGGGGTTGAAAAGCGCCGTGTGCCCACGGCGCTGTGCCTGGTGTGGACGACGGTGACCAGAGCGGCAGCCGGCCGCCTGCGCCGCCACCATACAAATATATCGGCGTACGGCTGTACCACTCCCGGCAGCCCGTCGTCCCGGGAGTGTACACTCCCGACGGCCCGCCGTCCCGGGAGTGTACACTCCCGGCGGCCCGCCGTCCCGGGAGTGTACACTCCCGGCAGCCCGTCGTCCCGGGAGTGTACACTCCCGACGGTCCGCCGTCCCGGGAGTGTACACTCCCGGCGGCCCGCCGTCCCGGGAGTGTACACTCCCGACGGTCCGCCGTCCCGGAGGACACTCCGACGGCCCGCCGGTACACCCCGACGGCCCGCCGTCCCGCACTCCCGACGGCCCCCGTCCCGGGAGTGTACACTCCCGACGGCCCGCCGTCCCGGGAGTGTACACTCCCGACGGCCCGCCGTCCCGGGAGTGTACACCCGACGGCCCCCGTCCCGGAGTGTACACCCCGACGGCCCGCCGTCCCGGGAGTGTACACTCCCGACGGCCCGCCGTCCCGGGAGTGTACACTCCCGACGGCCCGCCGTCCCGGGAGCGCGCCAGTCCTACACACGGCCAGTTGAATCGGCCCGCTGCAATTATGCTGTTCTCATCTACTATGCTCTCATTTCTCGGCTGCGCTCCCACACCGCTTCTCAGGGCTCCCACCTTCAGACTCGGCTCCTAGCTCTCGGCTGGGCTCGTACGTCGCTTCTCAGGGCTCCCACCTCCCGATTCGGCTCTCAGCGTTCGGCTGAACTCTCACTCGAAGCTGCGTATTGGCCTGTCATATATGCTTCCGTCAATAAACTGATACGCCGTTATTCAAATGTCGCCTGGGCCTTCTTCAATGGGTTCTCACTTCTGAATTGCGCTCTGAACTCTCGAATGGACCCTCAACATTCGACCGAGCTAGTATATTACGATTGAGCTCTAAACTCTCAACCGACATCTGATCCCACGACCGAGATCTTAGATACCGACAGGGCTTGTATTTCTCACGACCGAGCTCTCGCCTCTCGTCTGGGCTGCCAAATCTCGAATGAGATTTGGCCCAGTGTCCCGGGCTGAGCTGACTGAACGTTGTTTCTGACTGAGCGTTGTTTCTTTCAACTTTCAACTGAGCTCTCACTTACCGACTGCAGCCTCATCCCAAAACTGGGCTCCACTGAACTCACACCGACTCCATAGACTTCCACATATCCACTAAAATAGCACCTCACAAATGCGTCCGAAGTCGCATGAATAAATTCGAACCTCTCTGTATGCGCCCTGATCATCATTTTCACGCTAGAGCTGCGTTTGGACTGTCTCCAATGGCCGAACGGGAAACATTCACCGGACCGCCTGCTGACTCCAAAATTACTGTTCTGACAATCCTGAATAGATTGAATGTGCAAGACAGATGTGCTTGCTTTACATCAAACCAACTGCGTGGATATATCAGCGACGCTGTGACGATGTTGGTAATTCGAAAAGACGGTCGTCTCCCCGGGGAGAACTGTTATTGCGTCGTCTTCCTCTCCGTATATGGAAATAGAGGCCGCGCTGTATTTGGACGCTGACAGCCGCAAGCAATTATAAAACGCTGCAAATCAAGGTCAAACGTTTCTATTCCAGAGGAACAAAATCTACGGTGTGTTGAAACAAAACGTAGTCTTAGTGTCAGAAGCATTTCAAAACAAAACAAGAAGCATTGCATTCGTCGCAAGCGAAGGGAACACCGCCACCTTCGAACCCGTTATTGAAGCTGTGCGCCTTGCAAAATGAAACAATGCCGATCACTGCACTCGCAGTGATGCTGCATGTCGAGCAATGAATTTGGTTGGTTATTGGATTCTGGGGCGCATCGACTGCGTCGGACTTGCAGCGCCCGTCGAACAGTGTAGAATGAGTCGGTCCGCATCGGTTCAGCAGAATTGCAGCACGTTACTGGACGGCTTCTGTGTGCACTTAGCCGCCGCCAGTCGGTCGAGCTGGCGTCGAACAGCACCGGCATCAGGTAGTCAACGAGTAGGCAACGTGGTCTTGCGAATACACTCGCGCAAGGATCTTGGTGCATACCCAGACGCCGCGCCGTGCATACCCAGACACAGTCGGCACAGCACGTGCCCACACCCGATGACA
This sequence comes from Imbricaverruca yamaguchii, assembly GCA_034440575.1. Lineage (NCBI taxonomy): Eukaryota > Metazoa > Arthropoda > Thecostraca > Neoverrucidae > Imbricaverruca > Imbricaverruca yamaguchii. Next base: position 798,249 of record JAOTOL010001638.1, on the reverse strand, counting down.
CCAACAGGAATATGGATGTTCCACCTCGCAGCGTACGATTCTGTACTGTTGACCGGACCCCGTCAAATTAGTCTGAATATATTTTACGCGCAATGTGCAGCGGCAATATGTCCAATATCTGTCCAAACCGAAGGAGAGATACCAGCTGGGGCCGCCATCTCCGGGCTCAAATATCGCTGGCTTCAAGATGTTGGCTTCCTCGCGACCATTTGCCGCTGAAGCGTGGCGACACTATAAAGCCGGCGCAGCTGAAAACGTGATGGAATCTATTACCATTCCACCTAGAGCCAAGAACATTCAAAGGTGATGAAGATTATGCACATAATTTGTGCATGGGAAATGTTGATATAATAGGCCTCATCGTCAACAAAATATTATATTAGTGCCGATATATTTATTCTTATGTACCAGACGACTACAACCGCTCTTGTATGGTATAGTAGGCCGGCTATTTCAAACTCAGTGGAGCATCTAAGAGTATTGCGATTTGTAAGACGCTCTCCTACAATTCGTGGCATGTCTTCGCTGGATTGCCCAATCGTTCATATAGATAATTTCATTAGGTAAGTATTCAGCTGCCTTTCACTTTCGGGTATAGCCAGGTACTCCTATATCTAAGCACCGACGGGATAAATAATATTTTTTTTAGTGATCAAACATCAAAAAGCAAACCCAGACAACATGGCCCAGGTGGCGTCAATACTGAGTTTTAGATACGTGAGTTGTAACCTTCCATGTACTATAACAAATATAAAAAGTGGACGATTTAAGGATGTACAAATCTTTAACCAAAAAAATCCTGCTTACCGGCCGGTAAATAACAACATTTCTTTGCAAATGCCCAGGTATTTCCGATTACCCGGGAACACAAAGCGTAGCATACCAGACTAAATTAGACCAGGTGAAAACATCGTCACATTGTATGGCTGGCCAACATATTACATGCCACATGGTGCAGACGAGAAATGTCATCCGAAGTTTGCACGGCGAGCACGCGGCCATCACTTTCATAAAGGCAGTGCAATCGACATCGAAAGCATCTGCTCAGTTCACTGCCTAGTTGTATTATCTGGTGACGTCAGAAAAACGTCACATTCGGAGGACGTTACCGTGACGTCATTGATCCGGAGCCAGGAAGCCCCGCCTGAAAACTTCCGGCAAAACATATATCCGGGGATGTTGGAAATCGCAGGTTTTTGCTGGTAGTTGCTCATCGATACGTCAGGTGGTAGTATCTTATCTACCCACCGCCAGCCGAATGCCCAGTTGAATGAAACGTCCTGTTTTACTGCGCATCTTCTCTGAGTACTTGGGACATGATTCGGGTTCATCATGCCGCACGGCGCGTACCATCCTAACGAGCGGTGGACGTGAAGAAGTGGACACAACCCACCACGAAACGGATCGGTCCACGCACCGCATCTTGTCAGAGTCGAAGGACCTGGAATTATTCTGAGCTGCGGCCATGTCGATCCAACTTGGTGGTTTCTCTGCTAAAAGTGTGCTGCTCATGTCGGCAGGTTCCTAGTTCCTAGTCTTGGTGGTGCCCAGGGGACTGTCGTTCACCGCGCGTGACAATGCACACCTCTCGTCTGCATGCGCCGAAGGCATCTATGGACATCGAGTGGGCACTGCTTACAATACGCTCCCCGTCATTCCTGCCTGTCGTGTCCAATCTCAGCATCTGTGGAGGGGGCTAATATCACGCACGTGGTCGCCTAATCACTGCACCCACCACCAGCCGATAATTCATTTCCCACAGTGCGCCATTCTGGACAGCCTTTCGACCGATAATCGCGACCGGGCGGCCCCACCAGCACTCGACCATGTACACCGGACAACCTGCCCCACCACTACACAATCAGTCACATCAAACGGGTGGCCTGCTGCCAAACAGGCCATCCAGCTGGCCGCGCCGACAGCCCACGCAGGCCTCTCCGAGACACTAGCTCTACTTTGGTGTCACTTCTCCAGACTGAAAGCACCATCGGCAGCGCGATGCAGCGGACCCTCAGCCGCCCAAGTAGGCTGGGATATCCGGCCCGCAGCTCCTCTCCAGAACATAATCAGGCCAGCAACTACATCGTTGGCGGAGCCGTGCTTTACACTACGACAGATGTGCAGGCTAACGGGAAGCAATGCTGGGCTAGTGGTCACGGTGTCCCCGAAGCCAGGTAAACATATGCTGGGCTAGTCAAGAGAATAGCACGTCACCATTCTGCCGTTCAGTGCAAGTCACGTGATCACACGGGCAATGCGAAAGCTCCAATAAGAGAACACCCGTATGTCACTTCAAGAATAAACGGCACCAGACAGAAGCATCATACTCACACAGCACCTCTACACACGTGGATTGAGACGGCGAGTCATACGGAGTCGAACCCAGTCTTAGACACCTGTTCCGTCAGTCTTGTGCAAGTCTAGCCCCAGGCGAATGACTTCGCAGGAAAGCTGGCCTGGTGTAAATTATCCAAATTCATATTGGAAACTATTAGTTGTTCGCACTCTCCTACATTCACGCGTCTTCATATTGCATGTCGTCTTCGCAGTTCAGTGATGGAAAGAGTAGATCACAGAAAATACTTCAAAAATGCCCATTTTCCTCACACGTGCCTCGCATGAGCCGAACGTCAATGTCACGAAAAACTGAATAGCTCGAGATGGGATTAGGCAACATATTAGCGACCATTCATGAGCGTTGGTTGGAAAGAGAATGTGTCGTTGTGGTGGTGGCTTACAAGTTAACCGCGCGCATAAAAAACATGGCTTTTGGCGCACCGAATCGTTTACTTACTCATGCTATGTACGTCGGCCAAGAGTAAAACGTATAATTAAACAGACGTATGCCAATTCTTTCATATATCAAACTATCGCGAAAGAAATCAGAATTAAAAAGAGCAGAAGTTCCCGAATCACCGATCAGCGCGGGCATACGGGAGTAGCCAAAGGGCAGTCATGACAAACCAGTGGCAGGGAGAGTAAACATTCCCCAAGAAACTGTCTACGCATACTTCTCCCCAGCTGCTCATTGCTTGTTCGGGAAATAGGATGCAACGGCTGTGACGGTCGTTTTGCAACCATCACTTATCAGCTGTGGTGCTGTTGCCACACAGACTGTCGCCTAAAATCACACAACAGCTGTGTTCCTGCCATTACATAGTTTGCCAGATGATATTGTGATGGTGGTCATGCTGGAACTATAGTGTTTTGGGACGCGCCGATTATATTGGCCATTCTGCGCCTACGCTGGTCAGGTGGCATCACAGATGCGGCTGTGGTCCTGCCACACAGCTGGTCAGCAGCCAGCATACAATATTTTTGCTACCGCTTCTGTCTATTTTGGAGATGCTTTGTGGAAAAGATCAGACTTAATAGACCCTGAGATGATTGTATCGCAACGAGGTGGCGTTTTCAGATCCTAGACGTTTTCTGGTGCATTTCAATAAGATTCTGGTTTCGAAAAGAACCTTAGATCATTTCGTTTTACTTATCAGACCATAACATCACATCTTAATAATATTTCGGGGAACGTGTCCTCCGCTCCGTTTCCAGATGAAACGCCAATTATCTTAGGATGCAAAAGCGATCCAAAAAGCAACTGCAACAGGCTTCAGAATGGCTGAGCTTACTCCTCCAGAGCTTATGAGTCTCCTCCAGTGAACCAGCACGGCCCTCGATACTAGCTACGTCATGAGCATCAAAACTGGAATACGCTTAAGTGCGCACCGACCACAACACACTGAGCTCATGAGACGAACAACTAGACAACACAACTCTGCCAAGATCCCCACAAGATGTCTGCACAAGGGATAATAAAAGCAGACTTCATTTACGCTTCCCGGCGGAAGAACAGACGGTCGGCAAAGTACCCTGAGGAGTCTGGTGGTCTCAGTGGCATAAGTGGCAAACACAAGACACGTCCGTCCTGCCGAATGAGAAAAGAGAAGAAGAGACCAATTCCACGTTACGAGCCGGTGCGGCGCGGATGCCGAAACTTCAGCAAGCTTCGGCTCCCACGTTCTACGCGGGGCGGTAATTCGTGGAAACGGGTCAGGTCAAACCACCGACCGGTGACCAATTTCACCGATTTCTGCGCCGGCCGGCCTATCTAGATGGCCCAAGCGTGGACGTCAGCAGCGATCTTGTTCCAAAGAGTGTGTGGATGGGTGCCCTAGGTCACTAATGTAATGTATGCTGACTTGGGGTGCGACAGCCACTCCGATCCCCAGTCTGAGGTCAGTGGCATAGCATGGACGTGCGTACGTCCAAACCGCATAAATGCCGCCGGATTCACCAGTGGTGTGGAGGCAGGGGAGGGGAGTGTGTCAGCCAGCCGATAGGCGCGCCTGAGCCGATGTCGACGCTTACCGGAGTCTGCATGCTGAGCGAGCGGGGCGGCGACCGGACGGCCGCCCGAGCCGCGCGCCGTCGCCACTGACGCCGCGGCGCAGAACGACGCCCTCCTCGCCAGCCGAGGCCGACGGCGACGGCGACGTGCGCGCGCGTGCGCGGCGTCGCCGCCGACGTCGGCAGCCAGGCGGTGCATCGACACTTATGAGTCTCCGTCGATGTATCCACATCCGACCGGATCGGACACGCTGATCCGACAAAATTATAAGGAAAGACATGTATTTTCGGAGAGTCAGGACAAATAAACCATTCACTTCAAAAAGTTGTCGATTTACTCTGCCCTATAAACATTTCTTTAAAATCTCTTGTGCATAATGACCCAGATAAAACATATTTAACTATGGCACGTGCACGTCGGAAGCTCATAGCAAATATTCGCCCTAAGGTACCTTTTGCTTCCTTGTTTTAATACAATTTTATACTCCCCACCCCAGAAGTAGAGTCCAAAATGCATAGCCGAGCCAAGTACGGATCGTCTCTAGGTCACCGGCGGTGGAGGCTCACTCTATCCCACGACGGGGCCGACTCTCGACCGCTGGCAGAAAAGGCTTTGAGCTGTTGACGGAATGGACACCCGCCTTCCGGTGGGACGGCCGTTGGGCTGCTGATATCGTCGACTCTAGGCTGCTGATGGGTCGAACTCTGGGCCGTTATCGGGACCGACACTGCGCTGCTGGTGGGACCGACTCTGCGCTGCTGATCAAGGATCACCAGCATCCACTGAGTCACCAAATGGAAACCTCGTCAGTGACGACATAAACTGCATGCCTAACTCGGGTACGCCATGAGTGCCTAGAACCATGAGTGCATGTGTTTCGTCATCGGGCTGATTGATCGATTATTTGGGCTTAGGGGCGCGCCGACTGCGAGGTCATTTAGCGCCCACGTCATCAGGCTGAACTGAATGACATTTTGGAATATGAACGCGTACAACCTTTTGAACCATGCAACCAATGAAACAACTATTTGAATTGCGCGTTGATCAGATAAACTACGATTAACATCAAGGATTATCGCGCATGCCTGAAGCCCAAGTCGACGGTTGGTTAGTTATTGGTTTTTACCACATATCGACCGTTGAGTCATGCAGCGTCGCCAATCTCTCACGCCGATTGGTCTCGGGCGAAGAGTAGCGACAGGTGAGACTTGAACCCACAACCTTTCGATTGTGAGACGAGCAACTTACCCCTAGAATACTCGTCCCCCAAGTCGACGGGCAAGTCATGATCCGCGAGAGTCGCAGGTAGGGCATCTCCATCACTACCACTGACACTGTGCTGCTTCCGTCCCTGACCTGCCACTTGGCCGTCTTGACTGCGCCAGCCACTCCTGCGCACCTCCGACTATGGTATTTGACACTCAGTCTGCACCGACTCGTGGCTGCCGTCATCACCCGACCGGTCGGTCAAGCAACTGGCATAAACAAACTGTGGAGGCCTGCCAAAGGCTGCCAAAGAGGGGAAGTCTTGACAAGCATAAAACAGCGATCAAACACAAAACAGCACAAACGTAAAATGGCACTTCGGAAACCCGGGTGTTAACTTTCTTTGACCGGCAACTGCATGTGGCTGGTTCGCGTGGAGACCGCGACACTGGATCAGCTGTGAGCGTATCGGGCGACGCGGCCCCACACGGGTGTGCCCCGCCCCAGCCGTCAACCGAGAGCAGCCAGCCCGACGACCGCGACGACCGGGACGACGGGGCAGGGTTGTGGCGCCCGGCGGCAAGACAGCCACGCTATCGACAGGCTGACAGCGAGGAGGCGTAGCCCCGGACAAGCGGTGGCAGCTGTGAATGCAAAACGTGACGCAGTTGAAGATGTGCCATGTGATTCAGGGTTGGACATAGGGAGACCTGGGGCCGCCTGTTCCCCACACTGGAAAGGTGGCGCTCCTCTGGACGGGAAAGACGATCCGAGGAAATGCCCCCTCCCCTCAATTCCTGGTTCTGCCCTTGTGTTATCTTGAATTTGTAGTAATGATATGTTACCTTGGCAATCTTCGCAATGTGTAGCATATGTCCACATAATCTATGCCGAACATACGTCCATATATAATATAACCCGTATGTTATAATATGTACTCTTCATAACGCCGACGCTTGATGCGTCGATATGATGGGTTTAGGGTGGGAATGGTTGGAGAAATGGAAGGTGAAAGTGGATGGGAGAGGCAGAGAAAGAGGGGAGGGAGATAGTGTGAGAGGGGAATTGCAGCAATGATGAATTATTTGTGAAATATAGTGGAATGCGCTACCTTCTGTACACGGAATCGACATTCTTTAGAAAGAAGCATGGACATGTGTTTCTCGGTGTTGGTTTGTGAAGACTTCACGTCTCATTTCTAACAGTATATCGTGTCCAAGAATCACCCTTATCCTCACCATGACGGATCGTGATGCACGAACATCTCGTAGCACAATTCCAAGTAAAGAAATTAGCTATCATGTGGCCTGTTACATGATGTCAGTTAGCATATGTTTCTATTGTTGGTTGGTTATCTGGGTTTAGGGGCGCATCGACTGCGTTGGTCATACAGCACCCATATAGGTTTATATCGTTAATTTCGGTAAATTAAGTGTATCAAAACAAACCAAACAGATTTACTTATACGCATGCCATGCGATTAAAATTGAAGTTCAAGAACTTGTAACGTTTTGAAAGTGGCATAGCTTCCATCGATAATTTAGACATCCCGCTGGATACGTTTCGACATCTGACACCTAACGAAAGTTCATTATTTTAACACTGACATAGCAGAGATGTTGATGGTTAGATTGCAACAAGCTGTTAATTAAACGTCAGAATTTGGATTGTTTGACGCATAACCACAAATTATGTCGTTGGTTATATATAAATATTACTTTCCTGCAGCATTCTCTCCACCCTTTTCACAAGTCATCAACCCTGACAGCGAATCCACTCATCCGCCAACTCAAAATATCTACCTGCGTCAGTAACAGAACCCTGGGTCTCCATAAAATCGGTCACTCATTGCCCAATGCTGCCGTGTGGACCGGGGAGTGACGGTCCTGCCACCTATGAGTCAGCTTTTGAACTACAGGTCAAATAGCTGCCGAGAGTCGTGTCAAAACGGCCAGGCTGATGGACACCAAAAACGGCAAAATATCTGCAACACCAATGAACTGACATATTAGATCAGCGTTTAAGAGAGAACGTCGCCCTCGTTGGAAGCAATAGTTCTAAAAGTGCGGGGAAAATTGGTGACTAAGGCGGGTGGGCTGCCGAAGGAAACATACTTTTTTCGACAAAAAAAATTGGTATATTTGAACTCAGCATAAAAAACGATGCCGGATGATGCCCGGAAATCGATGTCTGAAGCAAAGATGCAAGCAGGGATCACCCTAGTGTTATATTAAGCACACCATACCGCAAATATTTTTTGTCTTAGCTGACGTTCCACGGATGGACAACATAAGGGCATCGATGTTCGATGGTTCAGTGACTTGCGAAGGTTAAGTGACGAACCAGAAGCAACAGTAAATATAATGGCATATTCAACGAGCACAGGCCCAGACGGAACCTTAGAGTACAGAATGGGCCGAGTAAACAGTGCCATATAGTGCATTTCATAGAATATCCAGACAATGGGTCATGTCATCGCTATTAGAAGCAAGTGTAACGATATGATCCAATACAGAGGCAAGAACGCAACTAAAATAGTTTGCTTTCGACCCATTAGCCTGGCAAATGTGGTCAATCTTGATGAAGGCCTGTAGTGGAAAAGATTGTCATGAGATAGTCAATTAAAACCAGACTGGTTGCATTAAAGACATTGGTGAAAGCATTCACCTTATTGATAGCATGAAAGCGAAACCATTTTCAAATTTTGGTCAAGGGAAATATGATCAGTTCAAGATCTGAATGGTTGACTCATTGGGAAGAGCTAGTATCCTGCTTAGATGCATATGATGTGATAGGTTCTAAAAATCATTGCTTCAATGTCAAGATAAATTTGTTCACAATATACAAATTATAATGAGCAAGGTTAGATATGCTACAAAGCTGACAAGGGAAGTAAAACTGCTTCTATTCAGCAATACTTATATACTTTGATACCAGCAATTCTGGAATTGCTACCATCAAAGTAAGCAAGTGAAAAAGATCTTAACTCTGAAGCTTACCTGACAGCATGTAGGATGTCCATCAATAAAGTTATGTGTGTTAGGGCATCTGGCTGAAATTAAATAATTATAGCTGATTCAGCAGGAGATGGTCAGAGGTACTGCAGCTCTGCTCTGTGCTTGCCAAGGAAAAAAGGATAAACTTGCAGCTTAATGTAATGGTGGATTTTTGGAATCTTTTCCCAATGCAATCAATGTTCATGAATACAGTGAGCATGATACCACCACACATTTCTTTCATAAATTAATGCATGGCAGGTGACAGGCCAAATAACAAGGGGCAAAGGGCTTGGAGTTGGGAAATGTGGCATGAAAATAATGTTCAAAAGAAAGAAAGTCATCACCTAGCCTAACCTAGCCTAGACTTCCATCCAAGGTTTGTAAATAGAAAATCTTCAAACATTTGTTTTCCTTAAAAAATGTTCAAGTTGAAAACCTAACCTAGCCTACAGATCCAGAAAAAAAGAGTTTTTTTCTCACAAGTTTTCAAAAAAACTTTTAATTTGTTTCCAAATCTAACAGAAAAGCCTAACACATCCTAGCCTAAGCAAACCTAACCATCTGTGTGCTTCATGGAGGTAAAATGTGCATTAAAACTTGTCTTGTGGATACCTTAAATTGCAATAATAGTCTGTATAGGATGCAGTTGCAGAGTAAATTGGTGATTACACCATGTTAACCACATTCATAAACATTGCACTGGAAAAAATACATTCCCATAATTAAAAAATTACCTTGAAGTGCAAGTTTACTGTTAGGTATTAAATAGGTATGTAGGCTGTTGATGGATGGTTTCTTTGAGATTTTAATCCAGCATGTCCAGAACCTATTGTCCAAGCTTGATTGATTGATTATTTGGATTCATAGTATCTTCCATTTTGAGGCTTAACACAGACAGGCTCCTGTTGCTCTCATCAAGTCTGAACACTTCATGACTTTGTGGGCCACCCCTACTGAGTAACAACTGCATTCTGCATCTGCCTGCCTGCCTACCTACCTTACATAAATGTGCTTTTTTCCACTGAGTAGCATTTTCAGCTGGACTTCACCAATCACCATGAAGATCTGCATTGCCCAAACTTTTTTCCAATTACTGCAGCTTAAGGAAGCTAGGAGACAGGTTTTACACACATTTTACCCCATGAAGCATACAAAGGGTTTTGTAAAGGTAGGTTATATACCTAACACTTTTGTTGTAAGTTAGGAACACTGCCTAAGAAACATCTTTTGATAATTTTTTTCACAAAGAAATTTTTTTCATCAGAAACAGTTCAGGCTTGTCTAGGTTTGGTTAGTTTTTTATCACTAATATGCTTGAGTTTTGAAGAGAAAAAAATGTTCAGATATTTTCCTTTCATAAGAAAAAAAATGTTTCTTGCATGGAAGGTTAGGCTAGATTAGGGTTAGGCTATACTACATTGTTTTTCTTTCTTACAAGTGCTACTTTTTATGCTTTATTACCCAACCCCAAGCTCCTTTGCAGGTGCTATTTTGCATCCCAACTGAAAGTATGCATTTGCAGAGGAAAAGAGTGCTAGCATCATGTTAAGCATACTCATAAACACTGCATTGTGAAAGGAACTTCCAAGAGATAAAAGTACCCTAAACTGCGAATCCGCCAAATAATCTAACTTAACCAAACCAAACCATCTGTTTCCTTCACGGATGCAAAATGCATTAAAACTTATCTTGTGACCACCTTAAAGCACAAGAATACTTGTTATGGAACACACCAGGTACATTACTTTACGGTCAATACAGGTAGGACGTAGGTCGGTGTGCGGCTAGGTAGGTACCTACCTGTTACGTGTCGAACACCACAGTGAAAAGAGCAACAATCGCACTTGAAGGCCTAGAGGTCGGATCTCCTTCAACAGACTTAAATCGTCCTCAGAAACTCTTCAGCTCTGATAGCCTGCACAGTACGTCACAGTTATTGTTTGTTTCCTGCGATGGCGCCCCGCGTTCCCTCGTCTCACATCCACACGAACACCGGAATATGTATGGAGGAACTACCGGGTATAATGTCCTTTGGTGCAAGAGGACTACCGCAGATGAGACCAAAATGATTGAACCGTCTCTGCGCCACATTGGACACACCGGCGCCGGGATAGCACGCGCATTCGGCACTCGCCCAAACATATCGCGCCGATAATTCTTATCTAATTATTTTGCCTATATATGTGGTTAATAGCTTCTTTTATACTATCCATGGTTTGTCGGAAAACGCTTATTTTGCCTACTTTTCCGGTGCGTATCTTCTTGGAGGATGTTATACTAGATGTATTTATCACAAAACACATATTATAGGAAATGTATAAAAGGAAATAATCTGGCATCCGTAAATAAAATAGGTGCAGGGGCTACAGAGTAGTATAGTAGTAGTAATATATGGTATTTGTAGAGTGTTGTCTTTATTATATAATGATAACCCATTTGTAACAATCACCAATGAAGTGCAATGCTATCAAAATACTAGGCAACGTCTAGCAGCGATCAGTAGCGACTGCTGGTCTGTCTGGATGAGGTTGTGTTTCGATTGTGCTGCTGTTTCCTGACCTAATAATTCCTTTTGGCAGGAAGATTTAATACTTGAGATCCGATCTCCTTGGCCATCGAAAACGACATGGAGCAACCTGAATACATGGGACCTGAGTGGTCACATATTGTTACCTCCTCGGATAACGTCCCTGGGTTACAGCTTTGAAGGGGTGCTGTGCAGCATAGGATACGGACCGATCCAAGAATGTTCGTGGGGAAGAGGCCACATTTCCTGGGAATGTGGCCTCGGTCTGAATGGGAATGAAGAAAGCCTTCGGTGGGAATACAAGTCATTGAGCATGAGGAGAGTGATGGACTCGAGCATACCGACTTTTCGTCTCAAGGATTGTTTTCCTTTCAAAATAGCGTCTTTGGCTTTAAAAAATCCGTTGAGCAAGGGTGTGCACTCAAGCCTTCTTCGTGAAGCGCTTGTCGGTCGAAGGGTACTATCCTTCCATGGAGGAAAGCGTATACTGCGTATACCCCCTCCCTCCCTCCGTACCCACCTCTGGTATCCAGGGATGTCGATTTTTTTTTTTTTTTGGGGGGGGCCGAAGTGTACGTGACCCCCTGTGAGTCGTAGCATGCGACAACAGTGTCATACAGTGTACTAGGGTCCTTCGTTATCGCCAACGTCATCGTCATTGTCAACGTCACCGTCGCCCTCTCTCACTCCAAACACCAACAAACACACAACGTCTTAAATAAAACCATCGGAGCACAGCCGGCCTGAGCTGTGATGAAGATGGGTGAAGGTATTTCCTTGGTAACTAACATTAGGGAGGGACGAAGCCAACGTCTTGGTGGGGCGAGTTCAGGGTCGGGAAGTTCGCTATCTCAACCTAATTTGTTTCTTTGCAGTACAAAATATGCTGGTTAACATCAACTAATTTTTATATGTAGCATGGTGTTTGTCTTTTTCTTCCTTAAGCTTTCTTATCAGCATAAAAACCGCATAGGTCATTGTGGGGCCAAATCAAGATTCGGGGCCAAGATCAACATTGATGGGGCCATGGCCCTCACAAAAGGATGCAAATCGACAGCCCTGCTGGTATCTGCTCTTAACATTGGGCAATTCAAGTTACAAATTAATAGGCCAGCCTATCATGATTTCACTACTAGTTGTATGGGTGGTTCTCCTTGTTCCGTTCGTAGATCTTGTGCTGTGGTGATACTGCACCGGTGCGATGCTACACTATGTGAACTGAAGTGGTGCATTGCCCGTGACATGGGATCCAGATCTTCCGCGCGCCCGAGAGCGGACGGCCGAGCGAGGAAGACGACATGGGCGCGAATGATCAACTCTGCCCAAAGCTAACTGACGAGCGAGGGCGACTGAAGGTGCGTTGGCCGGCCGCCACATAGGCGGCCACCTTCACCTCAGGATCTCGGGTGAGGTCCGGGAATTGGCGCACTCAGGTACAGTGCGTATTGCTCAGTGCGCGCAAGCGGGAACACGATACCTCTTGATGCGCAACAAAGCCATGCGTCTTGCGTGCCAAAACGCAGCCAAATTGGTTAGCTATTTGAGCTCTAGGGCACACTCAAGTCGGTGACCGACATGGAACATCAAAAGAGTCACCACTGCCAGCATAGCATCAAGTGCACGTGATGTAAATTGTTTGAGCACGTTGTTGTGCATTTGATCGAGGCCTTCAGACGCGCTTCAGCAGAACTCAGCTAAGCCATGGTGAATGGCTTCTTGTAGCATCCGAGGTTGAAAAGTGCAATGGCTGTCTCTGACTGGCTACTTTGCGGCGTACGACCAGCTCGTCACCACTCACTGGTGTAATGACATCGGTTAGATATTGTGCAAGCCATTTCGGGCTCGGATAGGTGACGTCTCGACCACCATATCATAGTGCCGTCAGAGGGGTACAGCTGAGCTGACCTTAATCCTCGATCAGATCTGTGAGACTGGTGTGGAGCGATTCAGCTTGCTCACATAATGTGGTCCCTTCACGAGGTACACTTAGCCTGCCAAATGTAGAGATTTGCGGGGGCCCGAGCTTGCCGAAATGTTGCTTGGCTTGCCGAGCTTACGCAAGGTTGGTGCTGGAGCGGATCTAGAAGCTTGGCTTGGGGAATTTCAAAATATTTTCTCAGATTTCGAAGAAACAATTCATCAGATTTGAACAGGTGTCATTTATCGGGTCTCGGTGATATTTAGGTCATGCATTGCTCTTATATTTCAAGAAAACGTCATTTAAGTGCAATTTATCTGTCAAAATAAGCATTTGGATGCATACCCTTTATATCCCCTGGGTAGGCTGCTTTGCTTTTTATATCAAGGGCTCTGCAAGCTCGTGCTCTTGCCCGGATAGCCTGATGACACTCTTCCGTCCGACATGGGCCGGGCGCGTGATGAAGAGTGACACAAGTGCGAATGATGCAGCCGATGGCGGTTTGGACGAGCACGCTAGTGAGCTCTTCGCCGATACGATACCACGTCATACAGCAAAAAATCGCCTTCCATGTCTGGTATTCTGACCAGTTTGCCTTGTTAAGATTCCATTGGCCTGGTCACGTCCGAAATACAGCGTCATCCATGTATTCCAACCGCATGATAAGATTGTTACTACCGAATGTGTAATCGGCCACAGACCAACTAAAACGTTGTGTGGGTTGGGTTGTGGACTGCACAACTTACGTCGAAAGCAGATGAATCAGGGTCGACGTTCCGGTGTTTAGAATGGATACGATTCATTGTGCATAAACGACTACAGGAGCCGACCTCGTGCATGAATGTCCTCCTTATTGGTGTAGCCGCTCACTGCGGCTCGACTCCAGACGCGGCATGTGGCTTTGGGCACATACTCTTAGTTTGGATGTTGATGAATAACTTCATTTGAGTTTGAGATGGTCGAAATCAGCAAGAAATTCCTGATTTACTTTGAAGGCTGATTCACTTTGAAGGCGTCATTGTTTGGCTGGTATTTATTCTGCTGCTGACGTAATGTGTTCATTGGCCACCCTGTCCAGGTGGGGATCGTGGTTTGCAGCAATTCCCATTTTCAACTTGCATTATGCTAGAGCAAGCAAAGACGTGTTAATATTTCGACCCAATGGCACGGAATTATAGTACTTAACATACGTTTATTTTTAGTTTCATTGTAGCAACTGTTGGCATGCAAAATTTGGGTAAAACGATTTTAGATCGATGCTTTGCTGCATAAATTGAATGTAATTGTGCGCGTATCCCAAAGGCGCTCCTTCCGACATTGCCACATCCAGAAGAAGAAAATTATTTCCCTCCCACTTAGCATGTCAGGTCTGATCCGGACGAAAGAGACAAACGTCAGAATATGATTGCCGGGCGAGGAGTATCATAAACTGAAATACAATCAAGATATAACATCAATATTTTTCCATACCGCTTTTCTCCAAGGAGCACAACATTATGCACGTGTATTCCTTAAACTGCCTCGAAACAAACATTATGGATCCTGAAGGAATCATCCGAGACTTGTTTGTGATTGCATGCGCCATTCAACCTGACCCATGTTAAATAAACAATCAATTGGGCTCGTGATAATTGTGTCCATGTTAGGCTCAATGGCCCTTCATGTGGCGTGAGCTAGTTGTGTACGAATACATGGTTAATATCCTGAATGACAATTATTTTGTCTGACCTGCAGGAGTATCCAGTTGGACGATGCTATGCTGAGACCAGGGCCCCTGAGATGCTGCCTAGATCCAACACGAAGCTGTCAACAACCGAATGGGGAGACATTTGTACCGTAGTTCACACGCAGCACATGGGTATATCACCGTAAGTGCTTCACTCCAACGGACTCCTGCAAGACATCTCTACGTGAATTTGCGTAGCAAATTTGAAGTTTATTAGTGCTATTGATCCCTTATCAGTGTTTCTCAGTGTTGATGAACGACCAATAGATGTGGCTATGGATGGGTTCACGATGCTTTATATTCTAATACATGGGGCATTCCACGTCAAATCGCACAAGAATTGGCTATTTTGAATCCGACGCCCTCCGATTTTGATGAAAATTGATACACCTGTAGTGCCAAGTGAACGAACCTCACACGCCAACTTTCAGCCCTGGGTGACCTCTGGGGTCAGATTTAGAGGTCACCCTAGGACGCCTATTTTTACCGACTTGACAACAATCAAATGCATATATCTTAGATGTTAATTAACTTAGCGGAACGACATTGGTGTTAAAGTGCGCAGAAACCCTTGGCCATTCAGAAATATGGCAAAAGTTGCACGTGACCTCTCCGTGACCCTTGACCTAACGAAGTCAAAGTATAAAAATGCATTTTTATATATGTTTGCCTACCCTAATTCGACTAAACGTGGCTGAATTAATGGTCGTGATATTATCTAAGAACGTGCAAAAAAGAAAGGCGGAGACTCTAAAACTTTTTGAGATATCGACCTTTGAGTAGGTATTGTCATAGGACCAAATCAAAGCATGCCCCGAGGCTATTTACCATATCATCGATGATAACTCTGGTTTCCTTGGTCCGATTATCGTCAAATTTGGTGGGCAAATCATCGGTGGCAAGCTGAACTATTTTCCAGATTTTCAAGTTGACCTGACCTCACATGACCTGGCAGTGACCTCTCCATTACAAGCCAACAGGGAAACACAAATATTTTCCTGAACAAAAAACGCTGAATTTGGCTCGTACAGGCTATATTACCTAGTTTTAGGTTAGGCTACTCCAAACGAGCCAAGTTTGATTTTGAACAAGTGTCCTCTGCAAGGTCACGTGAGGTCACTATGAGGTCATGTCACACTTTCGTCAATAACTTTATATAGAATCAAGATAGAGAAATAATTTTAATGCCACCGGGATCCTCTGGTTAATCATGATGTATAATATGATCTAGCTAGGTCATCACTTGACCTCGGTTTAGGGTGACCTGGAGGTCAACTGGGGTCAGGATGAAATGTTCAGCTAGCTAAGTCATGTGATACATCAATCAACGCGGCCTGACGAGGAAAATACGATTGTAACAAAATTATATTTCTATCTTTATTTTGGCAAAAGTTATTCGCAAAAAAATATGTTTCCTCGGTTTTTATAGCCTGAATATATTGTTTCAGCTCGCGTGCGTTTCGTACTAACATTTTATCGGGAGGGCCAGTTAATTTTTATGAGATGCAAATAGCCGCGACCATAAAACAAGTTGAACAGCAGTACAGTATATTCACGAAGAACTACCAACCTTTTTCGCCACACGTACCTCACTCTGCCGGAAAACCATCTCACAACCACCATACCATTACGTGGAGACGGGGTAACACGATGGACATTCCTTGTTCCCGGTATTGTGCGAGCAGTTGCGAATCCGTCATTCAACGCTTTGGTTTCTTTGACCCACTCGGTTTTGGGGAAATACTCCACGCACGTGCCGGTGGCATGGTTTTTTACAAACTGATTAAACTGGTCCAGGGTCTCAATCAGAGTTCCGTGCAGACTTCCCTTTTTAGCTAACCTTTTCAACGTCCCACCAATGCCATCACACGGTCCCTTTCCGTGAGCGGTTGCGAAGAAATGCCACTGGGCGTCTATTCCAAAGTCGACGGAATGCTCTGCCAAATTTAGGAAATTCTTACAATTTTTGTATTGCGAGGCAGCCCCATCTGAAAAATAAAATATCTTCTTGGGGCGCTGGCCTAATTCTGCTTCCAGGTGCTCAATGAGTTCCTTGAAACAGGTGGACAGCCATAGTATCATGCGTCAGGCAGTCGGAAATGGCAGAGTAAGAAAAATGTTTGAGGTCCCCTGCGTTGTTTCGCCAATAAGCCACAAACGGATGGATTGTCACCTGCAGTTTGTTCCAGTGATGGGACTGTACCTCATCCTGTGTAACCATAGCGTAGTTTTCGGAAAAATCTCCAATAACAATTACCTCTGCAGGAGCTAGTGTTTCCTTTAAGCCTTTCAGATAATTGCCTTGGGCACGGGCGACAAAATCATGCTTTACAAGTATTTCCAGCTGCTCGCAAAATGATCGCACAAAATCTTCAGAAGTTTGCGTAACCACCTCTAAGGTGGACCTATCAGTATTAGTCCACTTTCGGTACTCAATGTTATCGATTTCTCGGTTATCATACTCAGCCAAAATTTCTTCGCCGAATTCCGACACTTTTGGGCATTCTTCACATTTACGCTCCTTACAAAGCAATGATGGCGGGTTACACTGAACCTGAGCCAAACAATGATGATAGGATGCCAGCTGAACCCCATTCAGAGTGATGTCGCTTACCTTGCCACCAGCCATCATTAACTTCACGTTCTCATGATGCACGCATACGCACACACAATGGGTACCGCTCACACCTGCCAGTACACATTCCCCCGGACGTAGCTCCGCAAATTTGGAAAAACCTATTTTTTGTTGCGGGTACAGATCCTTAAAACACCGATAGGCCTCTTTTAGGTTGCAGAGGATAAGGCGTTTCTGTACTCGCTCCCTTTTGCCTGTAATTTTGCTCCGGACAGAAACGAAGTCTTTAGTTCCAGGCATTGCACGACTCACGTCCTCGCTTCTGTAGAAGTCCCTCACTAGTTCTGCAGTCTCACTTTTAAGCACTTTTCCAGACCTCGGATTCGGAACCGAGAGGCACCCTGACGCTGCTTGCAAGCGTTTGGCGTACCTTGCTTGATGGTGCGACGCACCAAACTCTTCCATCAGCTTGCGAATTTTCCATGAACTTGGCGCTACCGTCAATATTTGTATTTTTTCACTTGGTTTATCAGTGGTTCTGAATTTCTGTCGCAGCTGCTCCATCATTTCTTCAAAACTTTTTGCTTTCTGTTTTTCGTCCTCGTCGGTGCAAGGGACGGCCGCTGTATCGATACTTGAAACTCGTTTCTGGAAAGCCGCTGTGATTTTGGACATCTTCGTCCGTCTGTACTTCTTTGAAGTTCGTAGCCGTTTCCGCTTGATTGGGGTCTCACCAAGTGCCTGTGCGGACTGATCTATGACATCTACTGTTTGGTCTACATCTGTAGAATCGGTATTTGAAGGTGCTGCCTCTGCTTGGAGAGATCCGTTATTGTCATCGGCCGTCTGAAGCACTGATGTTCCCGGTTCCGCTGGTGGCTGCTGCGGCTCCCGCTGTTCGACTGGATCTGACGGTCTTCTCTTCGAAAGCGCCAGTCGGCAGGAAGTGCATAAGTATTTGCTCCGATCTAAGTCGAGATCCGGGTTTTGTTCGATCCATTTTGTAATCACCGGTCTACAGCCATGTTTTACAGTTTTACCCCTGTGTCGAAGTAAGGGATCACAGCACTTCGTCCACCTTTCACTTCGCCGATCGTATCCAGACGCCTTGCCCATTTCGACCTCCGACTTCCAGGGAATCACAACAAACACTGAGCATGGCCGACTTTGCCACAGACCACCACCCACACCTCCATTGTGTCGTTATCTTTTTAAAGGCTTATCTACTGTTGTCAATACACGCACCTCCACCTCCCCTCTCACGAGCGGCGCGTGTAATCTCTCCCTCGCCGCCCGTTCCTTATCACGCCGCGAACGCATGACGCCCCCCCCCCCGAAACCGACGTTAGGGTGCAGCATTTTCATTTCTTGGTCACCGGTCCAGTGTCAGCCTCACCTGCAAAAGTGCCACAAATAGTTAGTTGAAAATTATTGGCGTGAATATTCACGTAAGATGCAATATTGCATGTATTTAGGCAATACAAACTTCCCAAGGTCATGTTAGTTCATGTGAGGTCATGTCAGCCTGAAAACATGGAAAATAGTTCAGTTTGCCACCAATGACTTGCGCACCAAATTTGACGATAATTGGACGAAGGTAACCAGAGTTATCATCGATGATATGGTAAATAGCCTCGGGGCATGCATCCATTTGGTCCTATGACAATACTTAAAGGCCGATATCTCAAAAGTTTTCAAGTCTCCCCCTTTATTTTTGGTAGGTTCTTAGATAATATCACGACCATTAATATAGCACAGTTTCGTCGAATTAGGGGCAGGCAAACATGTAGAAAAATATACTTGTATACTTTGACCTGGTTAGGTCAAAGGTCACGGGGAGGTCACCTGCAACTTTTGCCATATTTCTGAATGGCCCAGGGCTTCTGCGCACTTTGACACCAGTTGCATTCCGCTAAGTTAAATAACACATGAGATATTTGCAATTTATTGATGTCAAGTCGGTAAAAAATCGTGACCTAGGATGACCTCTAGATCTGACCCCAGAGGTCACTCTGGGCTAAAAGTTGGCGTGTGGGGTTCTTTCACTTGGTACTACAGGTGTACCAATTTTCATCAAAATCGGAGGGGGTCGGGGAATTTCTTGTGCGATTTGACGTGGAATGACGACCCACATGGATAATTCACGTCACTTCTGGGCTGGAATTGCATATGACTACACGTTTCACGCGTATTCAGTGTAAACCAGCATGTACCGCCAGAATTTATACTTTCTAAGGATTAGGCCAAGTCATACTATCGAAAGCTCTGTTAAGCCTAGTTTGCGTAGCTGTGTGCGAAGCTCATCGAGGATTACCACACCCGCTGCATGCACAGACCTAGCGGAGTCTCAGGTGTTCCGTGTCAGGAAATGGAAGGCGCGATTTCTATTAATGTAGCATGTATGCAGCATGCATAACGTAAGTGCAGAATGTATTCTACCCTCCCAAAAGCTGCAAAACTTGCGGTGTGTTATTTTACTCATTTGGTGCAACCCTGTTCGCAGCGTAGCGATTTGCATGTAAATTTTGGGATTATGGTCAAAGCTCTCTATGTGTGCGCTGGTTCATCGAAAAACCGTGACATTTGGCAATGAGAAACACAGAACAACGGTCTTCCAAGGACGACGCCTCATCATTACCTCGGCTCCGTATCGTCCGACAATCCACAGGTCCCTTCGTGCGTGCACCATCATTCTGCGAGCGGCCCCATGAGAATGGTGTGCCCGAGAATGGTGTGCTGTGAATGGTGTGCTGTGGCTGTGACAGGCTAGGTTTCAGGCCACTTCACGCCCGAAAATGCAATAGTCGTTAATTGCGACTTTATTGGTCGGGTTTATGAGCAGCAAAACGGCGACAGCTTATCACCCAAGGACAATTTCGACAAATGTCTGGACGAACACTGACGCACCCCTGTCAACAGTTTGTGTTCCGACAGTTCTTTCGACAGTTCGTTCCTAAATGGACTCTCGGCACTATGACAGTCAACTGTCCAAGTACCATGTCTGCGCACCTCCTCTGTCCAGCTCCGTCTAGCTGCACATCTGCGCAGCTCCGCTGTTCAGCTCCGTCCACCTGCACGTCTGCGCAGCTCTGCTGTCCAGATCCGTCCACCTGCACATCTGCGCAGCTCCGCTGTCCAGCTCCGTCTAGCTGCACGTCTGCGCAGCTCCGCTGTTCAGCTCCGTCCACCTGCACGTCTGCGCAGCTCCGTCCACCTGCACGTCTGCGCAGCTCCGTCCACCTGCACGTCTGCGCAGCTCTGCTGTCCAGATCCGTCCACCTGCACATCTGCGCAGCTCCGCTGTTCAGCTCCGTCCACCTGCACGTCTGCGCAGCTCCGCTGTTCAGCTCCGTCCACCTGCACGTCTGCGCAGCTCCGTCCACCTGCACGTATGCGCACCTCCTCTGTCCAGCTCCGTCCACCTGCACTTCTGCTGTCTGGCTTCCTCTGTCCAGCGGTCGCCGGGCGCGCGCTATCCTCAAGCGGGGAGAGGACCAGCACCCTGACATGCGTCAGTCACACGCTGGCACCATCTATTGCCACATCCATGCCACAGAAGAGAATCCCGACTGACGACACTCGAGCCAGGCACGTCCTCCATGTGCAAGGGTGCATGCTGCATGGTGAGGCCCAGTGACACGTGGCATGGGCGCAACAAGTGCCGACTGGCCGCCTCGTCACGTCACGTCGCGCCGCGAAGCCAATCGTCCGGGCGGCAGCCGGGGCTCGCGGCGTCAGCTGCTGACGTCAGCATGGTCCGCCGGCCGACGGGCGGACGCTTCTGCTAGGAGCCGGGGCTCTATCATAGAACCTGACAAGTCAGAACATATGGGTGTAGATTTATTGGTACGGAATGTTTCAATAGTCATGAGCGTCAGGAGTTATTTTCGTTCCAATATTACAGACGTGGAGCTGTTGTCTGATCCGTCCAGCTGCTTCCTGGTTGAAGCTATCCAGCTCCCATCATAAACTACATGCTTCATATTTCACCGGGATGGCTCGATGACGCAAATACTGGGCATGTAAGGTGGGTTATGTTCTTGTTTTGTTGACGAACGATGTCTCCGCACTGCTCAAATAGTTCCTCGTGCTGCATTATCTATCCAGTCGATGCGCCACTAAACTACAATAACTACAACATAAGTCAGTCCTCATATCGTGGTGTTGGAAGCTCGATGGCCTATCGGGCCAGAGCAGCATGTCCGGGTCGGGGTACATCTCTTGCATCCCTTCTCCATCATGAGTCAACGGTTGATCCTCCGAGAACTGATGGCTATCCACACCAATATTCTAGGAGTAAGCTCTGCTTTTCAGCGTATTGGACGTTAAGTGCGCAGTAACTCCTGTCGGACATGAAATATCCTCAGCGTCTTGAAACCTTGTGGCCAAAAGAGCCAAAGTACGCTTTGTCATCTATTACGTTTTTATCGTGCACATGTGATCTGTCGGTATGACCTCAAACATGTGATCTTTATATCATCATTTTGTTCAGCCGCCAGCAATGCAGCCTTGTTAGGTTTCAAATTTTCCAAATCACACTTATTTATGGCACGTTGCATGTAGCTCTTGAATATTACATGCGTAGATGCTAAGTCTTCCCCGAAAAGGTCAACTTTGCCCGCCTTGCCTGCTCAGTTCTTCCCTAGCTTTCCTCACCCGTGGCAGTACCATCTTGCTGGGCTTGCGCCTACTTTCCGCTTTCCTGAGAGATACGCCACCGTCAATCTTGTTTATTACCCTGTATGAGGTTGCTTTGCTCATACATTCCAGTACGAAGCATTAACTGTAGAGGGTTTTCCTTTCTCTTTGTGATCTTCGCAAAACTATACCATTTTATGTGGCACTCGTTTCTGAAGCTGTTTACGGTAATTAACGGCTTGTCTGGTTATAGAACTTAGGTCCTATTTGGGACAAAGGTAAATACTTGATCAGCCAATGGCAAGATTTTGCAAACACCTTAGTCTCACATGTTAGCGGACAACCGCTGGAATGGGAAAAAAATTGCTATGTTCTAGTCATGCTTCTACCGAACAATTACTCGCGGATACCCATCCCTGGGATAAAGCTGCTCTGTTCTATGATGTTTGCCGCGCAAGTTGACATTAATATATAATTCTTAATTTTCGTCGTGTGCCTAGCGTTGTGCTTACTACTTCCCGATGTCAATTCGAATGCGATGAGGTAGACGTCGTGCTTTCGTACGTATCTGGGTGTGTGCTAACTGAAAAGCGGAAAGGACAGGGATTTTGAAGGGCCATGATATATGGGTGATATATACCGTGTATATACATATATATATACATGTATACGTATATATATAATTGTACTGTCTTGATGCACTAGCCAAACGCGAGGCAACTTCACGGCCTCGAACATGGGTCACTCGGGAGCGTCACGCTCCGACCGCGCGCAGCGGGACCCACACAACCGCGCACCGCGGACTCACACGACCGCGCGCCGCGGGACTCACGCGAAGAGTACCCGCCAATCCCACGGCCGCCGCTCTGGCGGTGTCACTCCAATATCTCACGTGCTGTGTCCGCTGCCTAGATGTCGCCACACAGCACTACAATAATATATATAATATATATACAATATATAAAAATATAAATATAGATATATGCCATGATCTGAGCATGCCATACTGACTGTATGGACACACGTTGAAAATATTCGGTGCGCATTCAGAAATGCATGGCAATATATTCTCGCAATAAGTTGAACAAGGACAGAAAGATGAAGCTCGGGCAGCATTTGCGAGCCCAGGACAGCAAATCAGACTCCAAATATGGTGCCCGCGATTTGTCGGTAACATTGGCACAATATTGTTGTGACAAGCCACCGAAAGCATTACACGACTGTGCTCACTGGCGGGTCCAAGGGTGCAACGAGGCCCTCACTGAAGAGGCCGATTTTTACCAAAATTGTGCACTAAGCTAACATTTTCTCGAAATGCAAGAAACTATTGTCACATAAATGGTGTCTTAAGTAGACCGGATGACTGTTAGCTGTTCAGTTCCAACGAGTGTGCGGAAAGAACACAATTTTTTTAAGTTTCCCCCTCCCAGGTCAGGTTTCTGCATACGCGCCTGACTATGTTTAACATCAACATTTGACTATAGTTTTCCGCTCTAATGATACTTGCCAGGGGTTACAGACAAGGAAAGCAGCGAGGACCTGATACATAATCGCAGCAGTTTCAGCAGTCGTCTCACAGGCACCATCACGCGTCTGTCCAGAGTTGGTGTCACGAGGTTCCCCTCGGCGCCGTGACGTTCAGCAGTCCACCAGCACATCTGCTCAGCTCGCATACCCGACTTCGTCTGCCTTGTGCAACGGCTGCCGCGCACTCTGCTCGGCCCGGGTGGGGGAGGGGAGGCGTACCTCCCCACAGTAGCACGTTAGTGCCCGTCGGCCTCGCCTTACTGCAGCACACATACCTCGGCGGACCCGTCTTACAATCGAAAGGTTGTGGGTTCAAGTCTCACCTGTCGCTACTCTTCGCCCGCGACCAATCGGCGTGAAAGATTGGCGACGCTACATGACTCAACGGTCGACGTGTCGTAAAACCAATGATCATCATCATCACATACCTCGGCAGGAGGGGTTCGGTCGACGGCGCTCGACCGCCAATGTCCTGCATAGACGTCGTGTGTGTATCGCGTGACCAAAGTGCAGTGCCATGCTGCATGGTGGAGGTGTCCGCGACGTGCGTCGGCCGACAGATGGCGCCGGGGCTGACCAGACCAAAACGTGCCGGGCGGTCCGGGGTGGCGGCACGACGCAACAGTCCGCACACCGTCACCGGACTACGACAGCGACGGATCGGCGCAGGTCGGGGCGGGCGAGCCTCCCGCTCCGAGGCTGGGTTCCTGCGAGGCTCCCGACAAACCAGGACATATTCACCGGTAGGCGCAGCCACCAGTCTGCTGCATGGTTCGCTACCAAAGAGGCGGCCAGAAGTTAACCATGCAGCAGCTTGACACAAAACCAGTTTTGAGGCCCATCGGATGGCTTAGGCCATCTCCGTCCGGTCGTACGCCTCTCTTTCAATAGCTTGTGCCCCGCAGTCTGGCCAAGTGATTTTGTCAGTGATCTTTGGCCCGTTCGAGGCCGAAGTGTGTGGAAAGGGGGGAGGGTCCCATGCACACATAGATGTCACTGTCTGGGTCCGTCACTGATTATTGCTGTAGCATGAAAATAATGGATTAATATTGGTGAACGATCACCAATTACTGCTGCTACTACTATCGGGAGGCTATCCGATAGACTTTCCACTTTTTTATGCGTCGCATTTAACAAGTTCACAAAATTTGCAATTTCATTTCGAGAATGAAGCAGTTTTTGAACCAAAACCCGATTATAATTCCGAGAAAACTGGATAGTTAACATTATTTCAATATGCACTTTCATGGCGAATTGACCATGCCAGGGGCATATTCAGCATTTTGGTAAGCGGGGAGGGGCTCAGGCTAAGGTCACAATTTGATGATGAATTGGGGTTTATGGGTGTGTCGACTGCCATGGTCATTTTGTGCCAATAACTTTGTTTACAGGCAATCTACTATGCTCCTACAGTAGGCAGTAAGACATAATATTCAGGGACGGCGATAGATAACATCAAAACTTACTTGCCGAAGGAAGGTGAAAATGTCCCCAGACGACACGACCTCAGAGTCATCCTTTAGCAGCATATGCAAAGTGTCGCTGTTTACACGTCCTAAAATCTGGTGTCGTAAAGGTTCCATGGATGCACAGCCTAATATGCGCCCTGGAGGGCCTCTGAAAATTACGCGCACTGGAGGGGGCGGATTCCGCCCCTAAGATCTCGGCTCCTATTAAGGCAACTTTCGTTGCCTTAATAGGAGCAACGAAAGTTGCAGGGTGGATGGGCATGATAGTGAACTCCATTATGTGAAAACTTCATGACTTTAGGTCAATATCTTCAAGGTCAAATGAGGTCAAAATAGCAAAATATTCTGGTGTTGCGCGGCTTGGCTTGTCATTGTTATGGATCGCTGTTGTTGTGTTTAAATGCTCCGAAATTGGTATTAGTGATATTTTGGACATTACTAATGATGCAATGCAGATGCCAGATCCGCCATTTGATCTCAGGTCACCTATATAGGAGCACTTTATCAGGTCATTGCCTGCTCCAGTTCCCGGAACCGTGCTGCCCACTCGACCGCCGCTCCGTTGGGCGGCTCGGCACAATCGGCTTCGCAAAGAAAGGAGTGAAATACATGAATAAAGTATGGAAACGGTTAGGCACACAATGACAAACAGTAGATTTAGGGATGTGTAGGGAGTAACATGCAAAGTAACATCATTCCAGTTGACCAAGTTTGGTTCCATTAGCCTGTCATGAACTTCATCTGACCTGACCTCGGCGACTTAACATGACTTTTAAATTATATATAAAGACATAAAAGACATAAAGACATCAAATATTAGTGCAACTATGAGCCACAAGGGCCCTTCTTGGTTGCACTCTGTACACTGAACCAGTTTCCCACCAAATCTGACCATCAGCCCTACCTGTAATACTGAAAAGGCCCTCTATTCTTATAATGATTATTTATGCTGTTTTTAAAGATGTTCAATGTGCTGCTACTGACAATGTTTTCTGGCAGCTGGTTCCAATGTTCTACTACCATGTTGGTGAAGAAAGTCTGCCTTAACCTTGTTCTGCAGTGGTTAACTTTAATTTTGAATTTATGACCTCTAATTGCATCATTTCTGTTACATTCAAACATTTCCCCAAGATATCCCCTCTCCAGACCATGAATAAATTTAAAGACCTCGATGAGATCTCCTCTCAGCCTTCTATATCTATGTAAAAACATATTCAATTTCTTTCAACTTTCCTCATATGCCAGGTTGCTTATACCATTAACCACCTGTTATTGCCCTAAAGACCTTCAAATCATCCGCAAATTTCAAAACTTTACTGCTTAGGCCACTTTCAATGTTATTTACAAATATAATGAACAGTAGTGGCCCCAGTACTGACCCCTGGGGGACTCCACTAAGAACATTTTGCCAAGATGACTTTGTGCCATTTAGCATCACTCTTTGCTGTCTACCTGAAAGTCACAATTCTATTCATTTTAAGATGCTACCAGCAATACCATGAACCTGAAGCTGCATCATTAACCGTTTATGGGGTACCTTGTCAAATGCCTTACTAAAGTCAAGATATGCTACATCAACCTGATTTCCCTGATCAAATTGTTCTGTGGCGAAGTTAAAAAAGTCCAAGAGATTTGTGAGACACGATCGTCCTTTTCTAAACCCATGTTGAGTATCTTGAATCAATCTGTTACCTTCCAGATAACTAACTATTCTATCCTTGATAATTGATACGAGTACATTGCAGACTAGGGATGTGAGACTTACTGGCCTATAGTCTTCAACTTTCCCTCTTTCTCCTTTCTTGAAAATAGGAACTACATTTGCCCTTTTCCAATCGGTTGAAATTTCATTTTGTGAAACTGATCTGCAAAATATTATACTAAGTGGACATGCCAGTTCCTTTGCAGCTTCCCGCAATAACCTAGCATAAATTTCATCAGGTCCTGCTGTCTTCTTTGGCTTTATTTTCCTGATACGACTGTAAACAACATCACTATCAATGAAATAAACATCATTTATCAGATTACATGTCACTGCACTATGGTGTACGGTCGGCAGATTGGTCATATCTTCCAATGTAAACACTGATTTAAACTGCTTGCTCAGCTCCTCAACCATCTCACTATCCTCACCCAATGTAGTCCCATTTACTTCCAGTGGACCAATTGTGCTAGAAACTTTACTCAGCTTGTAGAAACTAAAGACCTTTTTACTGTCCCCATTATAGTTCCTGGCTAAATCCAGTTCTTTTGCTCCCTTTGCTGCTCTGGTTTTTTGCTTCAGTGTCTCTAGCTTTTCGATACGCCTTTAGATTAACGACATTTGAAGCTTCTTTAAACACTAAATGCAGTTTTCTTAGCCTTAATTGCTTTTATCAAGTCTGGTGTAAGCCATGCTGGCTTTCCTACCCTTCTTTTGCGTCTTTGCTTTTGGGGGACATGTCTAATCTGAATTTCCTTCAAGTAAGATATCATAACAATATGCATCAAACAAGTCGCTTGTGTTGTCAGGAAGACTTCTCTTTTGCCAATATACGGGAAGCACATCAGCGCCGATTTTTGTGGTCTGGCGCTGCGAATTGTTTTTACTTTAACGGACCCTAACTTGGCAAATTTTGGGTCGATTTTCATTTTTCTTGCTTTAAGCAATGCACCGATCATTTCCAAGGAGGTACGCAAAAAATGGCGTATATCGGTTGGTACAATATGGAGTTATGTACGAAAAATCGGAGGGGTGGGCGGATTCCGTCATCCATGCCGTGTGTTAACCTGTCATGAACTTGACCTGACTTGACCTCGGTGACCTGACATGACTTTGAAACAATATAGGAGAGCAATGCACCTCAAACAAGTCGTTGGTTTTGCCAAGAACACTTCATGTTTGCCAATATACGGGAAGCGCATCAGCGCCGATATTTGTGGTCTGGCGCTGATAAAATCTTTTTGCTTTAGCGACCCCTAACTCGAAAAATTGTTGTTAGATTTTTATTTGTCTTGCTTTAAGCAACGCGCTCGTAATTTATAAGCAGGTACACAAACAATGGCGTAGCGAAGGTATGCCCTATCCTCAATCGAAAGAGCGTCACTTCCTCTCGTCGCGAGGTCCGGTGTGAGGACTGCCATATTCCTAGTTCTGGTTTTATAACACTCAGTTTACTGGGCTTGGAGTTCCAGGCTCGTTGCCACTCAGATCGTATATATGATGAAATGGAGGGATACATATCTGTTGGCAGAAGAGGTAGGTGAATTATACGGCCATTACTGGTAGCATGCTTGGCGGCCATATCTGCAGCCTCATTCCCAGCAAGTCCAACATGACTAGGGATCTAGCAGAATACGATATTTTTGTCGAGAACAGTCAGGGATTTGACGATGCGAAGAATCCTTTAGACAAGCCGGGTTGAAAGACTTCATTGCCAAAAGACTGCTTAAGGAGTCAGTAAAAACCACGTTATTTGTGTACTGGTCATCCTGTATATAAAAAAGAGCTTGCAAAATGGCATATAGTTCAGCAGTAAAAATCGACGCCTGCTTCGGTAAGCGGAAATATCCAATGCCGCGTCGACCGACGTACGCGCAACCCACTCCGGACGAGGACCTGGAGCCGTCTGTGTATATGCGACAGAATTCACGGTACTGGTGTATTTTCTCCAACGCGAACATGCGGAATTCTTCGGAGTTGACACTCCCAAGGTCACAATTTGAAGATCTTTCGGAGAAGACTGTGATAAAGACCTCGGAAAACGCAAATGTTCGTCCTGCTTGGGGTTTGGGGACCCGGGACGGGTCCTGCCCTGTGGATGCACCTCTGTCCCGCGCTAAGACGAGGAAACTGCTCTCTCTTTCTCCACCAACTGAGCTGCAATATCGAGGGTCGTAATTACACTGATTACCAACTGACCAATATAACGTGCCACCATCCATGTTGCGTGCAATTTGATAGCGCCTTGTCCGGAACTTCCTGTATGGTGCGAGTTACCATAGCCACTCTCCTGATTGTGCCGCCTTTATCTGGAGCGGTGGATATGTCCACGCGCAGCCCGCCGAGGCGCGACGACGGGGGTCGGATCGTGCAGGGTACGAAGCGTCCTCGCGCTAGCCACGTACACGCTTCCTACACGATCGGGCGAACGAATGGCGACAAGGGCTACATGAAGTGCAGCTTACGGGAGAGTGGTCGCCGTCGCGAGCGGGCTGTCGTCGCCGGCGACGACGCAGCTGTGACAGGGCCGAGTAATCACCAGCCTAGCGTCTCGCCCTTTAGAGGACACGGGCCCGAGCCGAAATGAAGCGGCGCGACGGCCGAGACGGCGTGCGTCGTCCGACAACCGACGCAAGGAGAAATGAGATACGCGAGCGAGGTGAAATTCCTCGCGACAGCGATGTTATTCCCTGCATTTCGCGCCACCGCAGGGCCGTAGCAGGTGCACAGCAGCCGAGCAGACTGATGTCCGCTCGGCTCGAGTTGGAGACGAGTTGGAAATACGGTGCGAATATCGCGGAACGACGGCAGGCTGCACGGGAGACGTGCAGACGTTGGACGAGTTGGAAATACGGGGCGAATATCGCGGAACGACGGCACGCTACACGGGAGACGGACAGACGTAGTTCGAGTTGGAAATACGGGGCGAATATCGCGAAGGACGGCAAGCGGTAGGCTAGCCGGACACAAAGATTCCTACTCCACGTACAACGACGGTGAAGACGCGTGCCTCGGTCGGCGCATGCTCATTTATGCAAGCGAGTGTGGGTTCAGCAAGTTCGCGGAAGGATAGCACTGAACGCAAGGTCACCACTGGGGGGAAGGTCAGCACGGGAAGCAAGGTCACCACTGGGCGGATGGTCGGCACTGGGTGGTAGGTCAACATTGGGCGGAAGGTCAACACTGGGCGAAAGGTCAGCACGGGACGCAAGGTCACCACTGGGCGACAGGACGGTACTGGGCGGATGGTCAACACTGGGCGGAAGGGCGGCACTGGGCGGATGGTTAACACTGGGTGGAAGGTCAACACTGGGCGGATGGTCAACACTGGGCGAAAGGATGGCTTTATGGTCGTGTCGGACCTCCTTCAGCGGCGTTACGCCATCCATTCCACTGTTCTAGAACAGGCGATCCCAGGGCCTCTACTAATTAATCTTGATTGTGGACCAAGACTATTGGTGGTTGCGGGACCACCATGGAAGCCATCAAGGCTCGTCACTCCAGTAATGGTGAAACAATGGGAACAGGCCGCTGTCCCACGCCACAAACCAACGAAGATTTATCGCAGTTGCAACAAGGAAACATTTTTTATTAGTGCATGTTTTGCGTTTTTTATATGGATGGACTTAGCCATTTTACGATGGGTATGAGCTTTGGTTCTTTCAGGATCTTTTTTTCTCCTGAGAATGGGATGTCGTTTATTGCGTTGTCTTTCACTACAATGGTCCCCTGTCGTGTGGTGTCCATGGGGTAGGGTCGGGACGGAAATTGGAGGTATAAGGGACAAGACAGCTTTCTTCACAACTTGCTTCCAGTCGACATCTGCAGGCTAATGGCTAACATTGAAAATCATTGGGAGGATATGTCACCGAAAGTCACGTAACCAGGACTGCAAGCGTATCGACAATATCTGGCGCTTGAATTAGCCAATTGAATATAATATTGAATACTAGTCCCCACCGCCACGTCTCGTCAGTCATTGCTAGTGCATTGCGTACACAAGCACGTCTCATCCATCACTGTTACTGTATTAAAAACGTATCTACGTGACAGACAAAATGCACAGGACCGGGAGCCGACCGTGCCGCATCCCCCATCCCTGCGATAAGCGCGCCTCGGCCTCTGCAGCGCGCCAGCTCGAGCCAGAGGCGGGTCAGACAGTGCACCGCAGTCATCCACACAGGTCAGGGCTAGACCGGGAGGTCACCAGACGACCGGCGGATGCCCCGAGCGCCACCGTGCGACTCCAGACAAACACAGGCCAAATGGCAGCCAGCTGACGGGACAATTCCACCGGCGATTGCGCGCGCGGATGCCGCTGGGCCGGACAATGCACACCAGCCGTGAGGTGCCCGACTAATGACGACGGTTCCTGCACAACGCAACGCACACCATCCGAGCGGTGCCCGACTACTGACCGCATGTAGTCAGACCACGGTCCCTGCACAACGCAACGCACACCATCCGAGCAGTGCCCGACTACTGACCGCATGTAGTCAGACCACGGTCCCTGCACAACGCAACGCACACCATCCGAGCAGTGCCCGACTACTGACCGCATGTAGTCAGACCACGGTCCCTGCACAACGCAACGCACACCATCCGAGCAGTGCCCGACTACTGACCAACACTGTAGTCAGACCACGGTCCCTGCACAACGCAACGCACACCATCCGAGCAGTGCCCGACTACTGACCGCATGTAGTCAGACCACGGTCCCTGCACAACACAACGCACACTATCCGTACGGTGCCCAACTAATGACGACATTAGTGTAGCCAGACCACGGTCCTTGCTACACCCGATCCACCATTGCCAACGGCAAGCTACATGCAATCTCAACACCGACTAGACGCCCTAATAGCACAAGAACATAACGGAATGCATTTTCCATTGACGTAGTGATAAGATTGGCACTGTGCCATAGAGATGTGCCTGAGTGGCAGGCTGCACTTATTGTACGAGACTCATGATGAATCTAACATCACGAGCTATGTCAGGTTATGATAATTCGCTCTTAAAAATACCTACATTATAAGAATAAATGATAATAGGTAAACCACACATCAGTGGCTATTAATAGCATCCCATAAAGAATGCGCACCAGAGACAATATACATATATATTTACGGAGATATAAAACTCGTTTGATTACAAAAATAGATCGGCTTCTTCGCCAACTAATTACCCACACAAACACAGTTCATACATTTGGCATACATACTAAACACGTTGGTAATATAGCAGAGCAATGGTCTATGGCAGACTATGTGACCCCTTGCACTACTCCCAAGTCATAAGCATGATGGTGAGCAACAATGAGATTGGACAAGAACCGGCGGTGCCGCCTCGACACACCCACGGTGCGCGACACGAACGGCTCACGAATGTGAACGCTGTCACAAGGTTGGATATGCCGAGGAGTTATCCGCAGCTATTTTGATACAATTCAACACGCTGGATGGGCATATGTACGCTGGGTGGTAAGGGAACACCAACAGCAATAATACGGCCCGCCTACATTTTTTTCCCGTGGAAGATTTATGCCAGCAAAGGTTAGCCGGACGTGGCAACGAAGTCTGCCGCATCGAAAACGAGCACAACTTCGCAAGCCTTGCGTATGACCGGTTCGTTAGCTAGCTATTGGTGTTTAGGGGCGCATCGACTGCAGTGGCCGTGCAGCACCCACAACATCGTCCCATGTTCGCTTCACCTATACCCAGATCACAACGCGACGATTCCATGTGTGCGAGCGGTTCTCAGGCAAGTCGATGCAGCTGCCTTTAGCGCTGCCGGTCAGTGCACGGCGCCGCACCGCGCACAATGCAGTGGTACACACGACGCAGTGGTCCGTACCGCTACGTAACGCATCCGGCGAGACGGGGCCCCCCCATCGCGTGCGCACCCGCTACCGCCGCACATACCACGCCACGACCACGTCACGACCACGTATTGCTTACGACTAGCTTGTGTACATAAATCACATCTGTTGTATATCACTGTCAAGGTCAGCCACCGAGCTCGGTCACCCACACACTGCACTCCCGTCTCCTCCGTCGACCGAATCCACGCCACTCTCTCAGGCAACCTCAATACACACCTCCGAACATCCAGACACACACCTTCGCCGGCTGAATGCACCCCCGTCTCCTCTCTACGGTGCTCCTACACTCCCTTTTCTTTTCCTTGTACTTCTCTCTCGTAACAAGATGTCAGCATTCCCGTTCTCGGGCATTCCCACGCTGAACTGGCACTGTCCGCTGACATCCCACTACTCGCACTCCGTACGCGTGCGCAGACACTACACCATCCTCTCCACTGACAGACATCGCATCTCGTGGCGACCGGACTCGTCACGTGTCAGCACACAGCCGTGTCGGTGCCGCGGACCTGGGCCGGCATTGTCGGCCGTGGGCCCGACCCGTCACAGCTGCGCCGGCCGCACGGCCGCCACATCGGTGCGCTTGACCGCCTGCAGTGGCACCGACTCGGCGTCTTCCGGCGGCGTGGTCGGCTGCGGGAACAGGTCCTTGTAGGCGGGCGGCGACTCCCGGCCGGAGTCGGGCGGAGCCTGGTCGCGCACCGCGCTGTCGTAGCTGGGCAGCGGCGACAGGTGCTGCCGCTCGGCCGTCGGGCCAGACGACGAGGTGGCCGCGCTGCCCGCCGGCGGCCTGCCGACAAGTTACAGCTGGTGCGTGGGCGTGCCAGTACACAGCTCGTGCGGCTTTCGACGCACCGAAGTCAATCTGCTAGCTACCGAGGCTTCCAGCGCAATTACCGCTACGGTTATATAGCGTCCATTCGCACGCTAATTGTGCATGGAAATACTCCTTAGTCTTCCTGGTTATACGACTAGAACAGATTTCTTCAAACAGATCATCAGGCAGATAAACAACTTGGAAAAAATCGGGATTAAAATTTTGCCGATGTGCCTACTTTTCACCAAAGCACAGAAGCATCGCTACCGTACAGTGAGGAGATTCTCCAACACAGAAGCTCTATGCTCGTCACCGAATATCTATGACCAGAGTTAGCATATCAATGGGCAAGGACATAGAACCGGGACGTCAGAACTTGGAATGCGAAAACAAAGACAAGCAAACAGACAATTTACAGACCACCAAATGAGGAAGGATATACGATGGCATCGTGTTGCCATAAAACAAGATAACCAACCAACATTCCGTCTGCAAAATGTAACATCATGTCTATTGGAATTGGAATTTAGTCGCGCGTCGACTGCGTTGGTCATGCAGCACATCACGTCTGTAAACTGTACCAGATGCTTAATGAGTACTCAAATACATACCCCAGAGTCCTGGTGCCCCTTCTAAGAAAATATTGAATGCATACTCGATATTGCATACGTATCTACCTCTCTACAAGCTATAACTAAACTTCAGTTCCAGTAGCGCGGGAACCGAGATGGGCAGGGAAAGAGAGACAGCACCCACAAACTTAGGACGAACTTAACATTGACCCTATAAGCCCTGCATGGAAATAATCGACCCAGAAATGGTTTTCCCCTTCCAACCCCTGTCCTATTGGAATTGAAGACAACAAATATTTACATACAGTGCGTCACGGCAAAATACCTCAAAAGGGAGCTCTTTTTCCATTTCGTCTCACGTGCATGTCGTCCGGCACTGCAAACTCACCATGCAGATATCTGACTAGCCCGCATTCCCAGTTAGCCTCACCGCGTGACGGCTGTCTGGGGAACGCCGAGGAAAACGATCAGGGCACACAAGACAAGGCACAGTCTGGGCACTGTCGCAACATACCTGGAGCCAGAGCTGGCAAACCAGAGCCTCAGTCGGCCGTTGGCCGTGGAGTGGGCGGGGCCTGACCAACAGCGCATGGCGCACGAGATCAGACAGCCGATGAACACGGCCAACGTCAGCACCAGCGTCACCCAGATGAAGGTGTGGGTGGACATGTTGCCGTCCAGGCGCCAGCCTTTCTCTGTCGGATACACATCGGCCACGTCGGTGTCTGTCGGCTGGCATTTGTCGGTATCGCTTAGTCGTGTCAAATGGCGCACACAACACGAAACTAATCTGGGAAAACGTCCCATAAGTATTCACGTCCCATGATAAACTAGATAAAACTGACGTTTGTAAACGTCAGCTATTACACTGGTCTCAGCTTAGGCATATGCCATCTTCATTGCCGAAAAGCTCAATCTGATCCGTACAAGTTTCGACACCCCGCCGCATGCGCTTACCGGCATCGTGCGCTTAACCAAACACCATCGTCTACAGTACGCTTGTGAGACGATTTCATGACGACTACGCTCGGCGAGTTGGGATCCATCCAATCCATACTCTGTTTAATTTGGGCGCCTTTCTAGCAGCCGAAGGAAGAACAAAATTAAAGGTGCATCCGTGGCGAAGTTAATCTTCATCTACAACCTAGGGCCTGATAAACATAGTGATGGACATCTCTAGCGTTTATGTGGAGCATGTACTTACTGCCGCAGCCCTCCTCATCGACACCACTGCTGGGAAACCCGCAGTTGATGAAGTTATCGCATCGCAGCCGCTCCGAGATGCAGTAGCTGGTGGTCTGGACACCGCACCGGATGTACAACGCTGGACAGGACCCGTCTGAGGGGGAGGGGGGCGATCAGTGGACTGCCTCAGTCAGATGGGCAACAGCCAACAGTGGATCACAACTGTTAGGGAACAGTCTTCTCAGATGTTGACAGCGCGTGCAGGATATGGGGCGTCCTAAGGGGGCGTCATGCGGCCGGCATCGGCCAACCGCAAGCCGCCCTCCTTAGAATTTAGCGCGCAGAATTCGGACTGGTCACCCAGGCCAAGCATCTTTCAAATAAGAACCCTGGGTTCCTTAACTGGTCTGCTATGCAACATCGCCACTCTCCAAGCCGAATAGTCGAACGGAATTAGCGACTGACAATCAGCGCAGCAACCAAGTACCGAACTTGCAGCCCCTCCGCTACCAGACAGACGTCTCGGCCACTACACCACCGGCCCTGATCTGCACGCGTATGCTCTCAACACAAGTGGGTTGTGCAAAAGACAAGTGGGTCACGATCCAGAGCGGGGTTGTCAATCTCATTCGACGGAAGGCTGCCAGCGCCACATTCACAGTGCTTGCGAGACTGGAAACGTTGCCAGCTGCGCGGGACTGGGACGAGAGGCTATGGAGACTAGTTCATGATTCAGCAATAATCGGAGGCGATCAGCCGGCGAGGGGAGATGCAGCCGGCGGGCAAGTGGCATACAGAAAGACATCAGTTGACGCTGAGCCAGCCAATGACAAGTCAGCGCCGGATCACAGGCCGGCATCGCTCCTTCGGCCGGCCGCCTACAACACGGAAAGCTGACGACATCAGAGCGACTCTGGCTGGACTCTGACCGAGACTAATCAGTCCAGTCCGACGTGCCGCCCGAAGCGTCGACTACAGTAGCTACAGTGACGAGCGTCGGCCGGTACGGTGCACGTCACACACGCCACCTGCGTGACTGCCTCTCCCACCAGCCTTGCCCGAGCACACTATGCCCCGTGCATGACTGTCCGTCGCAGCATGCTCTCACGTCCCGCGGTGAATTGGGTCTCACTTGTCGCCTTGAAAGCCGTGGCAACGATCAAGAAGTTCTGGCCGCTGCCGCGCTGGTGGCCCCGCCTGTACTCGAAGTCCACTCGGTTCTTGACCGTGTAGAATATGTTGGCCCCCTTCCCCGAGTAGTAGAGCTCAGGACGATGTGTTTTCATCTGCGAATGAAGTACAATTCGGGGTGAAACATATACGATTAGACGATGTACCGGTCGTTGGGAAAAAGCTCTTCAAAACGAGCCGTGACCTAAGAATACTTAATTAGACATTTCGAGACAAAAGTAGGCACTTAGACGATATAACAGGAATGTCCAGGTGCAGATACAAGAGACGTGGTGAATAATCACCTATACTTATAGCCGCAACATGCTGTCTAAATATTGGGAACCATTTCACCAGAGGTAAGCAATGGGTAACAGCGGAAGTAACAGTGCATTGGTATGAGAAAACCACCCAGTTTCCACTTGCGGTGTATGCGAATGCTTGCTGTCCGGCGGAGACTACCATGCCCCGTGCCTGACTACCCGACCGCGATTATCATGTCTCGTGCGTGACTGTCCGACAAGACTACCACGCACAGCGCGTGACCGTCCTACTGAGACTTTGAAGTCCAGGGCTTCACTGTCCGACCGAAGTTGAGTTCTGCTTGTTGGGTGCCGGCTGCTACGATACTGGGCTGTTTCACGGTGCACACATTTCCATTTGAGAAACTCTGAACGACGCGTTTAAGTACAGTCGTTCATGTTGCACCCAGGGAGCGGAAGGGCACGGGAGAGCGAGCACGTCAGAGAGCGAGCTCGTCCCCTCTTAGGGTGTCTCGCTCGAGGGTCATTTTGCGGTTTTTGTAATCTGGTGCATAAAGGCGTTGTATACATTTGCTTAACATTGTTAATATATGAATAAACGCACTAATGACTATAACTCATTATTGATTGACAATATTTGATAAATAAATACAGGGTGGTAAATCATTTGCCAACCCTGTCACCGTTTTTAGCAGCACTAGCCTTAAATTGGAAGCCTATTGCGAACGACATCTACACAAATGCGGGTAGTTTGAAGAACATAACATCCAAATTAACCCTCACATCGCGGTATAATTTCATACCCTTCGCAGTACAGATGAGACGAACGACACTCATCAACTTTTGTTCTAAGTGAAATAGTGAGATATGGTAAAAGATGTGATGTAGCTCCATCCATAAACTTCCTGAGTTACTCGAAACATTTGCTCTACTACTTTTGGCTGACCTTCCAGGTCGCGTCAAACATGTCAATGTCGGAGTCTGTCGGAGTATGTCGGGGGCTGCCGGGGTCTGCCGGGGGCTGCCGGAGTCTGCCGGGGTCTGCCGGGGGCTGCCGGGGTCTGCCGGGGGCTGCCGGGTCTGCTGGGGGTTTGTCGGTGTCTGCCGGAGTCTGCCGGAGTCTGTCGGAGTCTGCCGGAGTCTGTCGGAGTCTGCGGGGGGCTGTCGGGGTCTGCCGGGGTCTGTCGGAGTCTACCGGAGTCTGTCGGGGGCTGCCGGGGTCTGCCGTGGTCTGTTGGTTTCTAGTAGGTGCTCCGGCATTGGCCGTAGTTTTCTGATTCTGGTTGTGATACAAATGCGATTTCCTTCTTCAATATCGATTATATACAAACTAAACACTTATTGTACTGCAATAAAGTCCACTCTGGGCCACTCTTTCGAATGCGTTTAGCAACATAATCACAGTTACCCCATGTATAGTGGGATCCGGGCTCCGAGTATATCACAGTCGGCATCGGCCGGCGCCTGCCGACGCCGACGTCAGCACTCGCGCCCCGGCTAGGGCTGCCGCGATGTGTGTTATGCTTAGGTCAGATCCAGTGCCGGCGCGGCGACGGCCGGTCGGTGGATGCTGAGTCGTCACGGGATTGTGACGCCCATTGTAGCATGCGACCGCAGAGTATGTAGGGCTCGTCTGGAGTGGGATGACCGAATCCCTCCCTTCGCGATGTGGTGCGATAGGTAATGCCGCCAGTGACAGACCAGGGCGTTTACCAGCGGGCCGGTCCAGTTCCCTCCCCGTGAGGGAACTGGACCAGTTCCCTCAACTGGTCCCCGTTCGCGCGCGCGCGGCTCGGCCTGGACGCGACTGAGCCATCGACACGGTATCGCGTAGCCAGAAGACGTGGCATGGCAGCGGTGGGGGCGAGACGTTGTCGAGTCGCCGACCCGGCAAGACAGTAAACGGTTGTACCCCGCTGGTGATTGTGGAAACTGTTGAAACTGTTGCTCAATTGTTCGTCGTACTGTTTAATCACCAGCCAGGTCAATACAGTGGCAGTAGCGGCTGTTGAATTCCAGAACTTGTCCGATGAAAAAAGAAGTTGGAATCGAGAACCAGTCACCGTACAATCGA
Source organism: Imbricaverruca yamaguchii (assembly GCA_034440575.1). Taxonomy (NCBI): domain Eukaryota; kingdom Metazoa; phylum Arthropoda; class Thecostraca; family Neoverrucidae; genus Imbricaverruca; species Imbricaverruca yamaguchii. The sequence continues at coordinate 759,652 of JAOTOL010001638.1, read as the reverse complement.
GGAAAAGAAAAGACTATCACTGCTAGACGAAACGAACTTGCCTACAACTTGTGGCCGTGATCACGGATCTCATCGTTCTCTATAGGACTGACACATCCGGGATGGGGAGGTGGAGTGGACAAGTTGCTCAAGCCATCTCTAACTTTACCTGCATGTTAAAAATTTGAACACTATATACCGACACGTGCACACAACATAAACAGACGGGGCACCACCTCCGCAGCCGAGACATATCGGCGTGGTTACCTTGTATTTACGGCGGCAGATCTTCTTGCTTTTGTCGGCGAGCGCGGTTACGATCGATTGGACCGCATTCAGAATGATATTTGTCGACGGCCGTCTGAACTGCAACGGGGACGCGGAGCCATCAGTACGACAATAACTGCGTTGACGTCACTCAGACCAGATAAACTAATTTGCATGCAACAGCACAAGGCAACCACTTCACTACTTCTTATTTGTCTTATCTGACGACTTGTGGTACAATAACCGCAAACTTCCCACTTGCTAAACGTATATAAATTATATTTGGAGCATGGAAAAGACAGACAAGACAAAAAGAAAAAGAGTCCAAACATATCAAATTCAAGGAAATACGGCAGCCAAAGTCAGGTCTGGATCCATTTCCAAGGTGATTCGGATAGTTATTTCGAAAAATTTACTAATAACTGACTAATTGAACATAGCCGATGACACCACTATAAAAGCAATTACTACACTTCGGGACAAGTCATGAGGTCAAACAAAAGTGATATGCGAAATTTTTTATATATGGTCTGTTCCTGACTGCTCAAAGTTGATCCGAGCAACTGGTGTGGCTGCTCCGTGTTCCCGTGCGTTTTAGGAGCAGATCAGAGTAGCTCAAATCTACACCAACTTACTCCAACTTACTCTGGCCAAGAGCAGGGGCAGCTTGGAGCAGCTTGTAGTAGCACAAATGTGGCATTGAAGATACATTTGCAAAGCTTTAATTTTTAAGTGTTTCACTAGACTGTGAGGGAGTTTGTAAGAAAACATGTTTCAATCATTATTGTATTATCCTTCCGGATGTAATTTCCTTTCATACAGACATGAACACTGAACTTCTGGACGTATCCACACTGAACCACTCCACGCGTCATATATGTAACCATAATACAAGCACAAACAGCTGATTTCTACTTCAAGTTGCCCCAGATGTTCCAGCGCTCGTTTTTACCGAGCCCGCTCCGAACTGCTCCGAGTTCCTCACTCTTTTTTTTGGAGCAGGGTCAGGAACAAACCCATAATTCGGCACAAATGCCTCATTCAAAACTATATATATATACTAGTGCGAATAATAGTCTTCAAAATTATTAAACAACTCAACTCAATATGACGTTAATTAAGTCGCGAAGCCATTACATGAAACGCTCCAAGCGTGCATGCATCACGGACGGTATGACTAAAATCATAGCTGTTACCACGTAGAATGACTGGATCTGGGCTGGCTTCGGCAACCTCCCACACAATCTTGTTCTAAGGTGTGTCTTGTTCAGAGGTGACCGGGAAGCTGAGATCACTTGAATACTGATTTGTTTGAGGACAGAACGTGACTCGCAAGACGTGAGCAGAACGGGAGCCGACGTGAGCATAACGTGAGCCAATCTGACGTGACTTGCAAGACGAGCAGAACGTGTCTCCTTAACGTGACTCACAAGATGAACCAATGATGGAGACAAAACGTTTCAAAATCTGTATTCTTAACTCGAGGGTGCAGCCACACAGTACCTGTCACTGCACCTTGTCATGCAACCTAAAGCTTAAGCTAGTGAGTGGCTAAAGAAAGTCTACCCCTTCTCCAACGGAAGATGTAGAAAGTTCCCTACACTTCCAGGGCAAGAACAAAGCTAAGCGATGTGAAATGGCGTACAGGCATTGAACGGCTAGTAGCCTGGCAGGCAGCGTGCTCACACCAGCGCGCATTTGGTGTGGACGCCACGGGCGGACGAGGCATGCGCGTTTGGTCCGGAAGAGGGCTGTGACGCGGTGGTGGCGCACCTCCCGGCCCACCTCCCGCAGTACCCATCGCGGTCTTGCCGCACCAGCTGGCTGCCGAGCGGAGCCTGCCGCCGACGGTGCGACAGCACGCTCCACGCCCGTCGCCCGGTCGGTTATCGTCGACACATCGATTCGGTGGACCGCTTGCAGTGCACGCGCCGCCGCCATTGAAATGCACGACGGCGCAGTGGCGCGGACAAGGCCGCTCGGCCCGCAGGTCGAGTGGACTCCGCGGACCCCGCGCCAAAGTGTCGGTCGCGAAACTCGGAACCGGCGGAAGCCACTCGTTCTGCCGGGTACTTTGTCCGCGTGCGTGTGTAGATGGTGGAGGGGTGCAATTTACGTGCCTCTCCAAATGACAGCTTTTTCGAATGCTTTGTGGATAGAAGTCCACCATCCTTGATAGAACATGGCCAGGACCAGTGCTTGACAAATTGCCCGTCCTTGGAGCTTTGTAATTCCAGGACCAGTGCTCGACATCTCGACAAATTACTCTTACACAAATGACTGGTTAGTTATTGGTTTTACGACACATCGACGGTTCAGTCATGCAGCGTTCAATCTCACGCCGATTGGTCGCGGGCGAAGAGTGGCGACAGGTGAGACACGAACCCACAACCTTTCGATTGTGAGACGAGCAACTTACCCATAGACTACTCGTCCCCCATCACACATATGAAAGAAACATTCAATTTCAACATGCAGCTCAATTCACCCTCTTTTTTTTACGCTGGCCGACACACCGCACAATCATTAGTTTCGCTTACTGCCCTTTTAATTATCCAAATATACCCCACTACACAACTCATACTGACGGCAATTGACAATTCACATGCCCGTGGACATATCGCTGCAGTTTGCAAGCCAGTAGGTAACCCTAGCCAAATCAGCAATGATTCCATCTGGTGGCACCGGTAAGCTGGTAGATAACTACAGCTGAACCGATGTCAGTAGGTAACTGCAGTCGAACCGAATAACGATTCCATCTGGTAGAACCGACAAGCCAGTAGGTAACCCCAGCTGAACGATCAAAAATAATTCCATCTCATAGCACTGGAAAGTCAGCAGGTGAATCCAGCCAAACAGACGATGATGATTCCATCTGGTAACACTGCAAATCAAGCAAGCGACAAGACTAGGCACTATGTAAGTACAGGCTAAACCAGGAATACTGATTAAATCTGACAGCACCAATATATGTTATTCAAGTAAACTAATGAGCATCTATCTATCCATTGCACCAGCTATTACAAAATAATTGGTTGCAAACATTAGGTATGTGGGAAATATTATTGTTTGTACTGCTGATATAACATCTGTATGTCATGGACAATGGGCTTAATGATCACGCTTTGGTCGAAGCGTCCTTAAACTCAAATAACTAACTATGGACGATGACACATTCTTCGTGTTTTATTGGCCCCTTACATATAATAGCTGTACACAAGATAAAAATTCAAGTCAGGAAAATGTACCAAAACACCAAAGAAAAAGATGAGCATCTACTACTACCTTAGGAACCTCGTGGTAACATACAGCATCTGATGATTACAGAATGCATGGTGCTGTATTGCACGAAGCTTGAGTGAAGAGTTTGTTGGATACATAGGTGTGACATAGGAGTACATTTGGATACATAGGAGTACATTTCAGCAGACATAGTATGACGCTCCACCTGGACACAGTCACACGTCCCACCTGGACACAATGAACTGTTCCACCTGGAAATAGTAAGACGTTTCACCTGGACAAAATGCAATGTCCCACCTGGACACAATGAAATGTCACACCTGGGAAAAGTGAGGAACGCCGAAAATACCGGCCCGCCAAGTTCTGAAAATCCAGTCCTTCTGGATTACAGTTCTTTAGAGAAGGAACATACAAATCATCCCTTCTTTCGCGTTGTGTTCCGGTCGACCGAACGACCTTGACCGGTGAAGAAGCCGGCTCCCTGGCCACGTGTTCCAGCGGGTAGGTTGGATGGAGGCAGACAAGAATATTGGATACTTTGCTCCCTGAAGCCATCATCCAAATATGACCAGGATCTCTGACACCGCTTCTGCCTGGACACAGTGAGACTGAGTTTCCCCACCTGGGCAGTCAGGTATCACCTGGGAACATTGAGGCCTCTCACCTGGACATAGGTGTCACCTAGGCACAATGAGGCCTCTCACCTGGGCAGTCAGGTGTCACTTTGGCACAGGGAGGTCTCTCACCTGGACACAGGTGTCACCTGGGCACAGTGAGGTCTCTCACCTAGACATAGTCAGGTGTCACCTGGGCACAGTGAGGCCTCTCACCTGGACATAGTCAGGTGCCACTTGGGCACAGTGAGGCCTCTCACCTGGACATAGTCATGGCAGGTCATGGAGCCGGTGAACTCATTGCGACGGAATTCGAGGTTCATGCTATTGATTGTCATGCTGACACCAAAGCCAGGAGGCGCTTCCACCCGCAGTTTGCACGCCTTCACCTGATGGAGATGGTTGGGTCACAAGGGTTGCCTCTTGGCAGCATGCATTTCTGTGTGGTCCCGAACGAGGACGGGTGGCGATTATCTCACGAAACGTGCTGAATCTTGGTGACACAGCCATTCACAGAAATACATGTTTAACGAAATATTTCATGTTCAGGTCCATGGAAATATTGGCTGGACAACACCCCCAGCAACACCCATCACCTCTGTGATGTCATATACAACATATCACACTCATGAAGCACATGGCTTGAGCGAATACATCATCGCTACCGCACAGTGACTATGCAGGCCTCACTCGAGAACACTGGGCCAGAGTGGGTTTCAGCTTGTTTACCTCAGATGGGTCATGGGTTGGGAGCATGTGGCCCAGACGAATGATGGCTGAATCGTGCGGCAGGATCGAGATCTTGTTGCCTGACGAGCCGCGTCCAGCGCACAAGTCCGCGTTTGTTTCAAGGTCGACTAAAAGCAAACATGGATTCACTTCAAATCAAGCTAAAATAATGCATAGTATGGTGGTAGTCATGTGACAAAGAAATGTATAAAATGCCATCATTTTCTACTTTGAGCTTCAGCTACAATCAAATTCTTTTGAAGAAAAAATGAGTGACTACATGGCACTGGAATGTGTGATACATGAACACCATCACATATATGGGCTATTTCTCACACTTGTTATTCTTGTGCAACACTAACTTTCTCAAATTGCAAAAATAATACAACTTGCACCTCATTCGACCGAAATTCAGGAGGTTTTTCTAGGCATAGTAACACCCATACATCATCTGGCAGAGTGCTCCTGCAGGTGTGTCTACCGAGAATAGTCCGGAGGTACGTGGATACGAACTCCGACATCGCCTCTGCGCATGTGCGGATCAGACCGGTTATTTACACTTCAGGGCACTTCAACCAGAATTGTCATTCACAGGTGGGTCAGGTCATTTAACCACCCAGTCACACATAACTCTACTTAACCACATCTGTGGTGTACTAAGGGTCCATTCCAATACAAGACAACAGAGGAACAGAACAAGAAGCAGACAAGGTATCTTAGTACAAGCAGAACGTAGTTATGTTTTGGTACAAGATGCATCCATCTGTCCATTGCATGAGACTGAAAGACCCATCCAGCATTCCAAAACCCCTGTTAGTTGATGGAAACAAGATGATGATGATGATGGATATGCAGTGAAAAAGGTACGGTAGATCGCCCAAAAACATACCAATCAAACCCACCATGCACAAAAGCTGTTGTTTCACTTGCTGGGCATACTACCAAGCAATTTTTCCACATCGGCTGGAATTATCAACTTGCTTTCAAATCCAGCTCCGATGCATGGGTAATAAAATTCAGGATGTATCCAAGAGCATGCACGTTCACTGCTCACCTGTTTTGTACGTACATGATTCGCAATGCACAGGCCAGACTAGGCTGATGACAGTTGCCACAATGGTGCAAAAATGGCATTTATGTTGTATCATCATTACAGGTGGAAGCAAAAACATTCCCTGAAATACAGCAATTGGTTAAAACATAGTCATGAACTAGAAACATCCATCAGACTGCCATACAAACCCAAACAAATATACACATGCATACATGTGAGAACACACACACACACACACATAGGTGCATCTTGCCAACAGAAAGATCCCATTAACACGCGCCCTGGAGGGGGGGGGGGGGCGAAATCCGCCCACCCCTCCGGTTTTTCGCAGATAACTGCCGATTTTACCGGCCGATATACGCCATTGTTTGTGTACCTGCTTAGAAGTGAATGGCACGTTGTTTAAAGAAAGAAAAACGAAAATCGAACGAAAATTTTTCTACTTAGGGGTCGGTAAGGTAAAAACATTTTCCCAGCGCCAGACCATAAATATCGGCGCTGATGCGGTTCCCGTATATTGGCAAAAATGAAGTGTTCTTGGTAACACTAGCGACTTTTTTGGTGTATATTGTTATGCTACGTTGATTCAGTCATGTCAGGTCACCGAGGTCAAGTCAGGTCAAGTTCATGACGGGTTAACACAAGCCCTGAATGGGTGGACGAAATCCGCCCACCCGTCCGATTTTTCGTACACAACTCCATATTGTACCGGCCGATATACGCCAGTTTTTCTGTGCCTGCTTAGAAATGACCGGCGCATTGCTTAAAGCAAGACAAATGAAAATCGGCTGAAATGTTTTTAAATTATGGGCCGTTAAACTTTTTTTTTAATCGCAGCGCCAGACCACAAAAATCGGTGCTGATGCGCTTCTCGTATATTGGCAAAAGGGAAGTGTTCTTGGCAACACTAGCGACTTGTTTGGTGCATATTGTTATGCTATATAATTTAAAAGTCATGTTAGGTCGCTGAGGTCACCATGACAGGCTACCATGAAATGACAGGAACCAAAATTGGTTAACCTGAACGTTGCCATAAATGGAAATGACTGCCATGCGATTGATGTAACTTTGCAGCTGCTCCCAACACATCCGGAAATCTACGATTTGTCATTGTGTGGCTAAGCGTTTCTATACTTCATTCATGTATTTCATTCCTTTCTCTGCGAATCCGATTGTGGGAGCTGCCCAACGGAGCAGTCAGGTGGGCAGCCCGGTTCCGGTAACTGGAGCAGGCAATGACCTGCTAAAGTGCTCCTATATAGGTGACCTGAGGTCAAATGGCGGACCTGGCATATGTATTGCATCATTAGTAATGTCCAAAACATCATTAATGCAATTTTTGGAGCATTTAAACACAATCACAGCGATCCATAACAATGACAAGCCAAACCACGCAAGACCAATTTTTTGTTGTTGATATTTTGACCTCATTTGACCTTGAAGATATTGACCTAAGGTCACGAAATTTGCACACAATAGAGTTAACTATCGTGCCCACCCACCCTGAAAATTTCGTTCCTCTAGCCTTAATGGGAGCCGATATCTTGGGGGGGCGGTATCCGCCCCCCTCCCCCTCCAGTGCGCGAAAGTTTCAGACGCCCTCCAGGGCGCCTGAAATTTGTTAACTTGATATGTGCTAACTTGAAATTTGTTGGGTACCTAGCTTAACATCTCTGGCATACAAGCATTTAGATTTGCATACTTGTATTGAGAGCATCAAACTGAGTTTTCTGAATCATGCAAGATACCCATTATCTTCTTCCTCAGTTGACATCAAAACAAGTGATCACATCAGCCGTACAGCCAAACAAGTTGACTCCTCTTGAAATGCACATCTGGAGTCTTTTAACTGTCAGTTCCCTCACAGGTTCAGTCATCAGTACCAAGGGCAAGACCATTTTGGTGACATAGTTGGCTAATGTGTCAGACTCCCATGACATTACTTGTATCATACTGGGTTAGGTTAGGTTAGCTAGGTTGGGTTATTATTATTTGAAGTTTTAAAAAACATTAATTGTTTGCAATTTTGCCACTTCCGAAAAAAGTTGTCTTGCATGGAAGGCTAACCTATGTCATGATAGATTTTGTTCTCTTTTCAGCATTATCTATATTTGCTATATTGCTAACACCAAGCTGTATTTATGCTATATTTTTGGCAATATTTTGTCTGCCAACTGAAGTCTGCATTTGCAGAGGAAATGAGTGGTCATGTCATGTTAACAACATTCATAAACATTGCATTGCACAAATCAATTTGAAGAATTACCAAATTACAAAATATAATAAAGCAAAATATAACCCTAAGTTGCAAAATTACCAATTATTGTGATATGGAAATGTGGGTATGTTTACCCAAGACCAAGTATGGTGGTTTGAGGGATAATGTTGCAAAAAAACATGCTTCTGAATGTGATTAAGATGATGGGACAATTAAATCTGGTGGCAAATGAATACTTTTTAGTTGGTGACAATTTTTTCATTCATGCTTGTCAACATTAGAAATCATTATGTCACTTTGTTTGTTAACAGGTACCCACACTTTCTTCTCCAACATTGGAAACAAAATATTCAATACTTTGAATGATTGTTTAATCCCACATTAATTCCATAACCACATGTAAATTCAATCTGCACACTTCCACAACCAAGATTGTGTGCATAGTGTGGCAAAATGCTTGGTGAGGCATGCCAGCCAAGGACAAATCCTAACAAGGGAGATTCAATATATGCACAGAATGAAAAACGAACATTATTTAAGAAAATCAAGATGCTCAAGGCAAGCTCCTTTTCTGCATACACATATTTTATGTGAAATACTTTACAAAAATGCACATTTGACATAAATAAATAACAAACAACCACTTCCACTCCCCACTCATTACTTTGAACCACACAGAACATTGAACTAAGGCTGCGTTCTTTGTCACGTTCCATCCAGGGACTCCCTGGACTGTGACGTCATGTGCCGTTCTTTGTCCGTTCCTTAGGTATTCCGCGGCCAGATTTCGCGGATTCCCCGGGGAACGCGCGGAATGAAAAAAAGCTGTCCAGCCCCGTCCTGTGCGGTTTTTCCCAGATGGCGACGCACATTGGAAGTGATGTGCTGGCCAGGGAAGATATTGCAAATTCGTAAGTAGTGTTGTGGAGTGGATACGATTGGGCTAGATTGTGCGAAGGTGTTACTAATGAATGCCATGCTCCCACCAGCGAGGATTTACCCTTGCAGCGTGGCCAAATTATCAACTGTTGGGGTGAAACAGTATCTCCACCGAGTAAACATGCCGATATCGGCCCGCTGTCCGCATGTGTCGGGCGAGCTCAACATCTAATAAATGGCATGCCAACACTTGAACGCGCTCGGCCCGACATCAGCATACTGATCGGTAATATCAGCATATGTTGGGTTGAATTCTACATATCAATAACGGCCAGCTGACGTCGGGCCATTGTCAGACATTCCACTCCACAACCGACAGCAGGCCCCCAGGGTCCCGACGGCAGCCTGACAACGGTCTCACTTTGGGCTAGGTGTCGGTTGCTCCACTCATCAGCCGACAGCGGGCCACTGGCGTCCAGATAGCGGAACAACGTCGGTCCGCTGTCAGCATGTTCACTGGGCAATGACCAATGTAAATTTCCTCACTACCCTTGGCATGCCTGTCATAGCCTGCCCTGGACATGTCTGACATTTATTTACCTAGAACACGATCCATCTCAGAATGGTTTCACATTTTTATCTTTTATCTTATATCCATACACATTTAATTAGGCATTTAATCAGAAGCACCCCTCCAGATACAAAGTTTGGTAAATATTAAGACCTAGGTAAAATAAGATTTTTTTAATGTGAATACATGGTATTTTAACTTTAAAATGATTATGTGGGCAAGCATTTTGTCTGCAAATTATTACTTTAAGTCAGCAACAGTTGATGATGTCATACTAGTTGGATGATGTCATATGCATTAAGCCAGGGACAAAACAAAATAAAATAACCTAGCCTAACCCAGACTAAGATAATGTAGTATAATATATAACATATATTGCATCATGATATAATCTAAACCACCCTAACATAACCTAACCAGAAAACCAAAGTAGCCTAAAACAAATTTCTGGGCCATGACATGAAGCATATATATTAAAACGTAAAAAATATGAAATATCAACAAATTTGTGGCCCTTATAGATGGTTGCTTGCTCAGCATGATGAGAGCATTCATTCTCAGAATTAAGGCACAAACATAACATTTTTGATGTCAGAGTATTAAATTGAGTGCATGAAGTGTTGAATGTCTTCTTGATCATGTCTGTGACACACCAGGTACAGATAATAATGTGCAATGTGCTATATTTGCAGAGTGAAGATTATGATCGTGTATTTGTTTGCCAACTGAAGAGTAATCATTTCCAGAGAAAATGAGTGGTCACATCATAGTTTTTACATTAAAATACCCTGTATTTAAAAACCATTGCAAAAAATCATATTTTACCAAGGTCTTCATATATGCCCAAAGTTCCACCATGACAACTCCAGATGGTTCAAATGGATATTCATTACATGGCTAGGCTTCATTTGAGTATTTCCTTCCTTACTTTCATTGGCAAATATTCATACATCAAGCAACTTATATGATAGCATAAAATAACATAAAGTGCAACATTAATCAACAACCATGACTATTAACAAATCTGAGGTCAGGTTAGAGGTGAAACCACACAGGGAATTGTCACTGGCACAGAAAGTGGACAACATAACCAGCGAATTGGTTGTAGAAAGAGAAGTTTCCACACCAGCAACATAAATGAACTCTCCTTATGTTGTAGGAAATATTTTCTTCCCTTGAAAAAAAATAACTACTCACCTATAGTCAATCAATTTGAAAGAAATTAAAGAATGGTGGGGCAATGCACTCCCCAAAACCATGCTTCCTAACTGAGGCCAATATCCAGATCCATGCCCAACTTGGGCCACTTTGAGATATTCTTAAGCCCAACTTGGGCCACTTGGTTAATTCCTAAATATGTTTCCTGTTTATTAAATGATAACACTGGCCTGCATTTCAAAACTGTTTTCAAAAGGTCAGAAGATTCTCAGCTGTTCTAATACATGTTTTGTGTGCTGAATCCGAAAATACTATCCATTTTTCTTGATTAGCACAAGGTTTCACACTACCTCAAAGAAAGCATAATCAACTTTGTAAAAAAAGAGTTACCACGCATATTTTGGAGTGAAACTTGGTGATCAGGACAAGCCATTTGCCCCTCATATCTGCTGCAAGTCATGTGTGGAAGGCCTACGAGCCTGGAAGAACAAGACCCGGAAATCCATGCTGTTCTGCATTCCCATGGTGTGGCAGGAGGGAAAGGATCATACCACCGACTGCTATTTTTGTATGACATCTGAAAGGAGTGAATCGAAAGAAATGGAAGTATGTAAAATATCTGGATGTACCATCAGTCATCAAGCCAGTCCCTCATAGTCCAGATGTCACCATCCCTGAACCCGATGTCCACATTGAGTCATCTTCCGACTCTAGTGTGGATGAAATGGACGCAGACGCGTCTGGTGCATATGAACCGACCGAGAACGATCGACCGGTATCATTGAACCAAGCTGAGTTCAATGACCTAACGAGGGACCTGAACTTGTCCAAGGAATCTGCTCAGCTGCTGGTTTCACGGGTCCGCGAGAAGCGTTTGCTGGCACCTGAAACGACATTCTTTTGGTATCAGAATCTCGAAAAATAATTCAGAGAATACTTTACCTTCACCAAAGAAAAATAATTCAGAGAATACTTTACCTTCACCAAAGAACCTTCACTCTAGTCTACTGCAACAACATCGTGGGCCTAGTATAAGCAATGGGTACAGAATACAACCCGGCAGAATGGAGGCTGTTCATAGACTCCTTGAGTAGGAGCCTGAATGCAGTTCATCTGAACAATGGCAATAAGTTTGCGTTGATTCATGTTGGACACTCCATGCAACTGAGGGAAACGCATAACAGCATGGAACTTTTGTTGTCTGCTTTCAACTACGAAGAGCATGGTTGGCTGATCTGTGGTGACCTCAAGGTAGTAGGTCTTGTCTTTGGGCTGCAGGGTGGCTACACGAAATATCCATGCTTTCTATGCCTCTGGGACAGTCAGGCTGACAAACAGCACTATGTACAATGTGACTGGCCATCCAGGCATGCACTTGAACCTGGCTCTCACAGCATCCAGTCACGCCCCCTGTGAAATTTTATGTGGTTGAACCACAGAAAATCATACTTCCACCACTCCATATCAAACTTGGTTTGATAAAACATTTTGTGAAAGCACTGGATAGAGAAGGATGAGGATTTTGCACTTGTGGGACAGAAATTTCCTCATGTGAGCAGAAAGAAGCTGAAGCCTGGTGTATTTGACAGTCTTCAGATAAGGGAGCTCATGAAGGATACTCAATTTGAAGAATGTCTGGAACAGTCTGAGCTCTCTGCATGGCTGGCCTTGAAGTCAATCATCATCAACTTCCTGGGTATTCACAGAAGTGCGGAATATGTGAAGGTCATCAATGAGTTGATGGACAGTTTTCAGCAACTTGGTGCTCAAATGTTGGTAAAAATGCACTTCCTTAGGTCCTATCTAGATTATTTCCCAGATAACTGTGGAGATTACAGTGAAGAGCAGGGAGAACACTTCCACAAAGACATACGGGTGATGGAAGAATGCTACCAAGGTTGGTGGGATGTGAACTTTCTGGCAGACTGTTGTTGGTGCCTGAAGAGGGATGTCCCATCTGCTCAACACAGTAGGAAGTCCCTGAAGGCAATTTATCCCGCAGTAGTGTGTACTGTTCTGATGCACTCTGAATACACTTATGGTCCATCTGTTTGGAGTTTAAACCTTTATTTATGCTTCTGTTGGATTCACTAGTAAACCAGTCAGAGCAATGTTTGGGTTCATATGAGTGAAATAACATATTTAAAAATAGAGCTAATCGAGCAAAACAGATGCCATTTTTGGAATCAGCATGAGAAACTGACCTAAAAACAGCTGAGACACCCTTGACTTTATTAATCATGCAGACCACTGTAATTTGAAGAGTGGAGATGAAAAATTCACATTTTTCTGATGGGTTGATTATTTTTTGGGTTGGGGTAGTGGGTATTAGGCAGGGTGGGAATTAAGGCACTTCTTAAGAGATTTCATCTCTTAAAACATTTTTGCACTCTGGATTCATACTGGATAGAATGGGCTCCACATGTACTCTGACACAAACATGCAGAAGGAACAAAAATACCACTACAAATTTAATACAAGATTGAAGAAAATATCCACTAAACATGTTATTCTACTTACAGTTACCAAACAACTATACACATTTCGTACCATCAAGCACACAGACAGCAACCGAACACACACACCACACGAAACCACAACCAGCGGAAATGACGACAAGGTGCCAAACTGAGCACTGAATATAGTGGCCTCTGGTTGCTATGAATTCGGCTGGTGCGTCTCCAGAAAGAAACCTGCCAGAAACCTGCTTTCGAGCCACCCTATAGTGGGAAAAACTGACTGTTTTAAGAGATGCTTCCTGAGTGCAGAGGAGGCCGCCGATCTGAATTTGTTGTTGGCTTTTTCTGTTACGAAACTGCTTTTCAACCAATCAATGCAAGGTATTTTTTCAATGACATCATAACTATCAGCAACTTTGAACACATGTTTTGAACACTTAACAGCACCATGCTGCAAACACAACCTTGACTGATCCTTTGCGCACCTCCGTCGATTCTGACTGCGTGTGAGGTAGTGGTGTTGGGTCCACATCATGCAGGGAATTGGCTGAGTATGTTGGTAGGTGTGTGCTCTGAGCTGAGGGTGAAGCATGAATTATGTGTTTTTTTTTCATTTTCCCTAGCATTGTGCTGAGACCAACAGTGAAAGGAAGGAGCATTGCTCCTGTGAGTTATGAGAGACAAAGCTGAGCTGATCACAACTCCCTGTCTTGTGGTGCCATCCATTGCTCACTTCTTTGTTTCTATGCTTTGATGTGACCAAAAATGATGATGTGTATTACTTATGCATATTACATAGACACTGACTGGGTACATATGATTTTCTTGTCGGTTACTGGCAAATAGATTCCATGCATGAAAAATATGTGCATGAAAATGTACTCCAGAAGAAATCTGTTTGCACTCTGACTCCAAACCCGGAAAGCAAGTTTCCCACCCTGGTATTAGGGGCAGGGGTGGGGAAACTTCCCTCCAAGGGATGTGTTCTCAAGACCAACATGTACCTTCGGTGACTGGAAGGAAAGCTTTGCTGTTACTTGAGTGGGGGAAGGGATGCAGTGACATTCTGAGGATGGTCCATGCTACTGCAAGGCACTGCTCGTCTAACCCCCCCACAGTCTTTCTGGTCATATTCTCACACCTTGTCCTGGGGGTAGATACAACATATGTTCCAATCTCTAAACTAAGTGTCATTCAAAAACAAGAGGTGTCATTGGAAAGTGCACAAAAAATAATGTCACAAGGCCAGTGGCCTAGGTTTTCATAACCTACATCATGTTTCTAGAAATTGAAATCAACAAACAAAGGCAAAATTAACCATGACCCTAACATTTTTGTCAATCCAAAAATAAAACTCTTCTTTGATTTAATTTCACAATTTTGAGTTGTCGCTTTTCTTTAATTATTTTCCTCACAAGTAGAGTGGACTGAAAGGGTAGGTACCTACCTGCCTACCTACCTACCTACTTACTTACCTACCAAAGCAAGCTCAAAATGACAAATGACTCAAAGTGGAAAAATATGCAGAACAAGCAATCAATGGCTAGGTACCTAGGTAGGTAGTACCTACCTACCTACCTACTAGTTTGGACCGACTTTTGAAATTGATGTCTGGGTCTTGTCACCTATGAATACGAATCCCTTCGACATTCAAACAACCGAGCAATTGACGTTTACACATATTCAGCCATAAATCTTTATAACAGCACCATTAGCAGAACTCTAGCAACGAAAATGAGTAGGCTATTTCCTTGAGATGATTCAACTATAGACGACAAAATACGATACGCCTTCTTCCTACCGAACCCATCCTACACCACCAACCTTCCGAGGGTGTCTGTAGAATGGCGCATGTGAGATGGTGTCTGTTTTTTATACCCTCCAAAACTCGGGTCCCCCCCGTTCACAATAAAACAATCTCACCTCATCTCATCACGTCACCATTGAATCAGCGAAGCTCACGTTCTCCAGGAACTGGAGTGACGCAGAATTAGATCCAAAGAAATATTCCTCTGACGTCATCAAATATCTTGAAGAGGTGCAAATTTTAACAAACCTTTCACCACATCTCAAATACGCAAATCAAGCAAGCGAATTATTCGTATTCGTATTCAACGACGAGTTTGGCTGGCTCGACACAAATGCAGTAAATGTTTCTAACTCTCTGCGACACGCTGGAAACAACTACATAAGTCTGACATTAATGTTTATTGGTGTTCTATGGATTCATTGCATTGTATTGTATTGTTCTATGGATTCATTGTACTAAGAAGAGCTGATCACGCTCGTGTGCGTGACCCAGGGAAGAATGGGGCAGATGTGGCACGCGGTGGTTGCTGTCTCAGTTAGGTTGTGCGTTGCTGGTCTGCACTCATGAAGTCATTGTGTGCTGTAGTACGGTAGCCCAGATCTGTGCCGAGAAGGGTGCGGCGAAATAAAGGTCAATATTATTATTTGTATTATTTGAACGGTCAAGGTCGAAGTTAAAACCGGCTTCTTCGGTCGCTTCGTAGTTGTCTCTCAAACCTACTCTAATCTGATATCAAGCGATGACCCGTAGTCAACCCTCGAGTAGCATTTGAAACCAAGACATATCAATGCTAAATATCAAGGTAGAATGTTCGTTTTTACATTTCCACGACGCGTTGCTTCGCTATCGCTTTAATTTCCATGAAATGAGTATGAATCGACGTGTCGTGAGATACTCTAGGAGCCTGTTCAGAAATCGAATTAATTTTCAAGCAAAGGGTTAAGCTAATACATTCACTAGTCCCGCATTTTCCTATATTTTTCCTGAAATCCACCAGAATTTTGAATCACGATACCCTGTGGTGAACCCTCGAGAAGCATCTCAAACCGGAACCCATTAATGTCAAATTCAAAGATCAAGGGCTACTTTATTTTTGCGATGGCCTCGCGTTTCGTCGCTGTTTTCAATTTGCATAGCATGGGTGTCATTTGACGCGGAATATCCTACGGTGCCAAGCTCTAGATAACTAAATAATTTCAAAGATCTAGATGTGTAGCTGATGTTTTCGGTCCCATCGCGCTTTTGTATTCCCATCCAAATCTGTTCGAATCCATGGTATCGAACAATAACCTGTGGTCAACCTTCGATTAACATTTCAGACCGGGGAATTTCAAGGTCAAACCATCAGGCCAATCGTTATAAGCTTCAATTTTCGGTGGCAAGACGTTTCGTCGCTATGGCTTCAGCCTGCATCAAATTTATTTCATTCAACGCGGCCTTTTGTGCGGTATCGGATGGTTCAGAACTTGAAGTGATTTCAAAGGACAAAGATACAACTGAATTCTTTGAACGTCTCACATTTCTTGTTTTTGCACAAACCTACCCTCATCTAACAGGGCCCTTATTAAGTTAACTATTGGGAATTTTGCCATTTGGTCGCCGACTTAGCCCCGCAATAGAATTAATTTATCCCTCAGTGATTGCATACTCCATAAAGATATATCACAAGTCCACGGCCATCAGCCCTCCACCATGAAACCTCCCATAAACCAATGGTCACCGTTTCCTGCCAGACCGATCTCCACACCATCTCCTGCGCATCCATCTAAACCCGTCCAAAAACCTCGTCCGAGGCCACCACTCAGACCGAACCCATCCCTCCTGCCAAGCCCGTCGAGCGTGTCACAAATTCCCAGACAAACGAATCCCGTCCAAACCTTCTGAGCCTCCCAAGTGCAAATCCCACCGCTACACCACTCCATAGCCTCCTAAAATCCTTGCGTCCAAATCCAGGCTGCCATCTCTGCCGCATTCACCAGCCACTCTCTCCCTCTCCGTCTACCGGTTCCGCCTTTCTTCCCAATATAACACCGATGCCACCCCTGTATGGAAGTACCAAGAGACACAAAGGACGTTCGGCAATGGGACTTTTTTCTACAGTCGAACACCAGTGGCCTTTCAGGCAAGTTCATATAATTCACATCCGAATTCCTGCAACAATAATCCTTACTAGCTGCGCTTCAAGAAACTCACTCTCGATAGTTTGACGTAATTTGGAACAAAATTGTTCTGATTCATAGATTAATTGAGTACACTTGGCATGTCGATATCGTAAACGGTCGACATCGGAGATGGGTCGAAGCCATACCCGACAATAGCCCCAGCCGTGTGTGTAGGTATGACTGCCTGACCCGATGGTGCCCCCAGCCGTGAGTGTAGGTCAGTCTGCTGGAGCTAACAACCGAAGAAGTCATGCCGGGGTTCTTGAGGATCAGAATAGGGACTCCGAAAGGTTGAGCCGGGACCACCGAAAATCGCGCTGAGCCTGAAGGTGTCTAAAAGTCGCGCAGGGCCCATGCAAATCACGCTAGTGGCTCGGCAGGTCTTACTGGGGCCTCAAAAGTGTCATCGGAAACATCCAACAAATAAAGCCAACAACGGAAAACCTGTCTGGACATGGAAAATCACTCTGAGATCCCAGCAATTGTTCCAAAAGAAAGATTGCACAATAACGTCATTTATTGTTCCCCATCTCAAAGTTACCTCCTGTTTTCCCCTTAGCCCATCTTTGTAATTCACCTTATGATATTCATGAAGATTGGCAATGTTGTTACGGGTGCTGAGATGAAAGGGACGATTAATTTACTGGGCTGCAGAGCTGAAAGGCACTGCACAGCACCTGAAAGTGAAATAAAACGACGATAAGGTGCATCGATGTTCATGAGCGACATTTTATTGTTATCGTTATATTTGTAATGCCCTCATTCTAACCCTTCCCGCTCAGATCCTTACACCTCGCCTCGGTGGAGGAGGTCACTATAAGCCCTCTATGATATCCAAACTAAACGTTGCACGAAAACGAAAGCGATGTAAACGGAAAGTGCTTGACGAGTAGGGCCCGAAACCATTCCAAAATTGTATCCCTTCAAAAAATGATGTCACTAGGGGTCAATGGGACTACGAATAACGTCATATTCTTTGCTCTGCGGCGTTCATCTTGGGTTCGATTTAAAACAAACAAAAAATATTTGGAATCAGAAAAGGAAGACGAAATCAATCATTATTCCAAAATGATTGCCCACCCAGACATGAAAATTGCAATATTTTGAACTGTGCAAACTATTCAATTCTCACTTTTATTGAGTTCTTTTTTAATAATGGGTACAATGGATCGGGAAACGTTGATTTAGTCAACTTCACATCGCAAAAATCGCTTACCATAGCCAGAAACTTCGATTATAGTCAAAATAGGAAAATACGCAAAACAAATAAGTCATCAAAAACGAAGACAAACAATTCCTCTTGTGCGCTTCGCTGCATCCACAACAAAACAAACAAATGCTAAAAGTTTCATTTTAATATTTGCATCCATTAAAACGTGACTACTGGTTAAACTTTCCTGCAGGTGAATTCACTGGTCCTTGAATCACTCCGTGACCGTAAATGACCCCACCGGAATGTTTTCACACACGTACAATTGATGTGGGAAGAGGAATCACGAATTTCGGTGCGCTACCGAACGCAGATTCTTCACTAATCGCGAAAAAAACCTTGGGGAGGGGCGGAAAATGGCACTCGATACGGGGCAGGTTAGCCAGCACTGGTAGATATTGCGAGCAGAAGGCAGTTCAAAAGGAAAAGATGATATTGATGGTTCCTATAGTTGACTAATAGTTATTGGTTATAACTATTAGTTACAATAACTATTAATTATGACAACTAATAGTTATTGTATGTATTACGCAGATAAGCAGTGGCGTAGCCAGTATTTGACCCAGAGGGAAAACATGTGAATAGGGCTACTTACTTAGCGCCCCTCCCCTTCTTCGAAACGCATCCGATTTCGGACATTTTAATTCGAACGGACCCTGATGCTAATATTTATATACACATATATGCCACCATGGTTAAAAACATGTTGGAAAATAAGGCACTCCGCTCTCGCGTGGCTAATGCGAAGCCTGCAGTCAAAGACCAACAGAGGAAAAGAACAGAAAGAAAACAAACCACTTGTCCGCCGACAACAGCCAACAACATGAACCTTATTACGGAAAATAAATTAGCACGATATTAACACGTCTCTGATGAACCGGTGAACAATACTAACTTGGATAAACCACATGCTTCTGCTTACGAATTTTTTGTTGTGTAGTGAAATCACAAAACAAATATTGTTTGATACAGCATAATTTCGGTTTCTAAGGTGGGGCAGGGCAGCTAGTAACATTCATCAATGAAATCGAGTTTAAAAAATCACTATTTGTGCTTCGATGGGAGTTTTCTGGACTCCGCTGTAAGTTGGGATTCGAATGGTAAACCTGGTGTTGAGATTAGCTGATGCTGGTGAATTTTAAACCAGATTGTCTGACAAATCTGCTTAGCCACTAAACAACAATTGCATTGTCATACTGATGATTGTACACACCACCAATGGCAACACCACATGCATATGGAGCTTGAACAGGATTCATTCCATTCTCAATTTCCAGTCATCAAACTTCATACAATCCAGTGCAATGAAAACAATCACCTTTGTCATTGAGATTGTGGATATACAAACTATGATGATATCCAGCAGCCTACTCATCACCCCATCAGCTTGACATTTACCTAGGTAGGTAGGTACCTACCTAGGTACCTACATGCCCAATGAAATATTACCTAGGTACCTCAAACTGAACCAACGAGAGCCACATCTGAGCCAGTCTATCAGCTTATGATACCAAGATAAAAAAAAGTCGGAAGAAGCTGCATGGACACTGTTGCAATTGATATTCCTGAAGAAAGCAATAGATGGGTACTAATCAGTGCTGAGTGTACAGTCATACAAGACCAATATATGGTGTTCTTGCGCAGCAGGACCAATATCTGGTAGCGCGCATCATATGACACCAAGGATATCATTACATTATAAAAGCATCTAAGTTTGCCTGGAAGCCTTAGTGGCGTCATAGCTTTTTCCTTTACCACAGCAGAAACTGATAGCATCAGGCATTGCCCTCTGTGTCAATGGCATCAGGCATTGACCTCTATATATATATAACTATTTGGCCGACTCGCCGCACGGTCCGCGTCCTATTCCGGCCGGTCCCGGCTGGAGCAGCGGTATATGGGCAAAAGTTTGAGCGCGCCGCCCACTACCATTCATTTTGGCCCTTGAATGAAATGTTGCAAGATGAAAAGTTATGGATAGATTTTGATAATAAGCAGTGAAAATAATGTTGGGTTCATGATGAGCAAATAGAAAAGGCGAAAAATTTGGCAAAATATTGTAACTGTGCTTTTAATGTCAAACTTCTATCACAGTTGCCAACTTTGTGCGGTATTCGGCATGTGTACTAGGGCACAGCGTCCTTGATAAATTTTGGATTCGAGATTCGGCCCTATGATTTTGAGATGTAATCGAGTGTGCTGATTTCAAATTCGAAAGTTGTTTTGGGATCAAAGCATTTTCTGGTCCGCAAATTTACACTTTTCTGCAGGCATGTTTCCTAACTTTATGCTAAATATGGGACTATGAACACAAAGACATGTCTGAAAGTTGTGTGACTGTTATATTCGTGATGTTCACACCAAAATACCTATGATTACCACTTTTCAGCGCGCTGAAGCGTATATTGGATATATTTCTGACGGTTTTTCTGGTCCGTCCCACACATCTCTCACTAACGCCATCTATAGGTTTTTTTTCATTAACTCGAAAATTGACTCATTGAACTAGACATATATCAAAAGCCTGTCCAGTATACATCTAAAATTTACACTAACGAACTGAAAACTGATGCCTAAGTTCCCTCAGGGGCGGATCCAGGGGGGAGGCAATAGTAGGTATGTTGAAAAAGGCAAAGGCAGGTTCGTATACAAAATACAAAAAGTGAACACGTTTCTTGAAAACTTCAAATAACACAAAACAAGCTTTGAAGTATCATAATAATCGTTTGCAATGTAGGAAAACATTGCATAACACACAGGACTACCGTTTAGTGATCGGCTGAGGGAAATAATAGATATCTGAAGGACAGAATGCATAAAGTACAGTTTTGTGTGGCCGTTTACTACTCCCGGTCATTGGCCTACTTCATAGCTTCCATTATATCCTTCTTAGAGAGGAACACTGGCAACTGTTTTCTGTGGTGGGCGCTGACGCGGACAGAGCCATCTCGGGCCTCCTGACCTTTCCAGCGGCTGTCGTGACGTGCTGGACCGTCCGCTCCGTCGACTGGGCATTCGCAGGGAACGGAGGCACATCCAGCGGCATGGATATGATCCTCCTGAGTTCTGTTGCGGCGATTCCACACGTAAACACAGGTTCCGTGATCTCTGTGTTGTCCCAGTCGATCAGTTGTATAAGTGATGAGGTGGACATGCTGATCTTGGGGTGCTTTCTCGTCCTTGGCGACTTGTCCCCGTACTCTGCTCCTCCTCTCACACCGGTGATCTTTTCGATGGCAAACTTCCTATCTTTAGGTTGTTCGCTGGCGAGAAGGAACAGCAGGAGGCTCGCAGGACGGGCGTACCAGGCGGAAGACCGAACACAGCGGGTAACCGCCGCCTGAACCTCTTCTGGTTGCGTACGAAGGTTCCGGAGATGGGTTATTATGTGTTTGGGTGCGTCCACGATTTTGGGCTTCGTCTTAATCTCAAAGTAGCACTTGAAGTATACGTTGACGCATAACTCTGCCAGCCGTCTCAGTATTCTCTTGTTTGAGTGGGTGAGCCCGTGCTGCCTGGTCCACAAGTACACTATCCTCTCATCTGTTGTCAACCAGCGCGCGTGGTTCAGCTTGCCAGGCCTCATTTCTTACATACTTGCAGGCAGACTTCCAGCTTTCACCGCCCGACACAGTTCGTAAGAGACCTTCTGGTCCGTTGACATGCTGTCAAGTGCATCTTCTGGGATCTCCACATATTCCTCGCATTTAGCTATCCGTTCAAACGCTGGATCATACCTCATGTCTTCAACTTTCGAATGCATCTTTCCAACAGGGCCTTGAAATCCGTCCCTTGCGTTTGTTGGGCCGTCCAGAGAAGTGATAATGTGTCTGAGTGGCAGTTCTCCTGTGTGTATTTCTATTATTTCTCTCAGCCGATCACTAAACGGTAGTCCTGTGTGTTATGCAATGTTTTCCTACATTACAAACGATTACTATGACACTTCAAAGCTTGTTTTATGTTATTTGAAGTTTTCAAGAAACGTGTTCACTTTTTGTCTTTTGTATACGAACCTGCCTTTGCCTTTTTCAACATACCTACTATTGCCTCCCCCTGGGTCCGCCCCTGAGGGAACTTAGGCATCAGTTTTCAGTTCGTTAGTGTAAATTTTAGATGTATACTGGACAAGCTTTTGATATATGTCTAGTTCAATGAGTCAATTTTCCGAGTTAATTAAAAAAAAAACACCTATAGATGGCGTTAGTGAGATGTGTCGGTCGGACCAGAGAAACCGTCAGAAATATATCCAATATAAGCTTTAGCGCGCTGAAAAGTGGTAACCATAGGTATTTTGGTGTGAACATCACGAATATAACAGTCACACAACTTTCAGACATGTCTTTGTATCCATAGTCCCATATTTAGCATGAAGTTAGGAAACATGCTTGCAGAAAAGTGTAAATTTGCGGACCAGAAAATGCTTTGATCCAAAAACAACTTTCGAATGTGAAATCAGCACACTCGATTACATCTCAAAATCATAGGGCCGAATCTCGAATCCAAAATTTCTCAAGGACGCTGTGCCCTAATGTGTACCCCATGGAATCATGACCACACACACGCTTGCGAAGTAACGCTGGGAATGTTTGTGGGTGACAGCATACGTGTACTGCGTGTGCACCCTATATCCCAATCAGGGTTGGTTCAAGGATTAGTCATGGGAGAAGCATATTTTTCTTGGGGCGCCATTTCTTAGGAGGTACACCCTGCAAAAATACCGGAAGGGGCTAAGCGAAAATCCGTTTAGCAGAGACTGGCGTGTACATGAGCACATTGAAGGATACTTTTGGTTGATGAATATGAAGGGGAGCACTTGAGTCTTCCCGGAGAGGCGCAGGTTCCATGGGGATATATCCCTGAATCCTCACGACCATCCTGCTGGGCATAGGTTGACGCTCAGGCAGGGTGTTGCTATATATACTTTCGAGGGGACAATGCCACATCACTGTTGGCTTTGCCCCGCCAATGATTTCAAACCCTAGCATGGGAACCCATGGAGTGTGTTCCCCCAATCAATCTGGGCCTGCCCATTGCCTTCTTGCATTCTTGCATTTTTTATTATTATTTGTATCAGAAAGTAGGGTTGGCTAGATTTGTTAGGCATTCTTTCACATTTGTATGCTATATTACCTAACTCAAAGACCATTTTCACATAATTTTGCTCACAGCATGAAAGGTACGAATTTGCACATAAAATGAGTGGTCCCATCATCTTAGTCACCTTCATAAGCATGGTATTCCGAAGAAAAATTGAACGAAATAAAAAGACACGATAAATGGCAAATTTACGAAATAAGTTGTATTTTTTAGGAAAACATTTTTTTTTAAACTTGAAAAGCATTCCAACCTAAAAAACTAAGCTGACCCAACTTAACTAAACCAAGCCCATTTCTTTGCTGTTTGGAGGCAAGTGTGTGTAGACATTTTTTGTTACCACCTTAAGACACAATAGTACCAGTTTGGTTAGGTTAGACTAGTTTAGGTTTTTAAAGTGGAAATTTTGTTCCCAAAATTTCCGAAAAACGTAAACGTTCACTTCAAAAGCAGCTGACGTTAGACTAGGTTAGGGTGGCTTCAATTTCTATGTTTGTGAAAATTTTCTGAAAATGTTCTGCTTACAATTTGTATATTTTATTTTTATTTTCCTCTCTAAAGGGAGGTCGTGATATGCTAGATTACATTATGTTGGTTATAGTTATGGCTGTGGTATTGGTTCACTGATGAGTGCATCCATACCATTCATTCTGGTATCTAAAAGCTACATCATAACCTTACTTCTATAACGTATATCACAAGAACCCATCTCGATTCTATTGCTCACTCAGGACACCATAGAAGTCCATTTATGAACGTGTTACTTCATTACCTGCGTTGTTAATGTAAACAGAAAGAGGTCCTTTGGACCATATGTTATGTCCTTCACATTGCTGCTCCATCAATCTACAACTCCAACCCTGACCAAACTTCAGGAGCGCATCCATCTCCAACTCAGCCTGGGGAAGAAGGTATGTATTGCAGCAAAAGTAGTATGATCTTAATTTCACTGTGTCCCTGTTGCCTAATAGTACATCCTTGCCTATCCATGTAGCATGTGTTTGACTTTCCTCAAACTGTCTGGGGAACTTCGGAGTTGAAATGACGTATGAGTGTTGAAACAGATGAGCTATTCCTGGATGCTTATGCTGCAGAATTACATGGCACAGTGACGTGCCGAATGGGGAAGGGCCATTGTGGGCAGTTGCCCCCTGACAGGTTGTGGGGCCCCCAAGAATCACGTCGAGCTCCAAAACAAAAATGTGCTAGTCTCCCTAAAAGCTCCGTTTGGGCCCCCAATAATTGCTGGTTGGTTGGTTGAATATTGGTTTAACGACACATCGACCGTTGAGTCATGTAGTGCCACCAATCTCTCACGTCGATTGGCCGTGGACGCAGAGTAGCGATAGGTGAGACTCGAACCAAAATAATCGCACCGGGGCCCCGAAAAATCACATCGGATCAAAATAGTCCCACACGGGCTTTTCAAAAGGACGGTGGGACCTCAAACGTTCCCACCTGGCCCCCTGAAAACCACACTGAGGCTCAAAAGAGTAGTACTGGTGATAAAGAAAATCACCACGAAGGCCATAAACTGTCGGGACGGAACCCCTGAAAGTCACGCTGAGCCTGGGCTACCAAGAATTATCAGCATTCCGTCAGTAATCCCAAAAATGAATGTCGGTAATCCAAGGCGTGCCGAGGTTCGCAAAAAACGACAGGGCCTTGAAATCTGCTCTGCAGCTCGAAATAAACAATCCGGAAGCGCTAAATAACAGCATAATGAAGGCCCTCAAGGCACGTCAGAGTCATGAGACCGCGCAGGGCCTCAAAAGGGGAATTGATCGTAAACAAGGGACACAAATACCGGGCACGAAATAGAACATCTTCGAAAAACGTCTTCGAAAACGCGGAGATGCCTAAAAAATACTATCGGTGTATGAGAAGCAACAAAGCTGTTAAAAAAATCCGGATCTCAAACGTGTTCCGGGCCCGAAACAAAAATTGGCTGGAGCCATAAAACACATACATAGAAGAAGAAAAACTCAACGGGTACAAAATGCGAACACCTAGGTAGGGTCACGGCTTGGTAGCCAATCTGAAAGATTATTTAACCAAAGAGATGACATGCATGTAAGCTCAATGTGTCTCTGGATTTCTTAATCAGGGGAAAATGTGGGGAAAAGAGAACTAATACATCGAATTGAATTTATCGATTCTTTTTTTTCAAGCGAGTCGTCATACTAGGCTTTCTACATGTGAAATGTGGCACAAGACTATCATGTGACAGTAGTTAGCAAAAACGTGGGAGGCCTAACAAAAACCGGAGAAGCGCACGTAGAGTAGCGAACGCGCCGACTGCGTAAGGCGGGTGTACCCGTTCACGAATGTTGGTTTTTTGGCGACCGGGCGTTATTAATTGGAATGCCTGATATTGACAAAATTTACATTTTTGAGTGGTTTGCTCAGGTGTAATTTCAGCAGTACGAGGTAGCTTTTCAAGGGAAACCAAAAAAACATCAAACAGGATGTGGGGAGTTATTGTTAAAATCCGGCAATTCTGAATGGTGGTAGATTTGGCCCGCCTCCACAGGACAGTAAATTTGGCCACTAATTACTATATGACAGAAATATAAAGAACCCCTTTGAAAAACATTTTGGTGGAAATCCGCCGACTTTTTTAATGGAGGCAGGTGGACACCTTCCACATCAGTTTGCCCTCTCTCGCAAATCCTATGTACCTATGTACGACCTGTTGGTGGCTATGATCCGCCCAATGGACGGTGTACTTCACGGCCCCGGTCCGCCACAGTGGACGATGTGCTCCGCGGCCACGATCCGCCACAGTGGACGGTGTGCTCGGCAGTCCCGGTCCATTGTAATGGACGGACGATGTAGTCCACGCCCCTGATCCACCACAGTGGACGGTGTGTTCCGCGGCCCCGGTCCGTTACAATGGACGGTGTATTCCACGGTCCTGATCCGCTACAGTGGACGGTTTGCTTCACGACCCTGATCCACCACAGTAGATGATGTACTCCGCGGCCGTGATCCGCCGCAGTGGACGCTATGCTTTGGAGCCCTAGTCCGTCATAGCAGGTGTGCCACACGGCCCCGGTTCACCACAGTGGATGGTGTACTCAGCGACCTTGGTCTGCCATATTTGTTGATGTACTCCACAGTCCTGGTCTACCACGGTGGACGGTATGCTCCGCGACTCCGGCCCGTTACGGAGGACCATGTGCTCCTCGGCACCGGTCCGCCAAAATGGATGGTGTGCTTCGTGGCCCTAGTCCGCCATAGTAAAATGTGTACTCCACACCCGCAGAGCACGGTCCGCCACAGTGGACGATGTGCTCTGCGATCTTTGCCGGCCACAGTAAACGTCAGGGTTGAAAAACGGGCTTTTCCTGTATTTTTGCCATACATAGCATTATACTCTTCGCAAAATTATCCTCTATGTTGTTTCCTCCATGTGTCTTCAATTTCGGCGTTTGATGGCGTTTTTCGACAACGAATTGCCCTGTGGTAAAGTGCTCAAGATTCACCTGAAACTTCAAAGTGAGATTCTGATGGCAAGATTTGAAGGAAAATATCCTCTCCGTATTCCATGACTCAGACATTGTCCTCTCCTCATCCCGGATTTCAAAGTATAAATCCAACCCTGGCAGACGGAATGTACTCGACGGCCATGGCCAGTCAAGGTGAACGGTGTGGGATTAGTCGCGGCTTTGCTTCAACTTTCCGAACAGTTTTGTGTGCATTGGTTGTCACTTTCTCCGCATTATACCGTTTACCTTACCATGAATGGATACCAATGTCACCCATGCATTAATATTCCCCAATTCGTCACAGTCATTGAATCTGCTTGAGACACAGCTGCTCCTGTTGTGCATTTCGATCAATGGATATTGATGACATCAGAAGAAAAAAAAATTGTCAGCAGCGAGACTGGCCTTATTTCCACTGAAGTAATGATTACAGATACTGACAGCAGCGCGACCAGAAATTATTTCGGGTGCGGCACCCTTGTGGCCTTATTCGTGTCCCCCGCACCTATATGAAGACTCTTTTCGTATGCCATGTGTACCTACTGTCGAACATCTTGCACCTCTATATTTGTTATTTATATGCTTTATATTTGCTTCACATAAAAAGGTCCAGTCACACGGAGTTAGGCTATCTCGGATCATTGTTTGTTCACATAATGTCATAGTGTGCTATTTCGGTGGCTCTAAAACCGAATTGAAATTTCAATTCACAAGGAATAGTGGCATTCGGCATAAGACGACATTGGTGACACAATGCCTCCCGTCGCCGCTGCTGACGCGCATAAAAATCCCAACTCCACACAAAGGACGGCAGTGTAGAATATGCATAATACTTGACATGACCTAACACCATTGACCTGGACACTTATTTGAAAGCAGAATGTCCATATCATTCTTTTATCATGTTCTGCACGAAAAGCATTCTCTTTTCTGCAATCAGAAGAGTTAATTTGACCTGACCTCTGTTTAGTAACCTTGACCTTCATTATAGCTTTGTGAAAGCAGTTATTCGATTTCATGAACGAGCATTATGATCTGGATTTGGTGTTGCTAAGCTCTAACTACCGCGAAATGTGGCATTTTGGAGATGTGGGAATATTATCCTCCTTGATCCGTCCCAAGTCAATTTCAAGGGGACTTAGAAGTCAAATCGGTGAGTGAGGTCAAGAAGGTAAATATCGTGGGTCCAAGCACTACCAAAGGTATGGAAAACTTCGCACTTAACCTTTTGGAAGGAAAGGATTAGAAGTATCGACAGAGTTGCAGTAAAAATGTTCCTGTTGCGACATACCTTGTGCGTGTGACCATTCGAATTCCACGGATTTGAAAACTGTTGATTTCTGATATTATTCCAATTTTCCGAAGTTTTGTACTTTATATTTCCGACTCTAGAGGAAAGAAACCATTCGAGCTGACATGTCCATTTCAGGACCGTCGAGTGGCACATCTGGGAATCTCCTGGACTGACCTTTTCGGACTCCTTGGTCGGATCGGAGAGGCGTATACCCAGTGTGGCCTCTTGTTATTGGTTTCGCCATTGGGTACGGGTGGAGTTTTTAAACTGTTGGAAAAAATAAATAGTAGAATGATTGCGTTGATTGATGTATATGATCCGCTGTGCATTTTAGTTTGCTTGGTGTCGTGTGCGGTGACTGACTGGACTCGGCGATCACGATGACTACCTCAATGCACATGTTTGATCAGAGGACATTGTTTTCGATTACTATGATTTTGTGGAAGCTACGCCTCCTTCCCGACCCTGAACTCGCTCCACCACAACTTTGGCTTCGCCCTTTCTAATGTTGGGCACCGAGGAAATACCTTCACCCGTCGTCATCACGGCTCAGTCCTGGTGTGCTCCAATCCTCCATCAAGGCCGGTGTGTTTTAGCCTGCATGTGGGCGCATATATATTCCATTTAAGCCGTTGAGTGTTTTTAGTGTGTGAATGAGAGGAGGGTGACGGTGACGTTGAGGATATAGATGACGTTGACAATGGCGATGGACCCGAGTCCACTGTATGACACTGTAGTCGCATGCTATGACTCGCAGTTTTCATGTTGATGTGTACTGTTCATTGATCTTTTGTTTGTGTGGCTTTACCTGTTACTGGACGATTTTCCCGTTGGCGAGGATGCTGAATAAACATACGCATGCACACCGTCAAATGTAAATCAGAATTATTGAGGTCTGAAAATACAGTGGGCGAAATCCGATTAGTTTTTTGTGGGTGGGGGGGGGGAGGGGTCTAATACACTTCGCCCCTCCCGAATGTTTTCAAAAAATCGACACCCCTGCTTTCAACCCGTCTTGGTTAATTAAATTAATCGCTGAAATCATAATTCTAGAACACAATACCTTGAATACCATTAGCTTTCATCTTCAAGGTGATGAATTATTAGCATGAATGAATATGGTGTACAAAATAGTGCACATTTTTGCAAGGCATTGGTCCTTGATCCGCCGAGCCTGCCGTCAATCCACCTCTCCTCTCCAACAACGCAATTATTTTAACAGACAACGTCGATGTGCTGGTACGCTAGTCGGGCGTCTGGATGTAAGATAAGGGGGGCATATCAGAACCTCTAATACTCAAAGCCTATAATGCTTCAGAACCTATAATACTCAAAACACATAATGCTTCAGAGCCTCTGAATTGTTCTTGGGGGAATGTTCAATACCTATAATGCTCAAAACCTATATTGCCTCAAACCACGTAATGCTTGGAACGCATAGTTGTTCAGAACATATAATACTCAAATCCTATAATGCATCAAAGCCTCTAATACTACTCCCTGTGGAAACTTTCAAAACGTATAATGCTCAAAACCCATAATGCTTCAAAACCTATAATGCTCAATTCGTATAATGCTTCGTGTCAACTAATATTCAGAAAGCATAACTCTCGAAGCAGATAATGCTTCAAAAACTATAATGCTCAAAGCCTATAATGCTTCAGAACCTATAATGCTCGGAGCCTACAATGCTCAAAACCTATAATATCAGCTGACGACCGCACGCCATAATCGACCGTACGGTTCACTGCGTCTCCACCGTAGTCTACCAATGGGATACACCGCGCGAAAGCTTCCAGGCGCATCCGCCGGAGCGGCGACACATGCGAGTAGAACGTGGATTGCTCGCCGTATTGGCCGTGTTCATGCATTTATTTAGCATGTGAAAAGCGGGATATTGGAGTGAACGCTCCTTGAATTAAAGTATGTGTCGGCGATTTCTAAGCTGAGTCAGTGGTTTTACGAATAGGCAATTTCGGTGTTTATGTGCCCCAGGGGTGGATTCAGCTTTAATAGGTGCTGTGGCCGATTATTCCGCCTTGACCGCTGCCGGGCTTAAGTAGAGGAGACCTGGCGCTCGTGTTCCCTTACATGGAATAAGTATGCTTACACTGAAGACCAAGGGCGTACCTAGAATTTGTATCGGGGGATTTTGAGGACGCCCAGGTTTGCCCAGTAATATTTATGCTGCGTTTCAGTGGCATAATTAGGCAGTGGCGCAGCCAGAAGTTTTTGAAAGGGTGGGTTGACGAAAAAAATGTAATGAAACAGAGACCGCTTTCAAAAAATAACAAAAGACATCAAGCAACACTTCTGTTCCGGGGTGCTGTTTCATGTGCTACGTGTCCTTGTGGAATGCCTATGCCAGCTGGAAAGAGCAATCTCAGCTGAAGCGGGACATTCTAACAACTGGGGAGTAAACAGGGTGCCTGATGGTCAGAGAGGGCTGTGATGATCATTTGATTTGTAAGTGCCCTTGACGGAAGAACAAGATTTCTAAGAGCTAAAGTTAACTAGCGAGGTTCCATCTCAAACTTAGAATGTCCCGAGATGACAGCACGGGTCGACCCAGGAGGACGTTTACATTCTCAAAGTACCTAGCTGCCTAGAAAGATGTTTTTCATCTCAGTAGAGCGTCCATAGCTAATAATTTTCTGCACATTTCGAAGAACGGTGCCCGAGTGGCCCAGAAACGTGCCTAAACTCTCAAGGCGCACAGCTGTCTGGAATAGCAACTGTATTGGCGAGATAGACGTCTGATCGCACAGACGGGTACCTTTGTCTTCAACCTGCCATATTATTTTATTGATTTTAGCTGGGCGGATACACTCAACTGACTGGGTTCAAGCTCGTTCTACTGGCAAGACACTTGCCCATCCAGCTAACATGCTAAACGAGGTCCTGCTTCATTAGGCGATGGCAGATATTATGTACATATTGGACCAATAGCGCCTATTGACGAAGTCGCCATGCTGCCCAAGACATGGACTACATAACCTGTCAGGATGTAGCGGCTAACATTTGAGACTTTTATTTTATTTCATGAAGCATGGCATCTAGAAACAGTAACCAAATGGTTTTAGTGAGCTTACCAATCAGGTGTGACTCACCCCATGCACACACTGGCTCGCGCAAGGGGAAACAGCACCCCGTGCATTCTGTCATCTCTGCTGTACATATGACATGTATATAAAAGACATATATTTGGAACGCCCATAATGTGGGCAGTCCAGCGATGACATTAGAAGCATTGACGTCCGATTGATTCCGGAGATATATAAAAATATGTTCCGACAAAATCAGTTTTGGACCCGATGGTTAATTTGCCAATGGTTAATTTGTCTCTGTTTCATTGCATTTTTTTTCGTCAACCCACTGGCAATTAATTTGCCGCTTGGTCCCATTGCATGGGACCAAGCGGGACTTGAAATCGCGACCCCTTCGATTTTCCACAAAATCGCCACAAAGGTATGTAATGCCAAAACACGTTGACAACTCACGCCGTTTCCCGGGGCATCGAAAGATGTGACCTCCAAAGGTCAACGAGTTCCAGTTCAATATTCGACTTTGACCTATATGTGTGGATGGAGCATGCGACCGCCATGAGCTGACATGCTCAAATCGTACTGGAAAAAGCAAATCAATGACGCTTCAAATATGAGGCAAAATTGTAACGGTGAAGGAGACTCGTGACCTTGTCAGGTCAGAGGTCATGTCAGGGCAAGCCATTCACATGATGACATGTATATAAAAGACACATATTTGGAACGCCCATAATGTGGGCAGTCCAGCGGTGGCATTAGAATCATTGACGTCCGATTAATTCCGAAGATATATCAAAATATGTTCCGACAAGATCAGTTTTGGACCCAATGGTTAATTTGCCACAGGGTTTAGCATGGGACCACGCGGGACCTGAGATCGCGACCCCTTCGATTTTATTTAATATCACCACAAACGTATGTAATGCCAAAACACGTCGACAACTCACGCCGGTTCCCGGGGCATCGAAAGATATGACCTCTAGACGTCAACGAGTTCCAGTTCGATATTCGACTTCGACGATGTGTGGAATGAGTATGCGATTGCCATAAGCTGACATGCTCAAGTCGTACTGGAAAACTAAGAAAACAAACAAGAAAACAAATCAATGACGCTTCAAATATGAAGCGGAATTGTAATGGTCAAGGAGACTATGACTTTGCCAGGTCAGAGGTGATGTCAGGTCAAGCCACTCACATGATGACATGTATATAAAAGAGGACTTTCACCAAAGACAACAGGCTCAGCACCAGCTCATGTCAGTGCTGACAATCGCCGGACTTATAACAGTTACAGTTGCAGGACCGTTCGCTCGCGTTTGACGGCATTGGCTGATGGGTCGTTGCTGCTGCAGTCCCGCTCGCGTTGCCCGGTCCTGTGAGGAAATTGCGAGTACCTTCCCGTACTAGGCTTGTGTGCAGCCAGCCACCGCCTGTAGTTGATAGACCAGGACTGTGTCTGACCCTCTTACTTGGTGACAGTCGCCTGTGTCATTTGCGTGGCTTGAGACCCAACAGGCGCCTATGTATAATTTCAAAAAATGTATTTTAGTAGAATTAGACATTTGGGCGGTTTTACGCGATCTGTGGATTTGTATGCGTACTTATTATGTAAGACCTGCCGCAATATTTTGTGTCTTATCTCGAGGGAATTTCAACAATCACATCGCTGATCAATTCGGGGACGATTGTTCTACCCGGCGATCTTACTGGTGGTGCGCAGCGTGTTCGCAGCACATCAACATTATGTGCCTCGTCGAGACGGCGTGAAGGCGAGGCGGTGCCTATGTCGCCTCGTGGCCGGTGGGCACACACGGCGCGTGCTCATTGCCGGTTCGATAACGCGGCACTGCTGACAGTATTACCTGTGTGCCCGGCAGAGCGATGAAACCTCGAAGCTAGCGACGATGGAGCGTAAGTTGGCTCCGTCCGACGGTAACAACTTCCAGATGCGCAAGGCGGTGGCCGACCGGCGTGCACTGGCCAAGTACGAGCCCATCGGGGACCAGTCGCTCAAGATCTGCGCACACATCAACAAGAAGCTGATCGAGCTCATCAAGGCCAGCAAGATTTCCACGTGAAGTAAGCTCTGCGCCTGCGGACTCCAGGGCTGTGCGATTGTGGTGGCCGGCGTGGAAGGCGTCCGATTGGTGCGTGATTGAGTAGCGCAGCCGGCGACCGCGCCAGTGGTGAACGATTTGTTCCTGTGTCCATAAGTGATATGTCATCCAACTGCACTGGCACCTGCTGCTGCTGCGCTGTGCGGGTGTGAGCGATGCCAACCAGTGCCCGGGTCAATGCGTATATGAAGAACAAACCTCGTCAGAATGAACACAGCGTTCTGAACACCATTGTACGTCTGTCTGAGTTGTAACTAATGTGCGATCGCTGCAATCGACGTAGCTATCACACATACTTTTGCCATGTAAACATTAATTTATTAGCCCAGCAAATGGAGCATTAGGCGATACCTAGCCCGACAGTCGGATGGTCTGTCGTTCTGTACATATATATATATATATATATATATATATATATATATATATGTTTTGTTGTATTTTTAGTGCTTTTATATTACGTGATAAAGAGATCTCAGGTATACAGGATAAAAAGTGTCTGAAGTGAAGATTACATGTGTTTTCATCAGTTGTTTTGGTAAAGTGTCATCTCAGCGTGACAAAAACAACCGAGATGTGCGTCATTACTGTCATCACACTGCAATACCTACCTCCAGACTTCTCTGTAATATTCGGCTGCTGATGTCGGTCATCGGACCTCTTGTGTGCCGCCGAATAGTTGTCCATCCAGCACGTCTCAACTCGTGTTCTATATAGATGTGTTCATCTTGATTGTGAGGTAGCTCGTGCAACTGTTCTACTACTTCAAAGGCAAACAGGACTACAACATAGCCAAATATGGTATCTGCACTTGAAGACCAGGCTAAACTGAAACCGTATGTTCTGATAGATTCTTATCGATATAGTTCTGACACCGGGAAGCCCAGTAACCGTAACTTATGAGCTGTTTTCGAAATGGTACTTAGGCATCGTTTGAACATAACTCCGACCAGATCTTTATCATTGTATTCAAGAGTGCTATGCATAAACAGACGTATCTGTGTGAAATGCTTGTAGGTATAATGAAGAAATGTTCACGTTCCTATTTTAGTGACATACGCACTATATTTCGACACATGTGTACAGTCATAGGCACATGTTTGAAGACAATCTTGCATACATTAAAGTATATAGAGCTCTCACGTCGAAACGCGATGTCAGGCACAAATTATCTTTGCCCATAGCCTTCCCTTCCTGAAGCTGTCTATCCATCGCTGTCGCTGATAACCCACACCTTACTGATGACCATAGTCCTCCGGGTCCAATCAGCAGTACACTGGGTTCCAGGGAAGCTTTGGACATCAAGACTGGATAATGGCAAATGGAAATTATGAGATTTGACCTGGGTTTCGGGCTAGAGATAAGGTACAGACAGACATGATCGGTGACCGAAGGACCGGCGCGTTTCCGAAGGCCCGGCGTGTTTATTTACTGTCTCGGCGTACTTTTTATGATGATGTCATTTTGCGTGCCCCGGAGTTCTTTGGGTTCTCATGACGTCTGCAACTCCTGTGCGGTTTGAGGGCCCGGGCGCGTTTTGGCCCCGGTTTGTTTGGGCTCTTAGTTCGCTAATATAAGGCTCCAGCGCAACTGCATCAACTCTATCCAGCGCTGTAACTCTGCACTGTAACTGTGTAACTTTTATCTTGGACTTGCTGCGTTTTGGAGGATCACGGGATTTTGTCAGGTTTACGGTGACTGAGGGCACTGCTATGATTATTTATAGCTCCCGACAGGATATTTGGTGCTATCGACACAAATTTGTGCTGCCCCAGTTCGACTTTTGTGACATATTTTGAATACATTTCATGGCATGTTATGATGAAGAACCATGGCGGTGATGATTGGTACGATTAATTGAATTCTCCTATTTTTTTGGTTGGGTGTAGGGTTGCATGCGAACATAGGAGATGTACAGTAATTTTTCGGATTCCCAGTAATTTTTTTGGATTATTTTCTGCTTCCCGAGGAAATGTCATCGTGTAATGGTGATGGTAAATATTGTATCAAGGTAGAAATTAATCAAGAAACATACAATTGCTGAATGTCAGTCCATCTTATCCACAAGGAATGAGTGGATGGATGAATTATTATGGAGGCACATGTCCAGAAGGGAACCACTTAGCCTTTCATGGGGACCTACGGTTGAAGAAAAAGAATTGAGGGGTACACGCGAGCATTCCCGCAGGGGCACATTTTCCTCATGGAGTGGCACCCCTGGATATAATATTTGAGGCAGGGGTGCAGTCAGGTCTTCTCAGAGGAGCGCCTTTCCTTCAAAGGGGGAGGGGTACCCCTCTTATAGGGCGTTCTCCTATGGGGCATATCTGATTCTAGGACAAGTGTACGCATGACAGATGTACGTAAGCAAATGCACGTAAGTTCAGATGTACGTATGGCAATTGTACGTAAGCGCAGATTCACGTATGGCAAATGTACGCATGCGGAAGTGTACGTAAGTGCAAAAGTATGTATGCTAAATGTGCGTAAGCGCAAATGTAAGTTGTATCCGTGCCTGCAGATAATCGCATTTGAACCACAAACAATCGCTCTGGGGCCACCAATATTCCCGTCACGCCCCCCCTAAAAAAAAATTACATCCCAGTCAGTGCCGCTCGTTTTACGCCCACAGGTTATGCTCAACTCATGATGACGGGAGCCCAAAGTTCACAATGCTACTAATAATGGCATGCAGTAGGTATGGTCCAACAACAGCAAAAGCACCTTGAGCATGGTGATTCTGATGCTGTCAGCACCGCACGCGCGTGACGATCTGCCAACAACGCCGACACACGAGCGCTTGTTCAATGGTATCATCCTACCATCTAGCGAGAAATAGTGTCACCTATGCTTCAACGTTCAATCTCATGACATCCACTGCCTTTTCCTTGCGACAATACCCAGACTGTGCTCCTACCTAGCGATAGCTAACTGAACCTACGCTTCTTGGAAATTAATATAGAGAGTAGATCTTGTGAACGTTTTCTCCGAGTAGATCTTGTGAACACTTTCTGCGAGTAGATCCTCTGAACAACCCGAATCGAGAGTAGATATTCTGAACATTCCGGGCCAAGAGTAGATCCTCTGAACATTCAGTCCCGGGAGGAGATCTTGTGAATACTTCCATCCTCCGAGTAGATCCTCTGAACATTTCCAGGAGTAGATCTTCTGAACATTTCCAGCAGTAGATCTTCTGAGCAACTAAGGCCTATTTGTAGATCCTCTGAACAATCCAGTCCCGAGAGTAGGTCTTGTGAAAAGAAATATCCTGAAAGTAGATACTGTGAACACTTTCGTTTTCGAGTAGATCTTCTAAGCAAACCGGTCCCGAGAGTAGATCTTGTGAACATTTCCAGTTTTCAGTAGATGCTCTGAATATTTGCATTCGGGAGTAGATCTGCTGAACACTTGAGGCCTATTTGTAGATCGTCTGAACATTCCGACCTGAGAGTAGATCTTGTGAAGAAAAAAAATCCTGAAAATAGATCCTGTGAACACTCGTCTTCCAGTAGATCCTCTGAACAATTTAGTCCTGGTAGTAGATCTTGTGAACACTTCCTCCAAAGTAGGTCTTGTGAACATAGACCTTCTGAAAGTATGTCTTCTGAAAATAGATCTTCTGAACGTAGATCTACTGAAAATAGATCTTCTGAAAGTAGGTCTTATGAGCCTCACCCATTCACCCGATTCACCACCGTTAAGTAAGTAAGTGATGCGTGAGTCACGCTTCATCCTGTGAACTTGAATGAAATGAACGAATATGGACGAACATAGCGCAGCAGTAGAATGCAAAAATTGTAAACATATGGAGGCTTAAACCCTTCCTTCCATGTGCTGCGGGAGGTTGCAGGTGCAAGAACAAGTCAGGGAAGGGCAAGGAAGGTCGCTGGAAGGAAGGTATCGACCTACATACCTACCTAGGGAGGTAGGTTGGGATATAGGTAAATGCCTGAAATTTCTGGATGATTTCTTCTGTTATATTCTTCTTTTGCTTCTGTTATATTTCATGGAAGTGATAATGGAGAACACTGGTTGCCATAAAGGCATAGAGACATACAATATCAGTGCAATTATGGGCCACAAGGGCCCTTCTTGGTTGCACTCTGGACTCTGAACCAGTTGCACACCAAATCCGTCGATCAGCCCTCCCTGGAATACTGAAAAGGAAGCCCTCTATTCTTATAATAATTGTCTATGCTGTTCTTAAAGATGTTCAATGTGCTGCTACTGATAATGGTTTCTGGCGGCTGGTTCCAGTGTTCTATTTACCCTGTTGTTGAAGAAAAACTGTCTTAATCTTGTCTTGTCTTATCCTTAACTGTCTTGACCTTGTGACATTGCCATGTGATGTCAACATATAGTAAAGTCAAGGGATGCAGTTATGCTCTGTTGAACTAAGTACCTGCCTAGGTAGCTAAGTTTCTAGGTAGTGGGTAGGTAGGTACTTAGGTATCCATTGTGGTAAATTTGCAGTTTAATGTAATTTCTGTTTTTTATTGCTTTTACCATCACTATTTTTTACTTCTGCTTAACATGCTGTGACCACTGATTTCCTCTGCAAGTGCATACTTGCATTTGCAGAGTGCAAGTGCAAGTATTCAGTTCAGAGGAAAAGTAACACTGAAAAGGGGGCTTTGAGTTGGCTAATGTAGCATTCAAAATAAAATTGTAACAATACATCCTAACCTAGCCTAGGAAAAC
This sequence comes from Imbricaverruca yamaguchii, assembly GCA_034440575.1. Taxonomy (NCBI): domain Eukaryota; kingdom Metazoa; phylum Arthropoda; class Thecostraca; family Neoverrucidae; genus Imbricaverruca; species Imbricaverruca yamaguchii. The sequence goes on along the minus strand of JAOTOL010001638.1, from coordinate 721,561 downwards.
AAATTAATATTTTTAATGGATATCCATAATATCCATATGGATATCCAGGAAGATATCCATGATCTTCCTGGAGTGGATGTGTAGTAGACCGTTGAAATTGGGCTGCACTTACCATCTCTGAACCAGGGCTTGGGGTTGTTCTCCCTGAACCTGATACCAGCTCTAAGCTGCACTTCTACTACAATTATTAGTTTGTGGTGCAAATGAACTTGTATACTCAGAAACCAGACAATTGTGTTGTTTGAAAAGTGAAGTAAGTGACAATAGTTTAGATGTCCTTCAATGATGTATGAAGTGAAATGCTTGCAATGTCCCTTATGTGTGTTTCCATGTGTAGTGCTAGGATATTATGTCCTGGCTCTTTTGTATCAGCACAAATGATCAAAGCTGGTTCAAGCACCCTAAAGCCCAAGTAGCTAAATTTTTGTATCAGTGTAGTTGACAATTGGAACTAAAAGTGACCTAAATGAATTAGCTCATACAATAATGTAAATGATGTCCTTCAATTATGTTGAACTTGCATCTCATTGGTTTATATTTTATTCCCAACCTTGGCTTGTTTAATGTTTGATGAGGCAAGCTGAAATACAGGCCTTTTGTGTGTGGTCTGCATACCATCTTTTAAAATATATATATCTTTGAAATGTATCTTTGAAATCCAGTGAAATATGAGGATTGTTTATACAGCCAAAAACATGAAAACATGTTTTCTGAAAAAGATTTAACTAAAAATGAATATAACCTAAAATAGCCTGAACTGTTTAAAAAAGAAATTCTTGGAAATAATTCAAGAAAACATTTGTGTTTTTTGTTCAAGCTTACAACAAAAGCATAATCTAACCTAACTTAATGAACCTAGCCTCTTTATATGCTTCATTGAAACAAAATGTGTGAAACTGGCCTTGCCATTGCCTTAAACTTGAATAATAACTCAATGTTTTCTCAGTTGTGGAAACTAATGGGCGCTGTATAACCACTGCAGTTGATGCGCCCTAAAACCCAAATAACTAACTAACAAGTTGTGGAAACTGCCTTTATATCATATTTCTGAAGCTTTCCATTTTAAAATGTTGTTTTCATAATCATCAAATATGCTTCCCAAATGAACTTCAAGACATGCTCTCATGGACTATTTGTGCATGTAATGATCATGATCGAAAGAAAATCTTATTGTGATAAAAATAGTTTACCTTGAGGCAAAATGATGTGGGCATTTTATAAATGTGTACAGATAGGTAATTATGCATACAAAGTTGGAAGTTATTGGGGATTCTAACTCAGTTATGTATTATTTTCACCTTTCAGAAGAATAAAAAACCTTCAACTCAGGTTTTGGAAATTGCATGGCAATTATAATGGTTGATGTCCTGTGATGGATATTGCTGCCATGTTCTCATTCTTATATTTCTCTTTCCAGGTCTGATTGGAGAATGCATTCTTTGATCACTTAATAACTATCAATTACCTATGCATTGCTACACTATTTACTAGTATGCTTCAAATGTCTGCCCGGAATCTATTCACTGTTTTAACTGGTTGCATCATTTCACATGTGTACTGGTAGATCAAAGGCACGAAAGATGACACAGGAGCTGGGGGCCACAGTAGCTCAGTTAGGAGTATGAGATACATGATCACAAGGTTGTGGGTTCGAATCTCACAACCGATGGAATTTACTGATTCCACCTGCAACTAATCAGTGTGAGAGGTTGGTGATGCCATGTAGCCTAGTAGTTGAATGTGTTGTAAAAGAATCTATGGTTCTTCTTGACACAGAAATTATGTCCTCCCCTTCCAGCCAGTATTTACCAGGTTTTTTTCTTGTTTAAGGTGGGAAATGGTTCTTTTCTCTGATTTGAAAATAGCGTAAGAGTTAAGAAAAAACTATCATTTCAGAAGCATTAATGATGGGATGAGTAGTCTAGGAGTAAGTTGTCCATCTCACACTCAAAAGGTTGTGGGTTCGAGTCTCACCTGTCACTACTCTTTGCCTGCAACCAATCAGCATGAGAAATTGGCAATGCTATGTGACTCCATGGTCGATGTGTGGTTAGACCAAAAATGACAACAACAATAAGAATCATTGATGTGATTTGTCCTCATGAACATCTTCCCATTCATCTTTTTATACCATGTCCCTTTATTCTTTGGTGAAATGGAAAAAAGTAATTCACCAAGCTGTTCTATGGGTTACCAAGGGAGTATCAACAAAACAAAATTACAACTGGGCGGACAGGTTTCGAACATCACAAATATAAATTCTTGATTTGAATGGTGATATGCTGGACACTGCAGAGGAGTTAACATTGAGGAAGGGAGTGAACGATTTTAGGGATGAGATTGAGGGGGTCGAAGTGTTCAAAGATAATGGGGCATGAATGGATGATAATACGTGACATGAGTGTTAATACGTGACATGAGTGATAATACGTGACATGAATGATAATTCGAGTATGCAAAGCATGTGCAATCTCAGAAATTGGCTCTGAAAATCATGCATGGGCAGCGACTTGCTGCTTCACTCTATTTGGTCTATTTGGTTGTTTGGTCGCTGTTCTATTTGGTCGCAGAATAGGTCGGTCGCTGGTGATAATGACACGATGACACGTATATTGCGATGGGCACGGACGAGCATACCAGTTGTGACGTAGTTTATCCTGCCAAATAGCAGAACACGGAGAAGTGTTGTCTGGGCATTGCTGGTGGTTATGGATGACACATGAACAAAGGAAGAATTTAGAAAGGTGAAATGAAGCGATGATCACATTGCATCCAAATTCACATCGCACTGAACGCGTCACGCATGCAGAGGCTGGATATTATGAAATCCCAGCAGGTCTCATATTCTGGAGAGGGGCGGCCTGGTTCCGTGTGGTGAGCAGACCACATCATGAACTGATTCTGCACTTTCTCGATGCGAGCGCGATGACATTTGGTGGTACCAGTCCAAATTACTGAGGAATTATTGAGGATGGATCGAACTTTTGCACCATGAGCAGGTAGAGCTGCCTGCTTACTCAGCTTACACTGGGGAGGCCTACTGAAAAATCTGAATGTGCAGGCAAGGCATCCCATTACCTTTTGACAACATGGCGCTAATTTGATCCAAAAAGTGGGTTTTTGATACATAATGACTCATACGTCCCACATAGCGCTGACGTGTTGGAAAGTTGTGCCATTTACTTTACATAAGGAAGAAATGAAGCTCATCTGCAAAGTTACTGATAATTATTTACATTTGGTCAGACTTGGAGGTCAGACTCAGGGTGACAGGTCAGACTGCCGGACCCGACAATGTCCCCCTATCGTGAGTGTAGATAAGACTATCGGACCCGACAGTGTCCCCCGGCCTTGAGTGTAGGTCAGACTGTCGGACCCGACAGTGTCCCCCGGCCTTGAGTGTAGGTCGGACTGTCGGACCCGACAGTGTCCCCCGGCCTTGAGTGTAGGTCAGACTGCCGGACCCGACAATGTCCCCCTATCGTGAGTGTAGATAAGACTATCGGACCCGACAGTGTAGGTCAGGCCGTGAGTGTAGGTCAGACCGCCATACCCGACAGTGTCCCCCGGCCTTGAGTGTAGGTCGGACTGTCGGACCCGACAGTGTCCCCCGGCCTTGAGTGTAGGTCAGACTGTCGGACCCGACAGTGTCCCCCGGCCTTGAGTGTAGGTCGGGCTGTCGGACCCGACAGTGTCCCCCGGCCTTGAGTGTAGGTCGGACTGTCGGACCCGACAGTGTCCCCCGGCCTTGAGTGTAGGTCGGACTGTCGGACCCGACAGTGTCCCCCGGCCTTGAGTGTAGGTCGGACTGTCGGACCCGACAGTGTAGGTCAGGCCGTGAGTGTAGGTCGGACTGTCGGACCCGACAGTGTCCCCCGGCCTTGAGTGTAGGTCGGACTGTCGGACCCGACAGTGTCCCCCGGCCATGTGGGCGGGCGGCACCTGCCGCCTGGTCAGGTGTCGGCTGTTAGTGCCGGCCACCTGTGTACCCCGGCCGGCCGGGAGCGACGCAGTGTCGCCCGTGGACCGGACCCGACCTCTCCGTGCTGTCGCAGCTCACCAACATGGACAACGTCGGACCGGTGCGAGGCTACAGTGTCCCCGTCCTACTCACATTGCCTCCTCCTAACTGCAGGCCCGCACCGTGCCGTGTCGCGTGCGCTGGCGTGTGTGTGTGTCTGTGGTTCACGAGGTGGTGGTCACTGGTGTGTGTCTGTGGTTCACGAGGTGGTGGTCACTGGTGTGTGTCTGTGGTTCACGAGGTGGTGGTCACTGGTGTGTGTCTGTGGTTCACGAGGTGGTGGTCACTGGTGTGTGTCTGTGGTTCACGAGGTGGTGGTCACTGGTGTGTGTCTGTGGTTCACGAGGTGGTGGTCACTGGTGTGTGTCTGTGGTTCACGAGGTGGTGGTCACTGGTGTGTGTCTGTGGTTCACGAGGTGGTGGTCACTGGTGTGTGTCTGTGGTTCACGAGGTGGTGGTCACTGGTGTGTGTCTGTGGTTCACGAGGTGGTGGTCACTGGTGTGTGTCTGTGGTTCACGAGGTGGTGGTCACTGGTGTGTGTCTGTGGTTCACGAGGTGGTGGTCACTGGTGTGTGTCTGTGGTTCACGAGGTGGTGGTCACTGGTGTGTGTCTGTGGTTCACGAGGTGGTGGTCACTGGTGTGTGTCTGTGGTTCACGAGGTGGTGGTCACTGGTGTGTGTCTGTGGTTCACGAGGTGGTGGTCACTGGTGTGTGTCTGTGGTTCACGAGGTGGTGGTCACTGGTGTGTGTCTGTGGTTCACGAGGTGGTGGTCACTGGTGTGTGTCTGTGGTTCACGAGGTGGTGGTCACTGGTGTGTGTCTGTGGTTCACGAGGTGGTGGTCACTGGTGTGTGTCTGTGGTTCACGAGGTGGTGGTCACTGGTGTGTGTCTGTGGTTCACGAGGTGGTGGTCACTGGTGTGTGTCTGTGGTTCACGAGGTGGTGGTCACTGGTGTGTGTCTGTGGTTCACGAGGTGGTGGTCACTGGTGTGTGTCTGTGGTTCACGAGGTGGTGGTCACGGTGTGTGTCTGTGGTCGTGGTCACTGGTGTGTGTCTGTGGTTCACGAGGTGGTGGTCACTGGTGTGTGTCTGTGGTTCACGAGGTGGTGGTCACTGGTGTGTGTCTGTGGTTCACGAGGTGGTGGTCACTGGTGTGTGTCTGTGGTTCACGAGGTGGTGGTCACTGGTGTGTGTCTGTGGCTCACGAGGTGGTGGTCACTGGTGTGTGTCTGTGGTTCACGAGGTGGTGGTCACTGGTGTGTGTCTGTGGTTCACGAGGTGGTGGTCACTTGTGTGTGTCTGTGGTTCACGAGGTGGTGGTCACTGGTGTGTGTCTGTGGTTCACGAGGTGGTGGTCACTGGTGTGTGTCTGTGGTTCACGAGGTGGTGGTCACTGGTGTGTGTCTGTGGTTCACGAGGTGGTGGTCACTGGTGTGTGTCTGTGGTTCACGAGGTGGTGGTCACTGGTGTGTGTCTGTGGCTCACGAGGTGGTGGTCGCTGGTCCACACTCGCCTGTGTGTGCAAGTGAGTCACGAGATAATGGTTGCTGGTCGACTCTCGCCTGTGTGTCAATGGTGTACGATGTGTTGGTCACTGGTGCACTCGCGTGCGCGTGTATATCCGTCTGTCTGTGCAAATTTGCGCACGCGTGCTTGCATGTATGTGTGCGTGTGCCTGTGCGTGTGCGTGTGCGTATGGTGGCGGCGGCTCCTTCGCAGTGCCGTGGTGTGGTGGACATAACAGGGTGCCATGGAGGGACAGATCTGACCTGTAAGTGTACACGGTTCCCCGTATGCATGTGTGGCCATCGGCCTCCCCACGGTGCCGTGGTGTAGCGAACCTAACCTCAGGGTTCCGTGGAGGCACAGGTCTGGCCAGGGTATTGATCCACGTGACAGCCGCCGGCGCCAAGGAGGGTCATGCGGGGTGAATGGGATTGGTGTGTGCGGGGGAAGGGGAACAAGTCACTGCGGAAGCGGTGAACCGATACAGCTGCTCACCACCTGTGCATATATCACCAATGGTGGTGGCGACGTCTCACGTGACGGATTGGTCGAGCGATGGCTGTGCCTGGTCAATGCGTGGTCGGCGTTGAAGATCCCGGTTTGGTGGTAGTAGTACAGTGTGCTGGTGCTGTGCTTGCACTACGTTGCGGCGTGTCCGGCAGCACTGGCACTGGATAGGCGATTGAAGTGACGGGTCGGAGTAGTGTGCGTAGTTTGTGCGGCTACTAAGCTGGTAAGTGTATTATAGCCTATGCTAAATAAATACCTACAAAGCCACTTTGGCCACATGAAAAGTATCGGAATGGGCGACATTCTTGTGGGTACAAGTAATAACAGCAGTGCACGTGCTTTGCACAGGCATTGCTGGCTACTGTATGAGTGCGATAATGTCTGGAATACGTCGTGGGTTTCCGACATAGCAAGGCGTTGTCGTGGTGCAGCTGGTAACAGAAAGATGGTGACGCTCAGGTGGACCGTGAATGGATTTGGTGCACGGTGAAGCATGATGGCCGGACTGAGTAACTATTTTGAAGGCATATGACGAGACTCAAGAGGTTCCGCGCAAATCAAGGCATCAAGGCAAGGTCACTAAGGTGTACCATTTTTGGGACTTTTTCGAGTTCGGCAACACCAATCAAGGGCATGATACCTTTGCATGAGAACATACAAAATCCAAAGTTTTAGATTTTTGTAGTAATATTTTGTCGATTGCACCAAGGTTTTGTTTTAACATATTTGGCCACATTTAAAACATCGGTTTCGCACCATTAGAGGTCGTGCGCTCTCGGAGTCTGGATTTCGGTGACATTAACACATTATAATTATCCAGAAGCGGTGTCTTCTGAGTTTAAGTGGGGGTGGGAGGATCGAACACTGGTTAGGGGGTGAGGGGTTGATACTCCTTCGCAAAATGAAGGGGGTTGATACTCCTATTTTTTTGTTATGAAACAAAAAAATATGTGGAATGAGGAAAGGATATCGAAATCGACCAGGGCTATAATTGTTTGCCCCCCCCCCCAATTTTTGTTAATTTCAAAATTTTGAGCTTTCAAGTTTTATTTAATTATCCTTTTCCAGTGGGTAGAGCAGACCGAGAAACGTTGTTGGAAGTGAACTTGCCCTAATAAAAATGCCTACTTTAGCCAGAATCCTCTATTTGAACCGCAATTTGGCACAAATATGCAAAATTTATATGTAGTCAAAAACGAAAAAAAAGTAAAAATTCCACTCGTACGCTTTGTTGCGTACCTACAGATAAGCAAATGCTGAAAGTTTCATTAAAACATCTGTATCCGTTAAAGCGTGACGACTGGTTGAACTTTTTTTGGAGGTGATCTCACTTGGCCGACTAACTCGTTGACCCTAGATGACCCGACTTCAACATTTTAAAACAGCATGCCAAATTGATGTGGGAAAAGGTATGCCAAACTTGGGTGCGCTGCCGCGCGCCGTTCGTCCACTCTCCGCGATAGACCTGAAGGGGGGCGGTTGAAGACCCCCCCCGAGACGGGACGAATTAATGTTATACACCGTTTTGTCTATCGCTGCTTGAACAGAATATGTAAAAGAAGGCTGAGGTTGCTGAGATTGGGGGAGGGGGCGAAGGAGTATCAACCCCCCACCCCCTAACCGGTGTCCGACGCTCCCACCTCCACTTAAACTCAGAAGACACCGCTTCCGGAGGATTATAATGTTTTGATGTGACCGAAATCCGGACTCCTAGAGCGCACGACATTTAATGGTGCAAAACTTATGTTTTAATGACTGCCAAATATGTTAACCCCACCCACTAACCGGTGTCCGACGCTCCCATCCCCACTTAAACTCAGAAAACACCACTTCTGGAGGATTGCAATGTGTTAATGTGACCGAAATCCAGACTCCGAGAGCGCACGACCTCTAATAGTGCAAACTCTATGTTTTAAATGCGGCCAAATATGTTAAAACAAAACCTTGGTGCAATCGACCAAATATTAATCTAAAATATAAAACTTTTGATTTTGAATGTTCTCATGCAAAGGCATCATGCCCTTGATTGGTGTTGCCTAACGCGAAAAAGTCCCAAAAATGGTACACCTTAATGTTCACCACATCCTCATTCGATCACATTTTGCATGCCGGGTTATTTTTCGCTCAAGTCACGATTCGGGATGTATGGGATCCCGTGTCAAAGAGTTGAGTGTTGAAGGTGATGGAAACTGAAAATTGAAGGTGATCGTGGAGAAAGTACCAGCATAACATATTTTTTTATATTTTCATGGCGAAATTAATCATAGCGAATTTGGCCACATGCCACATACTTGTTACCAAATACTTTGCCTACTTTATGACCTTTCATAATGTCCGTCTCGATTTTATTCGTGTTTAAACATATGCGTTCTGAACCGATTATCTAGCCACTAAAATTGACATTTCTTTAGAAAGCCCACCCTGTATAGATTCACAGAGATCAAATGTCAGAAGCTGACCTGACCTGCAAATAATGTTCTCGTATATGAGTGGGCGTGAGAAGAGAGCCAACATGGGTGGCGTCTAAAAGCACTATTCATGAATCGCAACTGTATGACTAACGCAGTCGATGCTACTATAAGCCCAAATATCCAACTAACTCATGAATCACGATGGCGGTAATATTGCATACATGACAGGTCATTGAGGTCAAAAGGAGGTTGTGCGGGCCTTTAGAAAGAACTCGATATGGGTCATTTAAAGGAATTGCGATCAGAGAACACGACAGTACCCCAGCCAATGTCACCAAAGAGCACAGGGATTGCATGTGGCCCAACGAATTGACTGGAATTAATTTCCATCCATATTGCGAAGGTGGTCAATATGGGTGTCATATGGAGATACTTTAAGAATGGTGAACCCTGACGGTATTTGGAGACTGACAACGAGTAGTGGTCACCGGTCACCGCCGGCCGACAGTGGGCATACGTACAATATTTGTGTTTGCGTGTATCATCGAAACCACAATCTGCATATCGCGGCGCTCGACACTAGTGGATTAACAGGTGGATGTTGGTGGATCTACCGATGTTAGTGGATTGATTGTGTAAGTGGATAGCATTTGCTGGATACAGTGTCCGCGACACGTATAATGACAAATGTATGATGCATACATGCGGAGAGTGCCCGAGAGGAAGGACAGCGAGCTCATTTATCACACAGTGGACGATTGCTTAGCTACTGAGAACGTGCGTTTTAAAAAGGCGGACATATGTTGATCGTTGCATTATGGTTCGTGCTGTCCTTGCAGCAGATGTAGATGTGTGCATTTCGAGTGATGCGACATCGCAGATACAGTTATAGATAGGACAATAACGCGTCACCATTTTGTCGCTCTGTCAGTCTTCTTACCTTACGCATTTACGAGACACTTCCGACAATGAGGCGGCTGTCGGTGTTTTTTTTTTGTGTGAAAACTTTTCATTAGTCGCCCAAGAAGTACGTCAGAGCCCTCGGACAGCTCTGTTGTTGGGAGTTATCGCATTGACATTGTGATGACTCCCCATAGGCGCTTCTTCCGTGTATCGTATGTGCCAATACAGCCTGAACACACTTCCGTGCTGTTTCCATTTGCCTGACCCAGAGCACGACCGCAGTAGCATCAATTCAAGATATGTTGATTCCCCACATTCGCAAAATGTTCCGGGCCTAGAGCACCTGCATTATTTATCGGACGGATGTGGTGAATAATATAAAAACAGAACAGGCAGTATGCACCTTATTTAACCCTGTCTCTCTTGTCAGATCCTCACACCCGGTCATGTAAGGGGGGGGGGGGGGGGTCGATAGAGACCCCCTCTAATCTCCAAACTAAGCGTCACACAAAAACGAAATTGGTGTCATCGTAAAACGCTCGACGAGTAGGGCCAGACACCACCACCCAAAATCCCTCAAATTTACGTCACTTGGCGTCCTAGAGTTTCACGACTTACATTATGTTTGTGGCTCTGGGGGGGGGGTCATTTTGAGGAAAATTTGAAAAACAAAAATAATTTGGAATAAAAAAGGAAAGCGAAATCGACGAAGACCATACAGTTTTTGGCAAACCAAGTTTTGGGGGTGAAATTTCAAAATTTTGAGTTCAGGTTTTCTTTAATTTTTCTTTCCTAATGGGTAGAGTGGACCGAAAAATGTTGTTCGAAGTGAACTTCCTCCAATAAAAAATGCTTGCCTTAGCCTGAAAAAAAAACTAATCGCTTGACGCGTATAGAGCCATAACCTCAGTAATGCCAGCAAGCCTCGTACCAAAATGTTTTGTTTTTTAATGACTGGGTTAGATATCTATGCAAATTTTATAATATGGTATCATAAGGCAGCTGATCTTATACCGGTTTATTCCAGACCATTATAAATTAATTCCATAGCGTAGAACATCTAATGTACAATTTGAATGGCAATCTCATAATGGGACACGCATCCTGGATGCGAGTGCAGAATGACTGTTATAACTCCATGGAAGCTATTCAAGGTGATATCAAAATGCAACACATTCGATTTTCGCTTAGTTAAGCGAACTAGAAATTGTCAGTGCATTGCACAATAGGTGTATGACGCGTTTTGTTACGAGACGTTGAGTGGCTAACTGTTCCCCTTTCATTGTGAGGGCAAAATGGCAGGGTGAAAATGATTTGATAAGATAACGAACTAAACATCATAAAAGAGCTTGTTTTAATGCTGTTTAAATTTGACCACTGGACACTACTTGCACATCCTGTAGAAACTAGAATGTAGTTCATCATCGCAAACCCACTGGTGATGTTCTTTCGCAAACCCAGGACCAGACCGGCGCCACCATTATTATGTTCGCTCATGACGGATTAACGTTCTTCGTATAGAAATTCCTTAGCGATTGGCGATGATCCGTGGCGATTCTCTTTTTATCGAGCGACACAAAGCGACGAAACCTCTTGGTGCATTGCATGATGCTCTATTTACGAAACCGATTAGGCAGTGTATCTGCCATAATAGTTATAGAGAACCTCGATACTAAGGAAAACGTCATCTTTTTGCTCAAGAACGCCATACAGTGTTTTCTTGTTTAGCTCCTCGCGATTCCGTGTTGTCCATCCAGTGGCTGTTGAGCATTGGCACCTGCCACCAGTGGCCCGTACGTGCCGCAGTTTGAGATTCTGCGACAGTGGAATCCGCCTTCCCCACGTCCCCCGTGAAGAACCACCTGATGCCCGGACGTGTACGGGTTATGTCTGCTCCGAGCATTGGTACTGACCATCCGCAGGGTCGCTACCTGTGTGCTATCGTCATCACCTGTGTGCTGGGGGTGCGGCCCAGACGCCTGGCGTTGGCGGTGGTACCACTGCGTCAGTCTGACGTCACCACATGAATGTGACAGACGTTCCGGCGTGGCTGTGGCCCCGACGCTTGGCGCTTGCGGTGGTACCACTGCGTCAGTCGGCGCGGCTTCAGGATGGAGGACCTGCTCAATCATCTGGCGCGCGAGGCGGGAACCTCCAAGTACTCAAACATCCGCCTGCTCGCCGAACAAGCTCGGAGTGAGTGAACCATGAACCATCGCCTGTCCAGATGCATGGAGGAGATTTTCGTGACATTTGCCGATTTCCCTGCAGTCATGCGCAGCTTTTTGTGTTAGCCACTTCAAGAGTTTGCACAGACATTAATACGCAATTATTTATTTGCCTTCACGTGCGATTCTACTTCATTGGGGCTCCTTGCATCGGGGTAGTTGAAAAAATCGACTGGAAAAATCGCACGGAAAGTACGTGCCTGTAGACATTTATCTAGGCTCGTCAGCGCTTGTGTGTTTAACGTGGTATGAATCTGGAGTTTTACCGTGCATATGTGCAAGAAGTATCAATTTGTTCAAGTAGCTCTATCGACATTGTAGCGCAATTTGCATATCCTATCCCGCACGCCAATTACCACCACAACCACCCATCACGAGCCACTATATGCCACGAACACCACACACATCACTAACCACCACCTACCACCACCGCCAACAACCACCACCAGCCTTCACCTGCCACCTCCAACTGCCATCGACCCCCACCATCTACCACGCAGCACCTGCCACCCACCACCTACCACCCACCACCTACCTCCCACCACCCACCACCCCTTCTGCTAAGCTCCACAACGTCTGAGTTGCCCCTTGTCTGCGGTCACGCTGATGCGCCAACACCAGCACTATCTGCTCCTCCCCCCCCCCACACACGGAATCATCTCAGCTGTCCGGCCTCCGAGGATCACGTTCCGGTGTATGAACACCGGAATTACCTATTCCTTCCCCACACGCATGGGGTCATCTCACCTGCCCGGTCTCCGAGGAACATGTTCTGGTGTGTTAACGCTGGCATTACCTGCTCTGCCTCCACAAACACTGAGGCATTGAGCTGCCATTTGTCCCTATTGGCCACGCTTTGATGTGTTATTGCAGTTACTGTCTGCATCATCCCACCACCCCCAATATGCACGTGCACACATATAGACAGACACGGACGCGCTCACGCGGGAGTGCGTAATCCGAACCGCCAGCCTGTTACCCGGGTGACCATCTTAGCATCGGTGTTGTCTCGCCAGACTTCACCGAGTCTCAGCAAGGCTTACTGCGCGACCCGCCGTGGGAGCTACGGGCCAAGTGCCTAGAGGCCATTCGGGCAGCCCTCAACTCTGGCTCAAACAAGCTCATCTCACTGGCCATCCAGGGATTACAGGTGAGAGCCGTCAGTCGAGGTGGGCCCGTCAGCCGGGATGGGGCTCGTCAGTGAAGGTGGGGCCCGTCAGTCAAGGTGTGGCCCGTCAGCCGAGGTGGTACCCGTCAGCCTGGGTGGGGCCCGTCAGCCGGGATGGAGGCCCGTCAGCCGGGATGGAGGCCCGTCAGCCGGGACGGAGGCCCGTCAGCCGGGATGGAGGCCCGCCAGTCGAAATGGATGCCTGTTAGACGAGGTGGATGCCCGTCAGTCGAGGTTGGACCCGTCAGCCTGGGTGGGACCCGTCAGCCGACGTAGGGCTAGTGTCCAGGATGAACTTAGGTGGATTGACTTTGAATTTGTATCGTCAACTAACCTCATTGGGCGTGACTTGTGGAGCTAATTGGCCGGTACAAGCCTGGAGTATCTGGCACATCCTCTTATAGCATCTGAATGTCAACAAACTTCCCTAGCTTTCCCTGACATTGGGAGCGTCAGGTGGTTCCCCATAGTACTCAGCTTAGTAGTCATGCTTGAGTCGAGCGATGCCTCAGATTTTTGATGGCATGTCTTCCATACGAATTCGGTACATCCAGTTAACGTGAACTTCAGGATTAACCACAAGAAATGATTGTATAGAAGACCCATTTTCCTTGGATTGCGCCGCGTCACGCTCTTACGATGTCGTAACTGCATGTGTGACTCGCCGTTGCACATCACCAGCTGTGCACTCTCCTCATCACCCGCTCATTCCTGGCGGCAGAAAATGCTGCGCGATGACCGCTTCGCATCTCCGTTCGAGAGTGAAGATGAGAGCCTGTGGCTGACCACTCAGCTCCTAGATGTGCTTCCGCCCATGACGTCACTCAGCGACGACGCGCAGGTGGAGATCATGAGGGTGAGTGTGTGACATTGGCGGCGGCAACGAGCAGGTGGAGATCATGCAGAGGGTGAATGCAGTAGAGCAAGTGGTGATCACGAAGGGAGTGTGTGACGTCATCAACGACAATCGGTGTGTGTGGTGGCAGTCAGTGACTATGCGCAGATGGATTTTATTTAGGTGGGCAGATGAGGCCACGCGGGCTTTTAGCGTACTTTTGAAGCGTCCCATGGTTTTTCAATTTGGCTGTATGAGGCACCTTGCTGGCAGTAGTATTATGCTCCTATTTTCTCCATCACTAATAGTTTTCAGCTCACAGTTTTCCGTCTTAGAATATGCAACACGATCAAGCCGAACATATCCTGGTGCCGAATGTGGCAATGGGATAGTATTATCCCAGTAAGTTTCGTTGTGGCCTGTGATTATATCACACTAGTGGCGTTGAAAAATCGTACTTGCTGCATTCCAATAGCTTTTCTGCTCATGTACTATCTTTTGAAAACGAATTTTCAACCCCAACACCCTGGCTTAATGTGTTACCCTGTATGCTACCGAGCCTGGGTCCGCCACTGACCCAGGCGGCGCCCGAGGGCGGGTCTCGCAATCGGCTGGCTGCGCGACCTGCCCGCTGGTTGAGAGGAATAGACAGTCGGACCCGAGCATCGGTTAGATGCGGAGTTTCTGCGTTTTCGTGACACTGTGCTCCCAACGGTAAAATCGCTGAGTTTTCACGTAAAGATTGTGCAAGACAGAAGTAGGGACAGTATGACGGCCGGGAGGGGACGTATTACATTTCATTTATGTTTGCTTATGTTTTCTATGGCGTTATCCAGTAAATATGCCGTGTTTGTTATATGCTGTGTGACATATTTACGTGGTTTCATTTATCACATGTGTGCTCTTGTGTTTGCGTTTTATTACACATGCATGCTCGTAGATGTAGATAAATGCAGCCGTACAGAAAATGATGCAGAGTATGGGTTGGACAAGAGTACCGATTTCGAGTTGGTATTGTTCGACGTGCTGTATGTGCCGAGTCTGCCACCAATGACCACGGTCCACGGTCTGGCGAGGACCACGGTCTGGGCGAGGACCACGGTCTGGGCGAGGTGTTCCCGTTATGGCTGTGCTGACCGGTGTGCTGGTCGCAGGTGCTGCTGAACGCCACGTGCCAGAGCTCGTGGGTGGCCAACAACGCGCTGGTGGTGCGCATCCTGACGCTGTGTCACCAGCTGTACACTCTGGCGCCAACGCCCGGCACGGTGGCGACGGCCGCGCAGGCCACCGCCTGCCAGGCCGTCCGCGGCTTCTCCGCCATGCTAGGTAGGTTGGTCAGACGAGCCACGCCCGACGTCACCCACTTTTTCGTTATCTTATTTTCGTCATCTTTTTCGTTATCTTTTTATTGTGCTTCTCTTTGCTTTATTGTGATATTTATTTGATGGAATAGTGAGTTGGTGAGGGGGTTAATGACACTCAAATTTGTGACGTACACCCTAAACGCCATCATCTAATAGGGCAGGGTGGGATTTATGATCTAGAATCCTGGAGTTGGAGAGGAAAGTTTCAGGTACTCAAATTCGGGATTATTTTTATTTTTGTCCGTTGAAAAAACATCCTCCTTGCATGTCGTTCCCAGATGCTTTTCAAACAGCAATGGATTTTCGCTTTTTTAACTTCATTCAGTCTTTCGGAAAAACGGAGCGCATAATCACCCGGATACGATGATGTTCGGGATGACAAAGCCCAGGACAAGGCCGTGTTTCCAACCATGTTGGAAACACGGCTATGTTATATATATATATATATATATATATATATATATATATATATATATATATATATATATATATATATATAACATATTACATATATACATATATACATATAATATATCAATATATATGCATATATACATTTTTAATAATATCTGGACAAATTATGCAATAAGTGGCACATAGAGAGAAACTATGTTTCCACCACAAAGCACATCATCAACGTTTCGGCCACAGGCCTTCTTCAGGATGACAGAACTGCAAAATTTTAAAACATTGAAAAACTTGAAGCACCCAATCATGCACTTGAATTGTTGTGTCCAGAACGTGACACGTATTGCAACAGTGATAAATTATTCGTGAAATAGGGTGGAATATACCATTTTCTGAACACTCAATCGACATCCTTGTCCAAGAAACATCAACATCCTGGTCCTTGGAACCTACACCATCAGCTCGAATTTGAGTGAGACATCAAAATAATTTTAAATGACACTAATTCCCTGGCAAAGTTCGACATCCTACTGTGCTCGTTTGGACAGCTCACACCTAACGAAAAACCAATATTTTAACCATGTATTGCAACCTCTCGCTGGGCTAACGAACGACATTGCGAAATACTGCTTCGATGACGAAAGGCAATATAATACAATATAAAAACCATCGCTGACCCTCGAGGGCCCGATGTGGTTTTTTCAATCATGCGCGATCATGCACAATAATTCAAGTGCATGATTGCGTGCTTCAGGTTTTTAAAAGTTTTTAAATTTTGCAGTTATGTCATCCTGAAGAAGGCCTGTGGCCGAAACGTTCATGTGCTTTGTGGTGGAAATATAGTTTCTCTCTGTGCCGCTTATTGTATATATACATATATATATATATATATATATATATATATATATATATATATATATATATATATATATTTGTAATTTTGTCACCAACTACACACATGTGTGGCACTTTGTGAAATTGGTCGGGTGATGGGCGGGAGTAAATTTACTTTTTGCTGGCCGAAGCTGCTCCAAAAACCATTTGTATCTAGTGTACCGCCCATATGCCTAGTGGTTAACGTTCAGCCTGATTGGGGGGGGGGGAGAAATCAGTGATTGAGGGGGCCAGTGGCCCCCTTAGCATATACGGAGTGACATCCCGTACTGCACATAACCTCTCCCGGTTCGGGAAGTACCCACAAATACCACTTATGTCACGTGATGGAAAAAAATAACCGATCGAACTATGTCAAAATATTACATTTTGATGCACACCAACAAATTTAAGAGGAAGGATACATTTTAAACCAATCTGAACTTAGAAGATATTGCCATACACCTAGCTAAAATTGCCATAACTTACAACACTACATCGTATGGCACTGCAACATTGCATGCTACATTACACGATGGTGACATGAAAGAAGTGTTTGTGATACAAAAGCGAACGTCCCTCCATGCCATCGTGTGCCCCTCTACACTTGGGGGTGCACAGCAAATAATTCGCCTCTACCTGCCAAATATTCTTCTTAGTCCGTACCCAGTACTCTATATGGGTGTCATAAATAACTTCACAATCTTTGTTCTGCCACAAAATATGCTGTAGGTATATGTTTGTGTTTCTTCCACTTCGTGCACTGTATATAGCCTACTGAAAAACGAGGATCTGGAGCCGCCCCTTTTGAACCATTTTTTTCAGTCGTAGCACGCGCACATCAATCTTATGAAGTCACGGAATGTCGTGGCGCTGCGCCAAGCGGTTCGCGAGTGACGTGCAAATATCCACTGTGACGCAGTCAGTGTGACCCGCTTTCTGATGTTACCAATACTGGAATTTTAGTGGTGTTTATATATATATAGTATGGGATGCGTGAATGTTTGGTACGACCCCGTATTGAGGGACAAACAGGCATGGGGTTGGCACGGGTTCATTGAATGCGGTTTAAACGGCAAGAAAAGTTTCGCAGCCTGCAGGATTCGAACCTGCGCGGGGAGACCCCATCAGATTTCGAGTCTGACGCCTTAACCACTCGGCCAAGACTGCCGCTGTGCATTTGCCGCTGAATTATGGTATCACATCGTATGTGCATTTCTGATAAATGGTTCGAATTTTTGAAATCTGAATACCTACTCCTCTACTCTGCCTTTTTTTTTTAGCAAGAACGTAAAATTATTAATGAGCCTGTGATTTGTTATTTGGAACCGAAAAAAGTTGGACGGAAGAAGATTCTCGCCTAAATCGTGCACGTTGTGCGTGCACGCACAGCTTGTCCATGGGCGCTGGGTTAGCGGCGGATTCAGGAGTTGACCAAGGGGGCCGCCCAAAATGTTGGCACCCCTTGGGCTTTAGTGTCATTTATGATTTTTCGGTGTATTGGGTGGTTGAGGGTTGTGCTGCGAAAATATATGGCTGTGTTGTATTGTAGGCAGATACAAAATTAAATTAACTTTCACTGTTCAGGAAAGACAGCTACAGAACTTGTGAAGCTATATTGCGACGTTTGGACTATAGATTTAGCCATACACTTGTTGCTCGGTAGCGATGGGTGAACGAGTCGAGAATTCAAATTACTGCAGATACAATATTCGACAAAATCCACTCAGCACCTCCACTGAGAAAAAAAAATAGTGAAAGAACACATACATCAACACCAAAAAACCTAACGTGCACATTAGGGTGTGTCGCCTGAACGGTTTTTCTTATGCTTAGTGAAATTATCGTGCAGATCACCTAAAAAAAACCCGTGGTCGAAACCAAATCGAAATCAAACAATAAACAAAATATGCGACAGGCCGATAAAGAAACAAATTTCCGGGCGCCCGGCGTTGAAGTCTCCAGTGATGGCGCTCCGTTGCGATTGGCATCTAACACCACGCGTCGGCCGCCGTCGGAGCGCCGCCGCGGCGCTGTGACGATAAAGGCGGCAGTGGTTCGAGAATGCCGCGATCGCTACTTGCGATACATGAAAACTGCTGGAAAGAAGTCGGCATCACCAGGTGTACGTCCGTCCGGTGATGAGTGGTTTGGAAAATTGTTTGATATCATATCAATTTTTTATATGATATCAAACAATTTTCCATTGGTTGGTTTGGAAAATTGTTTGATATTATAATCGATATCAAATGTGCTGATATCGATAGCTGCAAATGTGCGATGGCCGACAAAGTGCCACGAATGGAGTTTCCCTTTGTCCAACACCAGAGAGGACCTCGCCAAATGCAAATCGGCACCGTAGATATCCGTGAAACCACTCGTCGACGCGCCATGGACGAAAGGAGGCGTCTGACCACCGAGAGAATCACATCACCACAACCGGGACCTTCTGGAATGGCCCAGCTAGATTCTAATTCAGACCAAGATTCCGCCACAGATTCATCATCGCTCACATCTGTAGTCAATGAGTCAGAGTATATGGTGAACAGTAACACAGACGAACTGCTAAATACGGCTCTAGCAACAGATCGGTACGGAGTGTCTAATCGTGCTTGTGCTGCGATCATAAACGGTTTCCAAGTGAACATTGGTCGGATCACTTCTGACGATATGGACTGCATAGTGGATAGCAAAAAAGTATGGCGAGCAAGGGATCGGATTAGAAGAGAGGTAGTAGCCCAGAGCCATGAGGATCATGCAGGTCGTGTATCTGGTCTCTACTTCGACGGTAGAAAAGACGACACGCTTATGACAGCCAGTTCAAAGAAGACGGAAGAGCACATTGTGGTTCTATCCGAGCCAGACAGTGCATATTTAGGACACTTTACCCCACAGCCTGGGAAAGCGGAGGACATTTTTCAGGACCTGAACGCCGTGGCATATGAGTTTGGTGCGGATGTTTCTGTGCTTGGCTGTGACGGCACGATATTTAATACTGGCCAAAAAGGTGGTGTTATCCGTTTGTTTGAGCTCGGACAAAAACGCCCCGTCCACTGGTTTGTGTGCCAACTTCATGCAAATGAACTTAATCTTCGTGCAGTATTTAGCCAGTTAGATGGAGTCACAACAGGACCTAAGTCGTTTAGTGGGCTGATTGGCCGGGCTGCTGCAGCGCAGTAGAAACCTTGCCAGTGGTCGATTTTGAGCCAATCGATGGCGGAAATGTTTCAGAAATGACGCAGGAGATTCTCAGTGACCTAAGTTCAGATCAGGCTATTCTGTACAGTCTGGCGCGTAGTGTCCAGTCCAGTATCTCAGATAGAACTGCGAAAATGAAGATCGGTCCACTAAACCACTCCAGGTGGCTGACTCTGGCGGCGCGAATTTTCCGGCTCTACATATCAACCGAACAGCCATCAGACAGTCTGAGAATGCTAGCGGAGTTCATCGTGCGCCATTATACTCCCATGTGGTTCTGCATCAAGAAGAACTGGAAATGTTCTGACGGTCCTGGCAATGCGCTGCACAGCGTGCAACTTCTCAAAAGTTTGCGACCTGAGATAGCGGCCATGGTGCAGCCGGTAATACGGCGCAACAGCTACTGTTGTCACCCTGAGGCAGTACTGCTAGCAATGGCAGCGGGACAAGATCAAGCCACACGGGAAAGGGCGGTCACTCAAATCCAGCAGTGTCGCAGAACTCAAGTCGATAATGATACTGACGAAGTGCGGAAGTTCAAGCTTCCAAAAGTGAATATGGGGGCAAACAGCATCATGGAGCTGATTGATTGGTGTAATGAGGCGATAACCGAGCCGCCCTTGACGCAACAACTGTCCGATGATGACTTACTAGACATCATCGCGAGTCCTCTCGAAGTACCGCCACACCCCGTGCACAGTCAGACGGTGGAACGGATGGTGAAAGTGGTGACCGAGGCGTCTTTGAAGGTAATTGGTGAAGAGGCCCGCCACGGTTGCATTGTGGCGAAGTTGAAACACAGGTCAGCAATGCCAGTGCTCAGCAGCAAAAAGGATTTCATGTCGGGTTTTCTGTCGAGCATGTAGACAAGTAGTACAGTTATAAAATGATAGTTCGTACAAAAAATGTGGCCGCTCGTACAAAAGGTGACGTCGCTGTATGCCCGTCTCATTCGGTTGTAGTGGAACGGAGCATGATGCCGATTTCGCGTGGTCTATTTGTCATAACAATAAGATATCAAGTGTCTCAGAATGATTTAATTGGTCTTCGATGTAAACAGACGAGGAATTTTGAAGATGTTCAAGCTTTCAAAAGTGAAAATATTAGCATTATACGCCGATAGATCTACTGGTTGAAAATGGAACGAACAAGCGACGTAAAGTGAACCTCTCTTTCGTGCGTCAGATATCCAGGCAACTTATTAAGCGACTGGTGCTTATCAAAAGCCTTTTACCCCACTAAACACTTTCATTGAGTTTTGTTAATGAGCTTCATCACCAGAATCCATTCATCAGTCATCCACACCACCGATTGCCGCCTTTTTCGTCGCAGCGCCGCGGCGGCGCTCCGACGGTGGCCGGACGCGTGGTGTTAGATGCCAATCGCAACGGAGCGCCATCACTGGAGACTTCAACGCCGAGCGCCCGGCAAATTTGTTTCTTTATCGGCCTGTCGCATATTTTGTTTATTGTTTGATTTCCATTTGGTTTCGACCACAGGTTTTTTAAAGGTGATCTGCACGATAATTTCACTAAGCAAAGTGCAATTTCCAAAAAAATGTCCTTCGTGACACACCCTAGTGCACATGCATGGATGATATAGGGACGGCGGGTTGAAGCCGTCGCGACACGGACGCGTCCACCTGGCGCCAGAAAGTGCGGAGTTGTAGCATGAAGGCGATCAAAGTCACACCGTTTGCACACATCAATGTACAAATATTTGGCCTTTCTCCAAGGACAGTAGCTCGATGAATGCAATAATTTGTGAGTCACACTCAAAACATCGGTTACACAGATTCCTTAGGTTACATGCCATGACGTTTAGTTCGAATACATAACGAATTTAAGCTCACAAATAAGAATAAATTATACGGCTTTCAAATCCGCGCTGCCTGTCGTACCTAGCATATCTATATTGAAACTGACATTTGTTCCGGATGATTCATATTGAAGTAATGCTGCGTCGTGTTCATCTAGGGTAGTAAAGGGACGGCGGAGACGGTCATCCCCAAATGCTCGTTGAATCTTTCCCGTACTGAACGACATCTGACGTGTGCACTCGTGCCTCATTTCAGGTATGCAGCAGAGCTTTGTGTCATGCATATGATATGCATGCATGATTGCATGTATGCATGCAATCATGGGTTCAGAAGACATATTTCCCAATTGAAAACCAATAAAAGCAAGTTAAAATTTTTCTTGTTTGTCACAAAAACAAGTTTTTTCTTCTTCAAAAGCAGGTTAGACTAGGCTAGGTTAAATTAGGTTGTATTAGTTTTTATTTGTAATATTCGGGTGGAAAAATGGTTTGACGGGTTAACAATTTTGTGGAAATTTTGTTCTTTTACATGTGTGGTTTTATAGGCTACGTTAGGCTATATTTTTGCTGTTCATTGAATTTATTTTAGAGGTATATTACCCAACCGAAAGCCCCTTTTTGGTAATATTTTCTTCCCAACCGAAAAGTAAGCATTTCCAGGAGAAATGAGTGGTGACATGATGCAAAACAAACATAGGCGTCGCATTGGAAAAATCCAAGAATGCAAAAAAACCTTACAACACTTTCGATAGGGCAAATTTCGATAAGGTGGAATGGGAAACGGATTTGTGCGATGCTATGCGGTAGGCCTAATAATTAGTTTTTTCAATACGATTTGTAGATTCACGCATATCTCGAACTTGGACCAAGGTTCCTTGCGCGACTTCCAGGGGCGAATCCAGGAGTGGGACGAAGGTGCCATGCCCCCCTCTGAGTGACCGATTTGTGCTGACGGTTTGCACTTAAATGGCTTCTTCACGCGCACGTGCGACACGCCGCTCGTCTCGTATGCACCTGTTCACAACTGGCTCGATGCTGTGCCGCCGCCGCAGATGAGGACTTCGAGAGTGCCGTGGCGGAGCAGCAGGACGTGGCCGGCTCGGCGGCCGACGCCGACCCGGTCTGCGTGTACGAGGACGTGCTGCCCACCTACCGCTACCTGTGCGACCAGCTGCAGCAGCACGCCGACAAAAGGTGCGCCGCCCGACGGCCTGGCTGCACGTGATGCACGCTCCGCTGTCAGGTGATAGGTCACCGGCCGCATCGTCACCCGATGTGTGCGCTGATGGAGCCGGGCCGGGCCGGGCCAAATGAGCTCGTCTAAACGTTCCTGCCGCCCTACAGCAGGAAAAGTTGCGTTTGAAATAACTGCAAGCTGGGGCAGCGTCTTGTTCTAGCTAGTTTGCATTCACATAGAGGACATGAACAGTGATTTGGAACATTTTCTTGTTGCTCTGCACCCTGTATCAGAGGTGGTGTCCCGGGAGTAGGGCAAAAGCTTCAGCAAATGGTAGGAGTCTATGTAACTTAATAGGCTAGACAGGGAGGGAAGGGACCATGACTTCTAATTATGTTCATCCAATCATTACAATTCAACCTAAGATGTTCACTAGTACTAAATTAAACTGATGTTTGGGTTAATTTATTTGCAGGTTATAAGCTTATGCTATACATTACACAAATGTGTACTTTGTTGACCTTTATTTTGGGATTCAGCGCTGCCTCTGTTGTAGAGAATAAGGAAAAAATGTCGCAGAGCACTCGGACCAGGTAGGTGCATTTGAAAAATCAATGAACGTGTCCCTGTCTGTAGCAACACAAATAATAACACTGGCATAAAGGTAGCCTCCACCGGGTGATGTTCCCGTCGCACCGTTCTCCAACTGTAATAACCACCAGCACCCCGTTTACGATGTGCACATTAGACGATTGGCACATCAGATGTGCTTTGTGGTGATGATGTGCTTTGTGGTGGAAACATAGTTTCTCTTTATGTGCCACTTATTGCATAATTTGTCCAGATATTATTCAAAATGTATATATACATATATATTGATATATTATATGTATATATGTATATATATATATGTATATATATATATATATATATATATATATATATATATATATATAAACATAGCCGTGTTTCCAACATGGTTGGAAACACGGCCTTGTCCTGGGCTTTGTCATCCCGAACATCATCGTATCCGGGTGATTATGCGCTCCGTTTTTCCGAAAGACTGAATGAAGTTAGAAAAGCGAAAATCCATTGCTGTTTGAAAAGCATCTGGGAACGACATGCAAGGAGGATGTTTTTCAACGGACAAAAATAAAAATAATCCCGAATTTGAGTACCTGAAACTTTCCTCTCCAACTCCAGGATTCTAGATCATAAATTCCATCCCACCGCTAGGTGCACATTAGACGATTGGCACATCAGAGCTGAATACGTTTTTTCGTACTTGGTTTGATGTATCTGGGTTCAAGCTGTGATAAGGTGACATGATATCTTTCACATCGGTAGAAACTATGTCGGAAAATCTACTGGAAAAATAACGAGCTTTATGTTCAAACAGTGCTTTGCCATGTGGCAGGGCAGCTTTCATCTGTGGTCTCGTGTAGGATTCATGATCAATAAATTATTTGATGAATTGACAGGTTCCATTCATTGATATTTTTCAGCTTGCAACTTGTTTTACCAACTTCTCTGGTCATTCATTTCTGATCGCCAGCAGCAGGCGCGACGCAACTTGGTGCATTTTCAGTTCCCTCAGATCTGTGCCCCCGAGCGGCCATCCGTCGAGTCTGCAGTTCCACTTGTCGACACTGATGGCGCTGCTATCGGCGCTGCCGGTGCGCGTGCAGCGGTGCGGCGGCGTGCTAGAGCAGACGTGGCGCCACCTGACGCCGGCGTTGGTCCGCCTGCTGGGCTCTCCCACCACGGAGAGAGTGAGCAGCCACCACGCGACGGCGGCCGACACCGAGCTGGGCCGCGGCTCCGGCGGACTCGACCAGCAGCCGAGTCTGCGACCCGGCGACGCCAAGCTCATCTACAGGTCAGTCGGTCACACTTGTCAGGTACACCCTTGAACCGTGATCCTGCAGCGACGCCTCTTCCGGTGTGTGACCAGCCAAAGGCCACTCACGCCAGCCAGCGTGGTGTGAATGCTTGTGCGCCTCCTGTTCACTTCGTAGTCATCCTTAGGTGAGTTTGTGATATTTTGCTGTTATTTTTTTGCCAGCCTAAAATATGCACTGTCACGCCTACAAGTGCGGACAGCACTTGTTGGCATGACAATGTCGTCAGTAGCCTCATGTTCTGCTAATGGTTCAGCCGGCTGTACAGCGTGTGGTGTGTACTCCTCCATTGGCTTTCGAGAATAACGGGTGAACGACTGGCGCAACAGAGTGAAACTTCGCTTACCTCGCGTTATCAGTTTGAGACCTGTACAGGTTTTGACTTTAGGCCATCTCAGACCCCTGATCAAGGTTAGGCCAAATGAAATTACTAGGGTAGTTAAATTCGACAGCAGATCCAGACCCCCACCCCCCACCCCCAAATTCACCCGGGATCCCCAGCCATGAGCACGGTGGTCACCGGAACTTGGTGCCATAGTATATGGAAACTTGGATGCCACTTGACCCTATTTCAAACATGTTTCATCTGCTATTCAAATCTCGTCGAGCTTTTCCGCTACGTTGTCACGAACGTTGCAATTGCGACGTTTACAGTTTACGAGATCTCCGCGTCGTAAGATCCACTCCCCTCTTAAGGCAAAGTTGAATATGTCGGCAGTTACTGCATACGTTAAGGCGGCTGTGCATCTTACTCAGGATCAACTACCACCACAGTTGACACTCCAGTCCGCGTATGCCTGTTTCAGTATACCTGTTGTAAGCTTCAACATTCGCGACGCCTGTCCGAAGGTGTCTATTACTTGCTGTATTGCCTTGTCAATTTTCGGTATTTCAGTGTACTTGTCTCAATATGTCACTCGTCTATTTTTGTATAACGCCTATTTCAGTATGTCTTGTCACCTGCTGGAGCGTGTGTGTTGCATGCTGCAATATTTATGTATTCCCACGATTCCTGTGTATCGGTGTCAGTGCGCCTGTCACCTGTTGAAATATGCCTGTCTTCCGTTGGAATTGTTGGACCTGTTGGACACATGTATGTTTGTCACCTGCTTCAGTGCATGTGCCACCTGTTGGAGTATGTATGTCGCCTGTTTCAGTGCGTGAGTGTCACCTGTTGCAGTATGTCGGTGGAGCTGGTTCGGCTGCTGGGAGGCGTGGCGTCGATCCGACCAGTGCTGGAGTCGCTGTTCCACCGGATGCTGCTGTACCCGCCGCCTCAGCACAGAGAGGACGCGCTGCGCACCGTCAAGCAGGCAAGCTGACGGCTGACTGCTCCCCGCCGGGGTCCAGTCGTGGCGGGGGCACACGCCCACCTGGGCGTGGGCCCAACGGTTCCCAGCCGGGGACCAGTCATGACGCGACATACACCCACCTGGGCGTGGCTCCAACGGCTCCCCGCCGGGGACCAGTCATGACGCGACACCCACCCACCTGGGCGTGGCTCCAACGGCTCCCCGCCGGGGACCAGTCATGACGGGGACACACACCCACCTGAGCGTGGGCCCAACGGCTCCCAGCCGGGGACCAGTCATGACGCGACACACACCCACCTGGGTGTGGGCCAAACGGCTCCCCGCCGGGGACCAGTCATGACGCGACATACACCCACCTGGGCGTGGCTCCAACGGCTCCCCGCCGGGGACCAGTCATGACGCGACACACACCCACCTGGGCGTGGCTCCAACGGCTCCCCGCCGGGGACCAGTCATGACGCGACACACACCCACCTGGGTGTGGCTCCAACGGCTCCCCGCCGGGGACCAGTCATGGCGGGGACACACACCCACCTGGGCGTGGGCTGTCCTCGGCCGTAAATGTCCCTGGGTTATAAGTGGTCTGGTGCTTCGCGTTGGTCCCTTCAGTGGCTTCCATTCTCTCAAAGCTGCATGTGCCACTTGTGTAGCCACATGACGTCTGACGAGTAACGTGTATGTAACGTGATGTATCACCTGACTTGTAGCGTCCTGTACGCAGTTCACAATATGCGTGTATGTATGTTTGGTGTATTGTGCGATTATATATATATATATATGTATATATATATATATATATATATATATATATATATATATATATATATACATTGTAAAATTATTCACCATGTGGCCTGGAAATTCACATTTAATGGAGTTGTGCTATTTCATCCTCATCTTAGGTTTTTAGCATTTTGACACATGATGTATGGGCAGTCATCATGCATATGAGGATGAAAATCATGTAAAGTGCATGTGACTGAAGCAAAAGGCATTCTGCTTTTTAATCCTTAAGTGGCAATCCTTTATTTTCTTCCAATCTTTCACTATTCCCAAGCAACTTCGTCCTTCATCCACACAGTTAATGGTGAAGCAATTTTAGGACACTGTATATATATATATATGTATATATATGCATGCATTTTATGCTTCCTCATCGCTGATATGAATCCTACACACATACCCACACAGTGTTAAAATAATGGTTTTTCGCTAGGTGTGAGATGTCCAAACAAGCGCATTAGGATATCGAAATTTGTCATGGAATTAGTGTCATTTCAAATGCTTTTGGTGTCTCAGACTCAAATTTGAGCCAATGGTTTACTTATGACTTTACCTTTATCAGTTGCTTTGAGATTCATCATTTAGGGAGAGCTATATTTGTGATAGCGAGAAAAAACATTCTGTACAATGGCGCTGTATGTTATATCGCATTATGGATAATCACTTTACCTAAAGTTGCATTGCGAAATGTTCATGTATCACTGGCCCTTATCGAGAGCATGACCATAATACTTACAAACTAGGTACTGTTCGAAAGAAGACACGAAGACTTCATAAGCACGCATCAATAAGCAGGATGTCGATACTTCCCTGGATAAGGATGTCTATTGAGTGTTCAGAAAGTGGTATATTCCACCTTATTTTGCGAATAATTTAACACTGTACCCACACACACACAAGCCACATATGATATTCATATAACTCACAAACAGCTTACCGTCCTTCACGTCCGGCGTGCGAGTTACGCAGTGTAGACATAATGTCTAGTCTTGTATCGCCAGATACTGAAGACGCCGGAGCTGTTGCTGCCCTTCTGCGGACCCGTGCTGGTCGGACAGACCGACAAACAGCCGCACGTCAACGACCTGTCACTGCTACTGCTGTACGTCATCCCGGCGGGCTCAGACTGACTGCACTACATACTACTGCACTACATACTACGATGCTGCAGACTATGACACTACCTACTACGGCACTACATACTACAGCACTGCAGACTACGGCACCGCAGACGACACTTCAAAATATGACACTACATGCTACGACGCTATAGACTACGACGCTATAGACTACGGGTCTACATACTACGGCACTACAGACTACGGCATTACAGACTACGGCATTACAGACTACGACACTGCATACTATGGCACTGCAGACTACAGCATTATAGTTTACGGCACCACAAGCTACAACACTACAGACTACGACACTACGGAAGACTGCCCCCTACAACGAGCCTTGGTGGCACATGCCTACATATGCAAACATGTTTACGAAATCAAGATGCAGGTGCTTGCATTTCATTGTGGTAGTCTCATGTTCTTGCTAACCGGGTTCCAACCGAGGTTCTAGGTGTGTACAGTTTCCAGCACACCAGAAGATAGGTGATGCCTTTCTGCTATTCCTTGACAGCCTGCTGTGCTCTTTTGAAGTTTATGGGAAGTTTGCAACTAAAACCCCTTCCGGCAAGCTACTGGACTTCACTGGAGTGTGGCTGTCATTTATATCTACCCCCGCCCCAGACAGGCTGCTGAACTCTGTGCTGGAGTACACCGGTCATCTACATCGCCTCTCCTTCCGACAGGCTGCTGGACTCTGTGCAGGAGTGTATCGGTCATCTGCATCGCCTCTCCTTCCGACAGGCTGCTGGACTCTGTGCAGGAGTACACCGGCCATCTACATCGCCTCTCCTCCGACAGGCTGCTGGACTCTGTGCTGGAGTGTAACGGCCTCAGTGAGCCGGCGTCCATCTACACCAACATCTGCTGCTGTGTGGCGCTGCTCCAGTCCCTGGAGACGCTCTGTGAGGGCCGGCAGATGCCGCCCGAGTATGTGGCGCGTATCAATGGCCTCTACACCACACTGGAGGAAGCCGACTACACAGGTATTGCGTGCTGGAGGAGACACTACTCGTGTCTTATGTGTCACTACGTACTACCTGGGTAGTGACCCAGGAGGAGTCACTATCCAGGTAGTACGAGTTAGAGAGGTCACTACTCGGGTATTATGTGCTGGACAGGTCATTGCCTATGTATTGCGTACTGGACGGTCACTACTGAAGAATTACGTGCTGGAGAGATCACTACCCAGGTAGTACGTGATGGAGGAATCACTACCCAGGATCTAGAATGCTTGAGTTGGAGACGAAAGTTTCTGGTACTCAAGTTCGGAAATTTTTTTTCCGTTGAAAATACATCCTCCTTGCATGTCGTTCCCAGATGCTTTTCAAACAGCAATGGATTTTCGCTTTTTTAACTTCATTCAATCTTTCGGAAAAACTGAGCGCATAATTACCCGGATACGATGATGTTCGGGATGACAAAGCCCAGGACCAGGCCATGTTTCCAACCATGTTTGAAGCACGGTTATGTTATATATATACATATATAATATATAAATATATGTATATATGCATGTTGAAGAATATCTGGACAAATTATGCAATAAGTGGCACATAGAGAGAAACTATGTTTCCACCACAAAGCACATTATCAACGTTTCGGCCACAGGCCTTCTTCAGGATGACATAACTGCAAAATTTAAACTATGTGTTTGAGGAATCACTATCGAGGTGTTGCGTGTTGGACGGTCATCGCTCAGGTATTACGTCCTGAACGGCTCACTACCTGTGTGTTACGTGTTAGACGGTCACTACACAGGTATAACGTACCGGAAGAGGTCAAAATTCACGGGCAGCACGCACCGGTGGAGTGGAGCTACACAGGCGTGACGTGTTGGACAGCCCCTACACGGGCGTCGCATGCTGAAGATCACCGCACAGATATGGCGTACTGGAGGGGGCGGGGGGCTTACCCTGATACGACCTGCTGGAGGAAGCCTTACCCTGATATAGCGTACTAGTGGTGGCCTTACCCTGATATGACGTTCTGGAGGGGGCCTTGCCCTGTCACGTGCTCAGGGGTCGAATACGTGGATGTCACGATCTGAAGGAACTGCATGTACAGGTGTCGTGTTGGGAGAAATCTTCTACGCCGGTAGCGTTCCTCACAGGCGGTATTTTTTTTACAGTCGTTTTACAGTGGACAGCATCAGTAATGATAGGTGACGGTGGCATCAACGCCGTGGTCTGCAGCGCCTGAGCTTAGGACCGCCTCCTTCGACGTTCACGGTGTTGTTGAAACATTTAGTTGTCGCTCCTCAGGTCCGGTAACATGCCAACACTACTGCTCTCCAAGTCCGGTGACGTACCAACGCCATTGCCCCTCAGGTCTGGTGACGTACCAGCGCCACTGCCTCCAGGTCCCGTGACGTACCAGCGCCATTGCCC
Source organism: Imbricaverruca yamaguchii (assembly GCA_034440575.1). NCBI lineage: Eukaryota > Metazoa > Arthropoda > Thecostraca > Neoverrucidae > Imbricaverruca > Imbricaverruca yamaguchii. The sequence goes on along the minus strand of JAOTOL010001638.1, from coordinate 691,630 downwards.
CGAGGTCCGGTGACGTACCAGCGCCACTGCTCCTCAGGTCTGGTGACGTACCAGCGCCACTGCTCCTCAGGTCCGGTGACGTACCAGTCGCCGGACTCTGTGCTGCGCCACCAGCTGCGACTGCCGGTGGGCGTGCGGTTCGCGTCCGAGTCGTCGCTGGCGTCGAGCTACCTGCCGGGACGGCCGGCGGCCGCCGCCGACACGGATCGGTCCGGCACCGGCTACGAGTCAGACGGCTCCGACGTCACCGAGGGGCCCGAGGACAGCGAGTTCACAGACGACCTGGACGAGGTCAGCGGTCGGTGTCTGTGTCGTGTAGAGATTCGGAAGTTTTTGTCGCGATTGCTATGAGCTTTTGTCTATTTTGTTTGGTATGCAAACACACTGGATCCATGTCGATGCCTACTATGTGGCGTATCCACGGACACAGTTGCTCGACACTGTTACGCGACACTGTGACGCGACGTGATCGTTAAGTCATTGCGACGTGGCGGCGCTTGTGATGTAGTGCCGGCCTGTCTGGGTGTGACGTCATCTGACGTGGCCTACTTAGTCATCAGCTGACGAAGTGTCAGCTGGTGCAGACGCCTGCCTATGTATGGGTGTATGTTGATGTGACAGCGTGTGATTTTGTTGTGGTGTAGTGTCAGCTGATGCGATGACCTCCCTGTGTACCGTCAGCTGACGTCGGAGGCAGAGGAGGCGGACCGGAGACACAGGGAGGAGGAGAGCTGCCGCCTGCAGAGACTGCGCGGTGGCGAGGGCGAGGACTCGCGCGTGGCTCAGGTCAGCTTCAGATCAGCAGGCTGCCGTCGGGGCGTGCATCGCCAACTTGCGCACGCATTCGTGACGCTCTTGCCCGCCGCCATCGCCCCCGCAGCTTCGCCGAATTCACTGAGGAATTGCAAAGGTCATATCCGCTTGTGTGGTGCGCCAGTGATGCCCTGGGCGCTACATAACCAGTAGCAGTTGATGCGCCCTTAAGCCCAAATAATCAATCAGTCAACCAGTGATGCCCGCGTCACCCGTCTCGGCTATTTCCGTCGTCTTATGTGGCCTTTTCGTGGTCCACCTGCGGCTCGTCTTTGATCTTCTTCGTTCCACATAATCCACTACATCCAGCTGCTGGTGAATTATGTGCACTATGTTGCTGACGTTTGGCCTAGGAATACGTGACACGTATTTAGCTGTAATGTGGCTCATCTTTATGTACTACACGCCAGTGTCTGACTGTGCCGTGACGCAAGCAGTACTATTCGCCCGTGACTGTGCCGTGACGCCGGCAGTACTGCACGTATGTGTCTGACTGACCAAGCCCCGTGACTGTGCCGTGACGGCGGCAGTAGTACACGCCCGTGACTGTGCCGTGACGCCGGCAGTACTACACGCCCGTGACTGTGCCGTGACGCCGGCAGTAGTACACGCCCATGACTGTGCCGTGACGCCGGCAGTACTACACGCCCGTGACTGTGCGTGACGCCGGCAGTAGTACACGCCCATGGCTGTGCCGTGACGCCGGCAGTACTACACGCCCGTGACTGTGCCGTGACGCCGGCAGTATGCACGTCGTCACTGCCGCCGGCAGTACTGCCGTCTGATGACGCCGGCAGTACTACACGCCCGTGACTGTGCCGTGACGCCGGCAGTACTACACGCCCGTGACTGTGCCGTGACGCCGGCAGTAGTACACGCCCGTGACTGTGCCGTGACGCCGGCAGTAGTACACGCCCGTGACTGTGCCGTGACGCCAGCAGTACTACACGCCCGTGACTGTGCCGTGACGCCGGCAGTAGTACACGCCCGTGACTGTGCCGTGACGCCGGCAGTAGTACACGCCCGTGTCTGTGCCGTGACGCCGGCAGTAGTACACGCCCGTGACTGTGCCGTGACGGCGTCAGTACTACACGCCCGTGACTGTGCCGTGACGGCATCAGTACTACACGCCCGTGACTGTGCCGTGACGCTGGCAGTACTGCACGTCTGTCTGACTGTGCCGTGACGCCGGCAGTAGTACACGCCCGTGACTGTGCCGTGACGCCAGCAGTACTACACGCCCGTGACTGTGCCGTGACGCCGGCAGTAGTACACGCCCGTGTCTGTGCCGTGACGCCGGCAGTACTACACGCCCGTGACTGTGCCGTGACGCCGGCAGTACTACACGCCCGTGACTGTGCCGTGACGCCGGCAGTACTGCACGTCTGTGTCTGACTCTGCCGTGACGCCGGCAGTACTACACGCCCGTGACTCTGCCGTGACGCCGGCAGTACTGCACGTCGTGGACTGTGCCGTGACGCCGGCAGTAGTACACGCCCGTGACTGTGCCGTGACGCCGGCAGTACTACACGCCCGTGACTGTGCCGTGACGCCGGCAGTACTACACGCCCGTGACTGTGCCGTGACGCCGGCAGTAGTACACGCCCGTGACTGTGCCGTGACGCCGGAAGTACTACACGCCCGTGACTGTGCCGTGACGGCGTCAGTACTACACGCCCGTGTCTAACTGTGATGTGACGTCTGTAGTGTTACATGCTTGTGTCTGACTGTGCCGTGACGCCGGCAGTACTACGACAGCTCGTCGGAGCAGGAGCGCCGCAACTGCCGCCACTTTGTGCAGACGCTGCGCGCCCTGCTGCCGTCGCTGATGGCCATCCGCAGCTGTCTGGAGGTGGACCAGGCCGTCCAGCAGTTCGCCTCCAAGTACTGTGATGGTGAGCACCGAGGGCGGCGGCTGACTGGGCGAGCAAGAGTCGGCCCATCCGCCTGATCGGTGGCAGCGTGTCATAGTTGGGGTTCTGCATCCAGGGATGTGTTGCTGGTTGAGTGGAGCTGGAATGTCTGAATGAACCTGTGTTGGTTCAGTGTATTTTGAAGAATGTTTAGGGTCCATGAATAAGTATGCTGGTTGGCGATATCTTGATAAGGGCGGCGGCTATGTGAGCAGACACTCATTGGTTGAAGACTACAGTAAACACGTAGGTCCCAGTTCCCAGTGTGACCATGCCTCACCTGACGTGGTGTGATCTGCATAATGATCTGCAAAGTGCCCAGTATGACGTGATTTGACCGAACGTAGTGCTCTGTAATGGGTCTGTAGACTGAACGTCCCCCAGTGTGACCTGACCTGACCTCGCCTGGTGTGGTGTTCCGTCGTAGGTCTGCACACTGTATGGCCCCCAGTATGACCTGACCTGACCTGACGCGGTGTTCCGCTGTAGGTCCGTATACTCTATGACCCACAGTGTGACCTGACCTGACCTGACCTGACCTGACGTGATGTTCCGCCGCAGGTCTGTACAGCTCCCAGCCCGACCTCAGCACGGCGGAGCCACACCAGCTGATGGTGCTGAACGCGGACGGCGTCTACCTCGCCAGCTACTCGGCCCTCCTGCTCAACCTGAAGATGATCCGCAGCGGTTACTACAGTGGCAAAACTGCCGCGCTCACGGTGACCGAGGTGGGTGTGGTGACTGAGCTGGTCCGTGTGGCTAACGCCCGGCCGCCCGCTCTACACAAGTGGCGCCGTGCTGACGCCATGTCGCTGGTAACGTGGCTGGTCGGCAGAGGGGCGTGCGGCTTTGGCGCACGCCACTCGCCCAGGACCCTGTACTAGCCGCTCGCAGCGGGGAGCTTTGGCGTGTACCAGAGCAACACTGATCGTATTAGCTGCATGAGTGATTCGCCTGAATGTCGTTACCAATGTATTAGGGTATGCTATGTCAGCACTGTTTGGGCTGGTGGCCTGATCAGGTGTTCAAGATGGCATGCAGTGCTTCATCTAACGGTTAACGGCGATAAATCCAGCTGTGCTGTTGTTACGGCTGTGGGTGTGTTGACCAGACGTGTAGGTCGATGCGCTGTGCCGGATCATTCTGCATTTTTTTTTTAATGAACTGTGCAGGGTCAGATGATGCACGCATTGCTACACCTCATTTTCTTGAGCTGTCGCGCATTGTTTTTACCATGTCTATAATACCACCCGTCTCTCGTTCGCTCGCTAACACATCGCTACTACCTAACAAAGGTGTGGGGTTTGTACAGTAAACATGCTTGCCTGTCGATACGCCACTAAACCCCAATAACTAACCAACCAACCAAGCCTCACGCTGCCATTTGGCTGTGTGGCGGCGCGTCCGACGCGCTAACTAACCATCACGCTGGCGGCGGTCCGGCACACTGACTAACCGTCACGCTGACTAACCGTCACGCTGGCGGCGGTCCGGCACACTGACTAACCGTCACGCTGGCGGCGGTCCGGCTGTCAGGCGGAGTTTGTGGAGGAGGTGCTGGGCAGCGGCGTGCTGGTCTACCTGAGCACGGCGTGGCTGGCCGAGCTGTACCAGCAGGTGCTGAGCTGCGACCTGCTGCAGCAGGCCGGCTACGCGCCCAGCCAGTGCCGGCCGGCGCTGCTCAACCTGCTGGCAGGTAAACCGCCCGCGGTCGGCGGGCCACGAGCGAGCGTCACCCAAGCGGGATGTGTCATTTGATGTGCCATACTAGCTCAATTGTATCAAGAGTGATAGCAAAGCTGGCCTAACATTTATGTCGCATGCAGTTTCAATTGTATCGATAGTGTGGTGATAGAAAAGTTGACCTAACATTTCGGTCGCATGTAGTAAGTGATTGCTTCGGTATGCGGTGTAAATAACCATGGGTCGCTATGCTCTGCTGGGTGCTCGCAAACTACCATGCGTACCATGTTATCGGAGGGCAACTGCACAGTGTGCGTGTTACCTGTCCTCAGACCTGGACGGCCTGGGCAGTATAGAGCAGGGCAGTCAGCTGCTGTCCGACTACCGTCGTCTGGAACGGGCGGCAGCCAACATCGACCGTGACCCGGCCGTCGAGGCAGGTCAGTGAAGGCCGCCCCTCTCCCACTACCCGGCCGTCGAGCCAGGTCAGTGGAGGCCGCCCCACTCCAACTACCCGGCCGTCGAGGCAGGCCGGTGGAGGCCGCCCCTCTCCCACTACCCGGCCGTCGAGCCAGGTCAGTGGAGGCCGCCCCACTCCCACTACCCGGCCGTCGAGGCAGGTCAATGAAGGCCGCCCCTCTCCCACTACCCGGCCGTCGAGGCAGATCAGTGGAGGCCACCCCACTCCCACTCCCACTACCCGGCCGTCGAGCCAGGTCAGTGAAGGCCGCCCCTCTCCCACTACCCGGCCGTCGAGGCAGATCAGTGGAGGTCATCCCACTCCCACTACCCGGCCGTCGAGCCAGGTCAATGGAGGCCGCCCCACTCCCACTACCCGGCCGTCGAGGCCGTCTCACTCCCACTACCCGGCCTTCGGGGCAGGTCAGTGGAGGTCCCACTACCCTGCCGTCTAGGCAGGTCAGTGGAGGCCGCCTCACTCCCACTACCCGGCTGGGAATATTCTCTGGTGGCCGTATCATTCGTGTTCGTGGTGTTCTTATCCTTCTTCATAGTTGGTATTCCGGCGTTGACGAATTTCGGCGCACGAAAAAGTGTCCTGTGGTGTCTTCTGTGATTGCCTATTGGTGGTGGCACACGACGGATCTGCCCCTTCTCCGTCCCCGTCTACCTGCATGTGTGACCGTGCTGCCGGTGCCGCAGGCGTCAAGTTCTCGCGGCGCGTGCTGACGGCGTGCTGGGACAGTCTGATGGAGGTGCTGTCAACCCTGCTGTCGGCGCCTTCCCGCCACGGCCTGTACCCGAGCCTGGCGCTGGACGGCGGCCGCCAGCAGCACCGCCGACTGCGCGAGGCGGCCATCGTGGCGCTGGACGGTCTGCAGCGGGCGGCCAGACTCAGCAACGTAGCCGGTCAGTGTCAGGCGGCCCGGCGCGCTGACGTGTCTCTCTCCCGGGACGGGCCGCGGTGTGTGGCGATGTGGCCAGGTTCGTACCACGACACTGCCAAAGGGTCGCTTCCAGACGGGCCGGCACGCCGACGTGTCACCACCGGGATGGGCAGCGGTGTATGGCGATGTGTCCAGGGCTGAAACTGCCAAAGTTAGGCCATCCGAGGCGGTAGCCCGTGCCAAACCACGCAACACTACACGTTGTCCTGTTTTCCAGTGGTTCCTGGTGCGAGCTATCAATGTTGTGAAGCAGTATCTATTAGCGGTACCACATAGTATGTTACTGGCTTTACATGATGCAAAGTTGGCCGCTACTTTTCAGGGTGTGGACTCGCTAGCGGGCACCGTCGTGCAATGTTTCTGAGGCAGTGATGAAGGCTGGGGACGAGTCGTTTCACTTTTTTTAAAAGTAAGTTTGCTCCCCGTGCGCCATGTTGTGCTGGCCGAAGTGACACCAGAAGCCTCCACCGTGTGTGTGTGGACAGGTCTGTAGCGCCGCTGTGGGCCATGTGCTGGCCGTAGTGACACCAGAAGCCTCCACAGTGTGTGTGTGTGGACAGGTTTGCAGCGCCGTTGCGGCTCCGTGTTCAGCTTCCTGACGGCCGCCTCGTGTGGCGACGGCGGCCAGGATGCGTCACAACGGCGCGCCAGACCCCGCCTGCCCCTGGCCAGCTCGGCGCCCGTCCGTCTGCACAGCGCCCACGTGCTCAGCATGGACGTCATCCTGGGCAAGGGGCTCGATCTGGGCAGCCACAGCAGCACCTACTGGCCACACATCTTCCGGTAGGTGTGAACCGAATGGTTAGTTATGTGTCGTCTGGTGTGACACTTGTCCCATGTGTTCAAGCAAAGGTGATAAGGCCAGCAAAGTAGTTGTTGCAAGTTAATTTCTAAAATGAGAATTGAGAGAGCTTGGCAAGTATGCACCATGATGTTGATGAACGATGACTCGATGTTATCACAGAATTTGGTGATGCAGCTTCACGCCTTTCATGCCATGAACCATGCACGTGTGTTCAGGTTTAAGCGGTATACTGGCTGCGTGTGTTCATGTTGGAGCGAGGCTACCAATAGTTGGAGGTGGGATGGGCAGTTCTGACCTTTATTCTACATTTTGTGCTTAATATCTGTTAATATCGAAAGCGACGGACGACTGGCCCGGTGACGGACGACTGGCCCGGTGACGGACGATTGGCCCGGTGACGGACGATTGGCCCGGTGACTGACTACTGGCCTGATGACAGACGACCAGCCCGGTGACAGACGACGCCCGATGACAAAGGACTGACCCAATGACAGACGACTTTCACGATGACGGACGACTGGCCCAATGTCTGACGACTAGCCTGATGGCTGACAATTGACCCGATGACGGCCCGCCATGCAGATGTGTCGTCTACCTGGGCGACGTGGAGCGGCGCTTCTTCTCCAAACACAGCAACCAGGTGCGCGCGCCGAAGGTGTCGGCGGCGGCCAAACCTGCCTGCCACGATAACGACACCCTGCAGCTGACCTTCAGCCAGTGTGAGGACGACGGCTCAGAAAGGTGGGTAGGTCAGGCGCGTCCTGGGCGGCGGTCAGTTGCCACCGTCGGTCGGGTCGAGGGCGGGGTCCCTGACCTTCAGCCAGTGTGAGGACGACGGCTCGGAAAGGTGGGTAGGTTAGGCGCGTCCTGGGCGGCGGTCAGTCGCCACCGTCGGTCGGGTCGAGGGCGGGGTGCCTGACCTTCAGCCAGTGTGAGGACGACGGCTCAGAAAGGTGGGTAGGTCAGGCGCGTCCTGGGTGGCGGTCGGTCGCCACCATCGGTCGGGTTGAGGGCGGGGTGCCGGTTGGGGTCGGAGCTGCGTAGACCGGATGGCTTGTATAAATCCGCCCAGGTACTGTGTTGGGTGCGAAGATGCAGCTGGTGCACGAGGCTTATGATATGAGGGCGACGAAAAATGATCGATTCAAGACTGGCTGCATTGGCCGAAAAAAAATCAAATTTGAGGAGGCGGAGGGAGAGAGGACACGTTTTGCCGCCGTTTCTCACCATTCTGCGTCATAGGGTTAACGCCATTTTTCCGTATGTTCCGAAATTGTATATGTGTTTCCCATCTCCCGCGCTTCCGGTTCATAGCTTGCGGTGCACGGCCATGGTTGGAAAAATAGGCTGCTACTTAATGTTTGGCATCCAGAGCATAAAGCTCCCCATAAAGTCATCCTCTTTTTCTCAGCTGGAGACTAATTTGCGGTGTTTGCCAATGACCTGCTCCGTAGCAAAGTGCTTAACGTTAACTGGAAAGCACAAACTTTGTCACATGTTTGAAGATATATCTCTACGAATTCGGTAACCCCAAAGTTTTCTTTTCAACGTCCAGGATAAAGCACAAATCCATCCATGCGGACGGCACATTAACTGACCAGGCTGGCATTGTCTGTGTCGCGATTTCCCTAAAAGCACGCAAGCTCTCGGCACCTGGCGTGGCACCAATCTTCGGATGCCGATCTCTGACATTTCAGCGACGATCCGTACGGCTACCTGGGTCGCCGCGTTGCTGTGACGTCACCTGATGCCGTTCTGGACGTTTCAGCGATGATCCCTACGGCTACCTGGTGTCGTCGGCGTCGCTTGTGACTCCCAACATCGACATCGCGGCTGTGGTACGCGAATCTGGCGCAGACGATAACAATGGCGGTGTGCTGCCCGACCAGTACGTGGCGCGTGCCATCTGCGGGCTGACGCAGCAGGCCGACAGGTGAGCCGTGCTGCCATCTGTGGAGCAGTGCACCAGATGGGCATGAGTTGACACATGTGGGCCATCTGTAGATGGGTACGACATGCGAGCCGTGTTGCCATCTACGGAGCAGTACGGTAAGTAAGCCGTCTGTAGATGAGTACAACAGGTGACCCGTGCTGCCATCTCCAGAGTGGTACAGTAGGTGAGCCGTGCTGCCATCTGCAGAGTGGTACGGCAGGTGAGCCGTCCTGCTGTCTGTAAATGGGTACAATAGGTGACGCATGCTGCCATCCATACAGGGTGGTATGGCAGATGACCTGTGCTGCCATCCGTACAGGGTCGTATGGCAGGTAAGCCGTGCTGCCATCTGTGGGGGGTGCGGCAGATGAGCATGAGTTGACACATGTGGGCCATCTGTAGATGGGTACGACATCTGAGCCGTGTTGCCATCTACGGAGCGGTACGGTAAGTAAGCTGTGGTGCCGCTGCAGATTGGTACAACAGGTGGCCCATGCTGCCATCCGTACATGGTGGTATGGCAGGTGAGCCGTGCTGCCATCTGTAGATGGGTGAGACAGGTGACCCGTGCTGCCATCCGTACATGGTGGTATGGTAGGTGAGCCGTGCTGCCATCTGTAGATGGGTGCGACAGGTGACCCGTGCTGCCATCTGCGGAGTGGTATGGCAAATGGGCCTTGCTGCCGTCTGTAGAGGGGCGCAGGAGGTGAACTGGGCTATCATCTGTAGAGGGCTGTGACAGATGAGCCATGCTGCCATCTGTAGGAGAACCCAGCATATGAACTGTACTGCCATATGTGGAGTGATACAACAATTGAGCCATGCTGCCATCTGGAGTAGTATGGTAGGTGAGCTGTGCTACCATCTGTGGAGCGATACGGCAGATGAGTCGTGGTACCATCTGTGGAGCGGTACGGCAGATGAGTCGTGGAGCAACGCTGTGGGTGAGTATACTATTAGTTGGGGACGGATACAACAGGCGAGCGGTGCTGCGATTTGCCAATTAGAATGGCTGATGATTATACTCGGAATTGTTGACTGGAGGGGCAAGTCCGGTTGAACATGTATGCCCTTTATCGAGGAAACATAATCGTTTGTTGGCCTCATCGTCGACCACTGTCGGCGCCTGTCTCCTAATTTGACTGCGCACGTCCCCGCTGAGGCCGCACACTCCGTCCGCTGCAGACTGTTCGACGACGCGGCACACAAGCTGAACCTGGCCGCCCTGCTGAGCTTCCTGCGCGAGCTGTGTCGCGCCTCGCAGGGCCAGCTGTTCGCGGCGCCGGCGGCGGCCGCGCCTGCCGGCTTCTGGCGGCGGCGGCGGCGGCCGGCCGCCGGCCGTGACCCGGCCGCCGACCGGCAGGACATGCTGCTGCTCAGCCGGCTGGGCGACGTGGTGCTCAAGGTGGCCCGCTCCGGCCGGCCGCTCGTGCACCTCATCAGGGCCTGGAGCGTCGTCTGCCACCATCTGATGGAGGTCGGTGGCGGCCGCGTGTGCAGTGGCGAAAGCGTCGTGATGAGGTGCTGTGCGGATGGTGGGAACTGCAGGCCGTGATGTGGTATGGAGAGGGCGACACCATTATGCTGATGTACGAACGATGTTGATTTTGTGGAAGGTAGTTGTGTAATGTTATTAAGAACAAGATAATCTGGGTATTTAATCATGGTGTGAATTGAACGAACACAGGCACCAAATACAGGCTGCAATGTAGCTTCAAATCACATCCGATTCGATGAGTGTAGGATTCGGTATTCGATTCGGTCCTGAAGCTCTTTCATGTGGTGGCTGTGTCGGGAAGTAATTTCACTTCACATTGCCACGCTGCAATTAATAAAGTCGTGATTAAGCGTAGCACATCCAAACTGGCGACATCGTGTGATCTGACACTCATTTCACGGCCATAATCTGTCTCGCATGTTTGTCGTGTTGCGTAGATCAGAAAGCCCTTAGGCACATTCTGGAGGGCTCCTACAATAATCATAAGAATTATTGTCGACGTAGCTAAAGTTCTGATCTCTCAACTACCCGATGCAATAGCATCATAATAGTGACACAACTTCCAACAGTACGTGCAATTTGTCGAAGAAATCACACGAACAAAGACAATTTCGACGAACAGGAACGCCATTCACAAAGTCCTCCCAAAATTCGCCTGGTACAGCTCAGACTAGTGAATGTTTTATTTTATAGTGCTTTCCCACGTGTCCGAATACCTTCCGTCTGGCACTGTAGCTCATCCGTGTCCACAATTGCATGAGCTTGGACAGTAAGCCTTCTACTCCTTTCCTTACCCATCCTGGACGCGACTCCAGTAGGCGTGTTGTGACCCCGTTTGCGCGCCTTGCGCACTGTACCCGAGTGCGCCCATGTCCGGACCACACCCGAGCCCCCGTGGCGACGGTGGCCGCCTGCGTGGCGGCCAACCAGCCCGTCTCGGGTGGACCACGTCCAGCCGTCCGTTCGCGCTCGCCTGCGGACAGTCGGCCTGGATCTCCCTCGTTATAGACGGTGCTCCATTTCAGTTAGTATGCTATAGCATCACATCCGTGCAGAATGTTACCGCAGCACAGAAAGAACCGCGGACAGAACCACGGACAGAATACATACGAACTGGAGAGATAAAAAACGACTCGCGTAGAAAATGGTTTTTCAACGTTGGCTTCGCATTTCCGTGAGGAACGGTCAACTTGTTTCGAGGATGCAGGTGACTGGAGCCAATCATATCCTAATGGGACAAAAACTGGTGTGATTCGCCAAGTATGTCTTCCATTGGCCCCCATGGAGCCCCTGACCCCTGTAAGGAGTGCAAAATCGGCTGGTATCGTAAAAATTGGCTAGAAAAAGTCAATAAATTGAAGGTGATCGCCCAAGCTTTCCATAGCTACAGACGAAACACCAGGGCACTGACCCATTCCCGTAACAGAGCTAAAGCTGAAATAGGCGTCGATAGACCGCTCTGGCCCACTGCTTCTCTTGGATCCGCAGTTCCACATTCATGGATGACAAACGTGCTTCGCTGTAGTATCATTCGTGTGACAGGAGTTGCCCTGCCCCGGCCTGACATGACCTGACCTAGCTTGACCTACTGTGCTCAGGCGGCGTGCCACAAGGAGCTGGCTGTTTCCAAGAAAGCCGTGTGCTACATCCACGACACGGTGAACGCCCTGCTCAACTCCCAGTCGGAGCTGCCGCACTTCCACGTCAACGAGGCGCTCTTCAAGCCGCTCGAGACGCTGCTCTGTCTGGAGCTGTGCGACACCGATGTCCAGGACCAGGTCAGGTCGCTTCTGTCTGGAACTTTGTGATACTGATGCTCATGAGCAGATCAGGTCGCTATGTCTGGAGCTGTGCGACACTGATGTCCAGGACCAGGCCAGGTCGCTCTGTCTGGAACTTTGTGACACTGATGTCCAGGACCAGGTCAGGCCGCTCTGTCTGGAACCTTGTGACACTGATGCTCGTGAGCAGATCAGGTCGCTATGTCTGGAGCTGTGTGACACTGATGTCCAGGACCAGGTCAGGTCGCTCTATCTGGAGTTGTGCGACAAATGTGAGCCACATGCGTGTGAAGCTGTGTGATACTGGTCTATTGGCTATCCGGGATCTATTGGCATAATATCATGTCGACTATGTAGATTCGTGTGCAGTTGTTAATATTGAGTGTCGGTTTTTTCGACACATGTACACGTGTAATGTTAAAGCGTTGCAAAGTGCAATAGGTTGGCGACTATGGAAGGCAGTCAGCGGGTACAATGAGTAAAGTCTTTGCCATCTATCCAAAAGGCTGTGTGCCAATGATAAATTGTTGGTGAAATAGGGTGGAATATACCACCTTCTGAACGCTTAATTGTCATCCTTCTCCAAGAATTATAGGGATCCTGCTCCTCGGGACCTACACCATCAGCTCGAAGTGCCTACACCATCAGCTTGAAATTGGGTCTGAGACATCAAAAGCATTTTAAATGACACCAATTCCATGGCAAATTTCGACATCCTACTGTGCTCGTTTCGACATCGCACACCTAACGAAAAACCATTATTTTAACCCTACTGTGCGCTCTGTACCCAGTTGCCTTTAGGGTAGGACAAGTCATGTAATTCCTGTGCTCACCCCAGCTCCGTCACCACTTGTGATCTGTGTATGCATCACCCCAGCTCAGTCACCATTGATACTTTGTATGTGCACCATCCTAGCCGCGTACTCCCTGAGCATTGTGTTGTCGCCGTGCCACTGCACCACGTCTATGTCCACCGTTCACCATAGTGTTCGGTCGTGGCGCCCTTAGGCCCAGATAACATACGGCGAACGAACAGCGTTCACCCACACAACAAACGGCCATCGCTCGTCGGCAGATCGTTGGCTCCATCTGCGAGTTTGTCGAGGTGAACACGGCCGAGATCCGCAGCGGCTGGCGGCCGCTGTTCGGCGCGCTGCGCTCGGTGCGCGTCGACGGCAGTGCCACGTCGCCGCCGCCGCCGCCGGCGCCGGCGCCGGCGGCGGCCGAGCCGCGCGCCTCGCACGTGCGCATCGTGCTCGACGTGTTCGAGGCGTTCCTCAACACGGGCAACGTGCTGGTGTTCAGCAACGCCGCCGTCGACTGCATCCTCTGTCTGCTGAAGCACGTCCGCGGTCCAAGTACGTGGTATCAGGGGCTGCACCCAGGTCCGAGACGCGCGTGTGTGATCCCACCGAGTGATGCCAAAGGCTGTATCTGGCGTTGGCGCTGTATCTAGCCGTCGTCCAGCGAGGAATGTCGGATGTGATAATGTGGCTCTTCCTCGGTCTCAATGAACGAGGTCAGTGCCTGTATATGATGGTTGAGGAATGTTCGTGATCCCAGCGGTCGGTGTCAGTGGCGTTATCTGGTGCTTGAGAAATGTCCGTGTTCCCATTGGGTCATGCCATTGGCGTTATCTGGTGCTGAGGAATGTTCGTGGTCCCAGTGAGTGATGTAATTGGCATTAGCTGACGCTTATGAGTGTTCGTGGTGCCAGTGAGCGATGCCAGTGTCGCTATCCTCTTTTGAGGAACGTCTGGTCTCGTTGACAAGTTTCGGCGGCTTTATTTGTGTTGAGACCTGTCTGTGGTCCCCATGAGTGGTGCTAGTGATAGCCTGGCGCTGAGGAATGTCCGTGGTGTCCGTGAATGGTAGCAATGGTTTTATCGGGTGTGTGAAGAATGTTAGTTTTCTTTGCTGTTTGGTATGCTGTCAACAGGGACACGAATTATAGTTCGAGTCGCTATGCAATTGGAAGTGTGCACGGACAATGAAAGAAGACTCAGAGTATGCACAGGTCACATTGAAATTTATACCAGTGAAAAGTGGAATTGGTGGTAACCATATGGCGTAAACCAGTAAGACATGCTCGGTATGTAGGGTTTTGAACCAGATCTTAACATACCGTGGGTGCAGCGAAAAGGGTCGATAACGAGCATGTGGACAAAGTGTTGCAAAGAGGCACGAAGCGCGACAACATAGGCTTTGCTTCGCCATTTTCGCTCCTACAAACGTGACATGGGGCTGGGTGTCGTGTCTCGGTAATAGTGATTGTGATTTTGCGGTTCAGAAGCGTGAGAGCCATGCCGGGCCGATCAGATCAGGTGTTGCGCAACATATCTGAGCAATGTGTATAGCTGTGGACTTGCTCGGACGTAGCTTTCGCTCATAGTGATACACTTCCTTTTAAGAGAACATTTGCTTTTACAAAATGTGTTTGAAGGCATGCTGTGTGGTCGGCACAAGTCATTACAAATGACACCATATAAATAACTCCGCTGAAAACAGTATTAAGAGTCTGTCTGCGAAGTGCTTGCAAGGCAGTTTGTTCATCAGACAAACTGTGGCGTCTGCAAGACAAGTGGTTTGATAAAGACAGTGACAAGATTGTTTTATGAAATGGCATGTCAATCATTATTTCTTGTTAAGAATAGACAACCTAACGTTTTAATGTCAGCAAATTTATTTCCGGTCCATGCTATACCTTGGTTAACTTTGCGATTTCTTCCCAGAGCAAGCACGTGTTGACTTCATCGAATGCTATTTTCTTTAACTATGGTACCTCTTTTAAATTGCGACTTCAATTATCTAATTGGTACCCGTAAACATTGACCGCCGCCCCAGTTGAACATGCTCCATTCGTATTCACCATTGAAACATCCGTGGCCAGAGATAAAGCAATTCATTGCCATTTTGAAGCTTCGTAAAACCTAAAACGATGTCGCTCAACATAGCATATAAGTACTTCAAAGACAATTTTTATCGAATGGCGTACTGATACCTTCACCTTTTTGCTTTTATTTGAGATGGCTAATTTAGAGATAGCTGTTTTAGTGATAGCAATACAAAATACCTATCCTTATCACCTGATATTGTATAACAGACCACATCATCATCATCATCATCAGCATCATCACATGACATCAATCCTTTTACCTGGAATGGTGCTCAAAGATGTTCGAGCATTATAATCCGCAATGGTCGGTATTAGCATGATACTTACGAGCAAGATACTGGTAGAAATTGCATATGAAGACTCCATGAAGACTCACGAGGAAGCACTATGTAGATAGATACTTTGTTGCGTGGGACGTCTATTTATTGTTCAGAAAGTGACATAGTCCACCTTATTTCACGAATAATGTATAACTACCGTATATGTTCACTACTGCATATAGTGTCTCTCTGCCATCCACCCACTCTTGCTGTCACGTGTGAGTCAGTACGGCTGTCACGTGCGGTTCCGTATGCCTGTCACGTGTGGGTCCGTACGGCTGTCACGTGTGAGTCCGTACGGCTGTCACGTGTGGGTCCGTATGGCTGTCACGTGAGTCCGTATGGCTGTCACGTGCGGGCCCGTACCTGTCACGTCGGTTCCGTATGCCTGTCACGTGTGGGTCCGTACGGCTGTCACGTGTGGGTCCGTACGGCTGTCACGTGTGGGTCCGTACGGCTGTCACGTGTGGGTCCGTATGGCTGTCACGTGCGGGCCCGTACTGCTGTCACGTGCGGGCCCGTACTGCTGTCACGTGTGGGTCAGTACGGCTGTCACGTACGGGTCCGTACCCGTACGGCTGTCACGTGTGAGTCCGTACGGCTGTCACGTGTGGGTCCGTACGGCTGTCACGTGTGGGTCCGTACGGCTGTCACGTGTGAGTCCGTACGGCTGTCACGTGTGGGTCCGTACGGCTGTCACGTGTGGGTCCGTACGGCTGTCGCGTGTGAGTCCGTACGGCTGTCACGTGGGTCCGTACGCGTCACGTGAGTCCGATGGCCACGCGGGCCCGCATGCCAGCGGGCCCGCACGCTCAGTCGGGCCCACCGTCACCTGTGGGTCCGTACGGCTGTCACGTGTGGGTCCGTACGGCTGTCACGTACGGGTCCGTACGGCTGTCGCGTGTGAGTCCGTACGGCTGTCACGTGTGGGTCCGTATGGCTGTCACGTGTGGGTCCGTACGGCTGTCACGTACGGGTCCGTACGGCTGTCACGTACGGGTCTGTACGGCTGTCGCGTGTGAGTCCGTACGGCTGTCACGTGTGGGTCCGTACGGCTGTCACGTGTGGGTCCGTATGGCTGTCACGTGTGGGTCCGTACGGCTGTCACGTGCGGGCCCGTACGGCTGTCACGTACGGGTCCGTACGGCTGTCGCGTGTGAGTCCGTACGGCTGTCACGTGTGGGTCCGTACGGCTGTCACTTGTGGGTCCGTACGGCTGTCACGTGCGGGCCCGTACGGCTGTCACGTGTGAGTCCGTACGGCTGTCACGTGCTGGTCCGTCTCTGCCGCGGCGTGCTGCAGCTGGTAACCGGCACGCTGTGTGTGTGTGCGGCAGCCGAGCTGCAGGACAACAACTGGGACCAGCAGGAGCTGGTGATCGAGGTGGGCGCGCTGGGCGCCACCCAGCTGGACCTGTGTCGCGCCGCGCTGCGCTACATCGGCCGCTGCCACGCCATCCTGGCGTCCATGTACAGCATGCGCAGCTGCCCCGTCTTCAACGCGGCGCACAGGTAAGCCGACTGCGAGTCCACGCAGGCGCGGGCGTGCCGTGGCAAATGGTGTCCAGAGATGCTCGTGCATCACAATCCGCATGATACTTGTGAACAAGATACTGCTAAAAATTGAAAATGAAGACTTCATGAAGACTCATCGCGAAGCACGATGTAGAGACTGCTGAGCGGGATGTCGATTCAGTGTTCAGACAGCGGCATATCCCACCTTACCTGCCAGCGTGTCACACCCTCCGCCGGGCTGCCGGCACGCTGACAGAGGCTACACGGAGCTACGAGAGCGACGGCAGCGGTTACGCGCAGAAGCAATATTCGACGACGGGCTGTGCGGGGGATAGCCACGTGAACACGGTGGGGATTGCAGCCGCACAGCGACGTCCCAATGTGATGCTTTGGCATCATTTCACGCCGTGTGTGCATAGGGATGTGCCGGGAACAGGTTGGTTGCTTCCCCTCCCACACAGGTGCATACTGAGTGATTGTGCCAGGAGCCGTGCAATACAAACCGCATGCTAAATAATGGTTATAAACTCAACCGAAAAGTCCTATTTCGATAGAAATAAACTGTTCGGAATGAATACCCGTTTCCGAACCGAGCTCTCATCCGTATGCCCTACTCGAATATGGTGGCTCCACGACTCATGGAATATGCTGTTTGGAAGTTCCGAGTGGTTGCTCTGGACCTTGAAGCCGTTTAACCAGCTTGCTGTGGAACGGGTAATACTTATGGGGTGTATGGAATTGCAGTGCTGTGTTGATGGGTTTGCGCTAATTATTTGCAGTAAATTGCAGGCGGTGAGTGAAATTGGTGTTCCGGACAGTTTTAATCAAAATGATTTGTATTCATAATCAGCACTAATCACGTAAAGCTTGGCATCAAGATCGGTGATTAGTGCTGATTAGTGCAAAGACCGTGCAGTCTTTGAAACGACAATCCTGAACAAAGTGAACAATGTACAAACTTCATGATAAAAACGGCTGAATTTATTGCTTATCAAAAACTGAAGGAAGTCTACCATTAAGCTTTGACGGAGGGTAGAGGGTTCAGGTCCATCGCCACCCTACAGCTTCAATGACTGGCAGTTACAGTGTGTCCTGTGTCTCCCGGTGCTCACTGCCGGGATTCTATTGTAACGTCATATTCGCATTGTTTTGGCCGGTTGTTTTCTTATTTTTATTGAGGGAAATTATTCGAGTGCACCTTCCAGATGTTCATGGTCAGCGCGTGTGCGTACTGAAATGTTGGCCTGGATAAACATGCACTTTAAATCATTACCTAAGCGGATGATCGACTCAGCCCAAGTGGGGATGTGACTCTGAAGGTCAAGAATTTCGAGGTTACAAGTTAATTCCAGCATGCTATTTCAGCTCGATAGCTCAATTGTTACCACACCCACCAATGTAAAATACATCTGAGTGATCGTTGTCATATTTACAAGCACGAAAGACAATTTTTTTTGGTGCGTTTGGAGAAATGCGTATGCCAGATCCCCGCGTTCAGGGTTGTCCGATCTCCATGCGACATAGGGATCTCCAGGTGTGGCCGTTCCAGTCACCAGTGGCCTGCACGCTGATGGTAGTTTTCCGGTCAGCACTCACACAAGCCCCGTACCGCGAAGTGTTGGTGTATGTTCGGATGGCGACTAGCGGCTCGCCAGTCGTATGGTGGGTGGCTGGGTGTCCGACTAGAGCCCCGGTGTCGTGACGCAAGGTGACGTTCGGCGCTGTATCGGGTGGCTCGGGGCTCAGGAAGTGGCGTGGTGGGTGGCGGGGTGCCGGATTGCAGTCACGGTGTCGATCGGCGCGGTATTGGGTGGTCCGAGGCTCTGGTGGTGGTGTGGTGGGTGGTGTGGTCAGTGGAGTGGGGGGTGGTTGGCAATCGGCGCGGTATTGGGTGGTCCGAGGCTCTGGTGATACCTGGCGGGTGGTGTGGTCAGTGGTGTGCGGGGGGGGAAGGGGTTACCGGCGCGGCATTGGGTGGACCAAGGTTCGGGTGGCAGCTGGCGGGTGGTGTGGTGGGTGAGAGGTGGAGACTGGCGTGATATTGGGGGGCCGAAACTCTGGTGGCAGCTGGCGGGTGGTGTGGTGAGGAGGTGACGTTCGGCGGGCATTGGGGGGTGGGGGGGGTCGGGGGGGGGCTGGGGGGTGGTGTGGTGAGTGAGAGGTGACGTTCGGCGCGGCATTGGGTGGTCAGAGGCTCGGGTGGCAGCTGGCGGGTGGTGTGGTGAGTGAGAGGTGACGTTCGGCGCGGCATGGGTGGTGACCGGCGCGGGTGGGGGGGGGGGGGGTGAGGGAGAGGTGACGTTCGGCGCGGCATGGGTGGTCAGAGGCTCGGGTGGCAGCTGGCGGGTGGTGTGGTGAGTGAGAGGTGACGTTCGGCCGGCATTTTGGTGTGGGGGGGGGGGGGGGGGGGGGGGGGGGGGTGGTGGGGGGGGGGGGTGTTGACCGGCGCGGTACTGGGTGGTCCGAAGCTCTGGCGGCAGCTGGCGGATGGTGTAGTGGGTGAGAGGATGCCAGACTCGACTGAAGGATTTGATGCATAATCAGTCTTTTCCCGGCAAATTTATCGGCATGACTTAATCAGTCAGGTGGAATAGTTTCTTCGTTCCGCCACTGATGCTTGTATGCATTATATACCTGAACCAACCGGGACTGTACTGATTCGGTATAAAGAATACGATCCGAAACAATGCCGCTGTTAGCATCTCGGTCGATACGTTCACGCGCATAACACTATTCGCCAGTGTTGGCCAACGGGCTTGGTGGACAGCGGTCAACAACCGGCTCCGCGGTTAACAATCTTTGAGTGACATCCCCTGGTCCTGATTGAACTGCTGTGCACATGTCGTACAGGTTTTGCTGGTCCTTATTTATTTTCTTTTGGACCTCTGCTGTAATTGGAGACACCAGTCCCGGGAGAGGATTTTGGGCACACAGCACATCACTTAGCGATCCATCACTGGCCGAGTGATGAAGTCACTGATGCTGTGGAACATCTCGTCAGCTTCAGCGAATTTCCATATAATTCCCAAGCGGTTAAAAGGTGGGCGAAGGAGGTGACCGATGCAGCTGGAGGGAGGTCCGACATCCTGGACGGTATGCCCTACTCCTGGAAAAATGTCGGTCCAGGTCCGTTTTATCGGCGATTTACCACAGAGCTATTTTTGCTGGCTTATACCGAGCAGTGAACTGTTATATCGGTCTGGCACTGATGTATGTGACCTGTGATGTCAGGCTATGATTTGCACCATTTCCTGCATTACACATGCATTGTTCTCGGCCAGTCATTATTTTGGATGGCTGATGATGATGCTGATGGCGATGATGCTGACGTTGATTGTGACGTTGACCGAGATGATGCATACGATTTTGTTACGATACTCGTGAACATTCTGGCACGAAGCAGCCAGACTGGGTTATCGAGATTGGCGTTCGTTGCTAGTTACATCATGGAGCTAGAATCCTAGTTAAAAATGGGCCGCGTGCGGCATCCAAAATATATTACATATTTTCGGGCTCCCATTGTCTCGTTCGCATCCATGTACATCCGTTTTGACCAGCAAGGAAGCTGTTTTGAGAATAAGCTCAAGATTATTCCACCTCAGTGCTAACGATCTGACGTCGCTGGTCGGCAGGATCCAGCTGAACACCGTACCGCAGACGGTGGACCCGTCTCTGGCGGACGGGACGTCGGCGCCGGTGGCGGCACGCTCGGTAACCGGACAGGCCGTCACTTACGAGCCACTGGCGGTACAGGGCGCTGTGGCTGACCTACATCAGCTGGACAACGCGAGCGGTGAGCGACTGGCGGTGCAGGGCGCTGTGGCTGACCTACATCAGCTGGGTAACCTGAGCGATGAGCGACGAATCCGCTGCGTGGAAAACGAAATGAATGTCCCGCTTTCGACAAGTTATTCTTTTCAGTTGTACTTTGTTACACCACTGGTTTGCTTTGAATCAATCGTTTCATCGTTGGCTGCCTAACTATTCCATATGACCGGCGGTGTTCGCATGTGTGGTCCATCTGACTACGTTGAATAACGATATTCGCCCACGCACCAGCCGTTTTCATTGATGCCCGTACTGCGCGTGCTGCTCGACGCGTTATGTTTATGTAGCATATCTAGTGTCTTACACAAGGCTTGATGGGACCGTCGTGGACCACACAGAACGGCCATGGACGGGCTGCCGGTTCTGCTGAATAGCGCAGCAATGACACCCCGGAGCAGGCAGAAGCTGATTGTTGTTGTTATAAGCAAACTATGGGAGTGGCGAAATGACTCGTGGCATCCCGGCATTCCCTCGCCGTGATACTGTACTGGCCGTTGTGCAATTAGTCACACGCTTTTCTGTTCATTTTGAGCTCCCTGGGATGCACTACTGATGTTTTCCCACTATAATGTAGGGTGTTAATGTTTCGTCAGCTTAATTTCCCCTCGCATGTAAGCTAATACTGGCTGAGCGGTCCTCTGCTACCACTGTTGTATGGCTTCCATGAGGACCGCACGTGCATGTGTGTGTTCGTGGTGGATTGGTGTTTTTCGTGTACTGCGCGTTCTTTGGATCAAGCGTTCGAAATGCACCGAACAACCATCGACGTGCCACACTTACTCCCGATTGAAACGCGATTCAAGGTTCACGGCACTGGCGGAATGCACTAGTCACGGCTCGTAAATCATTTAGAGGGTGGTTTGTTCGGTGCTTGAAATTACCCGCCATAATGTGCCAATTGCGCTACGGGACGGCCGATTTTCCGCGCTGCATTATCGCTGGCACCAGCCGTTTAACTGGCGTGGGAGGAGGCCAGACTAATAACGCCGGCTGCTCAGGACCAATAGGCCGACTGCGCTGCTACTGCAGCTGCGCCGCTGCTTTATTGCGGACGCAATGACCGGTGCAGAAAAGCCGTTCTGGCCAGGCTGGCGATCATCTAGCGTGCCATGGCCTGGTCGTCTTGCCATGTGTCGGACCAAGTTGTTGCGGCTCCTTTGGCCGTCAGTCGATGCTTATAGTACTTGCTATTAGGATTACAATGTAGAGCTTTTCCCAGACCATTCGTGCCAACCATCAC